>CM031371.1:68550479-69243004 GCA_018208015.1 Medicago ruthenica
ATGAAGATCTTCAGGAGGACGCTGGATGGAGTGCAGATGCTCGTCGTGGCAAGCTCAAGAGGTTGACAGATTATATATTGTATATGAAGGTGTATTTTATGATATTTGGATATTTGTATAAACGAGCGATTTGTACTCATTCAGTAGTTTTGTATTTATATTATTATTGAAAATTTTAATGTATCCGGTATCAGATTATACACATGCTAAATATTCTAGATAATTTAGTATGGTGTTACAATTGGTATCAGAGCAGGTCGATTCAGACCGTGCCTTGGGTCATTAAATATTCAATAAGGTAGTGGGACCATTGGGTTCCGGATGTTGTTCTAAAGGTCCATCTAGTTGAGCCTGATCACCTCAATCTAGTATATGACAGTTAGGATAAATGTCCGAGAGCTGAATGTGACCAAGGAGGAATGAAGTTTATGAAGGGCGAAGATTAAGGTGGTAGAATTTTTAAGATGGAATTGGCGAAGAAGTATTCAATGCCAAATGGTGGCCATCAACCATGAGGTGGCGAAGTCTGTTAGGCAAGATTTCAGAAACATAAAAGATATTTAAAAAGGTAAGGTGAAGCACCTCAACCCAGTTGAACGCGTCGTTGGACGAAACCTCGTCTGCGGAAGACATACGGATTAAGAAATTATGGAATACTCTAAGGAGTGACGTGGAACCTTAACGGGAACCGCAGTTCGAGAAGTTAAAGTAAAAAGAGGAATTATCGGTCGGTTTTTGAAACCTTTAGACTCCCAGCAAGGATAGAGTGTGTAAGAATCGGAGGACTCGCACACTCGATCCGAATAAGATTTTAGCCCAAACAGTTAAGAGAAAGTTATGGATTAAGCGAATTTTTGGACGAATGAAACTAACCACTCAAGGGTGGTCTTTGAGCATGACTTGCAAGTAAGTTTAACCCCATCAGATCAGCCGCACCTCCCGAACCATAAATGCTAGATTGGGAATTAAGAAGAGGAGACGATATGCAGCCTAAGAACTAAGATGGATGAAAGTAGTAACAATAAGACTCGTTGCATGTCAAAACGTGAATCAAATTTTTGGATGTATCCTAATGGTAAGAAGATTAGAAGTGAGATAAGCTAGACTGGAATTTACTTAATGAAGGCTGGACAATAAATAATAAGTTGCTGGAATTTAGTATACTGATGGACGAATTAAGTTGACACTCTTGATTGGATGAACCGTAATGAATTTCCTCGATTGGTTGAAGAATGCAAGTTTAAGATAACACAAGAGTAAAGTAGACCAGTTTTGAAGGATAATCGGAATCTTAGCCGAGAAAATTATATGATATTTATTATATGGAAGATCGTCCTTTATATGAAATGTTAAGATTGTGATTAGAGTAAAGGCGTTATATGTTTTAACCGAAGAGTTTTCTTCCGTGAATATTCAAGAAGCTGAAAGAGATCACCCGTGTGGATAAGTTCTGAGGGCGGTAATAAAGTATAGACTTCTGGCTGTTCAACTATATGCAGAATTACTCAGATGTTAAGAATCGAGCTTTGGATTGTGAATCCAGTAACAAGTGACAGGAGGAATCCAATAGATTATGGTAATGTGAAAAAGTTTAAGATCGATTGAGCGGACACTCGAAGAGACGTAACTTATGTCTGGGCGTTCAAGAGAACCGGTAAGAGATTGAATTTGTTTTTAGACGGATTGTCCCGTAGGAACTCGAAGGGGTAAACTTAAGGGACATGATAGAGCTAAGGAGACCGAAGTTGTCTCGAAAAGATTATGGATATGAAATCCTTAAAGATAATATAGAACGAATAGTAACCAGACCCAAATGAAAGATGTGAACCTTCAGAAGCCATAAGTTGTTTTAGAAGCTGCCACAAATGGATGTACATGAATTTAAGCTGCCTCAGACATACTTCCAGTCAGGTTTCTGCAATGTTTAATGATTATACATGAAGAGCTGACCAAGAGATGGTTATCGAATTCAGAATATGGAAAGTAAAGTCGGAAACAGAGTATAAGCCGTTTGATCGGAGCATTATTAGACTCGTAATAGTTGCTAAAGACCGTTTACAAGTTATGGCGTATTTTCATGAAAGTAAGTATATGGCCCTTGTACGAAAGCAAAGGTAAAGTTAGGAGATGACCAATCCATAAGTTAAGCAGGTGGTTTAACCTACAAGAGAAATGATAACGTTAGACAAATTTGTTACGGTGATTACAAAGTGATAGAGTAAAAGGATTGATCGATGGAACTTTTTGTGACAATAATGAAGTCTTCCTCCGATGCTAACTCGAGTGTTAATAATCAGAGTGGCGCAGCGGAATGGTAATCCAAGAATGAAATAATGAACAATGCTAAGTTGAGACTTGGAGAATGAGAAGATGTTAAGTGCTTAATTCTTATTATACGGAATAGTAGTAAGTATAAGCGATTTGGATATATCATGAGTTCTAATGAAAGTTATGGAAGTTAAGTTGATGAATACCTTAAACCTCGAAACCCATGAGGAATGAAATATTTGAATTTGAGGCTTTGATCGGATACGACAATGCAGTGGCGAGTGAGTTTAATTTCATGTTGTAACCATGTCATGTTAACCTATATTAGCCGAAGATTTCGGAAGTCTTGAACTTAATGTTCACCCAGTAAAAGGAAGGAGAACTTTTACGTAGATTAAAAGTTATTCGTAGTCCACGGTAAAGGGCTACGTAATTTCAGGTTATGACTAAAGGATTAGAGACTGAGTGTGCTATTTGGGTAGCAATCGAGTAGAGTTTTCCGTTGGAAATAAGAATCTTGAATTTGACATCCAAAACGAGAAATAAGTTTGTGATGCTGGCGAATTGTAACCATAAATTTACATTATAGGTTGTTGTATACTTAAGAATAAACATGAGTAACATTGGCGGGGCAAACCTGGCAAGCCAGTTGAAAGGCAAATCCCGGATGTTACGAAATGAGTTAAGAGTAAGAAAAGAACCCCAATTGATGTGGTAGTGTCTCAAATATGTTAAGGTTAAGAATGATGTCCCGTTAGTCGGACAAAGATGAGATAATGTATAGTGTGCACGTGCTTGCTTATGTATGTAAGTTATATGCTATGAAATATATTGTATAATGATATGTGCGACGACTTAAGCCACTCATCACTTGGACTAAACTCCTATGAGTTTGGGATTATCGGTGTAGAAAACATTTATGCTACGACAAGGAAATGAGAATAAGTTGTGACAAGAATGATGGGAGATTGGCAAACTCCTAGTATGAAGAATGATTTCTAAGTTACGTTATAGATCAATCGGATCAGAACGCGGGTAATCAGTAAGATTACGCGAGCCCTTGAGGAATTCCGTAGTGGAAGCAATGATTAAGACTATGGAAAGTAGCACACCAGGATGCCTCCTCCTTGTATTTGTATAATGGAGGTAGTGCGGTAATTTTACTCTCATTAAAGAATGGTATAATTATGGTCAAACCATATATGTAGGATGCCGTTGTATAAGGCAAAGATCGAATATAAGAATTCAATGGAATCGTCGAGGATAATAAGAACGTCCAATGTCGTCAAGGTAAGATTACGCGGACTATGACGAGATTATAAGAATTCAGCACAAGTGTTAGGATTGGATAACTCTAGTTTGGGTTACAAGAAGTGTATGAACAAGGATATAGTCAACAAGTTGGATGCGATGGTTCGGATAACCTCATATTCTGCTACGCAACAATTGTGTGATGCACATCAAGTATTTCAGTCAACGAAAGGATTGTCGGATACATTCGACTTATAGAGTTGGAATCTAAGGGATTCCGATAAGTAAGATGAACTGGAGTCTTGGCTAATGAAGGAAGTAATATGTGAGATTAATTCATATATGATATTGGATTCTAAATTTCGAGGACGAAATTTCTTTAAGGGGGGTAGATTGTAATATCCCGCTTAGAGGTAATCATTATTGGTATTAAAAGCTTGTTTTGCAAGCAAGGCATTATGGTAATTAATAGCAATGGCATATTTGTAATATTGTGGAAATGGAAGATTATTTAAGAAGGAAACAAGATATTTTTACTATCTTTTCTTTATTTCATTCTTTCTCCCAAAAAAATCAACATTTCCTCTCCCTCCTTCCCCAATCTCACGCCCTCACCCCTCTTCCCTTCTCTCATCAAAGCTTCAACCAAATTCTTGTGAAGGTTGCTAGCAAGGTGGTTTGTGAAAAGGTAGAACAATAAAGAAGAAACAAGGAAGGAAAAGGAAAGGAATTGGAAGCTAGGGTTGAGGAAGGTTTGGTAAGCAAGCAATCAAGCATTGATAAAGATTCAGGTGAGCTCCCTAGGGTTTTAGAACCCACTTGAGTAAGTTTAAGAGTTAATTATAATTTGAACAATTTTAGAAAATGTCCTAATCTATGTTATTTGCTAATTCCTTGTTCCAACTATGTTTAAAACTGTTTATTTGCTTAAGAAAATCCTTTTTATACCTTTGGGGAAGCTTGGGTGTGTTGGGATGGCTTGGAATGATGAAAAATACCATTTTTTGACATTTCTGGACCTGTCATGGTCGCTACAGCGAGCTGGAGCTCGCTACAGCGACCAGACAGCATTAAGTTCTGCCTACGGTCGCTACAAGCGACCAGCCGTCGCTACAAGCGAGCAGCTTGTTTTTCAGACTTTTACCTACAGTCGCTGTAGCGACAGGCCGTGGCTATAGCGACAGCATCAGGACAGCACTTGACAGCTTTGCTGTTTTGGGTGTTCTGGAGCGCGTAGGCATGGTTTTTCACTTCCGTTTTCTCCATAAACATTTTAGAAACATTAACTACCATTCTAACTCATCCAAGAAGCTCCCTAAAGGATAAAATAACAAGGAACAAGGATTATGCAATAACATCTAAATGTTGAGAATTGTTTAAGATTGAGAGATTAAGTTTAAACAGTTATAGGAATGTTTCCAATACCAAGCAATGGCTTATGAGAACGATAAGCCTATGATTATAGGTTCATATGTTATGTATTGGAAGATTAGTTCCCTCAAGAAATGCATTTAATACGCAAAGCTTATGGTAGATTATTAGACGTACTTTCAAGTACAATAGTCAAGAATTAATGAGGAATAAGAATGATCCAATGATCAAAGTTAAGAACCTCTTTATAGGTAAAGCTTTAAGAATGAATTATCCAAGAATGCATTAGATATGCACAAGAAATATGAAACGTAATAGATATGCTTATGAACGAAAGTTAAGAATTTAATGATAAAGATTATACTTGTTCATCAGACTCCGGATTATGCCGGATGGGATTTCTCCGAAAGGGCTATCCACACGTAAGTTATAAGACGATATTAAACGTGTTCATCAGACTCCGGGTTACGCCGGATGGGACTCTTCCGAGAGGATTGTCCACACGTATGTTAAAAGATTAAGCATGTCCAGCAGGCTCCGGGTTACGCCGGATGGGACTTCTCCGAGAGGGTTGTCTACATGCAAGTTGTGTCCAGCAGGCTCCGGATTATGCCGGATGGGGCTTCACCGAGAGGGTTGCCTACACAAAGATAAGAGGAGTCCGGTGTTAGCCTGATATGATAGGAATTTCACCGGTATGATGGGAGATGTACTTCGGGGTTACTCCACCCGGATGCACTCCGTAAAATGAACCAAGATAATGATTGTTTGTTCAACCCTAACTTCTAATTTAACGTTATACGAAAGATGAATACGAATATGAAATGAATATGTATATTTTATATGTAATACGAGACATGATGATTAGTTCCTAGTGAACGAGATGTGATCATAGGATGTCCCCAAGATCACTACGTATAAGACTAAGATAAGAATAGAGCATGAAATGCATGAGATAAGACAATGAAGCGATCCTAGGTTTTCCCCTTGATCGCGAAATATGTAGAGAAAGCCGGCGATCGTAGGTATCCCCAAGATCGCTAAGAGTAGGCACGGCGACCCTAGGTTTCCCCCGTGGTTGCCAACAGTAGGTAGGGTAGGAGCTCACTGAGACATTATGTCTCATCCCTATCCTTCTGGTGCAGGTTCATAGGTTAGCAAGAGATGTTCATGAAGATCTTCAGGAGGACGCTGGATGGAGTGCAGATGCTCGTCGTGGCAAGCTCAAGAGGTTGACAGATTATATATTTGTATATGAAGGTGTATTTTATGATATTTGGATATTTGTATAAACGAGCGATTTGTACTCATTCAGTAGTTTTGTATTTATATTATTATTGAAAATTTTAATGTATCCGGTATCAGATTAATACACATGCTAAATATTCTAGATAATTTAGTATGGGTGTTACAAGATCTTTATTGAAGATTGGATTATTTTATTTATGAATATATTTTCAAAGGAATCTTTGCAAAATATATTTCAGAAATATAATTGCTTCTATTTGCTTCTAAAAGAATTCTGGAAATATATCTTTGAAGAAGATTTGATTCAAGAATTATGTTGCTGCTGAAGCTATAAATAGAGGATGCTGCTATTGAAGAAATTCATTCAAAAAATAGAAGAGAAAGTCATACTTAGAGTTTTGAGTCTGTAAGCTTTGTGCTTTGTTTTTGTACACCACTCAAGTGTTTAGAGTTGGTTTAGTTTTATTGAGTTGTAATCACTTGAAGCTTTTAAGCAAAAGCGACGTTTATGTTTTGAACAGTGTTTTCAACTTTGTTTGTTTAGAGTCTGATAATCACTGGGGCAGTGATTGACTGAGGGAAGTGAGAGGGGTCTCAGGTCTAGGAGTTCCTAGGTTGAAATTTATACGGGTAGTGATTAAGTGAGAAGGCTGTGAAACAGGGGCGGTTGTCATAGGTCTTTGAATTGATACTATTTAGTGGATTTCCTTCCTGGCTTGGTAGCCTCCAGATGTAGGTGTGGTTGTCACGGAACTGGGTTAACAAATCATCTGTGACATTTTACTTCTGTCCTTTATTTCTGTTATTCTGCTTCTGAACTTTTGTACTCTGTTCTACTCTGTTTTACGGTTCAGAACCAGTCCTGCCAGGAATTTCAAAATACAACACAAGTTTAAGACTCTAAACTTAAGAAATTATAAGATAGACGTTTATAAAAATTTCTAAGTTGTTTTTGGTGACTTTCGAATTTGACAGCAAAACAGAGCACATAATTTTTCAGACTTTGAGTTTCTTGAGTCTTGTTTTTCTACTTCAAATCTTCAATCCTTTATAGAGGATAAAAGAGCTGTTGAGATTACCAGTTTTCCAGCAAAGAGCCGTTGCAAAATAGAAGCTATGTCCAGCTGACATTGTCTGCGAAAGTGCAGAAAACAGAGCACGCAATTTTCGAGTTGTTTCCTTAAAAGCTGGAGAATGTTTTGGCCAAGGAGACAATTGTTCCATTGAGCTGTTCTGACTGTACAGGCATTAATGTTGACAGTGACAGTTGCTTTTCCTTAAAAGTCAGACTTCAGAAGCTTCTTCAGGAACTGTTCATTAGAAGCTCTCTTCAGACGCACCCTTCAGAAGCACTGTTCATCAGACGCTCCCTTCAGACGCACTGTTTAGACGTTGACTTTTGTTGACCTTCAGACGCAGATTTGCTTCATACTTGCAACACAAGCTTCTATGCTTTCCTTCTTGCTCTTAGCTTGTTCTTCCATAACCAATGTTAAATACCAAACTTTAAGTACATGGTTCTGCACACTTAGAATCAAGCATTAGCAATTCCAATTTTCTTTTTAACACGTTGTTATCATCAAAACCCAAAAGAGAGTTGTTCATACATTTTGTTTCAACAAAATTAAATATGTCTTCTGTGAGGGGTTTCGTAAATATGTCAGCCCATTGATGATCAGTATCAATGAATTGAATATCCAAAACACCCTTCTGAACATAATCTCTTATAAAATGATGTTTAATTTCTATATGCTTGGCTCTAGAATGTAGAATTGGATTTTTAGACAAACAGATTGCAGCAGTATTATCACAGAAGATAGGAATGTTGTTTTCATGAATCTGATAGTCTTCCAACTGATGTTTCATCCAGAGCAGTTGTGTGCAACAACTTGCAGCTGAGATGTATTCTGCTTCTGCTGTTGACAGAGCAATAGTTGCTTGTCTTTTGCTGGCCCAGGATATCAGATTCTCACCAAGAAATTGACAATTTCCACTGGTGGATTTTCTTTCAATCCTGTCCCTAGCATAATCAGCATCACAAAATCCAACTAGCTTATAATCTAAGGATTTCTTATACAGAAGTCCCAGATTAGTTGTTCCCTTCAGATACCTGAAGATTCTCTTGACAGCAGTCATATTAGATTCTCTAGGATCAGATTGGAATCTTGCACACAAGCATACACTAAATAAAATATCTGGCCTAGAAGCTGTTAAGTATAACAGAGAACCAATCATATCTCTGTAGAGCTTCTGATCTACCTTTGAACCAGTGTCCTCTTTGCTTAAAGTGCAGTTTGGATGCATTAGTGTTGTCATCAGTTTACAATCTTCAAGCTGGAACTTCTTCAGAAGCTCCTTTGTATATTTAGACTGATGAACATATACTCCATCTTTGCATTGGTTGATTTGAATTCCAAGAAAGAACTTCAATTCTTCCATCATGCTCATTTCAAATTCATTCTGCATTAACTTGGAAAATTCTTTGCAAAGAGTGGCATTAGTAGCGCCGGAGCTAAAAAACTCCGTTTTTCTAAAAAAAGATTTTTCTAAAAGCTTTTTCTCTCTTCGTTTTAAATCTATGATCAGAATTTTTAAAGCTTTTTCTAAAATCCTAGATCTAGAATCTTATTTCAAAAACGAATACTACCTTTTATGAGTTTCCGATTCGGTTTGGACTTGATTTTGTGTTTCGGTTTCGGATTTGTGTAGTGTGTGGTTCGGTCGTGGGTTGGTTCGCTTGGCCGCGTGTTGGTTTGCTTGATGGTTGGTTTTGTTGGCTTGGCCGTGGGTAGGGTGGCTCGGCCGTGGGTTTGTGACGGAGGTTTATGGGTTGTCTGGTTCTGGTTTATGGGTGGTGACGGTTATGGGTTTGATAGAGGTGATTCGGTTTTGTAGTGTCGTGGGGAGGAGGTGGTTGTTTGTGGTGGTAGTGGTACGGTTTTGGTGTTGTTATTGTTGTTTTGCGTTTTTGTGTGACAGTGGTTTGATGTGGTGGTTGAGAATAGTGTATGGTGGTTCTGATGATTCGGTGTTTGTTCGGCTACTGCTGACTGAATTGGCTTTTTTGGTTTCGGCTACTGATGGATGATTGTTTGTTTCTGATGATTTTTCGGTTTGTGATGGAATGTTTAGTTTCTGACTGAATTGCTGATGCTGGCCGTCCCCTTTCTGTTGTGCTGCCTCAGTGCTAAATACACTAATTAGTCATTACTGACCATTAAAATCAATGAATGACAATTTTAAATGACAAATTAAGACAAATTAAGTTTTTGAACAAAGTCTCCTCCTTAAAAGTTCATAGACTGTAAAATTTTAAAAAAGGTAACTAATAAAAAAACAACAAAAATGCTAAATAAAATAAAAATAAAAACATTTAAAAGAATAAAGATAAAAATAAAAATAATAATAAAAACAAAAAGACTGACCCGAACGAAACCAAAAAAATGAGGTATTTTAAAATACTTCTCTGCCGAAATTTCGTCTGAGACGACAAAAAATTCCGAACCAACAGACGAGCAAAAAAAGAAATTTTAGGTCAAAAATTGGGGTATGACAGGTTAGGATAAATAGGCTTGTGCCAAAAGTATTCAAAGTCTAATAAAATCATAAAATACTCATACGTAGACTAAACATCCCAACGTATCTTATATAAAAAATAACAACTTATTTATTTTAAAAAATTATTCATGGGAATGCTCGATTATGCTATTCTTCCAAAGAAATTTGCTATTCTCCCCATTTGGGTGGCTAACATTTGATAACTTTGGTTTGTGTTTTGAATTAGATGATTGAACATTGTACCAATTTGTTGTGTTAACATGTTAATCATTTTATGATTACTCTCATCCATTTGTTGTCTTAAGGAATTTAGAGAATCTGTTGTCAGAGATGGTAGAGAAGTTCGACTAGGAATTCTTGATTCTGAAGGCAAATGTGTATTATATGGGGTAAACACAGTTGTGTTATCTGCATATGTGGCTGCATTGGTTTGTGGGCCTACCATCTTTGTTGTTGGCATGCCATAGGGATATTCCCTTGTGACCATGGCCATAGTGAATCGTTGCATATAAAGAAATCTATTGTCAAACGAAGTTCTAATTTGGGGATTATTGTACCCAAGGGTCTTAGAGAAAGTTATTGGTGGTGGCACAGAAGCCACAAAATCTGGTTGTGTCAATGCAACAGTTGTTGAAACAGATGCAGAGGCAGTTACCCCCATAACTGTCGAAATTGGCATGGGAGCAGTTACTCCTATAGCAATTGACACATTGGCACCCACTGTAGAAGCAAAGGCCTGAGTAGATTGTCCTTGTGTGTATTGAACATTACTTTGTGTATTTGATGCATAAGTACTACTACTATTAGGACGAGCCATTTCTTTAAGGGCTTTGCAACTTCTTAAATGTATACACAAATACATTTTTTCCAGAAACGTCTATCAAAACAGTTGAAAATTTTTCCAGAAGTAATTTCTTCATAAGAACTCTTAGAAATTTTTTTGAAGTATTATAATTTTCTTCCAAAAATTGCACACACAAGGTCCCACTGAGCATGCCAATTTGTTTACCGGTGTTTTTGGTAAACAAGAAAACTAGTTTTAAAATATTACTTGCAGGATCAAACTAGAAATCCTAGGACATGTTGTTCAAAGTTTTTCTAGAAAATGTATGAATGTTCATCATATTCATGAGTTTGTTTATGAACAAGATAAAAATAACTGCTAATGTGAAAGACACCGTCTTATTCGACAAGAACAACAAGGGTGTTTGAAGTTTAAAGCAATAAAAAACTTAACATTTAAAAGGGGAAAGAAACTTAAGAAAAAGTAAATTGCATTGCATTAAATAAAGATGTTCAACAAATCATGTGCATACATTCTGTTACTCTTTTCTCTCTACGCTTGGATACTTTGAGTTTGAAGAACTTTTGGTAATGATTTGTGACCCCTTTTTCCTATGAAAAACTACTATATATACATAAGAAAAATAACTGACAAACTAACTGTCCTAAACCGAATCTATTCAACAGACTTGACTCCAGTTCCCACGTATCTTGAACCATTGATCTTGCCTCTTCAAAGAATTTGAATCTTCTTGGCAGAAATGAAAACCTTGTCGAACTCCACTTGTTGAAATTTTCATGCTTTTATCTTGGACTTAGAGAATCTTGTAGTCTTGCCCACCATTTTACTTGTCGAAATGCATATTCAAAAATACAAGCTAACAAGTAAGTGAACAACTAGATCTAGTTACATTTTGTATAGAAGCCTATAATCTATATATTTATGTATCCTATCACACTTGTAAAATCAGATTGGTGAATAATATACTTTTTATTCTCAAATGCTTCTTCTTTTTAATAGCTCTGCACATTGCAAGCTTTATTCTATCATCTATAGAGTCTGAGTTTATCATTTCACACCGAAGCTCTTCTTTGTATCAATAGCTCAAATGTCTAAATTGTAAGTCATTTCATCTCACTAATAGTAATTAGATTATTAGTATACAATTATTTTATACATGCATTTAATGATGTGTTATCACATCAATTATTGAATATCAAAGCACATGAGTTGTCGTATTTATGAATTGACGTGACAACACATCATTGACTGCATGTGTAAAATAATTGTACACTAATAAAACATACTAATTAAATTCCTTAAGAAAACAATCAAAATACAAACATCCATAGCAAAATTATTGACTTTTAAGGACGGGGTAAAATTATTTTACATTGTTAATGCATTCACATTAAACATTTTTGTCATTTTAGCCATTAATTCTAAAATCACAAAAAAAAACTATTATTTTTATTAATTGTTAATAAATACAAAATCATAAATAAACCCAACAAGCCCACCACCGATGAGTGGTCCAACCCAATAGACCCAATGGTTGCCCCAACTCCAAGTGACGACAACAGGTCCAAAAGACAAAGCTGGGGTTCATAGATGCTCCATCAAATGGGCTACTGTAACACCCATAATAAGATTGCCTAGGATCTTATACGAGTATTAAAATTTCGTACTGGATACATTAATTTACAATATAAAAAGTTTAATCCAAATATTACATCACATTGTAATATTATAATCCAAGGTTTATACAACATCTCTGATACAAGTACATTATAAGTACAACCACATAATACAGTCCAACTATAAATCATATAACATCAGCACGATCAGTCCAAAGTTTTTTCTTTACCCTTGTTGCGTGCTGCCTGAGATCCTGCCTGTGAACCTGCACCAGAAGGAATGCGATGAGACATAATGTCTCAGTGAGCTCTACCCAACCTACTGTTGGCAACTACAGGGAACCTAGGGTCGCCATGCCTACCTTGGCAATTTAGGGGAATTCTAGAATCGCCAAGTTTTGTAAACCTGCCTATAACTTTAACTATAACCTGCCTGTAACTGTAAAACTTCATGTGACTATATCTTTAACTATAACTGTAAAACATAATACAAATAAAGTGTTTTATGTTAGCTGTTAGCGTTGAACAAACAATTAATCTGAGTTCATTTTACGGAGTGCGGCCCGGGTGGAGTAACCCCGAGGTACATCTCCCTATAAACCGGTGAAATTCCTATCATATCAGGCTAACACCGGACTCCCTATAAAACGTGTGGACAACCCTCTCGGAGAAGTCCCATCCGGCGAATCCCGGAGTCTGCTGAACACGCCCTGTAACTGTAACTGTAAAACGTGCAAGCACGCCATATATTTGATATATTTCTTTAACTATAACATATAAGCATATAATCAGTCACTTTAATCCTATAACAATCATGTAACATATATCCTGGAACCTATAATTCTTGGCTTATCGTTCTCATAAGCCACCTATAATCGTTGGAGAACCAACACTATAAACTTGTCTGCAACTATGATTGTCAAAGCATTCCTATCCTCATTGCTCTTAGGCTTACACATAATTAATTGAGTGCATGATATAGTTGCTTAGAGAGATTAACCCCCATACTAACTTCTTAACCTTCCTATAATGACTTAACAATCATAGTATATATCTCTCCTTTATATGCCTATCCTTATCCTAATTTAATCCAAACATTCTCTAAAACCCACTTGCAATTCGGTGGCCGAATTGGCCAATTCGGTGGCCGATTTTCTGCGAACCAAAAATGGAGATTTTGCTGTCAAATTCGGTGGCCGAATTTGGGCATTCGGTGGCCGAATTGCAACTGTTCACAACGTGAATTTCACACTTTTTGGCTAATCCAGGCATACTCAAACACCATAACAGCTTAAAGGATCATTTCTAAGACTTATAAACAGCTTATAACATGATTGATCAAGGGATTTCCATCAAAAGGAAAATTAGGGTTCTATAATCTCAAACTTTGATCATAAACTATAAACATCAAAACTCAATCAAGGAGGGTTCTAAAACCCCCATGAGCTCACCTTAGACTTGGTTTGTTTTTAGCTAATCCTTTAACTTCAACCTTAGCTTATCCTTCACTTGACCACTTGTTCTATCCCTTGCTTTTCCTTTAATTTTCTTCTAGTTCCAATTTCCCCAAAATTAGGCTTACTAGTGAGAACCTCCACAAGCACTTGATAGAGACATGAATCACAAGATTTTGGGAGAAAGATGGATTATGGAGAGTGGTGTGAGAGGGGCGAAAATGAGAGAGAGGGAGAGCGAATTTTTCAGATTTTTCTTAAGTGAGAAATGAGTGAACATTTTTGGTTATTTAGTTTCTTAAGTGAGAAATGAGCGAATTTTTCAAATTTTTCACAAGATTTTGCTTATTTAGTTTCTACCACTTATAACTGATACTTCTAAACGGGATATTACACTCTACCCCCCTTAAAGAAATTTCGTCCTCGAAATTTAGAATTTACCTGTAAAAAGATGCGGATAGCTCTCCAGCATCTCTGATTCCAATTCCCATGTAGCTTCACCGTAGGGAGAACCTTTCCATATGACTTTAACAATTGGAATCTCTTTGTTCCTCAATGCCTTGACATCACGTTCAACAATCCGTTCAGGTTCGGGCCGAAAAGTCAAATCCGATCTCAAGTCGATGGTTTCCAACTCTACTGGTTGGTAAGGATCAGGAATGAACTTCCTTAACTGTGAAACATGGAAAACATCATGTAATCCTGACATAGCCGGTGGCAGAGCCAATTGGTAAGCTGCTGGTCCGACACGTTTGAGTATCTGAAATGGCCCTATGAATCTTGGACTCAATTTCTTTCTCCGGAAAACACCTCGTAATCCCAACTTAGGGGTAACTTTCAGGAAAACATGATCTCCCACTTCGAACTCTAGAGGTCTTCGCCTCTTGTCCGCATAACTCTTCTGTCGACTCTGAGCAGTTCTGATCTTATCCTGAATGGATTTAATCTTTAAAGTGGTCTCCTGAATAATCTCAGGTCCCATAATACTTTTATCTCCAACCTCTGACCAACAAAGCGGTGTCCTACACTTCCTGCCATACAAAGCCTCATAGGGTGCCATCCCAATACTGGAATGGTAACTGTTATTATAAGAAAATTCAATTAACGGCAGATGATTATTCCAACTTCCTCCATCCTCTAAAATGCATGCACGTAGCATATCCTCTAACGTCTGAATAGTTCTCTCAGATTGCCAATCTGTTTGAGGATGATGGGACGTACTCAACTTTAACCTCGTGCCCAAAGCCTTCTGAAAGGCTTTCCAAAAGTGAGAGGTAAAGATAGGATCTCTATCCGAAACAATACTAGTTGGAACACCATGCAGTTTCACAATCTTTGCTATGAACAACTCTGCATACTGAGAAGCCCTGTACGTAGTCTTAACCGGTAAAAAGTGAGCAGACTTAGTTAACCAGTCGACAACTACCCAAATTGAATCATGTCCCCGTTGAGGGAACCCTGTTACAAAATCCATAGAGATCTCTTCCCATTTCCACTGAGGGATTTCCAAAGGTACAAGCATCCCTGCAGGCGTCTGATGTTCAATCTTCACTTGTTGACACACAATACACCGCGATACGAATTCCGCAATATCAGTCTTCATCCCTGGCCACCAATAATCTTTCTTTAAATCTTGGTACATTTTAGTGGTACCTGGGTGAATACTGAAACTACTCTTGTGTGCCTCCTCCAAAATCAACCTTTTTAAATTAGCATCATCAGGAACACAAACTCTACTTTCAAACAGCAAAGTACCATCCGATGCCCTCGAAAACTCTGACTGTCCAATCCTCCTCTGAAGATCCACATCCGATTCTTGAGCTTGTGCGATTCGGGATCGCAAATCACAAGTAACCTCTAATCTTTGCAACAAAATGCCATCACCCATCTCTGTAACGCTGAGATTAAGATCTCTAAATTTCTCATACAAACCACAGGTGTGCATCAGCACTTCTGCTCTCATTAAGGATTTCCTGCTCAAGGCGTCAGCAACTACGTTCGCCTTTCCCGGGTGATACTTTAATTCAAAATCAAAATCCTTTAAGTATTCCATCCATCTTCTCTGTCTCATGTTCAGTTCCCGTTGATCGAACAAATACTTTAAACTTTTGTGGTCACTGAACAAGTCGAATTGTGCTCCATATAAATGGTGCCTCCATACTTTTAGAGCAAAAACTATAGCTGCCAATTCAAGGTCATGAGTAGGGTAATTCTCCTCATGAGATTTAAGTTGCCGAGAAGCATAAGCTATTACATTACCTTTTTGCATGAGCACACTGCCTAGTCCTTTAGAGGACGCATCACAATATACAACATATTTCTTCTCAGGATCCGGTATTGCTAACACTGGAGCCTTTGATAATTTCTTTCTCAAAGTCCGGAAACTTTTCTCACAATCTTCATCCCAGACAAAAGGCACATCTTTCCTCGTGAGGCGTGTCAAAGGCAAAGCAATCTGTGAAAATCTCATAATAAATCTTCGGTAGTAACCTGCTAAACCTAGGAAACTCTGAACTTCTGTTACATTCGCTGGTCTGGCCCAATTAAGGATAGCTTCAACTTTAGATGAGTCTACTGACACTCCTCCTTTAGAGATAACATGGCCTAAAAATTGAATTTCCGATAACCAAAATTCACATTTGCTGAATTTTGCATATAACTGATTTTCTCTGAGAATGTCCAAAACGATTCTCAGATGCTGAGCATGTTCCTGTGAGTCCTTTGAATAGATCAAGATATCATCAATGAAAATTACCACAAACTGATCTAGGTAGGGCTGGAAAATTCTATTCATGTAGTCCATAAACACAGCTGGAGCATTAGTCACCCCAAACGATATAACCAGAAATTCATAATGTCCGTAACGTGTTCTGAACGCCGTCTTGGACACATCTGACGATTTGATACGAATCTGGTGGTATCCTGATCTGAGATCAATCTTTGAAAACACTGCGGCTCCTTTGAGTTGATCCAAAAGATCATCAATCCTCGGTAATGGATACTTGTTCTTAATTGTTACTTTATTCAGCCGACGGTAGTCGATACACAATCTCATACTACCATCATTCTTCTTAACCAACAACACTGGTGCACCCCAAGGTGACACACTAGGCCTGATAAAATGTTTCTGAATTAAGTCTTATAACTGAGACTTCAATTCCTTTAACTCTGATGGTGACATTCTATACGGCGTCACTGATACTGGCTCCGATCCTGGAATGAGATCAATAGAAAACTCAACTTCTCTTTCTGGGGGTAAATTGGTTATCTCAGAAGGAAAAACATCTAGATAATCACTGACAACAGGAATGTCACTGGGACCCAGTTCTGACTCTGAAGTCACAGTAACCATTACATAAAAACCCCTATCCTGAGCACACATTAGCTGGGTAAGCTGATGAGTGCGGTTGATTAACTCTGATAAAGCCACACCTTCGGTCGTATCATCTGTAGGCATAAAAATACACTTTTCCGTACATCCAATGTACACATGATTAGCAGAAAGCCAATCCATTCCCAGGATCACATCAAGTTGTATCATGGGAAGACACACCAAATCTATGTAGTATGTCTTGCTAGATACTGTGATCGGACAATTTTCACATATAAAACTAGCTACCACTCCACCCTCTGTAGCGGTAGATACCGTCATAGGAGGAATCAATGGTGACATAGACAACTGTAATGCATCTACACACTTGTAAGAAATAAAGGAACATGTTGCACCACAATCAAAAAGCACTTTAACTGGATTTTGGCCTAAGTAACACATACCAGCAATTAAATCTTCATTGGTCAAAGCCCTCTGGCCATCCAGGGAGTACACCCTGCCCTTACTTGTAATAGTACCTTCAACTCCACTTTTACTCTTTCTTTCTGGACAGTTTGCTAAAATGTGCCCCGGCTGCCTACACCCGAAACACACACCTGTACGCCTCATGCATTCACCGTAATGGGATTTCCCACAATGTTTACAAATGACAACCGCCTGTGATGAAAATGACTGTTTGCCCCTCTTAGGAGAGCCCTTAGGCTTATTCTCTTGATACCTATCTTGAAACTTGCCCTTTCTCTTTTCATATGCTGCAGCTTTCTCTTTAGCGGTCTTGGCAAAACCCGCTTCAGCAACCAAACTATCGTGAACCATTTCATCGTAGCTGGTATTCCTTTGAAGGCTCACTGCTGTATCAATTTCACCTCTCAACCCACGCCTATACTGATTCATCTTCCAGTTCTCATTACCGGCATACTCGTTGTGAGAGGAGTAGTACGACAACTCTTCAAACTTTTTGGTAAACTCAGTGACTGACATGCCACCTTGTTTCAACTCAAGGAACTCATGTTCTTTCTTTACTTTATACGACATCGGGATATACTTCTCTAGCATTGCTTCCTTGAAGTTATCCCAGTTAATCTCAATGTCATTTGCTATCATTCGGCGTTGAGCAGATTCCCACCAATCTTCTGCTGCGCCACTGAACTGGTTAGTAGCCAACAATACTTTACTTTCTTCTGGGCAGTCCACCATCCGGAACACTTTCTCAATCTGCTTTAGCCATCTCTTGGCCTCTGGAGGTTCACCTTCCCCATTAAACTCAGGAGGGTGGTTTCTGTTAAATTCCCGGAAGGACGGATTTGCCACTACTGGTGGTGGTGTCTGCTGCTGAGCAACTTGTCCTTGGTGCATCATCTCCATCCATTGATGCTGAGTTTGGGCCTGTTGTTGGGCTTGCTGCTGCATCATGAGCATCATCTGCTGATGTTGTAACGCAGCCTGAGCTTGTTGCTCTTGGTACTGTTGCTGCAATGCCTGCTGCTGTTGCATCATTTGAGCCTAAAAATTCATATTAGGGTCTCCCCCGGCTTCCTCAGCATTGGCCTGATTCGCTCTAGGCCTGCCAGGACCTCTTCTTCTCCCGGACATTTTATCCTAACTGTCATACACAAGTCAAAATGATCAGTTTCAACCAGATATAACATTTAGAATAATGTCCCGGATCCAAGAGATCCTCAAACTTATATTGTATTTTAATGACCCAAGGCACGGTCTGAATCGACCTGCTCTGATACCAAATTGTAACACCCATAATAAGATTGCCTAGGATCTTATACGAGTATTAAAATTTCGTACTGGATACATTAATTTACAATATAAAAAGTTTAATCCAAATATTACATCACATTGTAATATTATAATCCAAGGTTTATACAACATCTCTGATACAAGTACATTATAAGTACAACCACATAATACAGTCCAACTATAAATCATATAACATCAGCACGATCAGTCCAAAGCTTTTTCTTTAACCTTGTTGCGTGCTGCCTGAGATCCTGCCTGTGAACCTGCACCAGAAGGAATGGGATGAGACATAATGTCTCAGTGAGCTCTACCCAACCTACTGTTGGCAACCACAGGGAACCTAGGGTCGCTATGCCTACCTTGGCAATTTAGGGGAATTCTAGAATCGCCAAGTTTTGTAAACCTGCCTATAACTTTAACTATAACCTGCCTGTAACTGTAAAACTTCATGTGACTATATCTTTAACTATAACTGTAAAACATAATACAAATAAAGTGTTTTATGTTAGTTGTTAGCGTTGAACAAACAATTAATCTGAGTTCATTTTACGGAGTGCGGCCCGGGTGGAGTAACCCCGAGGTACATCTCCCTATAAACCGGTGAAATTCCTATCATATCAGGCTAACACCGGACTCCCTATAAAACGTGTGGACAACCCTCTCGGAGAAGTCCCATCCGGCGAATCCCGGAGTCTGCTGAACACGCCCTGTAACTGTAACTGTAAAACGTGCAAGCACGCCATATATTTGATATATTTCTTTAACTATAACATATAAGCATATAATCAGTCACTTTAATCCTATAACAATCATGTAACATATATCCTGTAACCTATAATTCTTGGCTTATCGTTCTCATAAGCCACCTATAATCGTTGGAGAACCAACACTATAAACTTGTCTGCAACTATGATTGTCAAAGCATTCCTATCCTCATTGCTCTTAGGCTTACACATAATTAATTGAGTGCATGATATCGTTGCTTAGAGAGATTAACCCCCATACTAACTTCTTAACCTTCCTATAATGACTTAACAATCATAGTATATATCTCTCCTTTATATGCCTATCCTTATCCTAATTTAATCCAAACATTCTCTAAAACCCACTTGCAATTCGGTGGCCGATTTTCTGCGAACCAAAAATGGAGATTTTGCTGTCAAATTCGGTGGCCGAATTTGGGCATTCGGTGGCCGAATTGCAACTGTTCACAACGTGAATTTCACACTTTTTGGCTAATCCAGGCATACTCAAACACCATAACAGCTTAAAGGATCATTTCTAAGACTTATAAATAGCTTATAACATGATTGATCAAGGGATTTCCATCAAAAGGAAAATTAGGGTTCTATAATCTCAAACTTTGATCATAAACTATAAACATCAAAACTCAATCAAGGAGGGTTCTAAAACCCCCATGAGCTCACCTTAGACTTGGTTTGTTGTTAGCTAATCCTTTAACTTCAACCTTAGCTTATCCTTCACTTGACCACTTGTTCTATCCCTTGCTTTTCCTTTAATTTTCTTCTAGTTCCAATTTCCCCAAAATTAGGCTTACTAGTGAGAACCTCCACAAGCACTTGATAGAGACTTGAATCACAAGATTTTGGGAAGAAAGATGGATTATGGAGAGTGGTGTGAGAGGGGCGAAAATGAGAGAGAGGGAGAGCAAATTTTTCAGATTTTTCTTCAGTGAGAAATGAGTGAAAATTGTGTATTATTTTCATATTTATCCATTAGTCCATTTTCCCTCAATTACAACTTTGCAATTGCCACTTATTTACTAAAAAGCCATTCTTGCTTATTAAGTTTCTACCACTTATAACTGATACTTCTAAACGGGATATTACAGCTACCCACCAAAATATTAGCTCCTACTATGAGCCCAATAGCAAGAGGTGCAATCTTCTTCAATGAAGATATTTTATTAGCTTTTGTACATCTTGACCGTTGATCATATTATTATTAATTGCATTATAGGCCTTGCGGTCAAATACAATGGCGCAGATTGTAAACACCAACCTGAATGTCATCACTATCTCTAACACTATTGGGTTTACCACTCCCACTTCATTTGAAAGTTAAAAAACCGGCACTCTCTGAATATAAAAATGAAGAAGTACTAATTTATTATTAAATTAAAAGGAATAAGCCCTAAAAAAGGAATACATTATAACAAGTTTGGTCCGTAAGAAAATGTTGTGAGTTGGAGTTGTTGGAGAATACCAACAATCTCTCCCTATGTGAAAAAATGAAAATAACACGTCAATATACTTGATCTAAACACTATGATTATCTCACTCTTTGGAGAGTTCAACGAAGTGTTTGGGTAACAAACAACTGAATGATCTAAATCCATAACCACCAAAAAACCAAATAGTGTATCTACATTCAAAATCTTAAGATAACGGTAAATATAAATTATCTCTCTTATTTATATAACATTAAACTCATTTGTAGTATGTAAACTACCATGGACCCTTGAATACCAACAAAAGACCCATTCCTAAAGATAAATGTCACTTTAATTGCTTTTAAAATATTAAAAACAGGACTAAATTTGTTAGTTCGTCAATTTTGTTTGATCTCATTTAATTTTAAACCTTGGTGGATTGAATCAGTTGAACTAGTTTGGTTTAATTAGTTTATTTAATTAATATATTTTTTATTAATTAATCTTTAGTTAGTTAAACCATTTCAACCATAATTTTGAAATCTCACCCTTTCAAAGTCCTATCGATTTTCTAAAACATTTTTTTTATTTTTAAATAACAAATGTTAGCACTTAGTTGTTAAATCAACTTTTTTTTCTTTGAAATAATGAAAAAACTAACAGCCGTACCTGTCCACCATTGACGAACATGAGGAGCGCGCAGGCGCCAATCGAGGCAACGAGCTGAACAATCCAGTAACCAAGGCCACGAATGAAGTGAATATTTCCACCCATAAAAGCACCAAAAGTGACAGCAGGGTTAGCATGGCTACATTACGTGTACGGATTCCCGGCGCTGATCCTAGCTCCTATAGACACGGCGGCAGAGAGGGCGGAAGCGTGAGCGATCGCGGTGGCGATGAGGCTGAAGGCAGCGTCATCGCCGGTGAGATTTCTTACGGCGATGCGAGAGCCGATACCAGCAAAGACAAAGATGAATGTGGAAATGAACTCGATGAGAGACACACTCAAAGACCAAGACAAAGACCGTGAGTGTGTCCATACATTTTCGGTCGATGTCTTGGCCTTTGAGTTCGGGGGATGTTTTTGTTTCTCATTGTTTTCTTCTTTTGATCAAAGATCCAACGATGGTTGTTGTTCTTCTGCTAGCTCAGTTTGTATAAAAATGCATGAGACTCGAACGAAACTTCTGTGTGAGATGTGTTGATTTGATGCATGATAAGATTCATAAGACGAAAATTCATGAGATAAAAAAGAAATGCAATGAGTGGAAAAAATATAAAATAGAATAGAATATAAAATACAACAGTGAGAGAAGATGTATTATATATGAAAATTTAAAATTATGGGATCGACGTGATCTTGATCTTCAGATCTTGGATATATCTAATCTAGTTAAAATAATAAAAGAAAGACTAGATAAAAAAAAAAAGACTTTTGTATGATAGCCTGTAACATATTTCTTCTCATTTTCAAATTTGACTTTACATTGCTTTATCTAATCTAATATAACATATTTCTTCACAAAGTTACGATCAAACATTTATTTCATTACGTGAATTAAATTTAACATGATCAAATGGGATAGCAAAACTAACACACATTTAACTTATTATAAATTGGTACATAACATGGCTTTTATTATAGCATTCTGATCATAATATTGATCACATAATTTTTCATGATAATATAACATGAACTTATGAGTGAACTAAGAGCATAGTCACTTATATATTAACGTGCCTCGAAATAGAAAACTTCAACACTATATTGAAAAGTTAAGGCTTCACATTAGAAAGTGGATCAAGTGATTGTGCTTTCCATTTGGACTTGAAGGAACTTGCCTTTTGATCACGTGATTGAAATTGTTATTATTTGACCTAATTGCCACAAAAGGTACTGGATCAGGACATTGTGCAGGATTTGGACCACTAGAAATTTCTCTTTTGATTTCACGGTTCAGTTTGTAATCATTTGACTTTGCCACCTCAGGAACTGGATCAGGTGACTGCGCTGGATTTGGACCTGTCGGAACTTGCCTTTTGACATCATGAATGGGGTTGTAATCACTTGAGCTTGCCACTTCAGGAATAGGATCAGGTGATTGTGCTGGATTTGGACCTATTGGAACTTGTCTTTTGATTACGTGATTGAAATTGTAATCATTTGACCTTGCCACAATAGGTACTGGATCAGGAGATTGTGCGGGATTTGGACTTGTAGGAACTTCTCTTTTGATTTCACGGTCAAACTTCTTATCGTTTGACCATGCCACCTCAGGTATTGGATCAGGTGACTGTGCTGGATTTGGACATGTCGGAACTTGCCTTTTGACATCACGATTGGAGTTGTAATCATTTGATCTTGCCACTTCAGGAGCAGGATCAGGTGATTGTGCAGGATTTGGACCTGTTGGAACTTGTATTTTGATTACGTGATTGAAATTGTAATCATTTGACCTTGCCACAATAGGTACTGGATCAGGAGATTGTGCGGGATTTGGACCTGTAGGAACTTCTCTTTTGATTTCACGGTCAAACTTCTTATCGTTTAACCTTGCCTGCTCAGGAACTGGATCAGGTGACTGCGCTGGATTTGGACCTGTTGGAACTTGCCTTTTGACATCACGAATGGAGTTGTAATCATTTGATCTTGCCACTTCAGGAACAAGATCAGGTGATTGTGCTGGATTTGGACCTGTGGGAACTTGCCTCTTGATTTTACGAATGTAATTGTTATTATTTGAACTTCCCACGATAGGAACCGGATCAGGAGATTGTGCATGATTCGGACCCGTAGGAACTTTTCTTTTGATATTATAACTTGTGATATGATCACTGACAACAAGAGAAATAAACAAGAGAGACATTACAACAACCAAATAAACCTTACAAATTCCCATCTCTTGAGTCTGAGTTTCATGCATGCAAAGACGATGTATATATAACAACAAAGGCTATAACATATATACTAACTTATGTATATACTAACTTATGTATAAAAAGGTATGTCTTTTTTTGGTGTAATATAAAAAGGTATGTCTACCCTGAAATGAGCATTTAATTTAATTCAATTTATTATATATTCTATATAAATATAATGCAGATATGAACAAAGTCTCCTCCTTAAAAGTTCATAGACTGTAAAATTTTAAAAAAGGTAACTAATAAAAAAACAACAAAAATGCTAAATAAAATAAAAATAAAAACATTTAAAAGAATAAAGATAAAAATAAAAATAATAATAAAAACAAAAAGACTGACCCGAACGAAACCAAAAAAATGAGGTATTTTAAAATACTTCTCTGCCGAAATTTCGTCTGAGACGACAAAAAATTCCGAACCAACAGACGAGCAAAAATAGAAAATTTAGGTCAAAAATTGGGGTATGACAGGTTAGGATAAATAGGCTTGTGCCAAAAGTATTCAAAGTCTAATAAAATCATAAAATACTCATACGTAGACTAAACATCCCAACGTATCTTATATAAAAAATAACAACTTATTTATTTTAAAAAATTATTCATGGGAATGCTCGATTATGCTATTCTTCCAAAGAAATTTGCTATTCTCCCCATTTGGGTGGCTAACATTTGATAACTTTGGTTTGTGTTTTGAATTAGATGATTGAACATTGTACCAATTTGTTGTGTTAACATGTTAATCATTTTATGATTACTCTCATCCATTTGTTGTCTTAAGGAATTTAGAGAATCTGTTGTCAGAGATGGTAGAGAAGTTCGACTAGGAATTCTTGATTCTGAAGGCAAATGTGTATTATATGGGGTAAACACAGTTGTGTTATCTGCATATGTGGCTGCATTGGTTTGTGGGCCTACCATCTTTGTTGTTGGCATGCCATAGGGATATTCCCTTGTGACCATGGCCATAGTGAATCGTTGCATATAAAGAAATCTATTGTCAAACGAAGTTCTAATTTGGGGATTATTGTACCCAAGGGTCTTAGAGAAAGTTATTGGTGGTGGCACAGAAGCCACAAAATCTGGTTGTGTCAATGCAACAGTTGTTGAAACAGATGCAGAGGCAGTTACCCCCATAACTGTCGAAATTGGCATGGGAGCAGTTACTCCTATAGCAATTGACACATTGGCACCCACTGTAGAAGCAGAGGCCTAAGTAGATTGTCCTTGTGTGTATTGAACATTACTTTGTGTATTTGATGCATAAGTACTACTACTATTAGGACGAGCCATTTCTTTAAGGGCTTTGCAACTTCTTAAATGTATACATAAATACATTTTTTCCAGAAACGTCTATCAAAACAGTTGAAAATTTTTCCAGAAGTAATTTCTTCATAAGAACTCTTAGAAATTTTTTTGAAGTATTATAATTTTCTTCCAAAAATTGCACACACAAGGTCCCACTGAGCATGCCAATTTGTTTACCGGTGTTTTTGGTAAACAAGAAAACTAGTTTTAAAATATTACTTGCAGGATCAAACTAGAAATCCTAGGACATGTTGTTCAAAGTTTTTCTAGAAAATGTATGAATGTTCATCATATTCATGAGTTTGTTTATGAACAAGATAAAAATAACTGCTAATGTGAAAGACACCGTCTTATTCGACAAGAACAACAAGGGTGTTTGAAGTTTAAAGCAATAAAAAACTTAACATTTAAAAGGGGAAAGAAACTTAAGAAAAAGTAAATTGCATTGCATTAAATAAAGATGTTCAACAAATCATGTGCATACATTCTGTTACTCTTTTCTCTCTATGCTTGGATACTTTGAGTTTGAAGAACTTTTGGTAATGATTTGTGACCCCTTTTTCCTATGAAAAACTACTATATATACATAAGAAAAATAACTGACAAACTAACTGTCCTAAACCGAATCTATTCAACAGACTTGACTCCAGTTCCCACGTATCTTCAACCTTTGATCTTGCCTCTTCAAAGAATTTGAATCTTCTTGGTAGAAATCAAAACCTTGTCGAACTCCACTTGTTGAAATTTTCATGCTTTTATCTTGGACTTAGAGAATCTTGTAGTCTTGCCCACCATTTTACTTGTCGAAATGCATATTCAAAAATACAAGCTAACAAGTAGGTGAACAACTAGATCTAGTTACATTTTGTATAGAAGCCTATAATCTATATATTTATGTATCCTATCACACTTGTAAAATCAAATTGGTGAATAATATACTTTTTATTCTCAAATGCTTCTTCTTTTTAATAGCTCTGCACATTGCAAGCTTTATTCTATCATCTATAGAGTCTGAGTTTATCATTTCACACCGAAGCTCTTCTTTGTATCAATAGCTTAAATGTCTAAATTGTAAGTCATTTCATCTCACTAATAGTAATTAGATTATTAGTATACAATTATTTTATACATGCATTTAATGATGTGTTATCACATCAATTATTGAATATCAAAGCACATGAGTTGTCGTATTTATGAATTGACGTGACAACACATCATTGACTGCATGTGTAAAATAATTGTACACTAATAAAACATACTAATTAAATTCCTTAAGAAAACAATCATAATACAAACATCCATAGCAAAATTATTGACTTTTAAGGACGGGGTAAAACTATTTTACATTGTTAATGCATTCACATTAAACATTTTTGTCATTTTAGCCATTAATTCTAAAATCACAAAAAAAAACTATTATTTTTATTAATTGTTAATAAATACAAAATCATAAATAAACCCAACAAGCCCACCACCGATGAGTGGTCCAACCCAATAGACCCAATGGTTGCCCCAACTCCAAGTGACGACAACAGGTCCAAAAGACAAAGCTGGGGTTCATAGATGCTCCATCAAATGGGCTACTGTAACACCGATAATAAGATTGCCTAGGATCTTATACGAGTATTAAAATTTCGTACTGGATACATTAATTTACAATATAAAAAGTTTAATCCAAATATTACATCACATTGTAATATTATAATCCAAGGTTTATACAACATCTCTGATACAAGTACATTATAAGTACAACCACATAATACAGTCCAACTATAAATCATATAACATCAACACGATCAGTCCAAAGCTTTTTCTTTACCCTTGTTGCGTGCTGCCTGAGATCCTGCCTGTGAACCTGCACCAGAAGGAATGGGATGAGACATAATGTCTCAGTGAGCTCTACCCAACCTACTGTTGGCAACCACAGGGAACCTAGGGTCGCCATGCCTACCTTGGCAATTTAGGGGAATTCTAGAATCGCCAAGTTTTGTAAACCTGCCTATAACTTTAACTATAACCTGCCTGTAACTGTAAAACTTCCTGTGACTATATCTTTAACTATAACAGTAAAACATAATACAAATAAAGTGTTTTATGTTAGCTGTTAGCGTTGAACAAACAATTAATCTGAGTTCATTTTACGGAGTGCGTCCAGGGTGGAGTAACCCCGAGGTACATCTCCCTATAAACCGGTGAAATTCCTATCATATCAGGCTAACACCGGACTCCCTATAAAACGTGTGGACAGCCCTATCGGAGAAGTCCCATCCGGCGAATCCCGGAGTCTGCTGAACACGCCCTGTAACTGTAACTGTAAAACGTGCAAGCACGCCATATCTTTGATATATTTCTTTAACTATAACATATAAGCATATAATCAGTCACTTTAATCCTATAACAATCATGTAACATATATCCTGTAACCTATAATTCTTGGCTTATCGTTCTCATAAGCCACTTATAATTGTTGGAGAACCAACACTATAAACTTGTCTGCAACTATGATTGTCAAAGCATTCCTATCCTCATTGCTCTTAGGCTTACACATAATTAATTGAGTGCATGATATCGTTGCTTAGAGAGATTAACCCCCATACTAACTTCTTAACCTTCCTATAATGACTTAACAATCATAGTATATATCTCTCCTTTATATGCCTATCCTTATCCTAATTTAATCCAAACATTCTCTAAAACCCACTTGCAATTCGGTGGCCAAATTGGCCAATTCGGTGGCCGATTTTCTGTGAACCAAAAATGGAGATTTTGCTGTCAAATTCGGTGGCCGAATTTGGGCATTCGGTGGCCGAATTGCAACTGTTCACAACGTGAATTTCACACTTTTTGGCTAATCCAGGCATACTCAAACACCATAACAGCTTAAAGGATCATTTCTAAGACTTATAAACACCTTATAACATGATTGATCAAGGGATTTCCATCAAAAGGAAAATTAGGGTTCTATAATCTCAAACTTTGATCATAAACTATAAACATCAAAACTCAATCAAGGAGGGTTCTAAAACCCCCATGAGCTCACCTTAGACTTGGTTTGTTGTTAGCTAATCCTTTAACTTCAACCTTAGCTTATCCTTCACTTGACCACTTGTTCTATCCCTTGCTTTTCCTTTAATTTTCTTCTAGTTCCAATTTCCCCAAAATTAGGCTTACTAGTGAGAACCTCCACAAGCACTTGATAGAGACTTGAATCACAAGATTTTGGGAAGAAAGATGGAGTATGGAGAGTGTTGTGAGAGGGGCGAAAATGAGAGAGAGGGAGAGCAAATTTTTCAGATTTTTCTTCAGTGAGAAATGAGTGAAAATTGTGTATTATTTTCATATTTATCCATTAGTCCATTTTCCCTCAATTACAACTTTGCCATTGCCACTTATTTACTAAAAAGCCATTCTTGCTTATTAAGTTTCTACCACTTATAACTGATACTTCTAAACGGGATATTACAGCTACCCACCAAAATATTAGCTCCTACTATGAGCCCAATAGCAAGAAGTGCAATCTTCTTCAATGAAGACATTTTATTAGCTTTTGTACATCTTGACCGTTGATCATATTATTATTAATTGCATTATAGGCCTTGCGGTCAAATACAATGGCGCAGATTGTAAACACCAACCTGAATGTCATCACTATCTCTAACACTATTGGGTTTACCACTCCCACTTCATTTGAAAGTTAAAAAACCGGCACTTTCTGAATATAAAAATGAAGAAGTACTAATTTATTATTAAATTAAAAGGAATAAGCCCTAAAAAAGGAATACATTATTACAAGTTTGGTCCGTAAGAAACATGTTGTGAGTTGGAGTTGTTGGAGAATACCAACAATCTCTCCCTATGTGAAAAAATGAAAATAACACGTCAATATACTTGATCTAAACACTATGATTATCTCACTCTTTGGAGAATTCAACGAAGTGTTTGGGTAACAAACAACTGAATGATCTAAATCCATAACCACCAAAAAACCAAATAGTGTATCTACATTCAAAATCTTAAGATAACGGTAAATATAAATTATCTCTCTTATTTATATAACATTAAACTCATTTGTAGTATGTAAACTACCATGGACCCTTGAATACCAACAAAAGACCCATTCCTAAAGATAAATGTCACTTTAATTGCTTTTAAAATATTAAAAACAGGACTAAATTTGTTAGTTCGTCAATTTTGTTTGATCTCATTTAATTTTAAACCTTGGTGGATTGAATCAGTTGAACTAGTTTGGTTTAATTAGTTTATTTAATTAATATATTTTTTATTAATTAATCTTTAGTTAGTTAAACCATTTCAACCATAATTTTGAAATCTCACCCTTTCAAAGTCCTATCGATTTCTAAAACATTTTTTTTATTTTTAAATAACAAATGTTAGTACTTAGTTGTTAAATCAACTTTTTTTTCTTTGAAATAATGAAAAAACTAACAGCCGTACCTGTCCACCAGTGACGAACATGAGGAGCGCGCAGGCGCCAATCGAGGCAACGAGCTGAACAATCCAGTAACCAAGGCCACGAATGAAGTGAATATTTCCACCCATAAAAGCACCAAAAGTGACAGCAGGGTTAGCATGGCTACATTACGTGTACGGATTCCCGGCGCTGATCCTAGCTCCTATAGACACGGCGGCAGAGAGGGCGAAAGCGTGAGCGATCGCGGTGGCGATGAGGCTGAAGGCAGCGTCATCGCCGGTGAGATTTCTTACGGCGATGCGAGAGCCGATACCAGCAAAGACAAAGATGAATGTGGAAATGAACTCGATGAGAGACACACTCAAAGACCAAGACAAAGACCATGAGTGTGTCCATACATTTTCGGTCGATGTCTTGGCCTTTGAGTTCGGGGATGTTGTTGTTTCTCATTGTTTTCTTCTTTTGATCAAAGATCCAACGATGGTTGTTGTTCTTCTGCTAGCTCAGTTTGTATAAAAATGCATGAGACTCGAACGAAACTTCTGTGTGAGATGTGTTGATTTGATGCATGATAAGATTCATAAGACGAAAATTCATGAGATAAAAAGAAATGCAATGAGTGGAAAAAATATAAAATAGAATAGAATATAAAATACAACAGTGAGAGAAGATGTATTATATATGAAAATTTAAAATTATGGGATCGACGTGATCTTGATCTTCAGATCTTGGATATATCTAATCTAGTTAAAATAATAAAAGAAAGACTAGATAAAAAAAAAAAGACTTTTGTATGATAGCCTGTAACATATTTCTTCTCATTTTCAAATTTGACTTTACATTGCTTTATCTAATCTAATATAACATATTTCTTCACAAAGTTACGATCAAACATTTATTTCATTACGTGAATTAAATTTAACATGATCAAATGGGATAGCAAAACTAACACACATTTAACTTATTATAAATTGGTACATAACATGGCTTTTATTATAGCATTCTGATCATAATATTGATCACATAATTTTTCATGATAATATAACATGAACTTATGAGTGAACTAAGAGCATAGTCACTTATATATTAACGTGCCTCGAAATAGAAAACTTCAACACTATATTGAAAAGTTAAGGCTTCACATTAGAAAGTGGATCAAGTGATTGTGCTTTCCATTTGGACTTGAAGGAACTTGCCTTTTGATCACGTGATTGAAATTGTTATTATTTGACCTAATTGCCACAAAAGGTACTGGATCAGGACATTGTGCAGGATTTGGACCACTAGAAATTTCTCTTTTGATTTCACGGTTCAGTTTGTAATCATTTGACTTTGCCACCTCAGGAACTGGATCAGGTGACTGCGCTGGATTTGGACCTGTCGGAACTTGCCTTTTGACATCATGAATGGGGTTGTAATCACTTGAGCTTGCCACTTCAGGAATAGGATCAGGTGATTGTGCTGGATTTGGACCTATTGGAACTTGTCTTTTGATTACGTGATTGAAATTGTAATCATTTGACCTTGCCACAATAGGTACTGGATCAGGAGATTGTGCGGGATTTGGACTTGTAGGAACTTCTCTTTTGATTTCACGGTCAAACTTCTTATCGTTTGACCTTGCCACCTCAGGAATTGGATCAGGTGACTGTGCTGGATTTGGACATGTCGGAACTTGCCTTTTGACATCACGATTGGAGTTGTAATCATTTGATCTTGCCACTTCAGGAGCAGGATCAGGTGATTGTGCTGGATTTGGACCTGTTGGAACTTGTATTTTGATTACGTGATTGAAATTGTTATCATTTGACCTTGCCACAATAGGTACTGGATCAGGAGATTGTGAGGGATTTGGACCTGTAGGAACTTCTCTTTTGATTTCACGGTCAAACTTCTTATCGTTTAACCTTGCCTCCTAAGGAACTGGATCAGGTGACTGCGCTGGATTTGGACATGTTGGAACTTGCCTTTTGACATCACGAATGGAGTTGTAATCATTTGATCTTGCCACTTCAGGAACAGGATCAGGTGATTGTGCAGGATTTGGATCTGTGGGAACTTGCCTCTTGATTTTACGAATGTAATTGTTATTATTTGAACTTCCCACGATAGGAACCGGATCAGGAGATTGTGCATGATTCGGACCCGTAGGAACTTTTCTTTTGATATTATAACTTGTGATATGATCACTGACAACAAGAGAAATAAACAAGAGAGACATTACAACAACCAAATAAACCTTACAAATTCCCATCTCTTGAGTCTGAGTTTCATGCATGCAAAGACGATGTATATATAACAACAAAGGCTATAACATATATACTAACTTATGTATATACTAACATATGTATAAAAAGGTATGTCTTTTTTTGGTGTAATATAAAAAGGTATGTCTACCCTGAAATGAGCATTTAATTTAATTTAATTTATTATATATTCTATATAAATATAATGCAGATATGAACAAAGTCTCCTCCTTAAAAGTTCATAGACTGTAAAATTTTAAAAAAGGTAACTAATAAAAAAACAACAAAAATGCTAAATAAAATAAAAATAAAAACATTTAAAAGAATAAAGATAAAAATAAAAATAATAATAAAAACAAAAAGACTGACCCGAACGAAACCAAAAAAAATGAGGTATTTTAAAATACTTCTCTGCCGAAATTTCGTCTGAGACGACAAAAAATTCCGAACCAACAGACGAGCAAAAAAAGAAATTTTAGGTCAAAAATTGGGGTATGACAGGTTAGGATAAATAGGCTTGTGCCAAAAGTATTCAAAGTCTAATAAAATCATAAAATACTCATACGTAGACTAAACATCCCAACGTATCTTATATAAAAAATAACAACTTATTTATTTTAAAAAATTATTCATGGGAATGCTCGATTATGCTATTCTTCCAAAGAAATTTGCTATTCTCCCCATTTGGGTGGCTAACATTTGATAACTTTGGTTTGTGTTTTGAATTAGATGATTGAACATTGTACCAATTTGTTGTGTTAACATGTTAATCATTTTATGATTACTCTCATCCATTTGTTGTCTTAAGGAATTTAGAGAATCTGTTGTCAGAGATGGTAGAGAAGTTCGACTAGGAATTCTTGATTCTGAAGGCAAATGTGTATTATATGGGGTAAACACAGTTGTGTTATCTGCATATGTGGCTGCATTGGTTTGTGGGCCTACCATCTTTGTTGTTGGCATTCCATAGGGATATTCCCTTGTGACCATGGCCATAGTGAATCGTTGCATATAAAGAAATCTGTTGTCAAACGAAGTTCTAATTTGGGGATTATTGTACCCAAGGGTCATAGAGAAAGTTATTGGTGGTGGCATAGAAGCCACAAAATCTGGTTGTGTCAATGCAACAGTTGTTGAAACAGATGCAGATGCAGTTACCCCCATAACTGTCGAAATTGGCATGGGAGCAGTTACTCCTATAGCAATTGACACATTGACACCCACTGTAGAAGCATAGGCCTGAGTAGATTGTCCTTGTGTGTATTGAACATTACTTTGTGTATTTGATGCATAAGTACTACTACTATTAGGACGAGCCATTTCTTTAAGGGCTTTGCAACTTCTTAAATGTATACACAAATACATTTTTTCCAGAAACGTCTATCAAAACAGTTGAAAATTTTTCCAGAAGTAATTTCTTCATAAGAACTCTTAGAAATTTTTTTGAAGTATTATAATTTTCTTCCAAAAATTGCACACACAAGGTCCCACTGAGCATGCCAATTTGTTTACTGGTGTTTTTGGTAAACAAGAAAACTAGTTTTAAAATATTACTTGCAGGATCAAACTAGAAATCCTAGGACATGTTGTTCAAAGTTTTTCTAGAAAATGTATGAATGTTCATCATATTCATGAGTTTGTTTATGAACAAGATAAAAATAACTGCTAATGTGAAAGACACCGTCTTATTCGACAAGAACAACAAGGGTGTTTGAAGTTTAAAGCAATAAAAAACTTAACATTTAAAAGGGGAAAGAAACTTAAGAAAAAGTAAATTGCATTGCATTAAATAAAGATGTTCAACAAATCATGTCCATACATTTTGTTACTCTTTTCTCTCTACGCTTGGATACTTTGAGTTTGAAGAACTTTTGGTAATGATTTGTGACCCCTTTTTCCTATGAAAAACTACTACATATACATAAGAAAAATAACTGACAAACTAACTGTCCTAAACCGAATCTATTCAACAGACTTGACTCCAGTTCCCACGTATCTTGAACCTTTGATCTTGCCTCTTCAAAGAATTTGAATCTTCTTGGTAGAAATCAAAACCTTGTCGAACTCCACTTGTTGAAATTTTCATGCTTTTATCTTGGACTTAGAGAATCTTGTAGTCTTGCCCACCATTTTACTTGTCGAAATGCATATTCAAAAATACAAGCTAACAAGTAGGTGAACAACTAGATCTAGTTACATTTTGTATAGAAGCCTATAATCTATATATTTATGTATCCTATCACACTTGTAAAATCCGATTGGTGAATAATATACTTTTTATTCTCAAATGCTTCTTCTTTTTAATAGCTCTGCACATTGCAAGCTTTATTCTATCATCTATAGAGTCTGAGTTTATCATTTCACACCGAAGCTCTTCTTTGTATCAATAGCTCAAATGTCTAAATTGTAAGTCATTTCATCTCACTAATAGTAATTAGATTATTAGTATACAATTATTTTATACATGCATTTAATGATGTGTTATCACATCAATTATTGAATATCAAAGCACATGAGTTGTCGTATTTATGAATTGACGTGACAACACATCATTGACTGCATGTGTAAAATAATTGTACACTAATAAAACATACTAATTAAATTCCATAAGAAAACAATCATAATGCAAACATCCATAGCAAAATTATTGACTTTTAAGGACAGGGTAAAACTATTTTACATTGTTAATGCATTCACATTAAACATTTTTGTCATTTTAGCCATTAATTCTAAAATCACAAAAAAAAACTATTATTTTTATTAATTGTTAATAAATACAAAATCATAAATAAACCCAACAAGCCCACCACCGATGAGTGGTCCAACCCAATAGACCCAATGGTTGCCCCAACTCCAAGTGACGACAACAGGTCCAAAAGACAAAGCTGGGGTTCATAGATGCTCCATCAAATGGGCCACCCACCAAAATATTAGCTCCTACTATGAGCCCAATAGCAAGAGGTGCAATCTTCTTCAATGAAGACATTTTATTAGCTTTTGTACATCTTGACCGTTGATCATATTATTATTAATTGCATTATAGGCCTTGCGGTCAAATACAATGGCGCAGATTGTAAATACCAACCTGAATGTCATCACTATCTCTAACACTATTGGGTTTACCACTCCCACTTCATTTGAAAGTTAAAAAACCAGCACTTTCTGAATATAAAAATGAAGAAGTACTAATTTATTATTAAATTAAAAGGAATAAGCCCTAAAAAAGGAATACATTATAACAAGTTTGGTCCGTAAGAAACATGTTTTGAGTTGGAGTTGTTGGAGAATACCAACAATCTCTCCCTATGTGAAAAAATGAAAATAACACGTCAATATACTTGATCTAAACACTATGATTATCTCACTCTTTGGAGAGTTCAACGAAGTGTTTGGGTAACAAACAACTGAATGATCTAAATCCATAACCACCAAAAAACCAAATAGTGTATCTACATTCAAAATCTTAAGATAACGGTAAATATAAATTATCTCTCTTATTTATATAACATTAAACTCATTTGTAGTATGTAAACTACCATGGACCCTTGAATACCAACAAAAGACCCATTCCTAAAGATAAATGTCACTTTAATTGCTTTTAAAATATTAAAAACAGGACTAAATTTGTTAGTTCATCAATTTTGTTTGATCTCATTTAATCTTAAACCTTGGTGGATTGAATCAGTTGAACTAGTTTGGTTTAATTAGTTTATTTAATTAATATATTTTTTATTAATTAATCTTTAGTTAGTTAAACCATTTCAACCATAATTTTGAAATCTCACCCTTTCAAAGTCCTATCGATTTCTAAAACATTTTTTTTATTTTTAAATAACGAATGTTAGTACTTAGTTGTTAAATTAACTTTTTTTTCTTTGTCATAATGAAAAAACTAACAGCCATACCTGTCCACCAGTGACGAACATGAGGAGCGCGCAGGCGCCAATCGAGGCAAGGAGCTGAACAATCCAGTAACCAAGGCCACGAATGAAGTGAATATTTCCACCCATAAAAGCACCAAAAGTGACAGCAGGGTTAGCATGGCTACATTACGTGTACGGATTCCCGGCGCTGATCCTAGCTCCTATAGACACCGCGGCAGAGAGGGCGAAAGCTTGAGCGAACGCGGTGGCGATGAGGCCAAAGGCAGCGTCATCGCCGGTGAGATTTCTTACGGCGATGCGAGAGCCGATACCAGCAAAGACAAAGATGAATGTGGAAATGAACTCGATGAGAGTGGCCGTGAGTGTGTCCATACTGAGAATTTTCGGTCGATGTGTCTTGGCCTTTGAGTTCGGGGGATGTTTTTGTTTCTCATTGTTTTCTTCTTTTGATCAAAGATCCAACGATGGTTGTTGTTCTTCTGCTAGCTCAGTTTGTATAAAAATGCATGAGACTCGAACGAAACTTCTGTGTGAGATGTGTTGATTTGATGCATGATAAGATTCATAAGACGAAAATTCATGAGATAAAAAAGAAATGCAATGAGTGGAAAAAATATAAAATAGAATAGAATATAAAATACAACAGTGAGAGAAGATGTATTATATATGAAAATTTAAAATTATGGGATCGACGTGATCTTGATCTTCAGATCTTGGATATATCTAATCTAGTTAAAATAATAAAAGAAAGACTAGATAAAAAAAAAAGACTTTTGGATGATAGCCTGTAACATATTTCTTTTCATTTTCAAATTTGATTTTACATTGCTTTATCTAATCTAATATAACATATTTCTTCACAAAGTTACGATCAAAGATTTATTTAATTACGTGAATTAAATTTAACATGATCAAATGGGATAGCAAAACTAACACACATTTAACTTATTATAAATTGGTACATAACAAGGCTTTTATTATAGCATTCTGATCATAATATTGATCACATAATTTTTCATGATAATATAACATGAACTTATGAGTAAACTAAGAGCATAGTCACTTATATATTAACGTGCCTCGAAATAGAAAAATTCAACACTATATTGAAAAGTTAAGGCTTCACATTAGAAAGTGGATCAAGTGATTGTGCTTTCCATTTGGACTTGAAGGAACTTGCCTTTTGATCACGTGATTGAAATTGTTATTATTTGACCTAATTGGCACAAAAGGTACTGGATCAGGAGATTGTGCAGGATTTGGACCACTAGGAACTTCTCTTTTGATTTCACGGTTCAGTTTGTAATCATTTGACTTTGCCACCTCAGGAACTGGATCAGGTGACTGCGCTGGATTTGGACCTGTCGGAACTTGCCTTTTGACATCATGAATGGGGTTGTAATCACTTGAGCTTGCCACTTCAGGAACAGGATCAGGTGATTGTGCTGGATTTGGACCTGTTGGAACTTGTCTTTTGATTACGTGATTGAAATTGTAATCATTTGACCTTGCCACAATAGGTACTGGATCAGGAGATTGTGCGGGATTTGGACCTGTAGGAACTTCTCTTTTGATTTCACGGTCAAACTTCTTATCGTTTGACCTTGCCTCCTCAAGAACTGGATCAGGTGACTGTGCTGGATTTAGACCTATTGCAACTTGCCTTTTGACATCACGAATGGAGTTGTAATCATTTGATCTTGCCACTTCAGGAACAGGATCAGGTGATTGTGCTGGATTTGGACCTGTGGGAACTTGCCTCTTGATTTTACGAATGTAATTGTTATTATTTGAACTTCCCACGATAGGAACCGGATCATGAGATTGTGCAGGATTCGAACCTGTAGGAACTTCTCTTTTGATATTATAACTTGTGATATGATCACTGACAACAAGAGAAATAAACAAGAGAGACATTACAACAACCAAATAAACCTTACAAATTTCCATCTCTTGAGTCTGAGTTTCATGCATGCAAAGACGATGTATATATAACAACAAAGGCTATAACATATATACTAACTTATGTATATACTAACTTATGTATAAAAAGGTATGTCTTTTTTTGGTGTAATATAAAAAGGTATGTCTACCCTGAAATGAGCATTTAATTTAATTTAATTTATTGTATATTCTATATAAATATAATGCAGATATGAATCCGATTTTCTCATTTTTTTTTTCTGTTTTATTGCTAATATCTCATTTAAATTTTTCAAATGCCTTTCTCTAATTAACTCTAATTTCTTTTGCATTTTTCATTCAATACCTATTAGAGTCATATGTATTTTACGTGAGCAATATTTTCTCATAAATAAATTTATTCTACTTTAATTTTTTTTTGAAGGGGTATTCTACTTTAATTATCACGCAACAAAAAATGGCAACATTCTGAAGAAAAAGTAAAAAATATGTCTAGCATGCTTTAGAGAAAAAGAATTAAAGAGACAACAACTTAAATTTTTGTGGCTGCTGGGATTCGAGCCCAGGTCTCCACGGCCACAACGTGGAATTCTTACCACTAAACTACAGCCACATTTTGTTATAATGTTCACAAGTTGTAATTCAGGATATTTCTTTCCAACAAACAGTTTCATATTTTTAGGTAATAATAATACGAAGAAAAAAAAGTGTGTAAGTTAATTTTATAAAACTGGATTAGCAAAAAATAAAAATATTGTAAAACTTGAGTAATATATTCATGCACAAGACGTAGAGAAAAGACCAGTAGATGTCATTGTAAGAAGAGTAGATCAAATGGAGGAGAGTCGGATCAAAAGAGGTAGAGGAAGACCTAGGAAAACTATAAGAGAAACTATTAGCAAAAATTTAGAAGTCAATGAGTTGGATCCGAATATGGTTATGATAGAACATTATGGTGTAATTTGATACATGTAGTCGTCCCCACTTAGTAGGATAAGACTTGGTTGTTTGTTTGTAATATATTCGTGCACAAAATTTATCCGCGTGTTTTTAAAATAACTAATTGTATTTATCAAAAGATGGAAACACATTAAGTGCCACTATGGCTGAAATACAATGAGGAGTCTCTTCAATCCATACAAAATCAATTAGAGAAGAAATAACAAACTTTGCTAAATAATGAGCTGCTCTTGTTTCTCAATTTCCACACTTCATAACAAATATAACAAGAATGAGTTGGAGCACTTCTATCCCCTCTTGCCTAATAATTTGTTCCAACCAGTCCCTTTTTTTGAATTATTCATTTTGAACTGGAAGACGACTATGGGGGATATGAAGTTGAGAAAAACACAAGGAGGGTTGAATTATGTTGGCTTTTTATGGTTTCTTTTCTTGGTGTTAATACTAGTCAGAATCTGAGGTGTACAGATTCTGACTCAGAGTCTGAATGCAGCAGATACGTACGGAAACACAAAGATAAAGACAGAGAGAGAAAGAGCAGACACAAGCAATTTATACTAGTTCATTCCACAACACAGGAGTAGTCCAGTGCCCTTGCACTTCCAAGGGATTTCACTATAATCACTACTGATTACAATTGCTCAATGACTCTTCCACGAGACTTGTCAATGCTTAAGCACCCTTGCAAGAGACTTCTTTGCTCCAGGTCACTACCTAGAGACTTCCAATGCTCAAGGACAACTCCAAGAGACTTCTATTGCTCAAGGTTTTACCATGAGACTTATATGCTCAAGCTTCACAAGCAAGAGACTTCTGATTGTTTACAAAAAATATAAACAACCTTGTTATTACACCAGATATATATAAATGGTTAGTGTAACTGAAGGTGAGAAAAACACAAGAAAGGGGGATTGAATTGTGTTGGCTTTTTCTTGTTCTTTTTCTTGGTGTTCACAAGTTGTTCAGAACCTTTGGTGTACAAATTCTGATATAGAGTCTGAGTTCAGTAGATAGTACAGAAACACAAAGATAAAGATAATGACAGAGAAAGAGAGAGAGAGAGAGAGAGAGAGAGAGGAGAAAGCAGACACAAAGAAATTTTATACTGTTTCTTCGTACAACCCAAGAGTAGTCCAGTCCCCTTGCACTTGCAAGGGATTTACCTATAATCACACATGATTACAAATTGCTCAAGGACAACTCCAAGAGACTTTCCTATGCTCAAGCACACAGCTCAAGACTTCCCTCTCTAGGACTCTTCTTAAAGACTTCTTGCTTAAGCACACCTGCTTAAGACTTCCTGCTCTAGGACTCTCCGAAAGACTTCCTGCTCAAGGACAGCTCCAAGAGACTTACAAGTGCTCAAGCACGCATGCAAGAGACTTCCAATGCTCTAAGGACAAACCTAAGACACTTCTATTTGCTCAAGGTTTCACCAAGAGGCTTATACGATTTAGCTTCATAAGCTAAATACTTCTAATTTGTTCTACACTAGATTTAACAATGTTTAGTGTGTTTGAACAAATGAACAGACTCTCTACAACTCTAGGATTTCTAAGATATAAAGTTTGGTAAGAAATATCCTAAGTGTTTTGCGTTATATGATTTCACAGAGTAATGGCACAATTTAATAGCAGAGTCTTGTTAATCTTCTTAATGGTCTTCAGATCCTTTTATAGGCAGAGATTTGAGAGACATTGGAGAAGAGTGCCAGTGCAATTAGAGTCGTTGAGAAGCTTTGATCAAGAACGTTGGTCCTTTGCCTGATATAGATAATCTCGTTGTATGGTCTTTGAATTTTCCTTTGCTGAAAGAAGAATTATCGGTTGAATTGCTTTGTTCTTAATGTCCTTTGATAGTGACAATTCAGAGAATAGGGCAAAACCTACGTGGATTCTGAGTCCCTCATAACTTACTCAAGTATGAGGGTGATCCAAATCTGTAGTGTCTGCTTCTGAGTCTAATAAACATCATAGAGTCTGTTGAGTTGCCTCTCTAGAATCTGTGTGGTACCCGTCTTCTTAGGACGTTGACTTCTGTTTGACCTTCCTTTGCTCTTCTACCATAGTCTTCTTAGCTTCTCTTGGTCCTTCTGATGCTCTTCATAAAATTCATCCTTGATAGATAGATTCTTCCTTGATTCTGCACACTTGAACATATGTTAGTATTCCAATTGTTTTTCAATACTTTGTTATCATCAAAACCTTAGAGGAATTGTCCAAGATACTTCTTGTCCAACCAATCTCGCCCTTTTTGATGATGAAAAACACAAGTATTTTGAACAATTGTTGTTAATCTTATTAACAGTTAGACTTCATGGTATGAGGTTTGCAAGCCCCCCTGAGTTTGACAGTCTCAGGTTGAGGTTTGCAAGATCCCCCTGAGTCTATGATAGGTCCAATAAGGGGAGGTTTGCAAGCTCCCCCTAATTCTTATTCCCAGTTAAATAAATTCGATCTTAGTCACTCTTAAGTGCATCAAAACAAATAATCAAATAAGACATATCAGATCATCAACAGGATATCAAATTTATCACACAGAGGTTTGCAAGCTCCGATTAAGTCCAATCTGATACCTATAAGGACCCGATCCCCGAGACTACTAATCAACGATAAATAAACAACTAGCATTCAATCGGAACCTTACATTTCTTCATATAACTCATATTAAACATATAATATGAAAATCTCATTGATATAAATAAACATATCACAGCGGAATATCTGAACATACATATAATCATCTCGGGTTATCTCAAAACACCTCAAAATAAATACATAAATATCTGGATCGTAAAGATCACTCAACATAAATCCGACAGAGTACGAAAAATAAAATCCCGGACGACATCCTAATCAAAGCATCCTAACTCTAGACGTCTCCAAGCAAAGCATAAAACATGAGTTAGGCGTCAAGCCACAACCCATCACGACTCACCGGAAGCAAGCACTCAATCCTGCAAATCTACATCCTCAAGGGATGAGGCGACAACAAAGCCACTAGAGGGTAAGATATACATTCATTAATAAGAAATAATAAACAAGTGTAGTTCAAACAATATTCATATCATCACAATATTCAAACATAGTAAATTGGGTTATCCGAATTTCAAGAACATGTAATTGATAATCATATTCTCATACAAGTCTAACTACACCATCATATCAACTCATCATTTACAATCATTCAATTCGTACCATCATCGATAAACAATTATCAAATCAATTATGACAATTCATCACATCACATCTTCAATGCACAATTACCACTTAGATGCACCAATTCTCATCAACACATTAATACATAAGACTCGTACTTATGCAATGTTCCTAGACAACTCTAAATGCATGTGGTACCAAACATTGTCGTTTTTTGGATATCAGAACTTACCGAGTGATCCCATCGTCACTAACATCGTCGCTTAACATCATCGCTGGACTTGACTCATGAATGGATGCATGATCATATATTCGACTCACATCAAGTACACATAAGACTCGACAACAACATCATCATCATCATTATCATATATTCTCATATGATTAAACATCGTCGCTTATTCACATCATCACTTATCATATAAACTTTCATATGATCAAACATCGTCGCTTAAATACATAACATGTATCATCATCATCTATTCAAACATCGTCACTAAGTACATAACATGTATCATCATCATTTAATCAAACATCATCATCATTTAATCATAGATCATTGTCGCGGTGATTTTCGGAGATCAAGCTATTGATTAGCGTTGACTCACTAATTTTATTTCACGACTGAACTTTTAATTTTTCAAAAGAAAAGAGGAAAAAGTTGTAAATTACCACGTTTTTTAAAGATTTAGGGTTCGAGGGTTAGTTACGTTTAGGGAAGGTGTTAGCACCCTAAACGTTCGTAGTATTCTACGAGAACCTCTTGATTTTATTTATTTATTTTGTCTATAACTTGCTTAATTTTTTTAAAAGAAAAGAAGGAATTAGAGTAGTGAGAAAAAATTGTTTTTTATTTTTTATGATTTGGAAGGACAAAGTCCTTTGCCTACGTACCCGTGAGGGATCAAAACCTCGTAGTTTGGGGTAAAAATGCCGATTGATTTGTTTTTGTATCTTTTATTAGTTTTGAAAAGGTTTTAAAGATAAAATAAGGCCAAGTGGCAGAAATAACATTTGTTTGTATTTTTTATTTTTTGAAAATGATTTAAATGTTATTAAAATGGATTAATGGTTATTTAAGAAAATAAAAGAAGAAAAAGGGGCACTTGATTGAGAATCAAGGTTTGTTTAAGAAAAGATTTTTTTGAGTTTTTTTTTATTATTTGCATGTTTTTGTTTCTTTTTGATAATAAATAAGACCTAAAACATAACAAAAAACTAAACGCAAGGACCTTCCGTGGTGACATTGGATCACCACGAAACCCTTTTGAAATTAAACCAACCTAATATTTTTTGTAAACCGAAATAAATAAATAAAATAAAAGACACATGCATGATTCTTCTCATTTATAATTTACATTGGTCCTAAATACATTCTAAAGCTATGCAATAAAAAAAATGACAAACAAGAACTACAATGACGATTAAAGATAAAAATGCATGAGATGATTGTTAGATATGAACAAATAAAATGCTTAAAAAATAATGAAAGGAAAAAAAAATACACAATAAGAAAAACAGGGGGTGCAGAGAATAAAGGGAGGGGGGGGGGGGGGGGGGGGGGGGGGGTAAGTAGAAATAAGAAAAAAGCAGAGAAGAGGAAGAAAGAGCTGGGCCTGAAAGAAGAATTCCGGCGCGGTGGCGCCACCTCGCCGGAGTTAAAAACTCATTTTTTTTAAAAAAAATTTGGTTTTAGCAAGCCTTTCTTTCCCTCTTTTCAAACCTTAAACAAAAATCTCAAAACCTCCCTAAAAAAACCTAGATCTAAGTTAGAGGGAACTACCTCTTTGTGTTTTTTTTTTGTTTGTGATTTGGATTTTGATGGGGAGGCCGTGGCTTGTGGCTATTGTGTTCGGTTTGTGTTGTTTTTGGGTGTGTTGGGAGGTGGTTTTGTGGTGGTTTCGGTTGGTGGAGGGAGGCCGAATTTGTGTTTGTGGATTGATGGTGAATGATTGTTGGTTTTTTTTCTTTGATTCATGTGTTGTGGGTTGTGGTGATGGTGTTGTGTTGTTGTTTTCTGATGGTCGAATCTTTTTTTATTTTTTTGGTTGCTGGAGCGTGTGCTTTTATATACACATTGGGGTGGACTTTTGACAATAAGGAGACAAGGATTAAATCCCCATCAAATGGGATTAAAGCCATTAAATCACATATGCCAAAGCCATTAAATCAAACATTTGACCTTGACCTCTGACTTTGGACTTTGGACAGATTGATTAGCAATAAAGATCAGAAAAATAACCATTAAGAATAAAAATAAAAACAAAACAGAATAAAAGAAAAATAAAATAAAAATAGAAAAAAAAATCTGAAAATTAAATAATTAGAAAAGAAAAAAGATAAAAAAAACTAAAGTAAAATAAAATAATAATAAAACTGAAAAAGTCGCTTTTGGAACCCTAAATGAGGTATTTTAAAATACCTCTCTGCCGAAATTTCGTCTGAAACGACGAAAAATTCCGAGCCAAAAAGACGAGTAAAAAAGAATTTTAGGTCAAAAATTGGGGTATGACAGATGCCCCTATTTAAGTCTCTTCGTCCAGAGTTTTGAAGATAAAATCTTCGCTTCGACGGACCGAAGGGGCTTAAATACAGAGTACATCAATTTTGGGCCTAAGACATTGTAAAATGCTCGCGATGTAAATATGAATGCAGGACGGCAAAGATGGTTCGACCAGGTAAATAAACAACAAAAGGATACCCGAGTTCGTTAAAGAAAGGGATCCGACTCCGCTGGGGGATAATATAGTTTCATTGGGGAAGGGATTGTCTACTATCACATTGATTCAGAACGATAGCCTAACGAAGACAAAGACCGATGTTACCTACTATCGTGTAAATGATAGCTTAAAGAAGGTAAAGGAAGGAGACACTGCCTACTATCAACAAAGATGATAACTTAAAGAAGACAGATGACATGTATTACCTACTATCGTGTATTGATAGCTTAAAAAAGGTAATACAAAAAAGAAAAGACATTGCCTAATATCGGTGTGCGGATAGCTTAATGAAGACAGAAAAGATATTTTACCTACTATCGTTGTGAGGATAGCTTAATGAAGGTAAAATGCAAGAGAAGTAACATGGTCTACTATCGTTGTGGGGATAGCTTAACGAAGGTAAAAAGCAAGAGAAGTAACATGGTCTACTATCATTGTGAGGATAGCTTAATGAAGACCGATAAAATATTTTACCTACTACCGTTGTGGGGATAGCTTAATGAAGGTAAAAGGCAAGATAAGTAACATGGTCTACTATCGTTGTGAGGATAGCTTAATGAAGACCGATAAAATATTTTACCTACTACCGTTGTGGGGGTAGCTTAATGAAGGTATAACATAAGAAAAATAACATGGTCTACTATCGTTGTGAGGATAGCTTAATGAAGACCGATAAAATATTTTACCTACTACCGTTGTGGGGATAACTTAATGAAGGTAAAATGCAAGAGAAGTAACATGGTCTACTATCGTTGCGAGGATAGCTTAATGAAGACCGATAAAATATTTTACCTACTACCGTTGTGAGGATAGCTTAATGAAGGTAAAATGCAAGAGAAGTAACATGGTCTACTATTGTTGTGAGGATAGCTTAATGAAGACCGATAAAATATTTTACCTACTACCGTTGTGGGGATAACTTAATGAAGGTAAAATGCAAGAGAAGTAACATGGTCTACTATCGTTGTGAGGATAGCTTAATGAAGACCGATACAATATTTTACCTACTACCGTTGTGGAGATAGCTTAATGAAGGTAAAATGTAAGAGAAGTAACATGGTCTACTATCGTTGTGAGGATAGCTTAATGAAGACCGATAAAATATTTTACCAACTATCGTTGTGGGGGTAGCTTAATGAAGGTATAACGTAAGAGAAATAACATGGTCTACTATCGTTGTGAGGATAGTTTAATGAAGACCGAAAAATATTTTACCTACTACCGTTGTGGGCGTAGCTTAATGAAGGTATAACATAAGAGAAATAACATGGTCTACTATCGTTGTGAGGATAGTTTAATGAAGACCGACAAAATATTTACCTACTACCGTTGTAGGGGTAGCTTAATGAAGGTAAAATGTAAAGGAAAAGACATACCGGGGATGACACCATTGGGAAATTGAACGTATTCGCAAGCCTATTTGTTTGTAGAACTTGACCGCAAAATATTTGATTGGTGACATCTTTGGACCAGACACACTGGGGATGACACTTTTTTGTGAGAATTCAAGTTGTTCGTTTGTAGAACTTGCCGCTTGAAATGTTTGATTGAAATGAAAGGATACAGTTAAATCAAGACTCAGGGTGATTAATGCAACCTTGTGTGAGCGATGTTATGTGCATGTTGTGTATGCATGAATGTGTATATGCATGAAATGAATGTATGTAAGACAGTACGATTTGTACGACGATGCCACTATATGACTGTATATAACACTGATGAGATAAGACTGGACGGGTAAGACGGGAAGTGAACTGACCTCGCAGTACAGACACTCGGCAATCTTCATCGGGGATGATACCATTGGACAAGAAGTCGAGGAAGCCCATTAGTCTGGCAAAAGTCGCCATTTCTCAACTGACATAGGTGTTCTCTTGTGGGCACGCTTCAGTAGCCATGCTTTTCTTTTGTTTTTTCTTTGAAAGTCCCTAACTTTTGCCTGGACTGCCCTTTCGGGTTTTCAGTCCACCGGGAGTGTATTCTTTTTGTGCCCCTAATTTTTGCCTGGACCGCCCTTTCGGGTTTTCAGTCCACCGGGAGTGTATTCTTTTTTGTGTCCCTAATTTTTGCTTGGACCGCCCTTTCGGGATTTCAGTCCACCGGGAGTGTATTCTTTTTGTGTCCTTAATTTTTGCCTGGACCGCCCCTTCGGGTTTTCTGTCCATCGGGACGCTCATTTTTGCCTAAGCCACCTTTTCAGGTTTTCGACTTAGCGAGCTCTCTTTTTTTTTTTTATATTTTTGTATTTCCTGACAGAAGTCTTCCCACATCGTTTGATCATGTTCCTCTTGCGGAGATCAACCATACTCGAGGCGGATGTTGACGTACACTTCTCCTACTCATGAGTTCGAAGAGAGTGCGTTTGTTGTTTACATTTTTCAAAAGTCATGAAAAAAAGTTTTTTTTGGAAGATTTTTGCTTTAAGTATTACCATAAAAAATAGAAGAAGTTTTGAAAATAGGAAGAAATGAGAATTCCAAATAAAGGGGCACATGCTCAAATCTTATTAAGGGAGTGGTGGCCTGCCAATGGCGCGGCTCCACGAATATTTACAAAGTTTGGAAAATGGTAAATATATGGGAGAGATACATTGAACACAGTAACCATTATCCTCCCTAACAACTTTGTATTCCACTGTTCTGAGTCGCTGATGTACAAATGTTTTGAATCGGAGGTCTTTTGACAGCTTGGATGCCCCAGGTGAATCATGTCTAACTTGATGCAGTTACTTTGTCATAATCCTTAACTTTTGCATAGATTGCCCTTTTAGGTTTTCAATCTATCAGGATGATTATTTTCTATTTATGTCTCTAATTTTTGCCCGGACCGCCCTTTCGGGTTTTCAGTCCACCGAGACGCTCATTTTTGCCTAAGCCGCCTTTTCAGGTTTTCGACTTACCGAGTTGTTCTTATATATTTTTTTAGACAGTATTTCTTGACTGCATCGACATTCACAGGACGTGCAAGTTCGTTACCATCCATAGTCGCAAGGGTCATTGCACCACCAGAAAAAGCTCTCTTGACGACATACAGTCCTTCAAAATTAGGTGTCCACTTGCCCCTGGAGTCCGGTTAAAAGGATAAAGTCTTTTTGAGCATAAGGTCTCCTTCTCGAAAATCACGGGGACAAACCTTCTTGTCAAAGACTTGTTTCATTCTCCTTTGATATAGTTGTCCATGACACAAGGCTGTCAGACGTTTTTCTTCAATCAAGTTCAGCTGATCATACCTACTTTGACACCATTCAGTCTCAGACAACTTAGCCTCCATCAAAACTCTCATTGACGGGATCTCGACTTCCACAGGGAGCACTGATTCCATGCCGTAGACTAAGGAGAAATGGGTTGCCCCTGTTGAAGTGCGCACTGAAGTACGGTACCCATGCAGAGCGAACGGTAACATCTCATGCCACTCTTTGTAAGTGACTACCAATTTCTGGACAATCTTCTTGATGTTTTTATTTGCAGCTTCGACAACACAATTCATCTGGAGTCTGTAAGGAGAGGAGTTATGATGTTCAATCCTGAAATCATCACACAATTCTTTCATCATTTTGTTGTTCAGATTCGCCCCATTGTCTATAATGATCCTGCTAGGGACACCGTAGCGGCAAATGATATGATTCTTGATGAACCGGACTACTACTTGCTTGGTCACGTTGGCATAAGATGCAGCTTCGACCCATTTGGTGAAGTAATCAATAGCCACTAGAATGAAGCGATGCCCGTTTGAAGCCTTCTGTTCGATCCTTCCAATTATATCGATGCCCCACATAGAGAACGGCGATGGAGAGGAAAGAGCATTGAGGGTAGTTGGCGGCACATGAATTTTGTCGGCATAGATCTGACACTTGTGACATTTCTTGGCATGTTTGTAACAATCAGATTCCATCGTCATCCAATAGTAACCTGCTCTCAACATTTTCTTAGCCATCACGTGCCCATTGGAGTGAATTCTGAAGGAGCCTTCGTGTATCTCATGCATCAATAACTCTACCTCATGCTGGTCCACACATCTGAGCAAAATTGTGTCGAAGTTTCTTTTGTACAATACATCTCCGTTCAGGAAGAAACTGCCAGACAATCTTCTTAAGGTCTTCTTGTCTTTGTTGGAGGCTCCGGGTGGATACTCCTGACTTTGAAGGAAGTGCTTAATATCATAAAACCATGGTTTGTCATCAACAACTTCTTCGCTTGCGAACACATAAGCAGGCCTGTCGAGACACCTGATTTTGATCAAAGGTACATCATTCCGACGGTTTACTTTGTACATAGAGGATAAGGTAGCTAGAGCATCTGCCATCTGGTTCTCATCACGAGGGATGTGGTGTAGCTCAATTTTGTTGAAGAAAGTCAGCAACCGTCTTGCATAGTCTTTGTAAGGAATCAAGCCGGTGTGGCGAGTTTCCCACTCTCCTTTGATTTGATTGATCACGAGAGTCGAATCCCCATATATGTCGAGATTCTTAATCCTTAGACCAATAGCCTCTTCGATACCCATGATGCACGCTTCATACTCAGCAATGTTGTTTGTACAATCAAATAGCAGCCTGGCAGAAAAAGGAATGTGAGTGCCTTTAGACTGCCCCAATTCCCTTGCCATAGACATTAACGGCCCCATCGAATATCAAACCCCATCTAGATTCAAGATCTGGACCTTCTTCAGGTAATGGTTCATCACAATCCTTCATCTTCAAATACATGATCTCCTCGTCGGGGAAATCGAACATAATGGGCTGATAGTCTTCAACTGGTTGGTGAGCCAAATGATCAGCAAGGATACTGCCTTTGATTGCTTTTTGTGTGCGGTATTCGATGTCATATTCGGACAGTAGCATCTGCCACCGGGCAATTCTTCATGTCAAAGCAGGCTTCTCAAAGATGTACTTGATCGGATCCATTTTAGATATCAACCAAGTGGCGGGATTAACCATATAATGACGGAGGTGTTTGGCGGCCCAGGCTAGAGCACAACAAGTTTTCTCAAGCATGGAATACCGAGACTCACAATATGTAAACTTTTTGCTCAAGTAATAAATTGCATTCTCCTTTCTTTCGGTCTCATCTTGCTGTCCGAGAACACAACCCATAGAATCTTCTAGCACGGTCAGATACATGCTTAGAGGTCTTCCTTCAACTGGAGGGATAAGAATCAGAGGTTCTAGCAAATACTCTTTGATGCTGTCGAAGGCTCTCTGGAAATATTCCGTCAAAACAATCCCTTGATCTTTATGGAGCAGTTTGAATATTGGCCCAAATGTGGCGGTCATGTGAGAGATGAATCTGGAGATGTAGTTCAGACGCCCAAGAAAACCTCTTACTTGTTTTTCTGTTTTCGGAGCAGGCATTTCTCTGATAGCTCTGACTTTATCTGGATCTACCTCAATACCCTTCTAACTAACAATGAAACCCAAAAGCTTCCCGGATCTGACACCAAAAGTACACTTGTTAGGATTCAAGCGAAGTCGATACTTTCTCAGACATTGGAACATTTTCAGCAAATACTCGACATGCTCATCTTCAATTCCTGACTTGATGAACATATCATCCTCATAAACTTCGATTTCCCTGTGCATCATATCGTGGAAGAGAGTAGTCATGCCCCTCTGATAAGTAGCACCTGCATTTATCAAACCAAATGGCATTACTTTGTAGCAGAAAGTGCCCCAAGGCGTGATGAAAGACGTCTTCTCTCTATCTTCAGGCGTCATCTTGATTTGATTGTAACAAGAGAAACCATCCATGAAAGAGAAGACTTTGGACTTGGCGGTACTATCGACCAATACATCAATATGGGGTAAAGGAAAATCATCCTTTGGACTGGCCTTGTTCAGATCTTGGTAGTCGACACACATTCAGATCTTACCATCTTTCTTCGGGACTGGCACTATGTTTGCCAACCATTAAGGATATTTAGATGTAACAAGGAAATGTGCATCAATTTGTTTTTGCACTTCTTCTTTGATCTTGAGAGCCATATCGGGATGAGTTCTTCTCAATTTCTGCTTAACTGGCGGACATTCGGGCTTCAACGGTAAATGGTGCTCCACAATATCTGGATCTAACCCCGGCATATCTTGGTATGACCATGCAAACACGTCCACATATTCTTTGAGCAGTTCTATCACCTTCTCTTTGAAAGTCGCTTCAAGCAGTGCCCCGATTTTGATCTCCTTCTTATCTTCCTTAGAACCCAAGTTAATCACTTCCAGTACTTCTTCATGAGGCTGAATGACCTTCCTTTCATACTCTAGTAACCGAGAGATCTCATCGGGAATCTCTTCATCCTCCTCCTCTTCAGCTTCGTATACAAGGAATTCAAAGTTAGGAGAGAGCATAGGGTTACAGTGTTCAATGGGTTTGTCAATGTTTAATCTGCATACATGATTCATGATTGATTTTAGTAAGCAAACAAATGTTATGATTATATGCAGACATTTGGAAGTGATTATTCTTTTTAGGTTCTTTGTGTTACCATTTTTCCAGGAAAAACCAAAAGCGACATAGTCGAGATCAAAATGACATTTTTATTGATGACGGAAATACATGAAGCAAAAAGCCCTACACAAATTCACTTTCGTCTCGAGCGGAACGAAAGGATTTTTTTTTTGAAAAAAAAAAAGAAAACATCAAAAACACAATACTTGGACACATGAGTAACCGAAGGAATGTCAACAGCGTCCCGATTGCGGCTAATCCCTCCTTGTGTTACAAAACTAGGTGCCACCTCTTCAGGATTGTCGATATCGACAAGATCCATTTTCTCTTTTCTGTTTGCACGAGTGTTGCAAGTGCGAGTTGGCTTTGGGCGAGGACGTCGGGCCACTTTCTTTGACTGGGGCAGATGGACCTTTTATTTGAAAAACAAAATTTGAGACTCGGTTTGGGAAACTATGAATGCAGTATGATGCATGATTATGCGTATGCGAAAAAGAATGAAAATTTTGTTATCGAACACTAGTACAAAAAACACTTATTAATACAGGGATTTTAAGTGGGTTGTTATCCACCTGACTTAAAAAGTTGGGTGTAAGGGAAGTTTTTAACTTCAAATGATATTAAATCGGTTGACCCCATTTAAAAAGTTTTTAACTTCAAACCCTTTTCACCATCATCTCCACCACGTCTGGAAAAACATATTTTCTTTTCACTCACACAAACCCTTTTCTCAGATCTGTTTCTCATACAAACTATGGTCCATCCTTTCTGACCGAAATCACCATTTCTCTTCTACATGACCATCGTTACGCTACCGCCTGTCAGATTCATGTCTCAGATCCGATTGAAAACGACACTCTTTGGGCAAGCAAGAACACAGTTCATCTTCTCTCAGATCGGTATCGCATTCAGCATTCCCGCAGCAACGAGGGTTCGTTCTCAAGAGCAAAATAGGTATGGTTATACCAATAGAGAAGAAAGGTCAGAAGAGAAAACTGGTAGAAGAACAACAACAACAATTCCAACAAGACACACAGATCTCCCTTCCGCTCACCAGCGAAACACGCGACACGATTCTCTCCAACGTCAACCAACACGTTTCAATCCTCCTTTCAACTTTCTCATCGAACAAATCTGATTGAGCTTCCGCTAAACGCATCACTTACGCTCTCGTCAATCTTGCCAAAATCGGTATTATGATATTTTGCTCTTTTTAACAGAATTTGTATGTATGATGTGTTGTTTTCTGAATTAAATGATTCAATTATGTTGTTGTGATTGTAGAGGAAGCTGTGAAAAAAAAACATAGTTGTTGTGTGAATCTGAGTAATCAGGTACACAGGTTGATGCGTTCACGATTCAGCATTCAAAAGGAATCTAATAGCAGTGTGTTTATTAGAAGAAGATAAAGATGATACATGGTTGCAATTAGTAGCTGCTGAATTCAACATCTCTGAAACATGTTATTTGACTCCTATTCATGGAACCTCTATTCCTCGTTTTGGTCTCAGATGGTTTACTCCTGTTACTGAGGTACTGCAATTTATCACCACAACTCATACATACTTTTTTCTTTTGGTATAATGTAACTGTAGAATTTAAGAGCCAAGCACATGTGACATTTTTTTAAAGCAAGTTGAGTATGACTCATAGTTATTAATAAGCAGATAGGACCTTAAAAGCTTCAGAGGTAATGTTGTAATATAAATTGTAGCATTTAAATACCGTCTGTACACTATAAACTCCAATATTTAGTTAATAATACAAAGCAACTGGCGCATGTCTCTGCAGTCTGAAATGTAGGCAATAATTGCCAAACACCGGCTGTTTGTTATTTGCGTTGATTGTTTCATTACTCTTTTGAACAAAGGTTGTTGTTTTAACGTAACAAAAGCGAAACTAAATGATTGATAAAGAGAAAAAACAGACATTAGCGCCAACAAAACTAAAATGTAAGCTAAAGAAATTTAAGAATACCCCTAATTTGGCCATTGTATTGATGTGCTTTTAGGGACAGTTTTTTGTGTTTATTTAGTTTATATCTTTGTGATTTAGATGTGACAATAATAAACTCATCTTCATATTCACAATTTATAACATTATTGACATTACATGGATGCTATTATAATACCACAAGTCAATCTTTGTGGCCATGCTACACTAGCAGCTTCACACACACTGTTTTCATCTGGTTTGTGGACAAGAGCATTATCGAATTTGTGACACGATATGGAATTTTAACTGCTAAAAGGATTGATGTCACTAGTGGATCAAATTTGCTGAACGGTGAAGCTTTGGTTGGATTTTATATTGAATTGGATTTTCCTGCTGACCCTATTGCAGAACTCACTCATTTCTGGAGAATTGAATGATGCTTCCAATATTGATATAAAGATGACAACAAATGGAGATAATTTACTTGTAATTCCTCTTCTCCATTCCACATTTATTTATTGTTTGATAAGCAGATATTAATTAGTGGTTACTGGTTATGGTAGCCGCATGATTTGAAAAAAAAGTGTTGTTAATAGTAAACTTGTATAGACAAATCACTAATTTGCTCATAAAACAATTTTGAAACCATCTAGTTAATTTGTAATTTGCATTATCGGAGCATCCTTGCTGAAAAAGATTAAAATGCAGGCAAATGATGGGTGAATCTTTGGGCTCTATGAATGCCAAGGAACTGAAAAATCTGGAGTCTAAATTAGAAAATGGAATAAGTGGGATTTGTTCCAAAAAGGTATATATATTTCTTATGTTATCAACAAGTCCTTTCTACATTTTTTTTATAGGATTCATGATTTGATCTATGATGTGCTGATAAATCCTGCATTTTTCTGACTCTCTCCTTTCTTTTTGTTTGCTCTACGATCCAAATATCAACATCAAAATGAGCTGTTAATTGCTGAAATCGAATACATGCAGAAGAGGGTAAACACTTTTTTCATGTATTCATGTTTTTATTGAATGTAATCTATACACATTTTTCTTCTTTAGTAACAAATTCAAATTATATCATGATTTGTATTGCCCTAAGTTTCAAATGAAGTATCATATATTAACTTATATGTACACAGCAGGAGATAGACTTGCACAATAACAACCAAGTGTCTTATGGTTTGTTGATTTTGGTGTGTGTAGATAGCTGAAAGTGAGAGGAACCACAACCACCATAGCAATATTAATATGAGTATGTTGCCTGGAGGCACCAACTATGAATCTATGCAGTCTCAGAATCAGCAGCAGCAATATGAGTCTCGTGGATACTTTCAAGTGTCTAGATTACAATCCAGTTGTAGTCAAATGACTGCATTACAACCAAGTAGTCAGTATGCAAGACAAGACCACATGTCCCTTCAATTAGTGTAAGTAAGATTCTCTCCCTAATTTATCGCACATTTCACATTCATTCCGTTGAATATAATTATCAAAACGTTGGTAAAGAAATAATTAACATAGTCAAAAAAATATAATGGAGACCAATAAAAAGGACCGAAAAATCTCGAGAAGGTCACGTACTTAGAGACGAAGTTATAGTAATTATCTTGTATGCCCCTTATATTGGTTTTGGTGTAAACTTGCCCATATTTTTTTAGTGTGAAGTTGGATTATCATAAGAAAACTTTTGAAAATAGATATAATTATCTTTTTTAATTAAGTTGTTAGCAAAACACTACATTATATTAGTAACAAAGTAGTCATATTCTATGAATAACAAACACATCACTATTTATATTAAATTTATCTTTTTCTCAAGGGTTAATAAATAGCATAAATTTTTTATCACATCTGCAAGGTGCTGTGCTTCAGGAATATAAACTTGAGTATTTTTCTGCAGAGTTAATTTTCTGGTTGTCTCAAATGTTCACCATAATGCTTTTTTATAATCTTCTTAAGAAGTCCAGATGAGAACCAGAAGGATCAGAACCTGAAAAGAAGAAGATCAAGGTCCACAAGAAAAGTTCTAAGACTTCAACTTCTAAAGTGATAACAGAAGCTGCAAGTCTGGAACCAGTTGAGGTTCTGCCAACAAGAACCAGAACGATGACTGAAGCATCTCCTAAGCAGAAGAAGAGAAAGCTTAGGAAGATGATTGTAGAAAAAGAAGAAGAGGGAGCTTCTGAGAATCTGGTTAGATCAAAAAGGTTGAAGGATGCATAAGATGTGCTGAATCTTGCTGAAAGACTGAAGAATAAGTCAACTAAAGAAACTCAGAAGGTCATGACTAAACTTCTGAAGGTCAAGTCAGAATCTATACCAGAAGTTACAAGCACTGTAAGTAACACTGTACTCTCAACTCCTGATAATCCCATAGATGTAGAATCCCCTGACTCTGACTATCAACCTCTGACCAAAATGTACCCTAACCTTCCTCAAAACAAAACTTTTTCAACCAAACCTGTTTCTGAACCTAACCCTGTATCAGTTTTTGAATCTATTCCAATACCAGACTCTGAAGAATGTTTTGATATTCCCCCTATTCAAACATGTCTTCCTGGTGATAAACCAATCACTGTTCCACATATTTTGAGACCCAGAACCCAAGCTTTCATTAATAACCTCATCAAAAGGAGGAACTACATCAATTCTGTTAGACAAGTTCCTAATAGAGGAGATATTGCTCCAATTTTTGGTGAAACATTTACCAGAACCATCCCTAAATCTGAAACTGAGATTGATGATTCAGAGGAAATAGCCTTTGAATTAGCCAAGAACAAGAAACAAGGTGAATACCTTGAGACACTAGAAGAACTTGACAATTCTTCAAAGTCTATCATTTATCATGTTTCTCAACCTTTACCTTTACCCACAAATGACCTTAGTTCTTCATCCTCTTTAGATGTCTTATCACAACATCTAGGTGGAGAACTACCATCTCAACAAACAACTGAAACCTCACCTCACACAGAAACTACACAATCAACCTCTGAAACAGAACTTCAAATAGCTGTTTCAAAAATACCCTTAGTTATCATACCTATTGAAACTTCTACACCAACAAAATCAAACTCAGTCTCTGATACTGATTCAGTATCAGAAGAGCAACCTTTAAAAGCTGAAACAATACATTTTGCCAAACCAGAGTCTGACCAAGTAGCCTCTGATGATATTCTTATTTCTGAGAGATCAGAAGGTGAAATTCCTAAACCCAACCCAACCTCTGAGAGTGACATGAACTTAGTAGTATCAGAACCTATATCTGATACTTTTGATCAAGTCCTACCAGACATTCCTACTTCTGATGCAAGCTGATTTGATTCAACAGAAGCACAAGCAGGATGCTTTACAAGTTCTTTCAGAAATGCTTCTACAGTCTTCTTCTGATAGTGCTTCAGAAGTTGCTTCTTCTGATAGTGCTTCAGAAGTTGCTTCTTCTGATAGTGCTTCTGTAGCTTCTGATAGTGCTTCAGAAGTTGCTTTCTTCACAGTCTTCTTCTGAACCTTTGCCTTCTTGGCAGGTTCAGCTTCTGGTACTGCTTGAGGTTTAAGAGATTAGTGATTTGAGTGCACTTCTGCTTTTTTTATATATTGTTCATTATGTGTTTATTATAGATATCGATGAAATTAAATGCAGGTTATGCAGGATCATTGACAAGTGTAGCTTCTCCAAGAGTGATTTGCCGAAGATCCACAAATTAGAAAGTTGAAATCTGATTTATTATGCCCTGTTGTAGAAGTGATTGTAAGTTTTTTTTTAGGTATGAAGTGATTGTAGAACTGATTGTAAGTTGTAACTTGATAGTATGTCATTTTGTCTGATATGCTGTTATGAATAGTGATTCAAATTTTGTTACCATAAATTAAATGAGCAATGAAGTATATACATACATATATTTTGATTTCTTTGAGTATTGAGTAATTGGTTTGGGTGAATGGTATAATAGTTCATAGTTAGGGAGAATTATTCTAGTTAGGTCATTTCAAGAATTTATTTATTTTGACAAATTTCAAGAATTTATTCTAAAAATTGATTATAGTAATCAATTTCAAATTCCAATGATTTTGGTTATATATTTTATTATATTTATAGAGTAAACTAATTTTAATGGTAATTTTATGAATTATGTATTTTTAGAATTTATAATAGAATGGAAAATATTAAAAAAAATGAATTATGTATTTTTATTATATTTTTTTTCAGAATAATTAGAAGCTTTTAAATGGGGTGAACCGACTTAATAAAAGATCTTAAATCGGTTGAACCGATCTAAATTATGTTTATTAAATGGGATGAGTGACCAGACTTAAAAACCTGATTTTTTTTACCCTTTTAACCTTTTTTAAATGGGTTAACCCGATTTAATTAGTATCTTTTAAATCGGGTGAACCGACTTAATAAAAAGAAATTTTGACCCTTTTAACCTTTTTTAAATGGGTTAACCCGATTTAATTAGTATCTTTTAAATCGGGTGAACCAACTTAATAAAATTTTTTTTTGACCCTTTTACCCTTATTTAAATGGGTTAACCCGATTTAATTAGTATCTTTTAAATCGGGTGAACCGACTTAATAAAAAGATTTTAAATCAGGTAAGGGAGAAGACTTAAAATCAGAACGGTTTTTTAAATCGGCCACCTATAAATCGGTTCTGGAACCGATTTAAAAAGCCATATTCACCCGATTTAAAAAGTGTTTTCTGTACTAGTGGAAGGACCTGTCAAAGTAATTGTAAACATCATAGTTGAAAATTTCATTTAAAAATAAAAGTATTACAAACGATCCCCTTCTTAGGAACAAAGCAAAGGGATATGCTCAAAAGTTCAACAATAGAAGCTAGGAATCTAAAGCTCGAAGACCCTCGATATCTCAAACTCTTGGCGTAGATTGCTCGTCAGAATCTGAATGGGAGCCGGAAAATAAGTCCATACATCTCTTCTTCCTCCTGGCATCCTTCCTAAGTCGGAAATCCTTCTGCTGGAGCAGATCGTCCTTTTCAACGATTTGCCGGCTTTGGACGGACAACATGTGGTCTTTTTGTGCCAATTGTCCTCTCAAAGTTTCATTTTCAAGCTCGGCCTCCCGTTACCTCCTTTGCCAAGTGTCCCTTTCAAGCTGCACTTGGGTCAACTGCTCACGAAACTCCTCTTTGGTATCAAAGGGTATGGGTAAGGATGGTGGTGGGACGGTTGCGGATAGGTATCTGGGTAGGTGGTAGGGTAAGCCAAAACTCTTAATTCTATCAATGACCCATTGCGTGTATGATCCATGCACGAAGTCTGACTTCTTTCCCAACTGGCTTCTGTTGAGTCTAGGAATAGCACGCCAAGCTTGCACAAATCTTTCTCTCTTGTTTGAGTGGTCTTCGTGGTTAAGATAGAATTCACTGGTTAGGGCAATGTTATCTGGCTTGGTTTTCATTGGGTACCCAAACTGTCGTTTAGCGAGGGTAGGGTTGTAGCTAATTCCACCATGCATACCAAGAAGGGGTACGTTGGGGTATTCACCACAACTAACAATGATTTGTCCAATGTCACAAGCTGCATGGTGTGCGCACCACGTTTTTTAACTAGAAAAAACGCGCAAATCCTCCGAGGACGTCCTCGAACGCTCGGAGGGCCTTTGTGAAGTCGCCACCAAAGTTTTTGTGTAAAGGGAACGTTGATAAACCCTTATGTTTTTTTTTTGAAAGGGAAACGATAATAAAACCCTTGACGATGAGGAAAAGGACTGGCCATCGCAACCATTTTCGGGTTCGGGAGTCGGTTACGCAAGGGGAAGGTATTAGCACCCCTCACGTCCGTTGTACTCAACGGGAACCTTCTATTTGGCTAAAGCTTAAATTGTTTTTAAATGTTTTGCGCGCATGCTTATCTATGTCAAAATATAATATATTAAAAAAAAGGGGGAAAGAGATGAAAACAAACGAAAGAGAAAAAAAGTTTTTATTATTGCGCTTGACAAGATGTCGATCTTGCTCCTACGTATCTCCCGGTAGTCGGAGAATTCAAAGCGTACGTAGTTCTTTGGTAGAAAAACGTACATATGTTGGTTAATTTTAAATGGACGATGTTTTAACCGAATTCTTGCGATTCAACGTAGCTTGTATGCTCGCGCTCGGGAGACTTATTAAGCGTATAGCTTGTATGCTCGCGCTTGGGAGACTTATTAAGCGTTTGTTCACGAATCGCGCTAGAATGGGCAAAACACGTCCGTTGGGTAAAAGGGGTTGAGTTGGTCGCTATGGGACCAAAAGAGGTGCAATGGACTCAATCGAGTCAATCATTGACCGAGGGGACTCCAACGAGTCGGGCGATGGTTCGATTGATCCACTGGGATCAAGAACGGGTACAATGGACTCGGACGAGTCGAACATTGACCGAGTGACTCAAACGAGTCAAGGGTTTGAATCTAGTGGCCACGGGGGACCAAAAGGTTTGGATTGACCACAAGGGGCCAAGATTTGGTTTGGTATGGTCGGGTACGTTGAAAATGGAATGACGATTGTCCGAACGACGAGACATACATCACGCATTCATACAATCGGGGCAATGGAGAGACATACGTCACACCATCCCTTTTTCATTCATGTTTTTGGGTAGAATTCCCTTAGAAATCCCAAAGTATATCAAAACATTTGGTTTGGAAACCAAAGTGAAGGGATTTTAGCAATTTTGTTAGAAAACACATAAGTTCGGTTCATTTCGTGAGTGGTTTTGAAAAGCGAACGAATTCGGCGTATGTTCATGTTTGAGTTTTGAAAATCATGAACAATGTTTATTGTTCAAGTTTTAATTTGAAAATGATGCACATAGCTTATTTGTTCAAGTTGTTTTGAAAGATTGGGAACATAACTTGTTTTGCAAGTTATCCACAAAGTGTTACCCGAACTTGCGAATTTTCCAATATTATGCAAAATCCTTGAACTGGTTTGAAAAATATGGGTTTTAAAACTCCTAGGTTCTGAGCTCTTGGGCTAGAACCTCAAAAATTGGCCCTTTGGGCACCTAAACTCAGATTCTGAGTTCTGTCATGGTCGCACTGCGACCATGACTTCGCACTGCGAACAATGCGAATTTTTGAGTTCAGAAGCTGTTTCTGAACTGTTGTTCAGAAACAACTTCTGAACACACTCAGGACCTTTTAGGAGAGTGAAAAACTTTGAGTTTTTGGGATGAAAAAGGCTGGACAAACCAGTTTTTGATGTTTTGAAAACCTTGGGATTTCTTTGAAATTCAAAAGGGGTTTTTTAGAACCAAAAGGTTTTGGACCAAAATATCTATGCAAGCACAATTGAAAATGCAAAACAAAGGCTTAGAAACTTACAGAGATCCTTAGCAAAGCTCCAGCTGCAGTGGATTTGAATTGGTTGAAGGTTCTCACAAAGGTTTTTGATATTGGTGATGAACTTTGAATTTATGCAAAGCTTTGTGTTTGATTGGTTTTCTCTGGTTGTTTGGCTGGAATGAGTAGTGTTTCTTTTGCTCTTTGAATGATGTATTAACTGCTTTTGTTATGCTATGCAATGCTGCATTTACTGCTTTTCTTATGCTATGCAATGCTGCATTTACTGCTTTTCTTATGCTATGTAATGCTGCATTTCCCCTTGCCTTGCATCCCTATTTATAGGCCAAAATGCAATCTCTAGTAATGATGGAAAATCCATAGGACCTAGCTGATTTGTGGGCTAAATCCAGGCTATTTGGCTTTGCATTTAATGCTAATGGATAGAGGCAACTCTGCCTTGTGCCAAGGGTTAAGTCTTTGACTGATTTCAGCCACAAAATCAAAGGTTTTAGGATAGCAATGATGAGAAACATGGCTGAATTGCAATTGGCCAAACTTGGGGATCAATCCTTGCAATCTCAATGGTTGATCAATAAAAACGTGCACTGTGATGTGCAGAGATTGGGGGATGCAAAAGGCTACAAATGGCTGGTGTGAGAGGGTGAAAAGTTGCTGCAAAACAGGGTAGGCACTCATGGCTTTTTCAAGTGAAAAATCCAGCTGGGTTTGACTGGTTTTGGGGAGCAAGCAGGAGGAAAGTCTTCAAGCAGGTGGCTGGCAACCTTGGGGTGGTTAACAGGTCACTTGGGAGGGACAAGAGCTGCCCAAGGGCAAGCCCACTTGCTTGTCACATGCTAGGTTGGAAGAAAAAGCTTCCAACCTTGGCATTAATGGCAAGTCTCTCATTTCTGGTTTTGCTTGGCCCAATTAGCCATGAATGCTGATTAAAATAAATATGCAAATGATGTGCAACAAAATCTGGAATTAAATCAAAGAAACCAGAAATCTACAGAAAAATCGCAGACTTCGCAGTGCGAAGTGAGCTTCGCAGTGCGAAGTCATCATTTTTGAAATGTTGACTTTTCTGTTGACTTTGACTTTTTCTCCCTCTTTGATTTTTTTTGATTTTTTTTGTTTTAAAAGGCTTAGGACAAAATTGGGGTACTACACATGGTACCAAACTATGTCGGATAGGGTAAGAGACATGATTCTTTAAGACCACGGGAGATCTTCAAGATTGACTTTGAAGGAATGGGTTTGAGTTAGATGAGAGGTAAACCATTTGTATAGTAAAGGTGCAGAACAAAGGATAGTTCCACGGCCGGCTTGGGTTCGGTCATGGATGGAATGGTATGTGTCAGCTAATAATGTAGGTACGGGGTTTTTGGTGAAGAAGATTTGGATGGCGTTAATGTCGACAAAATTGTCAATGTTTGGAAAAAGTATAAGGCCGTATATTAGTAAGGCTAGGATGGAGTGAAATGCATCGGTACTGGCTACTTCGTCGAATGCGGAGGCTTTTTGGTCAAGGAAATTGGTAGGTAGACCTAGGAGGCCTCCTTTGAAGGTGAGGTTTGCTTTGAAGATGGAGGTTTCAAGGTGAAGGGCAGCTGTAATGGTTGAGGGTTCAGGAATGGGTTCAAGGCCGTTGAAAGGTACTTCGTTAGGCACTGGTAAACCAACCAAGTAGGAATATTCCTCAAGAGTAGGGACAAGTTGATAGTCGAGGAACGTGAAGCAATGGTAAAGAGGGTCATAGAATTGGACCAAAGTCTCCAAGCTTCCTTCTTCAACATCTAACCTGAGGATGCTAAGTAACCTTCCATGATGAGTTTGAAAGTCTCTCGGACTAATTACCAAAGATCCTAGCTCCCTCAATCTTGACAAATTTAGTTTTTTGAAATGATACTTCGTAGTGTTTCTCCTTGCAATGTCCATATCTATGATGTTTACAAAAAAAAACTTGTTTAAGTCCTTCGATAATTGGATGAAAAAATATTTATGAATGGATGCATGATCATACTAAAGAACGGAGAAAACTTTGTGAGGTTTAAGTTCATAATGTTGGAGTCAATGGGTAAACACGCCATTTGGTAAGGATTATGGTTTCACATGTACCTGTATCACGGGTTCTACCTAGTTCCCAAAGTCATTGACCACTTCGAATATTGTCGGATTACGGGACTACTCCCGGTCCAACAACGTTCGTAGGAAAGTCTCGTTTGGGTGTAGTATCGCGTATCAACCAATTCAAGATTACTCTTGATCAGCCACCGCACTACGTCCTAAAAGGCCAAGATGGGTTAAAGGTAACTCTAAAGGTCCTAAACTTCGTAGGCACTCAAAAATAAGAATGCCAACCATGACTACTCATGACGACATAACTATATTCTTAAGGAACCTCCATTGAGTGGGGTTATCACACGTGCCACATCTAAGATTTACTCTCGGAAAGACACTTTGATTTTACCACCATCCTATCTTATGTTTCCCTCAAGTCCGGGTGTAGGACTTATCTCACCACTCACATAAAAGGAAAAAAAAAACACATAGGCACGTATTTACACTCTTATTTTTATTTTAAGCAAGTTATAGCACAAAATAATTAAATCAATTCAAGTTAGGCTCAACCCTCCTAGGGAAATCCCCAGTGAAGTCGTCATTTATGTCGTGGTGATTTTCGGAGATCAAGCTATTGATTAGCGTTGACTCACTAATTTTATTTCACGATTGAACTTTTAATTTTTCAAAAGAAAAGGGGAAAAAGTTCTAAATTACCACTTTTTTTAAAGATTTAGGGTTCGGGGGTTAGTTACGTTTAGGGAAGGTATTAGCACCCTAAACGTTCGTAGTATTCTACGAGAACCTCTTGATTTTAATTATTTATTTTGGCTATAACTTGCTTATTTTTTTTTTAAAAGAAAAGAAGGAATTAGAGTAGTGAGAAAAAATTGTTTTTTATTTTTTATGATTTGGAAGGACAGGGTCCTTTGCCTACATACCCGTGAGGGATCAAAACCTCGTAGTTCGGGGTAAAAATGCCGATTGATTTGTTTTTGTATCTTTTATTAGTTTTGAAAAGGTTTTAAAGATAAAATAAGGCCAAGTGGCAGAAATAAGATTTGTTTGTATTTTTTATTTTTTGAAAATGATTTAAATGTTATTAAAATGGATTAATGGTTATTTAAGAAAATAAAAGAAGAAAAAGGGGCACTTGATTGAGAATCAAGGTTTGTTTAAGAAAAGATTTTTTTGAGTTTTTTTTTTATTATTTGCATGTTTTTGTTTCTTTTTTATAATAAATAACTAAGACATAAAACATAACAAAAAGCTAAACGCGAGAAACTTCTGTGGTGACGTTGGATCACCAAGAAACCCTTTTGAAATTAAACTAACCTAATATTTTTTGCTTTTTTTTATGTAAAGCGAAATAAATAAATAAAATAAAAGACACATACATGATTCTTCTCATTTATAATTTACATTGATCCTAAATACATTCTAAAGCTATGCAATAAAAAACAAATGACGTACAAGAACTACAATGACGATTAAAGATAAAATTGTATGAGATGATTGTTAGATATGAACAAATAAAATGCTTAAAAAAAATAATGAAAGGAAAAAAAACACACAATAATAAAAACAGGGGGTGCAGAGAATAAAAGGGGGGGGGGGGTAAGTAGAAATAAGAAAAATTCCGGCGCGGTGGCCGGAAGTGGCGCCACCGCGCCGGAGTTGAAAACTCTTTTTTTTTTAAAAAAAAAAAATTGGTTTTAGAAAGCCTTTCTTTCCCTCTTTTCAAACCTTAAACAAAAATCTCAAAACCTCCCTAAAAAAACCTAGATCTAAGTTAGAGGGAACTACCTTTTTTTGTGTTTTTTTTGGTTTGTGGTTTGGATTTTGATGGGGAGGCCGCGGCTTGTGGCTATTGTGTTCGGTTTGTGTTGTTTTTGGGTGTGTTGGGAGGTGGTTTTGTGGTGGTTTCGGTTGGTGGAGGGAGGTCGAATTTGTGTTTGTGGATTGATGGTGAATGGTTGTTGGTTTTTTTGCTTTGATTCGTGTGTTGTGGGTTGTGGTGACGGTGTTGTGTTATTGTTTTCTGTTGGCCGAATCTTTTTTTCTTTTTTTGGTTGCTGGAGCGTGTGCTTTTATATACACATTGGGGTGGACTTTTAACAATAAGGAGACAAGGATTAAATCACATATGCCAAAGCCATTAAATCAAACATTTGACCTTGACCTCGGACTTTGAACTTTGGACAGATTTGATTAGCAATAAAGACCAGAAAAATAACCATTAAGAATAAAAATAAAAACAAAACAGAATAAAAGAAAAATAAAATAAAAATAGAAAAAAAAAATCAGAAAATTAAATAATTAGAAAAGAAAAAAAGTCGCTTTCGGAACCCTAAATGAGGTATTTTAAAATACCTCTTGTTGTACCCTAATTTTGTCCCAAGCCTTTTCCAAAACAAAATTCAAAAATCAAAAAAAAGAGAAAAGTCAAAGTCAACAAAAGTCAACAAAAAAGTCAACATTTCTGAAATGAGGACTTCGCAGAGCAAAGTCCCCTTCGCTCTGCGAAGTCTGCGAATTTTTTGCAGATTTTTTAATCTCTTTGATTTATTTCATTTTTGTAATTATTATTATTACATATCATTTTTATTATTGTTTTTATCATCATTCATGGCTAATTGAGCTCAGCAAAGCAAGAATTGGAGCATTTGCCATTAAAGCCAAGGAAAGAAGCTTTTTCTTCCAACCAAGCATGTGCCAAGCAAGTTGGCTTGCCCTTGGGCAGCTCTTGTCCCTCCCAGTGGACCTGCTACTGACCCTAAGGTTGCCAGCCACCAGCTTGTGGATTTTCTTCCTGCTTTCTCCCCCAAAACCAGTCAAACCCAGCTGGTTTTCACTTGCCCAAAGCCATGAGTGCTGCCCTGTTTTTCAGCAGCTTTTCTTCCTCCTCACACCAGCCCACATGTTGCCTTTTGTTTCCCCCAACCTCTGCACATCACAGTGCACGTTTTTATTGCCTAACCATCAAGATTGCAAGGACCAATCCCAAGGGACAACCAATTGCAAACCAGCCCTGTTTTCATCATCATTTCTATCCAAAATCCATTGAATTAGTGGCTGGATTTGGCTAAGTCTTGACCATTGCAGCAAGGCAAGGTCACCTCTTCACTTTTGCATTAAATGCAAAGTGATTTAGCCTGATCCTAGCCCACAAATCAACTGGATTTTGGGGATTTCTCATGATGAAAATTGATTTGGTTTTGGCCTATAAATAGGAAGCAATGCATAAGGTTTCACACACTTAAACACACACTTAGAAAAGGAGAAGCACTGAGAAAACACTAGAAAAAAAACCAGCATTTGAACACTTGAAACAGCACTAAACACATAGCAAAAATCAGTTCAATCACAAAGCATTACACAAGTTCATTGCTCTTGTTCAACAACATTCCAAACTTTGCAAGAAACTTCAACCATTCAAGTTCCTTTCATTCCCTTGCAGCAGGAGCTTTGCTAGGATCTTTGTAAGTGTTCTGAGTCCTTAGCTTTCATTTAGAGTTGTGCTTGCATCTTTAATTTTGTTCAAATCCATTTTGCTCTAAAAACCCCCTTTTGAATTTCAAAAGAAATCCCAAGGTTTACAAAACATTTAAACTGGTTTGTCCAGCTCTTTTTATTGCCAAATCTCAAAGCTTTTCACTCCCCTAAAGGTTCTGAGATTGTTCAGAAGTTGCTTCTGAACAGCAGTTCAGAAGCAGCTTCTGAACTCAAAATTTCGCATTGTTCGCAGTGCGAAGCTCTGGTCGCAGTGCGACCATGACAGAACTCAGAATCTGAGTTTAGGCTCCCAAACAGCCAATTTTTGAGGTTCTAGCCCAAGAACTCAGAACCTAAGAGGTTTGAAATTCATTTTATCCAAACCATAACAAGGATTTTGCATAATTTTGAAGATTCACAAGTTCAGGCAACACTTTTTTGGATAACTTGCAAAACAAGTTACGCTCGCAAACTTTCAAAACAAACTTGAGCAATAAGCTAAGTTCATCGTTTTCAAAACCAAACTTGAACAAAAACCTTGTTCATGATTTTCAAAATCAAACGTGAACTTAAGCCGAACTTGTTCGCTTTTCAAAACCATTTTCAAAATTGAGCCGAACTTGTGCGTTTTTTTCACAAGTTTGTTAAAACCTTTTCATTATGAGTTTTAAACCAAGTGTTTTGATAAACTTTGGGATTTCTAAAAATTCAAACAAAAACTTGAATGAAAAAGGGATGGTTTGACGTATGTCTCTCCATTGCCCCGATTGAACGAATGCGTGACGTATGTCTCGTCGTTCGGACAATCGTCATTCCATTTTCAACGCACCCGACCACACCAAACCAATTCTTGGCCCCTTTGTGGTCAATTTGAACCTTTTGGTCCCCCGTGGCCATTTGATTCAATTTCTCGACTCGTTTGAATCACTTTGGTCAATGTTCGACTCAGTTGAGTCCATTGTACCCGTTCTTAATCCCGTTGGATCAATCAAACCCCCCCTCGACTTGTTTGAATCACTTTGGTCAATGTTCGACTCAGTTGAGTCCATTGTACCCGTTCTTGATCCCGTTGGATCAATCGAACCCCCCCTCGACTCGTTTGAGTCACTTTGGTCAATGTTCGACTCCGTTGAGTCCATTGTACCCGTTCTTGATCCCGTTGGATCAATCGAACCCCTCTCGACTCGTTTGAGTCACTTTGGTCAATGATCGACTCGGTTGAGTCCATTGCACCCTTTCTTGATCCCGTCGGATCAATCGAACCCTTTTTCCCCAACGGACATGTTTTTATCAATTCTAGCGCGATTTTAAACAAACGCTTAAGCCTCACATGCGCGAGCATACAAGCTATACGCTTAAGCCTCCCATGCGCTAGCATACAAGCACGTTTAATCGTAAGAATTCGATCAAAACATCGTTCATTTAAAAATAACCAACATATACGTTTTTCTACCAAAGAACTACGTACGCTTTGAATTCTCCGTCTACCGGGAGATACGTAGGAGCAAGATCGCCATCTTGTCAAGCACAATAATAAAAAACAAACTTTTTCCCCTTGCATCATATTTTCTTTTTCCCTTTTACATAGACAAGCATGCACGCAAAACATTTAAAAAACATTTTAAGCTTTAGCTAAATAGGAGGTTCCCGTTGAGTACAACGGACGTGAAGGGTGCTAATACCTTCCCCTTGCATAATCGACTCCCGAACCCGACAATGGTTGCGATGACCAGTCCTTTTCCTCATCGTCAAGGGTTTTATTATCGTTTCCCTTCCAAATAAAAATACTCAAGGGTTTATCAACGTTCCCTTTAAACAAAAACTTTGGTGGCGACTTCACCAACAGCCTTCCGAGCGTTCGTACACGTCTCAGAAGATTGCGCGTTTTTAACGAGAGCGCACAGCTGGCCACTTCACTGGGGATCCGCTCCTCACTAGCGAGTCATGCCTATCCTATTTAGCTTTTTAGCTAAATGTTTTTATCTTTTTTTGCGTGCATGCTCTTATTTCATTTGTCTATGTCATTTTCTTGCTTTATGTTTATAACTGCTTTATATTGCTTTATATTCATATCATATATATCAATTGTGGGGATGTTACTTGAGCGATGTTACTCCACATTGTTCGAGTTAATGCCGGACGTGTGAGGCTCTCTACCCGAGCTTGAGAAAAAATTAAGTTAGGAAGGGGTTGTGAGCGGAAGCCCGCGTTGACGTATGTCCGTGAGGTAGCATGCCAAACCCCGCCTAGAGGAGATTTTCACTTGGAATGAATTGAAGTCATGCGAAGTTCGCAATCGACGACCTTAATTCCATGTGGGATCCGTGAACCTAGGGACCTTTTTAGAAAGTCTCATCTCTAGAGTCTACACGTGAGGATGGGGGGTGAAGGTGAGAAAAACACACACACACACAAGAAGGGGGGGGGGGTTGAATTGTGTGACTCTAAAAACTTGTTCTTTTCTTTTTCAAAGACTTAAAACAAGTTCAGAACCAGGTTCTGAACTGTTATCAGGATGTATGCAGCGGATTAAACAGGTAAAAGAGATAAGGGAAGAGAGGCACACAGAAATTATACAGGTTCCTTCTCAATGTGAGAAGTAGTCCTGTCCCCTTGTGTCCAACAAGAGAGTTTCACTATAATCAGTTCTGATTACAATTGCTCAATCACTAAGAAAGAGACTTCCAGCTGCTCAATCACAAAGAAAGAGACTTCTATGCTCAACCACCAAGGAGGAGGCTTCCAATGCTCAAGTCACTAAGACAAGAGACTTCCCAATGCTCAAGTCACTAAGACAAGAGACTTCTGACTCAGACCACAAAGGAATGAGGTTACAATTGCTTAGTATACAGACTAAGACTTGAGGGACCAAACTGGTTTACAAGTAAAGGAGTTTGGGATGAACACTTGATCAAATATCAGAGGTGTTCTCTTAATACAACACAGGTTAAGACTCTTAACCTTAGGAAATTCTAAGTTACAAAGACTATGAGAATTTCTAAGAGTTTTGAACTTTGACAGTTTTTACACATAAAACAGAGCAAGGTTTCAGCAATACGTTTCAAAGAGTCTTCAACATTTTCTTCTTCAAATCTTCCTCCTTTTATAGATGAAAATAGAGCTGTTGAAGATTTGCTTGAATTAAGGAATTTTGCCGTTGCAATTGGACTAGGTTACTGAAATTGTGTGCTGCACTTTATCTGTCAGAACAGGGCAGGTGCCATTTTTTGAATTGGCCCACCTTAAAAACTGGAGAATGTTTGGGTCAGGGAGACAATTGTTCCATTGAGTTGTTCTGACACATCCAAGCATTAAATGCGCACAGTACTGGTCAAAATCCATGCCATATCAGCTTCAGAAGCTTCTCAGTGAACAGTGATCAGAAGCTGCTTCAGTTGTACGGATCAGAAGCTGGCTTCAGGAGTTGACTGTTGCGTTGACTTCATCAGAGGCACCCAGACTTCAGAAGCTGCACTTCAGACTTCAGAAGCTGCACTTCAGGAGTACTTCAGAGGCTTCACTTCAGTAGCACTTCTTCAGGACCTCTTCAGAAGCTCTTACTTCAGGACCAGTTTTCCTTTTAGCTTTGCAACCATGTTTCTTGGCTTTCCTTCTTGCTCTTTAGCTTGTTCTTCATAACCATTATCAATCAATACTTATTAAGCATGTGGTTCTGAAACACTTGAACAAAGCATTAGCAAATAACCAATTTTCTCTTTAATACCTTGTTATCATCAAAACCATAAAGAGAGATATGTTTACACATAAATGTTTCAACAATCTCCCCCTTGTTTGTAAGAGACTTGTTAAACACATTTTGTTCCAACAATCTCCCCCTTTTTGATGATGACAAACATAAGTATTAAACAGAAAATTGTTGTTAACTTAATTAACAAGTTAACTGCAGGGTGTGAGGTTTGTAAGCTCCCCCTGAGTCTGATCTAAGTTAATTAAGTTCAGTTAAAAACACAAATGTGAAAATTTCAGAATTTATTAAGTTCAATTAACAATCAGACTTCAGGAGAGGTTTGTAAGCTCCCCCTAGGTCTGACAATCTTCAAGGTTAGGTTTGTAAGCTCCCCTTGATTCTTATCCATGTTAATTAAGCTTAACTTAAGACAATATGGTGAAATTTACACTCAGAATTCAAAATGACTTGTTGACTTCAGGTTCTGAGGTTTGTAAGCTCTCCCCCTAAGTCTGATAATCCACAGGATGAGTTTTGTAAGCTCCCTGAGTCTTATCCAAGTTATTTTAAATTCTATTTACTCACTAAGAGTAATGTACCTCACAGAAATATATCAGAGCCAGAAATTCACTTCAGTTCTCATAAGTTAAATATCGTCAGAATTGTATCAGAGCTTAACTGATCAGTATCAGAGCTAGCTTAACAATTGTATCAGAGCTTAACCCTAACAAATTGTATCAGAGCTTTAATAGGCTTATCAATAAGCTTATCTTCTGACAATTTTAACATTTTAACTTATTTTTGAGCTCAGGTGCTTTAATACTTGTTTTACTTTCTCCCCCTTTTGTCATCAACAAAAAAAATACTACTTTCTCCCCTTAAGACAGAAAATTTCTCCCCCTTTGTCAAGAGAGTTTGAAAATATCTGTTTCAGAGTAAAGAAGGATTTTAAAAGAGTGTGAAAGCAGGTATCAAAGCAGTTCAATGTCCCCTTTGTAAAATAGTTGCAAGAGAGTTCTGACACCCAGTTTGAAAACATTTCAGAAAGAATACAGAGCTGGGGGGGTTGAACCAACCAAGATTGTGAGATATTTGTGCAGTCATATGGATAACCAAGCAGCAAAGATAAGTATCAGAGCATACTTGAATTTCAGTGAGTATATGACTTGCAATAAAAATAGAATGCTGTTCAGAAGCAGAAAAAGTTTAGAGCTTCTGATCAGATCATTCTGTGTTCAGACATTACTTGTTCAGTACAAACTGGTTAAGCATCAGAGCAAAACAACCAGTTGTGTTCAGTATCAGAGCAAAACTTCTCAAGAAGTGTTCAGTATCAGAGCAATTCTGAGCTTGCTTGAAAGAAATATATCAGAATCTGATACCAAGTGAGGATTTATCTCAGAGTCTGATACCAGCTAAAAGGTTTTAATTCAGAGTCTGATACCAATTAAAAACATTTCTAAAGACTGAACATTGTCTGAAACACTTTGGGCTTTTAAAATGTGTCTGTGCTAAACATTTTGAAAACAAACTGATACCAATTTGAAAATTGTTTGTTAAGCAATTTTAACATTGAATATCAGAGCAGAAAATCACATTTTTGATGACTTTGGGAGGATTAGAGTATAAACTTTCAAAGCTTTAATCATCATTGCCCATAGCTATACTTATCAGATTCTGACCAACATCAGATTTTTATCAGATTCAGAAGTCAGAAAATCCAGGTTCTGACCCTTCAGACTCTGAGGTTTTTCAGGCTTAACTTTATTCAAACTCTCACAAGATGAGTGTTTGATAAGTCTTAGCTTATGAGAAACTCAGAATCATGGAATTCATTCAGATTCAAGCACATTTTCAAGAGATAAAATGCATGTTCAGATTCTTTTTAATAAAATTGAATCTTTCTTCTGTTAGGGGTTTTGTGAATATATCAGCCCATTGATGATCAGTATCAATGAATTGAATATCCAAAACACCCTTCTGAACATAATCTCTTATAAAATGATGTTTTATTTCTATATGCTTGGCTCTAGAATGCAGAATTGGATTTTTAGACAGACATATAGCAGCAGTATTATCACAATAAATAGGAATATTGTCTGCATGAATCTGATAATCTTCTAATTGATGTTTCATCCAGAGCAGTTGTGTGCTACAACTTGCAGCTGAGATGTATTCTGCTTCTGCTGTTGACAAAGCAATGGTTGCTTGTCTCTTGCTGGCCCAGGATATCAGATTCTCACCAAGAAACTGACAGTTTCCACTGGTGGATTTTCTTTCAATCCTGTCTCCAGCATAGTCAGCATCACAGAATCCAACTAGCTTATAATTTAGAGATTTCTTATACAGAAGTCCCAAATTAGTTGTACCTTTCAGATACCTAAAGATTCTTTTGACAGCAGTCATATGAGATTCTCTAGGATCTGATTGGAACCTAGCACACGGACATACACTAAATAAAATATCTGGCCTAGAAGCAGTTAAGTATAGGAGAGAACCTATCATACCTCTGTACAGCTTCTGATCTACTTTGGTGCTATTGTCCTCTTTGCTTAAGGTGCAGGTAGGATGCATTGGTGTTGTCATTAGCTTGCAATCATCCAACTGAAACTTCTTCAGAAGCTCCTTGGTGTATTTTGACTGATGAACATACACACCTTCTTTGCATTGGTTGATTTGAATTCCCAAGAAGAATTTCAGCTCACCCATCATGCTCATTTCAAATTCATCCTGCATTAACTTAGAAAATTCCTTGCAAAGGGAGGCATTAGTAGAACCAAATATGATATCATCAACATAGATTTGTACAATTAAGATTTCTTTCTTAACAGTTTTTCTAAAGAGTGTATTGTCAACTTGACCTCTTACAAAACCATTTTTAATTAAGAAGTTGCTTAGCCTTTCATACCAAGCTCTGGGAGCTTGTTTCAGACCATACAAAGACTTCTTCAGTTTAAAAACATGATTTCGATATTTAACATCTTCAAAACCAGGAGGTTGTTTGAAATACACTTCTTCAGAAATTACACCATTCAAGAAAGCACTCTTAACATCCATTTGATATAAGATGATATCATTATTAATAGCATAAGAAAGAAGTAACCTGATTGCTTCCAGTCTTGCTACTGGAGCAAATGTCTCAGTGTAATCAGTTCCTTCTTGCTGGCTGTACCCTTGAGCTACTAATCTAGCCTTGTTTCTGATCACTTCTCCTTGTTCATTGAGCTTGTTCCTGAACACCCATTTTGTTCCAATGATGTTCTTCTGATCAGGTTTTGCAACAAGATCCCATACATCATTTCTTTGAAATTGGTTCAGCTCTTCTTGCATTGCTACAATCCAACCATCATCAGCAAGTGCTTCATCAGCAGTTGTGGGTTCAATCATGGATAACAGGCCAAGCATGGACTCATTCTGAGAGAATGCAGATCTTGTCTTCCTTGGACTGTTCTTGTTTCCAATGATCAACTCCTCAGGATGTGAAGACTTGTACTTGAATGAGGTTCTGGGTGGATTAGCTTCTGAAGGGCCATCAGGGATTTGTTCAGATCCATGCTGGTCTTGATTACCATCAGGAGTAGTGTCATTGTTGGAGAGTTTCTCAGAGTCTTCATTGTTTTCAGCTTCTGAACCTTCATCAGAACCTGAACTGGGTTCAGCTTCTGAAGGTTCTTCTGAGATTCTGACATCTGCAAAACTCTCAACCAGCTCTGGTATTTCACTACCAAGCTTCTTATCATCAAACCTAATGTGTATAGCTTCTTCAACAACGTGTGTTTCAGAATTATACACTCTGTATGCCTTAGATCTCTCTGAGTATCCTAAAAAGGTACCCTTTTGAGCCTTGGCATCAAATTTCTTTAGGTAGACCTTATTGTTCAGTATGTAACATGTACAACCAAACTGATGAAAATAAGAAATACTTGGTTTTCTTCCTTTAAACAATTCATATGATGTTTTATTCAGAATGGGTCTTATGTAAATCCTGTTCTGAATATAACATGCTGTGTTTACAGCTTCTGCCCAAAAGTACTTAGCAATTTTTGACTCATGGATCATGGTTCTGGCCATCTCTTGTAAAGACCTGTTCTTTCTTTCTACAACTCCATTTTGTTGTGGAGTTCTAGGAGATGAGAACTCATGGAAAATTCCATGGTCTTCACAAAAGTTTTCAAAAGGTTCATTTTCAAATTCACCACCATGATCACTTCTGATTTTCAAAATTTTCAAATCAGTTTCTGTTTGTACTTGTTTGCAGAATTTGAAAAACACATCATATGTTTCATTTTTGGTTCTGAGGAATTTAACCCAAGTCCACCTACTATAATCATCAACAATAACAAGGCCATACTTCTTCCCATTGATTGAAGCTGTTCCAACAGGACCAAACAAATCAATGTGAAGGAGTTCTAGAGGTTTAGAGGTGGAAACAATGTTCTTTGGTTTAAAAGAAGTTTTAGAAAACTTTCCAATTTGGCATGCACTGCACAGTGAATCTGAGTGATAGTCAATGCTGGGTAGGCCTCTGACCAGCTGTAACTTGCTAAGCTTAGAGATGAGTCTCCAGTTAGCATGTCCCAGCCTTTTGTGCCAAACCCATTTCTCATCACTCACAGACAGAAGGCAAACTACCTTCTGCTGAACCAAATCAGAAAAATTTATTTTATACACATTGTTTTTCCTACAGCCTCTGAACACTACAGACTTATTTTCATTGTTGATTACAGTGCAAGTGTTCTTATTAAACAGGACTTCATAATTACTATCACATAATTGACTTATGCTAAGTAAATTATGTCTAAGTCCATCTACCAGCCAAACATTGTCAATGTACAGGGAAGAATTACCTATCTTACCAGTACCAATGATCTTTCCTGTTGGGTTTTTGTAGATTGGCTACATTTTGCAAAAACATCTACTAGCCAGATGCTGGGACAGATGCGGTAGCATATGGAACAGCTTTTCGTATCTTGTGATTTTCGCGCCAGCTAGCGCTTTATATTTATGTACGCAATCTTCCAAAGATTTGCCTGAAGATTTATTTTCCTCTAGCTTGCTGATCAAGGCGCGTGTATCTGATTGAAGATTTGATTGAAGTTTTATTTGCCTTGCTATTTGTTCCACAAGATATCATTCTATATTTGGAAGCTTTTTATTATTTCTAGAAGATTGTTTCAGCTGGACCGGTCAATGTCCATGCTCTATTTTGAAGCCCAGACCCGTGCTACTTCAGTACTATATATTCGTGAAGGCAAACCCTAGTAGGGTAACTAAAAACCGTGTGTGTTAGCAAAGCGTGTGTTTAAGGTTTTTAGGGTTTTGTTTGTTAATTGTGAGCCTTGCTTGTATCTCCCTGATTCAAGCTAAGGACTGAGTTTGTTTTGAGTTGTAATTTGTAAGCTGCTCCTAAGCTTTTAAGTACGGAGTGAGTATGTGTTATTAGCGTGTGTTTCTCTTGGTTGTGTTTTATGTTTTGTGTGTTTGTTAACAATACTGTGTGTGTTGTTCGTAGGAATTGAGACGGGGTCTCATATCTAGGAGTTCCTAGATAGAGTGCCACTGGTAGGGTCTAGGTGCAAAGTCAAGTAGTGGGTCTGCGTTGGTCTTTTCACTAGAACTATAATAGTGGAATCATTCCTGGATTGGTATCCCCCAGAGTAGGAGAGTTGCTCCGAACTGGGTTAACAAACTCACTGTGTACTTTATATTTCCGCTGTGTTCCTTTTAATTTGTGCCTTGTTACGCTGCGTTTCTTTAATTGTAGTTCTGAGTAGACACGCGCTCGGACAGTTGTGCCAACATTGTGCACAGCATATTTCAGTCAGGTTGCCAGGAATTACAATTGGCATCAGAGTAGGCACCCTGTTCTGTGTGGGTGAGCTCCAGGGAAAGAAGTTTCTGGCTCAATGGATAAAGAAGGAGGACTGGTGAACAGACCACCCTTGTTGGATGGGTCAAACTATGACATTTGGAAATCTCGCATGACAGCTTTCTTGAAATCTCTAGACAGCAGAGCTTGGAAGGCTGTGATCAAGGCATGGGTCCCTCCTAAAATAAAAGATGCGAATAATGTTGATACTGATGAGTTGAAACCAGAAGAGGAGTGGTCTACAGAAGAAGACACTGCAGCTATTGGAAACTCTAAAGCCCTGAATGCTTTGTTTAATGGTGTTGACAAGAACATGTTCAGGTTGATTAAACAATGTACTATTGCCAAGGAAGCTTGGGATATCCTAAGAACAGCTCATGAAGGTACTCAAAAGGTCAAGAAGTCAAAGCTACAACTGCTAACAACACAGTTTGAAAATTTGAGAATGAAAGAAGGAGAGAGTGTTCATGACTTTCACATGAATGTGCTAGAATATGCTAACACTTTTGAATCCTTGGGGGAAAAGATATCCGATGAAAAACTGGTAAGCAAAATTCTCAGGTCCCTGCCTAAGAAATTTGATATGAAAGTTTGTGCTATCGAGGAGGCCCAAGATATTGGAGATATGAAAGTTGATGAGTTGATTGGATCTCTCCAAACTTTTGAATTAAAGGTTAATGAAAGATCTGAAAAGAAAGACAAGAACATTGCTTTCATCTCCAACACTGATGAAGATGATGTGGAGAGTAATTTAGATACTGATGAGAGCATCTCTGATGATATTGTGTTGTTGGGCAAACAATTTAATAAAGTTGTGAAGAGGATGGACAGACGCCCTAGGACAAATGCTCCGGACAACAGTCGCAGCATCTATAAAAATGTCAACAATCAGAGGAAACCTAGAACTGATGACAAAATCAATCAAAGCAAAGGGGTGCAATGCCATGAATGCGAAGGTTTTGGTCACATCAGAACTGAGTGTGCAACGTATCTGAAGAAACAAAAGAAGGTGATGACTGTGTCTTGGACTGATGAGGATGAATCAGAGGAAGAACCTGAAACTGCAAAACATGTGAATGCCTTGACTGGAGTGTGCACATCTGACAATGAATCTAGTGATGAAGAGCTAACATATGATGAACTGGCTGATTCTTACAAGGAACTATATCTCAAAAGTGAGGAAGTTTGTAAAACTTTAGAAAAACAAAAAAGGACCATCGCTCTCCTGCAAGCTGAGAAAGACAAACTTCTGAAAATAAACTCAGACCTCAATGATGAGGTTATCTTACTTACTTCCAAGATTGGCAATATGAACAAGCAACTGCGGATGATGAACAAAGGTACTGATGCTTTAGACGAAATTCTGGAAATAGGACAGAAACCTGGAGATTCTAAAGGTATTGGGTTTGACTACAGTTCTATGCCTCAGCAGAAACTATTACCAGTGAGACAGTTTGTGGCACCTGTTAGTACTCATGATCATACTATGTCAAGACAGATGCCCCAGCATCAGGTGATATAACAGGCATCAGGATATAGGACCAGATCTAAAGGAAGGAATTATGCTTGGGTATGTCATTACTGTGGAAGAAAAGGACATATCAGACCTTTCTGTTTTAAATTACATGGTTACCCAGACAGGACCTATTCACCAAGACCTGATCCCACAGTAAAGATCACCAAAAAGCAGTGGAAGCAGAAAAATGATAATTTCACAAGCAACACTATGGATCCTAGAAAAATAGAACCAGAAGCTGATGAGATTGCTCAAATTGCTCATACATCTCTGAGAGTGTCATCCAGAAATGATTGGTACTTTGACAGTGGATGTTCCAGACATATGACTGGTGATAAAAATTATTTGACTGATGTTAAGCCTTATGCTACAAGTTTTGTGACTTTTGGGGATGGAGCCAAAGGAGAAATAAAAGGTGTAGGAAATCTTGTGGAAGAGGGTCTACCCAAACTTGATAAGGTGCTTCTTGTGAAAGGATTAACTGCCAACTTAATTAGTATTAGTCAACTGTGTGATCAAGGAATGAAGGTCAACTTTACTAAGAGTGAATGCTTAGTTGCTAACAATGAAGGGGACATCCTGATGAAAGGTGTTAGATCAAAGGACAATTGCTACTTGTGGGTTTCTCAAGATAAAGCTAAGTTATCTACTTGTCTAATAACCAAAGAAGATGAAGTTAAGCTATGGCACCAAAAGCTTGGACATCTGAATCTCAGAAGCATGAAGAAAGCTATTGCTGAAGGAGCCATCAGAGGTTTACCAAAGCTCCAAATTCAGGAAGGAAGTATATGTGGAGAATGCCAGATAGGAAAACAGACCAAGATGCCTCACCAGAAGCTGCAACATCTGACCACATCCAGAGTTCTTGAGCTATTGCACATGGATTTAATGGGACCTATGCAAGTCGAAAGCTTAGGTGGTAAGAAGTACGCATTTGTTGTTGTTGATGATTTTTCTAGATATACGTGGATAAATTTCATTAAGGAGAAATCAGACACTTTTGAAAAATTCAAGGATCTTTGCTTACAACTTCAGAGAGAAAAGGATTGTGGAATTGTTAGAATCAGAAGCGACCATGGGAAGGAGTTTGAGAATGGTAAGTTCTCTGATTTCTGTATTTCTGAAGGAATATTTCATGAGTTCTCTGCACCCATTACTCCTCAACAAAATGGGATAGTTGAGAGAAAGAACAGGACTTTGCAAGAATCTGCTAGGGTTATGCTACATGCAAAGAAGCTGCCATTTTTCTTCTGGGCTGAAGCCATGAACACAGCCTGCTATATTCATAATAGAGTGACTTTGAGAAAAGGTACATCTACAACCTTGTACGAGCTATGGAAGGACAGGAAACCAACAGTGAAGCATTTTCATGTGTTTGGTAGTAAGTGTTACATTCTAGCTGACAGGGAACCAAGAAGAAAGATGGATGCTAAAAGTGAAGAGGGAATCTTTCTAGGCTATTCTACAAACAGCAGAGCCTATAGAGTATACAACACCAGAACCAAGACAGTGATGGAATCCATAAATGTTGTTGTAGATGATGAAGGAAATAATGCTATGCCAGATGATGCTACATTTGACGCAGCATCTGACCTACAGGAAGCGAAGAAAGTAGATGAAGCAAGTGATAAGCAAGATCCTGAAGTAACTGGCCCAGAGAAGACTGCTCCCAACAAAGGACCATCTATCAGAGTTCAGAAAAATCATCCCATAGATCAAGTCATTGGCGATCCTAACCAAGGGATCACAACTAGAAGGAACCATGATGAGGTATCAAATTCTTGCTTTATATCTAAACTTGAACCAAAGAATGTTAAGGAAGCTCTAACTGATGAGTTCTGGATAAATGCTATGCAAGAAGAATTAACTCAGTTCAAGAGAAGTAATGTGTGGGACCTAGTTCCTAGACCAGATAATGTGAATGTTATAGGTACCAAGTGGGTTTATAAAAACAAGTCTGATGAAAATGGTACTATCACTAGAAACAAAGCCAGACTGGTTGCACAAGGATACTCTCAAATTGAAGGTGTAGACTTTGATGAGACTTTTGCTCCTGTAGCTAGGTTGGAATCAATTAGATTGTTACTTGGGATTGCATGCATACTAAAATTCAAGTTGTATCAGATGGATGTCAAGAGTGCCTTTCTCAATGGGTACTTAAATGAAGAGGTTTATGTGGAACAGCCTAAAGGCTTCATTGATCCTAGTTTTCCAAACCATGTGTACAAATTGAAGAAAGCTCTCTATGGCCTGAAGCATGCTCCTAGAGCTTGGTATGAGAGACTTGCTGAGTTTCTAATCAACCATGGCTATAGGAAGGGAGGAAATGACAAGACCCTGTTTGTAAAAGATGAAAATGGACAGCTGATGATTGCTCAAATATATGTAGATGACATAGTCTTTGGAGGAATGTCTGACCAGATGATAGAGCATTTTGTTCAGCAAATGCAATCTGAATTTGAGATGAGTCTTGTAGGTGAGCTAAAGTTCTTTCTTGGTCTTCAAGTGAAACAAATGGAAGATACTATATTTATCTCTCAAAGTAAGTATGCTAAAAATATAGTCAAGAAATTTGGGATGGAAAATGCTGCTCATAAAAGAACTCCTGCTCCCACACATGTAAAATTATCAAAGGATGAGAAAGGTGTGGATGTTGACCAAAGCATGTATAGGAGTATGATAGGAAGTCTTCTATATCTTACAGCAAGTAGGCCAGATATCACATTTGCAGTTGGAGTGTGTGCCAGATACCAAGCTGAACCAAAAATAAGTCATCTGACTCAGGTAAAGAGAATTCTGAAGTATGTGAATGGTACTAGTGATTATGGTATGTTGTATTCTCATGGGGAAAGCACTGTGTTGTTTGGATATTGTGATGCTGACTGGGCTGGAAGTGCAGATGATAGAAAGAGTACCTCTGGTGGATGCTTCTTCCTAGGCAACAACCTTATATCCTGGTTCAGTAAGAAGCAAAATTGCATTTCTTTGTCTACAGCTGAAGCTGAGTACATAGCAGCTGGTAGTAGTTGTTCTCAATTGTTGTGGATGAGACAGATGCTGAGTGAGTACAATGTCAAGACAGATACTATGACATTATATTGTGACAATCTGAGTGCAATTAATATCTCCAAAAATCCTATTCAACATAGCAGGACCAAACACATTGACATTAGACATCATTTTATAAGGGATCTTGTTGAAGACAAAATTGTTACTCTTGAACATGTTTCAACTGAAGAGCAATTAGCAGATATTTTTACAAAAGCTCTTGATGCTAATCAATTTGAAATATTAAGACGGAAGTTAGGGATCTGTTTATTTGAGGAATTGTAGCAGTTAATTTATGGGAGGCGTGCAGCAGTTATTTTCTCCCTCCTCAACCGCTTGATGCACGCAATTCAAGGAAGCTATCTCCAACCTTCCTTATTCAAACCTCCCACACGCTACCATCATTATTCTTTTCTTAACTTCTCAGTTGCTTCTGGTTTGGCCAAATTGATTTATGCTGTTGGTACCAAGTCACCTTTTGATTATGGGGCCTACATTTATTATCAGGCTTTGGAGCATGCTAAGTCCTTTGCTATCAAGTTTCCTATAGCTTTTCCCACTCTCCTGTGTGGTATTGTGCTTCAGCAACACCCAGATATTTTGATCAGTACTGATGAGCCCTGTAAGAGGTCTGGCTCTATGGCCTTGGATTGTAGTTTGCTGTCTGAGAAACATGCTGCTGACTTAGCTGGTACTTCTGTCCGGACGTCTGGTGTGCTCACTAGAAAACAAATAATTGCAGATCTAACTGAGACTAGTGTGGCTCTTGGAGCTAGGAAGATGAAAATTGACAGGATAATTGCAGCCTTGAAGGCTGAATCTGAAGCTGAGGGTGAGCAGGATGAAGAAGAATGTGGGAATAATAATGCTTCTGCTGGTGATACTGAGGAGTTCTCCGCTGACTCTGATGAATTCTGATTCTGATGTTTTCCCTGTTCTCAGTTGCTGTATTCTTTGTGTATGTTTTGGTTGGTTGGCCAAGACCCTGGATTTCTTATGCACCTTGTGTGCTTCTGATCTGTAATATGTACTCTATGTGGTTTCTCTGCACTCTTTATGGCTCTATGCACTTTCTATGAGTTTGCCCTATCTGTTGGTTGTCAGAATTTTTGGCTAAAAAGGGGGAGTAGAATTGATTTATTATCTGTTGCTTGTGTGCTGATTTGAAGCCTATATCATGTATGGCTACATGTGTTGAGGGGGAGTGTAGTATATGTTGAGGGGGAGTTCTGGTACATGCATGTTTTGAGGGGGAGCTCTTAAGTTTTTTTTGTGTGTGGAAATTTATTTTTTCCTTATCTATGTGATTCCACTATATGAGAGTTTATTTCTCTCTAGTTGTTCTTGTGAGGCTAGATGTCTGTGTTATCTGGTGCATGCCTCTGATTCTACTTGCAAGCCATCTTTGACTATATTTCTCGCTTGGAAGTAATCTCATTTTATGCTACGATATTTTCTTTCCTTGTTGTGTGCCTATGTTGACGTAAAGGAAATTTATCTGTGTATCTCTCAAAGAACTGGCTCTAGAATGTTTTAGCCAAAATTGTGCCAAAGGGGGAGATTGTTGGGTTTTTGTAGATTGGCTACATTTTGCAAAAACATCTACTAGCCAGATGCTGGGACAGATGCGGTAGCATATGGAACAGCTTTTCGTATCTTGTGATTTTCGCGCCAGCTAGCGCTTTATATTTATGTACGCAATCTTCCAAAGATTTGCCTGAAGATTTATTTTCCTCTAGCTTGCTGATCAAGGCGCGTGTATCTGATTGAAGATTTGATTGAAGTTTTATTTGCCTTGCTATTTGTTCCACAAGATATCATTCTATATTTGGAAGCTTTTTATTATTTCTAGAAGATTGTTTCAGCTGGACCGGTCAATGTCCATGCTCTATTTTGAAGCCCAGACCCGTGCTACTTCAGTACTATATATTCGTGAAGGCAAACCCTAGTAGGTTAACTAAAAACCGTGTGTGTTAGCAAAGCGTGTGTTTTAAGGTTTTTAGGGTTTTGTTTGTTAATTGTGAGCCTTGCTTGTATCTCCCTGATTCAAGCTAAGGACTGAGTTTGTTTTGAGTTGTAATTTGTAAGCTGCTCCTAAGCTTTTAAGTACGGAGTGAGTATGTGTTATTAGCGTGTGTTTCTCTTGGTTGTGTTTTATGTTTTGTGTGTTTGTTAACAATACTGTGTGTGTTGTTCGTAGGAATTGAGACGGGGTCTCATATCTAGGAGTTCCTAGATAGAGTGCCACTGGTAGGGTCTAGGTGCAAAGTCAAGTAGTGGGTCTGCGTTGGTCTTTTCACTAGAACTATAATAGTGGAATCATTCCTGGATTGGTATCCCCCAGAGTAGGAGAGTTGCTCCGAACTGGGTTAACAAACTCACTGTGTACTTTATATTTCCGCTGTGTTCCTTTTAATTTGTGCCTTGTTACGCTGCGTTTCTTTAATTGTAGTTCTGAGTAGACACGCGCTCGGACAGTTGTGCCAACATTGTGCACAGCATATTTCAGTCAGGTTGCCAGGAATTTCATTTCCTTTCTGACTTCCTCCAAACCCCACAGTTCCTCCCTCTTTCAGAGTCAGGGTTTGGAACATAGACTTGTCCCCTGTCATATGATGCGAGCATCCACTGTCCAGGTACCAGGACCTTTCCTTTTCTTTGGATGACAAGCATATCTGCAATTGAAATAATCTCAGACTTAGGTACCCAGATTTTCATGGGTCCTTTGGGGTTAGTCCTGAAAGGTTTTGGCTTCTTGTGTCTGAAGTTTTGATATTCAGACTTGTTCTGATACTTAGGATATGAATCCTTATATCTTGAATAAGTCTGACTTTCAGAACCTGAATACTTCAGAACCTGAGTTCTCAAAGGTTTGATCTTAGAATTCTTCAGAACCTGAGACTTGAAGGTCTTTGGTTCTGAATCCTTCAGAGTTTGAGCCTTTGAGCATTTTGGTTCTGATCTCTTCAGAATTCTGACTTTGTTTACTTCAGGCACAGGGCAAGCTTCAGTTTTGCCTTTCTTAAAACAGTTTGAAGCAGAAAACTGATTGGTTTGCTTTGGCTTGCTTTGCCTAACATTCTGAGATTGAAAATGTTTTGCATTGACTGGTTTCACAGATTTTGAAGTTTTAATAAACCCAGTCTTAGAAAAATTTGAATCAGATTTATTCAGATTCTGAGACTTACTAGTTCCAGGTTCTGAACACTTCAGATTCTGAACAGGTTTAAGTTCAGAGTCTGATTTCCTCTTACTCTTAGGCTTAGGACCTTTTGGCTTAGATTTAGGCAAGGTTTTATCAGTTGCCTTCATCTTACCCTTAGGCTCAGAAGCTTCAGAGTCTGAGTTGTTCAGAACTTCTGACTTAGTCTCAGATTCTGATATTTTTAATTTCTCAGAGTTATCAGAAGCAGGCACAAAGCAAATACCATTGCCTTTTAAAATATCTTCAGAACATGAAGGTGAGTTTAAATCATTTGAAGGTTTGAATAAATCATAGCCAATCCCTTCACCTTTGTTTCTGATCATATTATACATCATGGAGGCAATTTTAGTTCTGTTGAACCCAGTTAACATGAAATCCTGAAGAGCTATTTCCTGTTCATTAGGAATCTCTTCAGATTTCTTATGAGCCTCTTTTCTGAGTTCCTCAACTTCCTCATCATATTCAAAAATTTGATTCTGAAGTTTAAGGTTTTCCTCAGACAGCAAGTTTGTTTGATTTCTCAAAGACTTAATTTCTTTTAACTTGCTTTTAAGATGACTCATAAGATCATTAACTGTTTCAATTAAATCAGAGCTAGAGAGTTCAGAATATACCTCATCTTCTTCATCAGAATCTGAACATGATTCTGCATCAGAAGATGCAATTGCCATCAGGGCCAGGTTTGCTTCTTCCTCATCAGATTCTGACTCATTGTCCAGATCATCCCATGTAGCCATGAGACTCTTCTTAAGCTTATTTCTGAAACTGCTGGACTTTGAGCTGGACTTCTTTGCTTTTTCCTTTGATTTTTCCTTCTGAAGATCAGGACAATCAGCAATGAAGTGGCCAGGCTTTTTACAGTTGTAGCAGCTTTCCTTCTGGATATCCCTCTTTGAACTAGATCCTCTAAAGTTGCTGCTTCTGTTAGAGTACTTTTTCTTTCTGTTCATCAGATACTGAAGTCTTTTAGAAATCATTGCAAGCTCATCAGCATCTGAATCTTCATCAGAACTTCCCTCAGGAAACTCTTCTTCAGATTCAATAGCTTTCAAAGCTTTAGCAGGTTTTCTTTTAGACTTCAGAGCCAATGTTTTTGGTTCTCTAACAGGCTCATCCTCATTGAGTCCCAGTTCATGCACTTTGAGTGAGCTTATAAGATCTTCAATACTTAAAGTATTTAGATCCTTAGCTTCCTCAATGGCAGTTACTTTAGGTCTCCATTTGGATGGCAGACTTCTGAGGATTTTATTCACATGGTCAGCTGTGGTATAACTCTTCTTCAGAATCTGAAGTCCAGAAACCAGAGTCTGAAATCTTGAGAACATAGTCTCAATATTTTCATCCTCTTTCATTCTGAACAGTTCATATTGCTGAACAAGTATGTTTGCCTTAGCTTCTCTAACTTTCTGATTACCTTCATAGTTAGAGCAGAGGGATGTGAATATGGCCTTTGCAGTGGACTTGTCACTCAGCTTCTGATACTCAGTGTGAGGCAATGAGTCCACAATGATACCTCTGACATGATGATGCTTCCTATAGATCTTTCTTTCTGCATCACTCAGAGATCTTCTGTTGACAGCAACACCTTCTTCATCAACTGGAATGGTGATTCCATCTTCTATGATGTCCCATAGTGAATCATCAACTCCAATAATATGACTGTACATTTTGCTCTTCCACCAAGAGAATTTTTCTGGGTCACCAGTAAACATAGGAGGTTTATTGTGTGACCTAGACTTCTTTTCTTCAGTACTATAGTCATATTGGACATTTCTTTGATTTCTGGGAGATGGTGGATTTCTGGGAGAGGGTGGAGGTGAATCACTAGTTGAGGCCATGTTTTTCTCAGGATCCTATTGACACACTGTTAAGTGTTAATATCAGAACCGGAGCTCTGATACCAACTGAAGGTGAGAAAAACACACACACACAAGAAGGGGGGGTTGAATTGTGTGACTCTAAAAACTTGTTCTTTTCTTTTTCAAAGACTTAAAACAAGTTCAGAACCAGGTTCTGAACTGTTATCAGAATGTATGCAGCGGATTAAACAGGTAAAAGAGATAAGGGAAGAGAGGCACACAGAAATTATACAGGTTCCTTCTCAATGTGAGAAGTAGTCCTGTCCCCTTGTGTCCAACAAGAGAGTTTCACTATAATCAGTTCTGATTACAATTGCTCAATCACTAAGAAAGAGACTTCCAGCTGCTCAATCACAAAGAAAGAGACTTCTATGCTCAACCACCAAGGAAGAGGCTTCCAATGCTCAAGTCACTAAGACAAGAGACTTCCCAATGCTCAAGTCACTAAGACAAGAGACTTCTGACTCAGACCACAAAGGAATGAGGTTACAATTGCTTAGTATACAGACTAAGACTTGAGGGACCAAACTGATTTACAAGTAAAGGAGTTTGGGATGAACACTTGATCAAATATCAAAGGTGTTCTCTTAATACAACACAGGTTAAGACTCTTAACCTTAGGAAATTCTAAGTTACAAAGACTATGAGAATTTCTAAGAGTTTTGAACTTTGACAGTTTTTACACATAAAACAGAGCAAGGTTTCAGCAATACGTTTCAAAGAGTCTTCAACATTTTCTTCTTCAAATCTTCCTCCTTTTATAGATGAAAATAGAGCTGTTGAAGATTTGCTTGAATTAAGGAATTTTGCCGTTGCAATTGGACTAGGTTACTGAAATTGTGTGCTGCACTTTATCTGTCAGAACAGGGCAGGTGCCATTTTTTGAATTGGCCCACCTTAAAAACTGGAGAATGTTTGGGTCAGGGAGACAATTGTTCCATTGAGTTGTTCTGACACATCCAGGCATTAAATGCGCACAGTACTGGTCAAAATCCATGCCATATCAGCTTCAGAAGCTTCTCAGTGAACAGTGATCAGAAGCTGCTTCAGTTGTACGGATCAGAAGCTGGCTTCAGGAGTTGACTGTTGCGTTGACTTCATCAGAGGCACCCAGACTTCAGAAGCTGCACTTCAGACTTCAGAAGCTGCACTTCAGGAGTACTTCAGAGGCTTCACTTCAGTAGCACTTCTTCAGGACCTCTTCAGAAGCTCTTACTTCAGGACCAGTTTTCCTTTTAGCTTTGCAACCATGTTTCTTGGCTTTCCTTCTTGCTCTTTAGCTTGTTCTTCATAACCATTATCAATCAATACTTATTAAGCATGTGGTTCTGAAACACTTGAACAAAGCATTAGCAAATAACCAATTTTCTCTTTAATACCTTGTTATCATCAAAACCATAAAGAGAGATATGTTTACACATAAATGTTTCAACAATCTCCCCCTTGTTTGTAAGAGACTTGTTAAACACATTTTGTTCCAACAGGGGGAAGTTCCGAACCTTCATATACCATACCTTTGCATCCATTTGCATTCATGAAAATAATTTTCGCATATCATTTTGCTGAAAAAAAGCGCATGTTTTTGCAAACTCATCGCATACATACATTCGCATGCATCTTCATGCATTTTTCACAAAAAAAAACACTCATTCATTTCCCTAAAAACAGTTCAAAGCAATCATAGCCAGAAAACCCAAAAAGCCCTCGGTCCAAGAGCCAGATCTCCAACACTCGTACGGAACACGAGCCAACAAGAAAAGGATCATGGATAATTTGGAACAAACTCAAGCGGCTTTGAGAGAGGAGGTTGATGAGATGAAGGGGAAGATGGACCAAATGTTAGAGTTAATGCAAACTCTATCGGCCCGAGAGAGTAACCCTCGTCCAACGGCGGATGCAGCCAATGTGCAATGGCCTCCTTATGGTTTACCTCTAGGATATACCCCACCACTTGAAAATGAGGGCCATGTGCCACCTCCACCACCACCGCTTACAATCCCCGTTAGGAACGAAGAGCGTCATCCTCAAGGAAATTCCACTGCTCAGCATGAGTTTATTTCTCATAATGTGGAAGACAATCAGCCAAGACAGTCTGCTCTTGATAGTACCCACCAAGACAACGATACTGCCCAAATGTATCGCGTTTTGGAGGAAAGGTTAAAAGTTGTCGAAGGATCCAGCTCATACGTTGCCCACAACGCTTTGGACATGTGCTTAGTGACCGATGTGGTAATCCCTCCAAAATTCAAAGTACCGGACTTCGAAAGGTACAAGGGAATTCAATGCCCTCGGAACCATCTACGGATGTTCTGTAGGAAGATGGCGGCTTACGCAACGAACGAGAAACTCATGGTGCATGTGTTTCAAGATAGTTTGAGCGGAGCGTCATTGGATTGGTACATGCAGCTTGAGCGTACCCATGTCTAAACTTGGAAGGACTTAGCCGATGCTTTCTTAAAGCAATACAAATACAATTTGGACAAGTCTCCAAATAGGATGCAATTGCAGAACCTCGTGCAAAGAAGCAACGAGTCCTTCAAGGAGTATGCTCAACGGTGGAGAGAACTAGCTTCTCGCGTACAACCACCGTTATTGGAAAGGGAGCTTGTCGATACCTTTATGGGCACACTACAAGGCCCATATTATGACAAAAATGATTGGAAGCACATCTTCCGGCTTTTCCGATCTAGTCATAATTGGTGAAAGAATAGAGGACGGAGTAAAGAAGGGAAAGATCCAAGGCCCTCTAGAAACTTAAAGTGGAGCTAGGAGACCCCCCAGCAACTTTCACAAAAAGAAAGAGGGGGAGACAAATGCTGTTTTAGTGGGACCATCTTGCCCACCATCAAACCAAATTCCTCGCTACAATTATCCATATGTGGCAGCAGCAACAGCTCAAGGGCATTACTCACCTCAAGTAATCCCCACGACTCCACCTCGACAACCAGCAGTGTTGCCTCAACAAAATCGACAGCAACAACAAGGCGGGTACCCACCAAGGAACCAAACGGGCCCGAGGAATAGCTATCACAATGTACAGTTTGATCCTGTACCCATGCCATACAGTCAGATCTTGCCGTATTTAATCCAAAAGGGCATGGTTGAGATAAAACCACTACCAACTTTGGTGCCACCATATCCACCTTGGTATGATGCGAACGCAAGATGCGAATACCACGCGGGGTCCCCCGGGCACAACATTGAAGGTTGTAAAGCTTTCAAATACAAGGTCCAGAGTCTCATTGACCGGAAGCTGTTATACTTCAAGGAGGAGAATCCCAATGTAAAAAATAATCCATTGCCGGGGCATGCGGGTCCCTCTGTAAACACGGTGGAAGAACAAGAGGACTTTGGCCCAATCAAGGAGGTAACCAACATAAAGACTCCCATGTCAGTCATAAGGGAGCAATTAACCGGTTTTGGTTTGTTTGAGGAGATGTACGCCGACTGCGAAGCCTGCAAAATCAACCCGGATAAGTGCGGAAAATTGAAGAGTTGTCTTCAAGAGCTAATGGACCAAGGTTGGATCCAAATGGGCTACCTTGGAGTCTCGTGACCCAAAACCTCTCGAAATCCCATACCAAAGGAGAGAGGTACCAATACCTATACAGCCCATAACATTCCACGTACCTGCACCCTTCTCTTTTGAAAGCACGAAGAGGGTACCATGGAACTACCAACCTGTGGCCTATGTGGAAGGAAAACCACTAGCAAGAATTGAATCCAGCATCACTAACATTACCGGTGTTGGAAGAATGACCAGAAGTGGTAGAGTCTTCACTCCGAAAGAACTCGGGAAGACACCAGCCGTACTACCGAGAGAGCCGCTCAAAGAGAAGAGCGTGGAAGAAAATGAAAACCAAGCGGGACCCTCTCAAAAGGCAACACCACAAAAGGAGGCCGAGGAGTTCTTAAGAATAATCCAAAAGAGCGAGTATAAAATCATTGACCAGTTGGGTCAAACTCCCTCCAAGATCTCCATGTTATCCCTACTACTAAGCTCGGAGGCACACCGAGAAGCATTACTGCGGATCCTCAGTGAGGCACATGTCACCAAGGACATCCCTGTGGACCAGTTCGACGGGATAGTCGCAAATACTACCTCGAGTAGGTACTTGGGTTTCAACGACGATGAGCTACCCGACGAGGGGAATATTCACAACCGCGCTTTGCACATCTCCGTGAAATGCATGGACCACATCCTCTCTCGAGTGTTAGTGGACACGGGGTCATCATTGAATGTCATGCCCAAAACTACCCTTCTCAAGCTATCATGTGAAGGAACGGTAATGAAGCCAAGCGCTTTGGTGGTAAAAGCTTTCGATGGGTCAAGAAGAGCCGTCGAAGGGGAAATTGACTTGCCAGTCCAAATTGGACCTAAGGTTTTCACAATCACCTTTCAAGTCATGGACATTAACCCAACCTATAGTTGTCTTCTCAGACGACCATGGATTCATGCCGCCGGAGCCATAACCTCCACTCTTCACCAGAAGCTCAAGTTCATTGTCGATAACCAAATGATCGTAGTTTCCGGGCAAGAGGATATGATGGTAAGCCATCTTTCGTCGTTCCGATATATAGAAGCGGACGAAGAAGCTGTGGATGTTCCCTTCCAATCTTTGGAAGTGGCAAATGTCGTGACTTTGAGCTCAAAGCCCAAGAAAGAGGCTAGGACAGCCATGTCATCATGGAGGGCAATAAGAGAAGCTCTAGAAGAGAGCCGACCTACCGGATGGGGCAAATTAGTGGACATGCCGGAGAAGAAGAATCACTTCGGTTTAGGATATCATCCATCAGCCGAAACCTTCTCAAAGCCTCCAAAGCAAGGGATCCTCCCCATTTTGGAAACATTTGTCAGTGCGGGTTTTATCAATGAAGATCAAGTGGCTCTGCTTGAAGACGCGGATGAAGACGTGCCTGATTTGGTGTACCGTTGTGCTTCGGATGAAGCTTTGAACAATTGGAGGGCTATCGCAATTCCCGAGATCATTACCAAGCTCAAGTAATATACCACGTTTGGTTTTGCTTTTTGAAAAAAAAAATCATTTAGCTTTGCCCAAGGCAAATGATTAGTTGTGTGGGGCCCCCATGTTTTAAGTTTTTCAATCATGAATAAAATTGCATCTTTATGTCCAATTGAGTTCTTTTTCTTTTGTTCTTTTTGCTTTTGTTTTGAAAAAAAATTTGCTACAAAAAGCTTAAAATCAAATAATACTCATGCAGATCCACAAATCCACCCTCCAAAAACAACACTGCCTTAATCCCTTATGACTTCGATTTCCCGATTAATCAAACGGAAGACAATGAAGAGGACGATTATGAACCGCCTGAAGAATTGTCCAGACTTGCAAATCAAGGGGATAGGGTAATACAACCCCACCAAGAATCAGTTGAAAAGATCAACTTGGGGACCGAAGAGGATAAGAAAGAGGTCAAAATAGGAGCCTCCCTGCAAGAGGATGTGAAAGGAAAGTTGGTTAAGCTTCTACAAGAGTATGTGGATGTATTCGCTTGGTCGTATCAAGACATGCCAAGTTTAGACCCTAACATTGTCGTACATAAACTGCCACTCAAGCCAGAATGCCCGCCAGTAAAGCAGAAATTGAGGAGAACCCGACCCGACATGGCCCTCAAGATTAGAGAGGAGGTCAAAAAACAGTTTGATGCCGGCTTTTTAGTCGTAACCAAGTATCCGACATGGGTTGCCAACATTGTGCCAGTTCCAAAGAAGGATGGCAAAGTTAGAATGTGTGTGGATTACCGGGACTTGAATAAAGCAAGCCCAAAGGATGATTTCCCGCTACCACATATTGACATATTGGTGGACAACACCGCCCAATTCTCAGTCTTCTCCTTTATGGACGGATTCTCGGGATATAACCAAATCAAGATGGCTGCAGAAGATATGGAGAAAACCACATTCATCACCCCATGGGGAACTTTCTGCTATAAGGTAATGCCTTTTGGATTAACAAATGCCGGGGCAACATACCAAAGAGCAATGGTAACTCTTTTCCATGATATGATCCATAAGGAAATAGAGGTTTACGTCGATGACATGATTGCCAAATCCCAAACGGAGGAGGATCATCTGGTTCATCTACAAAAGCTTTTCGAACGCCTGAGAAAGTTCAAGCTGCGCTTAAATCCTAACAAGTGCACATTTGGTGTTAGATCTGGAAAGTTATTGGGTTTCATTGTTAGCCAAAGGGGTATTGAAGTGGATCCTGACAAGGTAAAGGCCATCCAAGATATGCCAGCACCAAATACCGAGAAAGAGGTCAGTGGGTTCTTAGGAAGATTGAACTACATCGCTAGGTTCATCTCACACATGACAGCTACCTGCGAACCAATCTTCAAACTGCTAAGGAAAAACCAAGCCATCCATTGGAACGAGAATTGCCAAGAGGCGTTTGACAAGATCAAACAATACCTGCAAGAACCAATTTTAATACCTCCGGTGCCGGGTAAACCCCTCATCTTATACCTAACCGTGCTTGAAGGATCAATGGGTTGTGTGTTAGGACAACAAGATGAAACGGGAAGAAAAGAGCATGCAATCTACTACCTAAGCAAGAAGTTCACCGACTGTGAATCAAGGTATACTTCGCTTGAAAAGACTTGCTGCGCTTTAGCATGGGCTGCTCGACGCTTAAGGCAATACATGTTGACCCATACAACTTGGTTGATATCAAAGATGGATCCCATCAAGTACATCTTTGAAAAGCCTGCCCTCACGGGAAAGATAGCCCGTTGGCAAATGCTGTTGTCTGAGTACGACATCCAATACGTTGCTCAAAAGGCTATCAAATGGAGTGTTTTATCCGAGCACCTTGCTCACCAACCATTGGAAGACTATCAACCCATAAGATTTGACTTCCCTGATGAAGACGTTGTAGCTTTGAATGACGAAAAGGTCACAAACGATGATGAAGGGCCAGAACCAAGAGCTCGATGGAAGCTCGCTTTCGATGGCGCCTCAAATGCCATGGGGCACGGGATCGGGGCAGTTTTAATCTCCCCAAGAAGTGGATACCAACCCTTCACAACCAGGTTATGCTTTAACTGCACCAATAACATGGCAGAATATGAAGCATGCATCCTAGGCCTCGAAGCAGCAATTGATCTATGGATCAAAATCCTTGAAGTATACGGTGACTCAGCTTTAGTCATCTATCAAGTCAAAGGAGAATGGGAAACAAAACATCCCAATTTGATTCCCTACCGAGTCCGGGTTATGGAGTTGATTGAGCATTTTGATGAAATCACCTTCCATCACATACCTCGAGAAGAGAACCAGGTGGCAGATGCTTTGGCTACATTATCATCAGTGTACCAAGTAAATTTCCACAATGAGGCGCCAATCATAAAGATGGATCGTAGAGACAAACCGGTTGTATGTGCAGCAGTCGAAGAAGGACTTGACAACAAACCCTGGTTCTACGACATCAAGCGATACCTCGATTAGCAAGAGTATCCAGAAAATGTCTCACAAACCGACAAGAGAACCCTCAGGAGATTGGCATCCCTGTTCTTCCTCAGCGGAAACACCCTCTACAAAAGAAACTATGACATGGTCTTGCTCAGGTGCGTGGATAAACACAAAGTAGACATGCTCTGAAGTAGATAATATAGTCACAAGAAAGGGGGGGTTTGAATTGTGACCCTTTTTAAAATCTAATCCTGTACTTAAAAAAAATTACTTCTCAAGTTGATTCTTGGAAGAACAAAGTTAAACAGACTTCAGAACGTTCTGAAGTGTCAGTTGCAGAATAAGATATTTAAGTTAAGTGTTGTGTGTGTGTTGTGTATGCAGTAATATAAAGAGTATAAGGAGAGAAGAAGGACACACAGAATTTTATAGTGGTTCACCCAATGTGGGCTAGTCCACTCCTCACAATCTTGTGAGAGTTTTCCACTATGATGCTTGAGATACCCTCTCAAATCCTGCACCTTACAATCTTGTTCACTTGGAACGGTTACAACCTGTATTCTCTAAGCCTCAGCAGGCTCTCAACTTTCTGTACTAAGTCACACCAGACTTTGTACTATGTTACTCAACCTAGACTTTAATACCCTTAAAACTAGATGAGATTTTCTCTTTTACAATAGATTTGATAATTGAAGAAGTGAGGTTAAGATGAAGACTTTCAGAAGAGAAGGGGGAGGGTTTATCTTTGACAAGATAAAGAGAATTGATTTACACTTTGAGAGATAATTTGGAATCTCAGTGATGATCAATTTGAGATGCTAAAGCTTCAAACACTTTTCAAATATTTTCTTGTATGCTTTGCAATTGTGTGTGTAATGCTGAGCCTTTCACTTCTATTTATAGAGTTATTGGTCTCTTGTAACCGTTGGAGGGTGACCAATGGTCTTGTGCCATGTGTCCTGGGCCCCACTGACTTTTACTTGAAAATCTGGGTGAACATTCTGAATTTCAGAATGTTGTTGTGTTCTTGAGAATACTTCAGAATGTTGTTGCATTCTTGATGATATTCATCTGGGTTCATCATGTATGAATGAACATATGAATTTCTGGATTGCTGATGGACTTTTGTTTATGCGTGCAGTACATCAGAATGTTTCTGTGCCAAGAGCTTTGCAAATCTGTCTTGGATTATGTGCAGAAGAGAGAAAAGTGGAACTATCACTTCATGCCCGTGCTTTAGGGGATTTTGCTGATCTGTAACAGTACCAAATCCCTTAGGTGTCAAGATCTCATGGATTCTGACTTTGAGATTGTAATTTGGCTTTTGCTTTACTTTTCCAACTACTTTACTGTTGCTGTCAGAATTAAAGCATGTGCTGTATTGAACATTCTGAACTTCAGAATATCCTTTTTGTTTTACTTATGATGACTTGTAAGACTTCCATTTGATGTAATCAAATCCCAATAGTGAAACATAAATGAAGTGCAGTAGTTTGAACATCTAGGATGATATTCCCTTTTGGAATATTTCTGTTAATTCAATGTTCATAGTCTTAAATGAACATTGAATGTCCTTTTTGACATTCATCTTGTAAATGCTTTTATTGCTTGATTGATCCATGCAAGTATATTTTCCTGGACATTTATTTATGCCACGTGTGGCATGCATGTTCTTGAATTTCTGGGCTTGTGTAAGAGCAGCCTTATGACAAGGTTTCAGAACTTGTGAACAAGCTTCTGAACTGCATTTCAACTTCTGAACTATGTTCAGCTTCTGAACAACATTGCTGCATCTGAACAGGGTTCCAGCTTCTGAACTGTGTTTCAGCTTCTGATCTTCATTTTAGCTTCTGAACTATGTTCATCTTCTGAACTATGTCCAACCTTCTGAACTATGTTCAGCTTCTAAACTATGTCCAATTTTCTGAACTATGACAAAGTTCTTTCTTCTTAATGATCTTTGATTCCTTGTATCTTGGTATGGTTCATATCTTGTTCCTGTCTTAATTAAACACTCAAGAACACAAGTTAAATACCAAGAGACTAATCAAAGTCCATTAATCCTTTAATCATTTAGGGTTTGTTATCTTTAAAATTAATTAGGGATTTTGCCTCAACAATCTCCCCCTTTTTGATGATGACAAACCTATGATTTAGGATTATGGATTTTGATTAAAAATATGAGAGGTTTAAGAGCTGAAAATTATTTTTATGCGCCCCCTCATTTTTATAATTCATGACATTGAGTTTTTAACAGTTTTTTAAAAGCTCCCCCTTACTTTTACAATTCATGGCATTATTAAGAGATGCGGATTTTTGAACCAAATGCATTTTTTCATTAATCAATCATGCTCATTACATCATATATGGTTCAAAAACAAAAAAACTTAACAAATAAAGGTGATCAGGCAAAAGTTGAAGTTTTAAGAACTCCAATAACTATTGATCACTGACCTACTTGGGCCTAAAACATAAAGACTTAAAGACTGTAAAATCCTAAAGCTTCTTCCCCTTTTGTCAACAGCAAAAAAAGGTAGGGAGGGACAAGTGGAGGAAATTCAAGGAGATGAGTCTCCAGAATCTAAGGAAGGCTCAGAATCAAAGACAGATGGATCCTCAAACACTGGAGGTTCCATGGCTAAGCCAGGAGCAGCAACTTCAGAAGTCCATTTTGCTAGGATACATGCAATCTTTTGGGTTTTAGTTGCAACCCTAAGAGAACGTCTAGCAATTTTTTCAGCTTTGGATATTTGAGATGTGGGAGCGGAAGTGGGGGCATCCAAGTTTGTTTTTGAGTGACCTTCTTTTGAGACAAAGGTTTCAAGTGAGGCAAACAGAGTAGGGATATCTGGTAGTTGAGTGGTTGTTTTAAGTGTGGCTGGAGCAGGAGAAATATTTTGCGAAGTGTGAAGAGGAGATATCAGAAATTTGCTGCAAATAGCTTCTGATTCCATGGTGGAGGTAGATTGATTCAGGAGTGGTGGTGGTGGTGGTTATTAAGCAAGATGTTGGATTTGTTCAATAGGCAGAGATCCTGAGGCTATAGGAGCAGGATCTGCAGAGACTTCACATATGGAAGGAGTGGTATGATCAGGAAGAATGTTTCCTTCAACATTCTGTACTTCAGTTTCAGGCATTGTTTCAGGATTTTCTTTCTGAGAATCCTCAAATACACCATCTTCTGAGTTGAACCCTTCCACATTGAGATCAAAACCAGCTTGATTTCCATCTGATTTTTCAGTACCAGTTTCCAACTCGTCAGCATTGTCACTAAACATGTGGGTGACTAAGATTTCTGCAACATCATGCAGGTCCTGATCCTCAGCAATCTTTTGTTCTCCATCTTCAATCTGAGCTCCTTCTTCAGCATTTTCTTCAATGTCTTGCTGAAATTCTTCTTCAGCAGCTGTGGCTGTCTCAGCATTCTCTTTGAGAAGAGATTCATTATCCTGCTAGCTTTCCTCCTCAGCAATTTCTTGAGCTTCTTCAACATTCTGATCTTCTGCAACATTCTGATCTTCTGCAACTTTCTGAGTTGCTTCTTTGGCAAGATCAGCAATCTCTTGGAATGTTTCTTCAGCTGGGGTTTCATCTCTCTTTGATTTTCTGTAGGGTTTTCATCCATGGGCTCCTCTTGAACCACATTGTTGACAGCTTCTACTTCTTCTTCCAGTGGAATATTTGAAGGGTTATTGACTTTCTCAATCTTCCTTTTCTTCTTTGTCTTTCCAACTTTCTGGTCTTGATGTCTTTTAACAGAACCAGATGTTTCAGATGCTGGAGGTGTGGGAAGATTGGAGGAAGTGATGTGCAACTGAGCTATGGTTTTTGCAGTGAATCTCATAAATGTGTAATCACATTGTTCATCTTCAAGAGGTACCTTGTTATCCTTGAGGATAAGAGTGATTGGCATTCCATAGACTAGGGCACTGGTTTGTTTGGGATTCATACATGAATCAATCATGTGTTGAAGGATAATGAAGCAAAGGTTTAACTTTTTCTTGTTGATGATATGAAACATGATGCAGAGATCTGTATCACTCAAAGCTTCATAGGTTCCTAACCTAGGAAGCAAGGTGTGGCGTACCATATTGTGAAAGATTTTGGGTAGGTCAGCAAGGTTTGTGGAGTTAAAAGGAAGGTTAGGTTTGGTGTATTCAAGTATAAGTTTGGCACGGTTTGTTCTAGCTTCAGAAAACCAAGAAGGGAAGAAGAGTTCATTACCTTCATTTGGGAGTCTTAGTGCTTTTGAGAGGGAAGCTTGAGTGAGTTTGATCTTAATTCCTTTGACAGCTGTAATGAGGGTCTTCTTTCCATCTTTGTTTTTGATTTCCATGGAACTGTAGAATTCCCTTACCAAGTCTGGGTAGGTGAGTTCTTGAAGGGATACAAAGCTTGTCCATCCTTGTGCATCAGTGTATTCACACAGGTTCCATCCCTTCTTCTTTAGATCAGCAAAATCAAAGTACTTAGCCCTGCTTATGGGTCTAGGTGCTTTTTCCTTTTTGGCTTTCAGAATGGAAGCTATCTTCCCAATGTCTTTTCCTTTTCCATGTTTTTTGGGAGGAGACACTTCTTCCTGCTCATCAGAGGGTATTTCTTCTTCAGATTGAGATTTTGATTGAGATTCTTTTTCAGATACAGAATCCTCTTTTTCTGGTTCAAAGGATTGTTTGGATGAAGTCTTAACCTTCCTCATGTATTGAGAAATGGTTGGTTCAGATTCTTCCTCTGAGTCTGAGAGAAGAATTGTGGAAGCAGAGAATTTCTTGGTTTTTCCAGTTCCAGAAATGATTCTTTGAGATCTTCTGGGATGTTGGGAAGTTGAACCAGATTTCTTAGGTTTAGACACATGTTTTCTGGGTTTAGAAGGTTCAGCAGTGGAGATGATGATGTCAAGGAGAATGGTGCGCAAAGGTTGAGGTTCATCTGGGTATTGTGGTGGAGCAGAACGAGGAACAGGGGTTTGTTCTTGTTCATTGTTTCGAGAGGTTGTTTTTGTTCTGGCCATGGCAGTGTTTTGCGAAGAAACAGAGGAATTTTTATGGTTTGGAAAGTGTTGGTCAGATGTGTGGAGATGAATGTGTTTGAGTGGAATGGTGATTTGTTTATAAAGATAAACGTGTAGGAGAAGAGAGAGAGAGAGAAACTGATGATGGTGGTTTTATGGGAAAAGATGAAACTGAAAAGTAGTTTTACAAGAGAGAGAAAGTAGCCGTTCAGGAGAAGAAAGGAGAGTGGCTGATTTGATAGTTCTCTTTTTGTATGGAGGTTAATGGTTTTATCACATTAACTCCTATACAAGCATTTAATGCTGAGATATGGAGAGATTTTTGAAGAAAGATCAAAATCACTTATGAGAGTGACTTACTAACTTCAGGAAAAAATTGTTCTGAATATTCTGAGTTCAGAGTGCCATGCTGAACAGGGTGAACGTTCAGAGCCTGAATGAACATTCTGAACTTTGTTGAACATTCTGAGCTTTGTTGAACATTCTGAAGTGAATCAGAATGACTCAAGGGGGTTTGTCCTAGGCCCTTAGTGATTCAGTTAATCAATCTTTATTAGGATTTTTTATAATTAGTAATTTTTCTTTGATAAAATTGAATCTATCCTCAACTAATGGTTTTGTGAAAATGTCAGCTAATTGATTTTCTGTATCAATGAATCTTAATTCAATGTCCTTTTTCTGAACATGATCACGTATGAAATGATGCTTAATTTCAATATGCTTAGACCTAGAATGTTGAATTGGATTTTTTGATAAATTAATTGCACTTGTGTTGTCACAGAGAATTGGAACATTTGAGTACCTTAGTGAGTAATCTTCCAACTGATTTCTGATCCACAAAACTTGAGAGCAACAACTGGCTGCAGATACATACTCAGCTTCTGTTGTAGAGAGTGCAATGGTATTTTGTTTTCTACAGGACCATCCAATCAGGGCTTGTCCTAGGAATTGGCAAGATCCACTTGTACTCTTTCTCTCAACTTTGTCTCCAGCATAATCAGCATCACAATAGGCTACAAGATCAAAACTACAGCCTTTTCTATACCAAAGACCAAGATCAGTAGTACCTACTAGGTATCTTAAGATCCTTTTTACAGCAGTTAGATGAGATTCTTTTGCACATGTTTGAAATCTAGCACATAATCCTACTGCAAACATTATGTCAAGTCTGCTAGCAGTTAAATAAAGCAATGATCCTATCATGCCTCTATATTCTTTTTCAGAGACTGATTTTCCATTTTCATCTTTATCCAAGCTGGATGATGGATGCATGGGAGTGACCATTATTTTTGCTTCATTCATTTTATATTTTTTAAGAATATCTTTGACATATTTTTCTTGATTTATGAAAATGCCATTTGGAAATTGTTTGATTTGTAAACCAAGAAAGAAACCAAGTTCACCCATCATGCTCATTTCAAATTCACTTTGCATGAGATTTGAAAAGTCTTCACACATTTTCTCTTTGGTTGAACCAAAAATAATATCATCTATATAAACTTGAACTATGAGCAAATCTGTGTTCTGAGTTTTTCTAAATAGTGTGGTATCAATTTTTCCTCTTGAAAATCCATTGTTAATGAGAAATGTGCTAAGTCTTTCATACCAAGCTCTAGGGGCTTGCTTAAGACCATAAAGTGCTTTAGTGAGTTTGAAAACATGATCAAGTTTTTCTTTATTTATGAAGCCAGGAGGCTGACTCACATAAACCTCTTCATTCAAAAATCCATTTAAAAAGGCACTTTTGACATCCATTTGAAAAAGTTTGATGCTTTTATGTGCAGCATATGCAAGAAGGATTCTAATAGCTTCTAACCTTGCTACTGGTGCAAAAGTCTCATCATAGTCAATACCTTCTTGTTGGTTGTATCCTTGAGCAACCAACCTTGCCTTATTTCTGACAACTTTGCCATCTTCATCAAGTTTATTTCTAAACACCCATCTTGTTCCAATGATTGTCTTCCCTTGATTATTTGGAACTAAGTTCCACACTTTGTTTCTTTCAAACTGAGACAGTTCATCTTTCATGGCCTCAATCCATGAATCATCTACTATGGCTTCATTGATTGACTTGGGTTCCATTTGAGAGATCATAGCCATGTTGTTCCCTTGGAAGGACATTCTGGTTCTTACACCATCAGTTGTGCTTCCAATGATTTGATCTACAGGATGATCTCCTACCATTCTCCAACTTCTAGGAGGGCTCTGTAGGGATGAGTCCTGAACATTCTGATCATCCTCTTTTTCTACAGAACTTACATTGTTCTGGTTGTCAACATTCTGAAGTGTCTGATCTTCAGTATCTTCCTTTTCTTGGAGTTGAGAAGGTTCATCATATTCATCAAATATGACATGCATACTGACTTCAACTGTTTGGGTTTTTAGGTTGTACACTCTATAACCTTTGGATGTTGTAGAGTATCCCAAAAAGATAGCTTTATCTGATTTAGGATCAAACTTACCCAATTTTTCTTTTGTGTTCAGAATGTAACAGTAGCAACCAAATATGTGAAAATAAGATATGCTAGGTTTGATGTTTTTCCATAATTCATATGGGGTTTTATTTAGAATGTTTCTTATTGAAACTCTATTCAAAATGTAACAAGATGTATTGATGGCTTCTGCCCAAAAGTAATCTTCAACATTTGATTCATTCAACATAGTCCTAGCCATTTCTTGCAAGGTTCTATTTTTCCTTTCAACAACTCCATTTTGCTGTGGAGTTCTTGCACAAGAAAAATTATGTGTAATACCACATTCATCAAAGAATGTCTTGAAGGAAGCATTTTCAAATTCTCCTCCATGATCACTACTCACAGATATGATATTAGAACCTTTTTCATTTTGAATCTTTTTGCAAAAGTTTTGAAATGCTTCAAATGACTCATCTTTATGTTTTAAAAATAACACCCATGTAAATCTTGAGAAATCATCAACAATAACAAATCCATATTTTTTGCCACTAAGACTTGCAGTTTGAACAGGACCAAAGAGATCAATGTGAAGAAGCTCTAAATGTTTTTGAGTTGAAATATATTCAATTGTTTTAAAACTGCTTTTAACTTGTTTTCCTTTAATACAGGCTTCAGAGATCTTGTCCTTTTCAAAGTTAATCTTTGGCAAACCTCTAACTAGATCAAGTTGAGAAAGTTTAGCAATAGTTTTCATACTGATGTGACCAGCTCTTTTGTGCCAAATCCACTTATCTTTTTCAAGAGACATAAAACATGATTCAGCTGGAATTTCATTTAAGTCCAAAACATACAAGTTCTTTTTCCTTGATCCAAAGAAAATTAATTTTTAAGAGGAGGCTTGTCTTATTTCACATATGTTGGGTTTAAAAATAACTTCAAAACCACTATCACATAATTGACTTATGCTAAGTAGATTGTGTTTCAACCCTTCTACAAACTGAACATTTTCTATTTTGGCAGAGTTAGTTTTACCTATTGTTCCTTTACCTCTGATTTTGCCTTTGTCATTGTTTCCAAATGTGACTAGTCCTCCATCTCTACTTTCAAAGGTTAGAAAGCAATTCCTATCTCCAGTCATGTGTCTTGAACAGCCACTGTCCAAATACCATGGCTTTGTCTTTGCATTTTGAGAGGAGACCTACACTTGACATGAACAAAATATTAGGTACCCATGTAATGTTGGGTCCTTGAGGGTTAGTCTTTCTAAGAGATCTCTTCTTATTGTAACATTATGTTATTATATGACCAGATTTGTTACAGTAAGAGCATATCTTCTTAGCCTTTTCAGCCTTTTGTGAACTTTCTGATCTATTGAGATGAGAACGTTCTGAACTAAGATTAATTAATCTATTTTTTTCAAAATGTTTTTTATGAAAACATGCTGAGTCAAGATGTCCTAGCTTGTTACAATATGAGCATTTTATCTTCATTTTTATTTCAGTTTCTTTTGGTATAAAAACAGTTTTAAGAAGATTTTTGTTTGGATCTTTGAATCCTAAGCCAGATTTTTCATTTGTTCCAGCTTGTGATCCCAGAATGTTTTGAAAGGTTTCTGTGGATTTTATAAAACGTGAGAGATCATTTTTTAGTCCTTCAACTTCTGATTTCAAAAGAATGTTTTCTTTTTGTACTTCAGAAGGTTTAGATAAAATTCCTTTTTGCCTTTTATTTAGCTCTCTTTGTTGTTCAGACATTTTAAAATGAGAGTCTTGCAAAGTTTGTATGGTTCTTCTGGATTCATCATATTTTATTTGAAGTTTACCTTTTTCCTCTTTTAGTTCAGAAAGTTCTTTTTATCAAAGATTGACATTTGTTAGATAGAAAATTTGAATCATATATAAGACTGTCAATTTTTCATTCAAGATCTTTTTGTAAAGAGTTAGGTTCATAGATAATTACCTCTTCCTCATCTTCTGATTTAGCCATCAAACTCAGGTTGGCTTCCTCATCTTCAGGTTCTGCTTCTTCTAGATCATCCCAGGTGATCATGGCTTTCTTTTTGAAGGGAGGTCTCCTTTGTTGTTTCTTGAGATCAGGACACTCATTTTTGTAGTGTCCAAGCTTGTTGCATCCAAAACAGGTGACTTGACTTTTGTCAGTCTCAGTTTTGTTAGTGTTGGTGTTGGGAAACTTATTTCTGATCTGATTTCTTCTCATCATCATTCTTTGAATTTTCTTGGAGATGAGTGCAAGTTCATCTTCAGCTTCCTCTTCCTGGACTCCTTCTACTTCATCCAGTTCTTCCACATCATCTTGAGTTGCTGATGATGTTTCTTGGGAGGCCTTTAAGGCAAGAGTTTTTACCTTTTTCACTGGTTTGTCTTCTTGAAGTATGACTTCGTGAGCTCTTAGTGAACCAATAAGTTCCTCCAAGGTCAGAGAATTTAGATCTTTGGCCTGGGTAATAGCTGTGACCATAGGTCTCCATGTGCTTGGAAGACATCTTAATATTTTCCTGATTCTATCATGAGTGGAATATATCTTTCCAAGAGATCTTATTTCATTTACTATTGTTGTGAATCTAGCATACATTTCATCAATAGTTTCATTTTCACTCATTTCAAAAATTTCAAACTTTCTGACTCCAATGTCAATTCTAGTTTCTTTGACATGAGATGTACCTTCATGGTGTATTTTTAAAGTGTCCCATACTTCTTTAGCATTTTGGCATTCATCAACTCTTTCACTTTCTTCCATGGTTAGTGCACATGATAAAAATAATCTAGCTTTAGAGTTTAGTAATACCTTGGCTTTGTCATCTGGTGTCCATGCACTTTTTTCTTTTATGCCTCCATCTTTGTTCATTGGAACATGATCTCCTTCAGAGATTACAGCCCACATGTCCGTATCTTGAGATCTAAGAAAAAGTTCCATCTTACCTTTCCAGAAGTAGTAGTTTGAGCCATCAAACAGTGGTGGTCTGTTTGCTGATCCTCCTTCTGTAATGTACTTAGCCTTTGACATATTTCTTCCTGAATCTTTTCTCTAACACTTGTGTAAGTGTTCAAACCCTTAGAGCCGTGCTCTGATGCCAATTGAAGTAGATAATATAGTCACAAGAAAGGGGGGTTTGAATTGTGACCCTTTTTAAAATCTAATCCTGTACTTAAAAAAATTACTTCTCAAGTTGATTCTTGGAAGAACAAAGTTAAACAGACTTCAGAACGTTCTGAAGTGTCAGTTGCAGAATAAGATATTTAAGTTAAGTGTTGTGTGTGTGTTGTGTATGCAGTAATATAAAGAGTATAGGGAGAGAAGAAGGACACACATAATTTTATAGTGGTTCACCCAATGTGGGCTAGTCCACTCCTCACAATCTTGTGAGAGTTTTCCACTATGATGCTTGAGATACCCTCTCAAATCCTGCACCTTACAATCTTGTTCACTTGGAACGGTTACAACCTGTATTCTCTAAGCCTCAGCAGGCTCTCAACTTTCTGTACTAAGTCACACCAGACTTTGCACTATGTTACTCAACCTAGCCTTTAATACCCTTAAAACTAGATGAGATTTTCTCTTTTACAATAGATTTGATAATTGAAGAAGTGAGGTTAAGATGAAGACTTTCAGAAGAGAAGGGGGAGGGTTTATCTTTGACAAGATAAAGAGAATTGATTTACACTTTGAGAGATAATTTGGAATCTCAGTGATGATCAATTTGAGATGCTAAAGCTTCAAACACTTTTCAAATGTTTTCTTGTATGCTTTGCAATTGTGTGTGTAATGCTGAGCCTTTCACTTCTATTTATAGAGTTATTGGTCTCTTGTAACCGTTGGAGGGTGACCAATGGTCTTGTGCCATGTGTCCTGGGCCCCACTGACTTTTACTTGAAAATCTGGGTGAACATTCTGAATTTCAGAATGTTGTTGTGTTCTTGAGAATACTTCAGAATGTTGTTGCATTCTTGATGATATTCATCTGGGTTCATCATGTATGAATGAACATATGAATTTCTGGATTGCTGATGGACTTTTGTTTATGCGTGCAGTACATCAGAATGTTTCTGTGCCAAGAGCTTTGCAAATCTGTCTTGGATTATGTGCAGGAGAGAGAAAAGTGGAACTATCACTTCATGCCCATGCTTTAGGGGATTTTGTTGATCTGTAACAGTACCAAATCCCTTAGGTGTCAAGATCTCATGGATTCTGACTTTGAGATTGTAATTTGGCTTTTGCTTTACTTTTCCAACTACTTTACTGTTGCTGTCAGAATTAAAGCATGTGTTGTATTGAACATTCTGAACTTCAGAATATCCTTTTTGCTTTACTTAGGATGACTTGTAAGACTTCCATTTGATGTAATCAAATCCCAATAGTGAAACATAAATGAAGTGCAGTAGTTTGAACATCTAGGATGATATTCCCTTTTGGAATATTCCTGTTAATTCAATGTTCATAGTCTTAAATGAACATTGAATGTCCTTTTTGACATTCATCTTGTAAATGATTTTATTGCTTGATTGATCCATGCAAGTATATTTTCCTGGACATTTATTTATGCCACGTGTGGCATGCATGTTCTTGAATTTCTGGGCTTGTGTAAGAGCAGCCTTATGACAAGGTTTCAGAACTTGTGAACAAGCTTCTGAACTGCATTTCAGCTTCTGAACTATGTTCAGCTTCTGAACAACATTGCTGCATCTAAACAGGGTTCCAGCTTCTGAACTGTGTTTCAGCTTCTGAACTTCATTTTAGCTTCTGAACTATGTTCATCTTCTGAACTATGTCCAACCTTCTGAACTATGTTCAGCTTCTGAACTATGTCCAATTTTCTGAACTATGACAAAGTTCTTTCTTCTTAATGATCTTTGATTCCTTGTATCTTGGTATGGTTCATATCTTGTTCCTGTCTTAATTAAACTCTCAAGAACACAAGTTAAATACCAAGAGACTAATCAAAGTCCATTAATCCTTTAATCATTTAGGGTTTGTTATCTTTAAAATTAATTAGGGATTTTGCCTCAACATGCTCATCAAAGAAATCCACGAGGGATCTTTTGGAACCCATGCCAATGGGATGCAATGGCAAAGAAAATCCTAAGGGCGGGCTATTACTGGCTAACCATGGAAGCTGACTGTTTCCGCTATGCCAAAACTTGTCACAAGTGCCAAATTTATGCCGACAAGGTGCACGTACCACCAACTCCCCTGAATGTCATGACTGCACCCTGGCCATTCTCTATGTGGGGCATAGACATGATTGGAATGATCGAGCCCAAGGCATCAAATGGACATCGCTTCATCCTCGTTGCCATCGACTATTTCACCAAGTGGGTCGAAGCAGCTTCGTATGCAAACGTAACCAAACAAGTGGTAGCCCGATTCATCAAAAAGGAAATCATTTGCCGTTACGGCACTCCCCACAAAATTATCACGGATAATGGGGCAAATCTGAACAACAAGACAATGAAGGAGTTGTGCAAGGACTTCAAGATCGAGCACCATAATTCCTCACCATACCGGCCAAAGATGAACGGTGCGGTAGAAGCAGCCAATAAGAACATAAAGAAAATCATCCAAAAAATGGTGAAAACATATATGGATTGGCACGAGATGCTTCCCTTTGCGCTACATGGCTACAGAACAGCCATTCGCACTTCAACCGGGGCAACCCCTTTCTCCTTAGTATACGGTATGGAAGCCGTGCTTCCCATTGAGGTGGAAATCCCTTCGTTACGGGTCTTGATGGAAACCAAGCTAGAGGAAGCTGAATGGGTCCAAACAAGGTTCGACCAACTAAACCTCATAGAGGAAAAACGTCTAACAGCATTATGTCATGGACAACTCTATCAAAGGAGACTCAAGAGGGCATTCGACAAAAAGGTCCATCCTCGAGAATTCAAAGAAGGAGACCTAGTGCTCAAGAAGATATTACCTATCCACAAAGATCCCCGAGGGAAGTGGACTCCCAGCTATGATGGACCGTACGTGGTAAAGAAAGCCTTCTCTGGCGGAGCCTTGATCATCACCACTATGGACGGAGAAGAGTTCCCACTCTCAATAAACTCCGATGCAGTCAAGAGGTACTATGCCTAAAAGAAAAGAAAAAGAGAAAAGCTCGCTAAATCGAAAACCTGAAAGGGCGGTTTAGGCAATAGAGAGCGTCCTGGTAGATCGAAAACCTGAAAAGGCGGTTTAGGCAAAAATTAAGGACATAAAAAAAAAGGAAGCACACCCCGGTGGACTGAAAACTCGAAAGAGCAGTCCAGGCAAAAGTTAGGGGTTAACAAAAGAAGAAAGGCAAATGGCTGCAGTATTCAAGATCCGGACAAGATTCAAGAGGAGAGGAATCGGTCTCGTCATCATCTTTCAAAGAATTTAGAAGTCATAAGGAAAATAGCATGTGTTGTACCAAAACAAACAAATTTGTTTTTGCTTTTTTTTTTCTTGTCTTTCTCTATCTTTTTCTCTGAGGAGTAATCACTTCTCACTTCATGTATTTTACCCTTTCAAGAAATCAAATCTGCATTGAATAAAATTCTTTTTTATTTTGTGTTCTCATTAGCGCATAAAATTTTGTTTTATTCATGATAAAAATGCATTGAAACATGGGAAATAACAACAAATAAATAAAAAAAAAAAACAAATGTGTTTTACTTGAATCTTGTAAATGTCGAAAGAATTGCGGTGATCCCCAATATTGCATCAAGAGATTCAAGGCCTGAAATGAGTTGGCCAGTCATCTTAAGACTTATGCTCTTCAGCAAAAGCAAGTGCACGGGAAGCGCAAAGGCCCCAAGGATTGGAGGAACAGAATTCCCCAGTCAAAACACCCCAAACATCTCTTCCATCAACCGAGGCTGAATATCGATCATGCTTCCAAAAGGATCCTTATATCCCCAGCAATCCAATAAAACCCAAAATTTTATTGACATTCCCCAGGGAGTCTCAATCCAATAAAAGCCCAATCATCATTGGCATTCATAAACACAATTCCATCCAAAGCCCGACTTTGCTCGGCATCCAATCTTTAAATCCCAACATCCAACAAGACGTCTGTCATCCCACATATCATTCATAATACATGCATCATATCAAACTCATTCATACATGCATATCCAAATCATTCATAATACATGCATCTCATAATCATGTCATGCATTCCCAACTAGGATACTCCAGTGAATATCACATATTCACCAACATCCATCAATCATCTCTAGTGTTCCCCAGTGAACCCATTCCAGAGCTTCCCCAGTAAGTTCTTCTAGAATAAACCCAGCGGTTTTCTTCCCAATTTATCATATCCCCAAGTGACCTGCTCACAGCCATTAGGTGCCCCAGCTGAATTTTCCCAAACAAATTTCAGATTGAGTCTACCTCATATCATACCTTATTGCATAACATCTTGCATAAAACAACATGAAGCATATCATGCATCATACAATCATCTTTTCCTTTTCAACAATCTAAGTACTAGCCACGCCTAGAGACGATTACATCATCCCCACAGCGGTATGTTCTCATTCCCCGGATAAGTCTAAGCACCTACTCAGGCGACGACTTGTCAGATCTAAGCACCTGTTTAGGCGACGATCTTTTTTATCTTTTCAGTCTAAGCACCTATTCAGGCGACGACTTGTCAAATCCAACTAAGTTGGCTTGCCCTTGGGCAGCTCTTGTCCCTCCCAGTGGACCTGCTACTGACCCTAAGGCGACGACTTGTCAGATCCAATCACCTGTTTAGGTGACGATCATGTCCGATCAGATCACCTAATTAGGTGGCGATCATTCCTCCTTTCAGATCAAAATCACCTAACCTTTCGAGCGTTCATACACGTCTCAGATGTTTAGATGACGATCATGCCAGATTAAGGCCACCTGATTAGGTGACGATCCTTTATCTTTCCAGATTAAGGCCACCTGATTAGGTGACGATCCTTTATCTTTCCAGATTGAGGCCACCTGATTAGGTGACGATCCTTTATCTTTTCAGATCGAAATCACCTGATTAGGTGACAATCATGTCAGATTAAAATCACCTAATTAGGTGACAATCTTTTTACCTTCCCGATCAGATCACCTAATTAGGTGGCGATCATGTCAGATCCAATCACCTATCAGGTGACGATCTTTTACCTTAGTTTATGCATCAGTAGCCCAACCAAGTGACCCTGCATTTACTTCTTTCCATTTAACTACAATCTTTTTGTACCGCGAAGGACAAAATTCGGGTCCTTCTTTTACTTAATTGTTCTTCGCAAAGAGTTCATGAGATGCCCTTGGCACTCACATCCTCTATGCAAATACACAATTAAGTAGGGGCAGCTGTTGTACCCTAATTTTGTCCCAAGCCTTTTCCAAAACAAAATTCAAAAATCAAAAAAAAGAGAAAAGTCAAAGTCAACAAAAGTCAACAAAAAAGTCAACATTTCTGAAATGAGGACTTCGCAGAGCAAAGTCCCCTTCGCTCTGCGAAGTCTGCGAATTTTTTGCAGATTTTTTAATCTCTTTGATTTATTTCATTTTTGTAATTATTATTATTACATATCATTTTTATTATTGTTTTTATCATCATTCATGGCTAATTGAGCTCAGCAAAGCAAGAATTGGAGCATTTGCCATTAAAGCCAAGGAAAGAAGCTTTTTCTTCCAACCAAGCATGTGCCAAGCAAGTTGGCTTGCCCTTGGGCAGCTCTTGTCCCTCCCAGTGGACCTGCTACTGACCCTAAGGTTGCCAGCTACCAGCTTGTGGATTTTCTTCCTGCTTTCTCCCCCAAAACCAGTCAAACCCAGCTGGTTTTCATTTGCCCAAAGCCATGAGTGCTGCCCTGTTTTTCAGCAGCTTTTCTTCCTCCTCACACCAGCCCACATGTTGCCTTTTGTTTCCCCCAACCTCTGCACATCACAGTGCACATTTTTATTGCCTAACCATCAAGATTGCAAGGACCAATCCCAAGGGACAACCAATTGCAAACCAGCCCTGTTTTCATCATCATTTCTATCCAAAATCCATTGAATTAGTGGCTGGATTTGACTAAGTCTTGACCATTGCAGCAAGGCAAGGTCACCTCTTCACTTTTGCATTAAATGCAAAGTGATTTAGCCTGATCCTAGCCCACAAATCAGCTGGATTTTGGGGATTTCTCATGATGAAAATTGATTTGGTTTTGGCCTATAAATAGGAAGCAATGCATAAGGTTTCACACACTTAAACACACACTTAGAAAAGGAGAAGCACTGAGAAAACACTAGAATAAAACCAGCATTTGAACACTTGAAACAGCACTAAACATATAGCAAAAATCAGTTCAATCACAAAGCATTACACAAGTTCATTGCTCTTGTTCAACAACATTCCAAACTTTGCAAGAAACTTCAACCATTCAAGTTCCTTTCATTCCCTTGCAGCAGGAGCTTTGCTAGGATCTCTGTAAGTGTTCTGAGTCCTTAGCTTTCATTTAGAGTTGTGCTTGCATCTTTAATTTTGTTCAAATCCATTTTGCTCTAAAAACCCCCCTTTTGAATTTCAAAAGAAATCCCAAGGTTTACAAAACATTTAAACTGGTTTGTCCAGCTCTTTTTATTGCCAAATCTCAAAGCTTTTCACTCCCCTAAAGGTTCTGAGATTGTTCACCAGAAGCAGCTTCTGAACAGCAGTTCAGAAGCAGCTTCTGAACTCAAAATTTCGCATTGTTCGCAGTGCGAAGCTCTGGTCGCAGTGCGACCATGACAGAACTCAGAATCTGAGTTTAGGCTCCCAAACAGCCAATTTTTGAGGTTCTAGCCCAAGAACTCATAACCTAAGAGGTTTGAAATTCATTTTATCCAAACCATAACAAGGATTTTGCATAATTTTGAAGATTCACAAGTTCGGGAAACACTTTTTTGGATAACTTGCAAAACAAGTTACGCTCGCAAACTTTCAAAACAAACTTGAGCAATAAGCTAAGTTCATCGTTTTCAAAACCAAACTTGAACAAAAACCTTGTTCATGATTTTCAAAATCAAACGTGAACTTAAGCCGAACTTGTTCGCTTTTCAAAACCGTTTTCAAAATTGAGCCGAACTTGTGCGTTTTTTTCACAAGTTTGTTAAAACCTTTTCATTATGAGTTTTAAACCAAGTGTTTTGATAAACTTTGGGATTTCTAAAAATTCAAACAAAAACTTGAATGAAAAAGGGATGGTTTGACGTATGTCTCTTCATTGCCCCGATTGAACGAATGCGTGACGTATGTCTCGTCGTTCGGACAATCGTCATTCCATTTTCAACGCACCCGACCACACCAAACCAATTCTTGGCCCCTTTGTGGTCAATTTGAACCTTTTGGTCCCTCGTGGCCATTTGATTCAATTTCTCGACTCGTTTGAATCACTTTGGTCAATGTTCGACTCAGTTGAGTCCATTGTACCCGTTCTTGATCCCGTTGGATCAATCGAACCCCCCCTCGACTCGTTTGAATCACTTTGGTCAATGTTTGACTCAGTTGAGTCCATTGTACCCGTTCTTGATCCCGTTGGATCAACCGAACCCCCGCTCGACTCGTTTAAGTCACTTTGTTCAATGTTCGACTCCGTTGAGTCCATTGTACCCGTTCTTGATCCCGTTGGATCAATCGAACCCCCCTCGACTCGTTTGAGTCACTTTGGTCAATAATCGACTCGGTTGAGTCCATTGACCCTTTCTTGATCCCGTCGGATCAATCGAACCCTTTTTCCCCAACGGACATGTTTTTATCAATTCTAGCGCGATTTTAAACAAATGCTTAAGCCTCACATGCGCGAGCATACAAGCTATACGCTGAAGCCTCCCATGCGCTAGCATACAAGCACGTTTAATCGTAAGAATTCGATCAAAACATCGTTCATTTAAAAATAACCAACATATACGTTTTTCTACCAAAGAACTACGTACGCTTTGAATTCTCCGTCTACCGGGAGATACGTAGGAGCAAGATCGCCAACTTGTCAAGCACAATAATAAAAAACAAACTTTTTCCCCTTGCATCATATTTTCTTTTTCCCTTTTACATAGACAAGCATGCACGCAAAACATTTAAAAAACATTTTAAGCTTTAGCTAAATAGGAGGTTCCCGTTGAGTACAACGGACGTGAGGGGTGCTAATACCTTCCCCTTGCGTAATCGACTCCCGAACCCGACAATGGTTGCGATGACCAGTCCTTTTCCTCATCGTCAAGGGTTTTATTATCGTTTCCCTTCCAAATAAAAAACTCAAGGGTTTATCAACGTTCCCTTTAAACAAAAACTTTGGTGGCGACTTCACCAACAGCCTTTCGAGCGTTCGTACACGTCTCGGAAGATTGCGCGTTTTTAACGAGAGCGCACACCTCTCTGCCGAAATTTCGTCTGAAATGACAAAAAATTCCGAACCAAAAAGACGAGTAAAAAAGAGTTATAGGTCAAAAATTGGGGTGTGACAATCATCATTCACATAATTCACATTTTACGAATAGATCATCATTCTACATCATCATCATTAATTCACTTTTTAGATCATGTTACAACACTACTCATATCATCTTAATCATTTAACAACCTTACATACATTTATAAGACTTAAACACACTTTCTATGTTTATTTCACAACTTCTCATTGTCGTCTCAATTCAAGAATTCAATTCATTTCTAAGCAAACCATCAAAGCCTAAGGTTAACTCATCATAACATCATCAAAACACACAAAAGGAATGCTCAGGGGTCTTTGGAAACCCCCCAAGAACCAACTGACACCAAAACAGGGTGTGCAGTTCTGGGTTTGCTCGCTGCAGCCATGAATGGCTCGCTGGGGTGAGCTCAACTAGAGTGCAACATGAAATTCTGGCTGGTACAGGAACAATACACAAAACAGAGCACAATCAATCAGGTTCAGAAGCAACAATTTAAAAGTGCAGAAAGTAAAATGGCACAGATATTTGTTAACCCAGTTCGGTGTAAATACCACCTACGTCTGGAGGACACCAATCCAGGAAGGAAATCCACTATAGGAATTAATCCTTAAGACTCAAGACACAGACCCCCCTGTTCCCAGCCTAAGCAATCAATCTCCTCTAGTCTGATTTCTACTCAGGAGCACTACCTAAGTATTAGAACACTACTAACTTCCTATCTAGTAACTAACCCAGTTACTAACAACTTCTGAAAACACAGCCCAGTTTTTTAAGACACCCTTCAAAAGAACAAAGACAACATCATTCGTACTTAAAAGTTTTGAATGACTTACAACTCAAACAATCTAAACCAACTTAGAACATATGAGTGGTGTACAAATAAACCTAAGTTTAAAAACACAAAGACTCAAATTCTCTGATTTTTAATATCTGACTCGTTGTCTTCAACAGGTAGCAGCACATCTCCTTAAATAGGCTTCAGCAGCTCTCTTAATTCTAAATTCAATCTTCTGCATATGATATGTTTCTGAATTATGAAAGGCTCAATAAGGAAACAAATATTTCTGAACTAAATAAGGCAAAGATCCTTCAACAATTAAATCAAACATAAATACGAAGCCAATTTTCATAAGATCTTCAACAAATTAATCCACCTTCTAGAAATACTTCAGCCATAATAAATCTGCAGCAAATCTCCAACAGATACGCACAACATTAATGCATAAAATCCCAGCTTCTGAAATCAGCTTCTGAAGGTCAACGCTGGTCAACGTATGAATAATGTGTCTGAAGTACTGTTCCTGCGTCTGAAGGTCAACACTTGGTCAACGTCTGAACAGTGCGTCTGATGTACTGTTCAGCGTCTGAAGGTCCATTCAGCATCTGATGCTCTGTTTCAGATTCTGAAGGCCCAAAACTGCGTCTGAAGGTCCAAACTGCTTCTGAAGGCCATTTTAGCTTCTGAACCCCCTCAAATTCGATTTCTTGCTTCTGAAGACTTCTTAAACACATGGAGATGCTTTGCTTGAACACATTGAGTTTGTCAAAACATGCAGCCAACCTCTAAATACTCAACAATCTCCCCCTTTTGCAAATTTTTTGGCTAAAATCAATGTTTCACAAATAACAAGTTCTTCATTTCAACACAAGGAACTCAACAATGAAGAACTACACAATTCCAAACATAGCACACATAGCATAGAGTCAGTAGCAGCGGATAAAGCTATGTTAAACCATGTTAAACCAACCAAACAAATATGAAACACACACAACAGCTTCAGTTCTTCAACACATCAGCTTCTGATAAACTAAAGAACACACAAAACAATTGATCATCTTCTGATACTTCTCAGTCTCTGATCATCACATGTTTACTCCCCCTGAAGCTTCACAAACACATACCAGCAACATACTAGATGACTCTCCCCCTGCAACTCAGCACACATACAATACTCCCCCTTAATTCTGAACTGCAGAAAACTCTGAGACATAGGCTTCTGAAACTGAAACACATCAATACTCAGGAACATAACAATCATGTACTCCCCCTGAGACAAAAACTTCTGACTCAAACACATCTGCACAGCTCTTCTTGCATTGGTTCTGAATTCTGAACAAATTCTGAACAACACAACTTCTGATTCTGAACAACTCAAACACAAGATTTTCTTCTCTGAACAGCTACATTCTGAATCACAACACAGGTTTTTCTCCCCCTTTTTAGCCACAAAATTATGACAAAACTCAGACTTCAGATAGGGAACAAAAACCAAATATGTAGCACAGACCCTTGAAAGAATATCAGACTCAGATTCAGGATCACACTCAGCATATGCAAATCTGGCAGGTACTTTATCTTCCTCACATCCAGCTTGCTGTAATTGCTATGACTCCTCATGCAGACAAACTCTTGAAGAATTACAAACAGAAACATTCCTACTAGCAATCTTCTCCTGAAGTTTAGCAATTCTCTTCTGCATAGAAAGTCTGATGTTAGCATCTTCCTCAGATTCACTAGAATCCAGTCTCTTTGCTACACTTTGTTCATTGACCTTAACCTTGGGTTGCACAGACTTGACATTTTTCAAACCCTTCAAGTTTAAATGCTCAAGCTTCTGATGACAGATTCTGTCTTCTTTTTCAGGAACCCACAAATAACAATTATCTTCTGATCTGCAGCCCCTCATCAGAATCTTACCTTCTTGACCAGTTACCAAGTATTCTTTCTTGTTGAAATTTACCTTCAAGTCTTGATCACACAACTGGCTGATACTGATCATATTAGATGTCAATCCTTTTACTAATAGCACATTATTAAGTCTTGGTAATCCATCACTAATTAAATCTCATATTCCAAGAATCTCACCTTTTGCTCCATCACCAAATGTTACATAATTTCTGGAATAAGGTTTTAAATTACTCAGAAGCTTCTTCACACCAGTCATGTGTCTGGAACAACCACTGTCAAAGTACCAGTCTTTCCTAGATGATGCTTTCTGAGAAATGTTAGCCATTAGACCAATATTATTACTTTTGGGTTTCCAAACCTTCTTGACATTGTTTCTTTTTGCAGCAAGTTCAACTCTTCTGTACTGAAAATGTTCAGGATAACCATATAGCTTGAAACAAAATGGTTTGATATGCCCCTTCTTTCCACAATGATGACAGACCCAAGTATGAATTCTTCTCTTGTTTCTGTTAATCTTCTGGGGTTGAATCTGAGGTTGCATCTGAGGTTGCTTCTGAGCTTGCTTCTGAACTTGCTTCTGAGGTTTCATCTTAGATGTCCCAACCATAGGATCATAAGTCTCAAGAAAGAACAAATTTTTTAACTGGATTTTTCTGCTTGAGGTTCAGACTCTCATCCACAAATCTTAAGCCCTTATGTTTTCCTTGTTTCTGAGTATCCAAAATCTCCTCCAACACATCAGTAGCAGAGTTCATCATCCTGACTTGCTTCTTCATCTGATCAAGTGGGGAATTCAACTGAGTTACTTCATCTTTAAGATCAGAAATTTGTCCTAAATGAACACACCTTTCAGACTGCAGTTTACAGACCGTCTCCTAATTCTCTAATAACTTGCACAGTTCTTGATTTCTGAGATATAATTCTTCATAAGAAACAGCTGGTTCCTCAAAAACCAATTCTTCATCACAGGCTTCAGACTCTGATGATGTTTCAGATTCTGAAAAAGCTTCAGACTTTGAACAAGCATCTGAAACCATAAAAGCAGCAACATGTTTAGCTGACTTACTCTCAACCTCTCCTTCTGAGTCTTCATCTGACCAAGAAACAGCTGTGCGCACCTCGTATTTTTCCTTGGGAAAAGGACGCGCAAATCCTCCGAGGTCGTTCGCAAACGCTCGGAGGGCCTTTGTGAAGCCGCCACCAAAGTTTTTGTGTAAAGGGAACGTTGATAAACCCTTAAGTTTTTTTTTGTTTAAAGGGAAACGATAATAAAACCCTTTGACGATGAGGATAAGGATTGGTCATCGTAACCATTGTCGGGTTTGGGAGTCGGTTACGCAAGGGGAAGGTATTAGCACCCCTCACGTCCGTTGTACTCAACGGGAACCTTCTATTTGGTCAAAGCTTGAATTGTTTTTTAATATTTTGCGCGCATGTTCATTTATGTTAAAAATATATGTAGTCGGAGAATTCAAAGCGTACGTAGTTCTTTGGTAGAAAAACGTACATGTGTTGGTTAATTTTAAATGGACGATGTTTTAACCGAATTCTTGCGATTTAAACGTAGCTTGTATGCTCGCGCTTGGGAGACTTATTAAGCGTATAGCTTGTATGCTCGCGCTTGGGAGACTTATTAAGCGTTTGTTCACGAATCGCACTAGAATTGTTAAAAGGTACGTCCGTTAGGGTAAAGGGTTAATTGGTCGCTATGGGACCAAGAGAGGTGCAATGGACTCATACAAGTCAATCATTGACCGAGTGGACTCCGAAGAGTCGGGCGATTGTTCGATTGATCCACTGTGATCAAGAACAGGTACAATGGACTCGGATGAGTCGAACATTGACCGAGTGACTCAAACGAGTCGAGGGGTGAGTCTAATGGCCACGGGGGACCAAAAGGTTTGGATTGACCACAAGGGGCCAAGTTTTGGTTTGGTTAGGGTTGTACATTTTGGAAAAGGAATGACGATTGTCCAAACGACGAGACATACGTCACGCATTCGTACAATCGGGGCGATGGAGAGACATACGTCACACCATCCCTTTTTCATTCATGTTTTTGGGTTGAATCCTTTAGAAATCCCAAGGTATGTCAAAACATTTGGTTTGAAAACCCAAAATGGGAAGGTTTAGCAAATTTTGCTAGAAAACGCACAAGTTCGTCTCATTTTGCGAAAATGCGAACGTATTCGGCGCATGTTCATGTTTGAATTTTAAAAATCATGAACAATATTTATTGTTCAAGTTTAGATTGAAATGATGAACATAGCTTGTTTGTTCATGTGGTTTTGAAAGTTAGAGAACATAACTTGTTTTGCAAGTTATCCACATAATGGTCATACGAACTTGTGATTTTGTCAAAATTATGCAAAATCCTTGTTATGGTTTGAAAGACATGGGTTTAAAAACTCTTAGGTTCTGAGCTCTTGGGCTAGAACCTCAAAAATTGGTAATTTTGACACAAAAACTCAGATTCTGAGTTCTGTCATGGTCGCACTGCGACCATGACTTCGCACTGCGAAGCATGCGAAAATTTGGGTTCAGAAGCTGTTTCTGAACTTTTGTTCAGAAACAACTTCTGAACACACTCAGGACCTTATAGGTGGATGAAAAACTTTGAGTTTTTGGGGTGAAAAAGGCTGGACAAACCAGTTTTGATGTTTTGAAAACCTTGGGATTTCTTTGAAATTCAAAAGGGGTTTTTTAGAATCAAATGGTTTTGAACCAAAATAGCTATGCAAACACAATTGTAAATGCAATATAAAAGCTTAGAAACTCACAGAACTCCTTAGCAAAGCTCCAGCTGCAATTGATTTGTATTGGTTGAAGGCTTTCACAAAGGTTTTTGATATTGGTGATGATGCTTGAACTTTGGTAAAGCTTTGTGTTGGATTGGTTTTTTCTGGTTGTTTGTGAGGGTTTGTAAGCTGAAATGAGTAGAGTTTCTGCTCTTGAAATGCTGTTGTTAATTGTCTTTGAAACCTTGGGCATTGCCTTCTATTTATAGGCCAAAACCAAATCTTTTTCATCATTACTAAATCCCAAAATTCAGCTGATTTGTGGCTAAGATCAAGCTGGATCCTTTTGCATTAAATGCTAATGGATAGAGGCAACCTTGCCTTGTACCAAGGGGCAAGACTCAGCCTGATTTCAGCCACAAATTCAACCAATTCTAGAAGGTAATGATGAAGAACAAAGCTGAATTGCAATTGGCTAATGCTTGGGGATCAATCCTTGCAATCTCAATGGTTGATCAATGAAAACGTGCACTGTAATGTGCAGAGATTGAGGGATGAAAAAGGCTACTTATGGCTGGTGTGAGGGGTGAAAAGCTGCTGCAAAAACAGAGTAGGCACTCATGGCTTTTCAAGTGAGAAAATCCAGCTGGTTTGACTGGTTTTGGGGGAGCAAGCAGGAGGAAAGTCCTCAAGCAGGTGGCTGGCAACCTTATGGTGGTTAACAGGTCACATGGGAGGGACTAGAGCTGCCCAAGGGCAAGCCCACTTGCTTGTCACATGCTAGGTTGGAAGAAAAAGCTTCCAACCTTGGCATTAATGGCAAGTCCTTCAATTCTGGTTTTGCTTGGCCCAATTAGCCATGAATGCTACTTAAAATAATTATGGAAATGATATGCAACAAATTCTGGAATTAAATCAAAGAAACCAAAAATCTGCAGAAAAATCGCAGACTTCGCAGTGCGAAGTGAGCTTCGCAGTGCGAAGTCAGCATTTTTGAAATGTTGACTTTTCTGTTGACTTTTGTTGACTTTTGACTTTTTCCCCTCTTTGATTTTTTTGATTTTTGTTTTAAAATGCTTAGGACAAAATTAGGGTACTACAGCTGCCCCTACTTAATTGTGTCTTCGCATAGAGTGCGTGAGTGCCGAGGGCATCTCATGAACTCTTTGCGAAGATCAATTAAGTAAAAAGAAGGACCCGAATTTTGTCCTTCGCGAAATGCAAATGCAATGGTTTGAAAAGATTGATCGTATCCAGCCGCTAACACTGGAGGTAGATCCATTGGGGGATGAAGGTAATCTTATCTAGGCACTGTCACTAGAGGTCGATTCCTGATGGTGGTGATTTACTCTAGGCACTGTCACTAGAGGTCGAACATTGAGGGAGGTGATCTACTCTAGGCACTGTCACTAGAGGTTGAACATTGATGGAGGTGATCTTCTCTAGGCACTGTCACTAGAGGTTGAACATTGATGGAGGCGGTCTTCTCTAGGCACTGTCACTAGAGGTTGAACATTGATGGAGGCGGTCTTCTCTAGGCACTGTCACTAGAGGTTGAACATTGATGGAGATGATCTTCTCTAGGCACTGTCACTAGAGGTTGAACATTGATGGAGGCGATCTACTCTAGGCACTGTCACTAGAGGTCGATACCTAAGCTAGGTGATCTTATTCAGGCACTGTCACTGAATGTCGATTCCTAACGAGCTGTGATCTTATTCAGCCGCTAACACTGAAGGTCGATACACTGGGGGAGGTGATCTAATCTAGGCATTGTCACTAGAGGTCGATACCTAAGCTAGGTGATCTTATTCAGGCACTGTCACTGAATGTCGATTCCTAACGAGCTGTGATCTTATTCAGCCGCTAACACTGAAGGTCGATACACTGGGGGAGGTGAGTAGGCATTGTCACTAGAGGTCGATACCTAAGCTAGGTGATCTTATTCAGGCACTGTCACTGAATGTCGATTCCTAACGAGCTGTGGTCTTACCCTAAATAGGTGCCCCTGGTTGAATGTTTGATGGATGTTGGTGAATATGTGATACTCACTGGAGAATCCTTGTTGAGGATGCATGATTTATGAAATGAAATGCATGTGTATGAATGATTTGAATATGCATGCATGAATGAAAATGAAATGATGCTGGTTGGGTGCCGAGCAAAGTCGGTCTTGGTTGTGGTTGTGCCAATGACGATTGGGCTCTCTCTTTTTTTTGGTTTTTGGTTGGTCGGTTTGGAAGGACAAGGTCCTTTGCCTACATACCCGAATGGGATCAAAACCGGTGTAGTTCGAGCTATGCCCGAAGATTTGTGTGGGTTTGCCAATAATGATTGGACTTTTGTTTGGGGTTGAGACTCCCTGGGGAATATCAATGAGGTTTGGCTTACGGGGATATAAGGATCATTTTGGAAGCATGATCGATATCCAGCCTTGGTTGGTGTTTGGATGTTTAGGGTGTTTACTGGGGATTTTTGTTTCTCTTAACCCTTGGGAGCTTGATGAGACAAGATTAGGCCGGCGAGATAAAAAGTGGACCGGCATAAACATTTGGTAATCCTCACAGGGGTAAACTCTCAGGGGATATATTTATATATGGACGGGGTGAGACCGCGATAATTGATAAGGAATAAATACCTCGTGGGGATTGTTAATCCGCTGAATAAATCGTGCTAAACCGCTGAGGAGCATACTGATGGTTCCGTTGGGGAATGCTTGTGCTCTGGTTGGTCATCCTCGTTTGAATTGTTACTTCAGGCTCTTGATTTGACGGGGATATTCCTTTTCGATTTACTGGTGACCAGAAATCCCTTTAGCAATTAACCGTGCTTGGCCTGCGAGGCTTATCTGCTCTATGGTTAGATTTTGATGCACGTTTTTTTTAAGTATTCACAATTCAGAGAAAAATTACTTATTCAAAAACATAAAAGATTCCACGTAATTTTTTGTTTTGGAAATATATACACTATCATAGATGGAAATTTTGACAAAAGTAAAAGACTTCGCTTGGGAAGAATTTCGTTAACGGGGGAAGTGACCTGCCCCAAAGGTGTAGTTCCTTTAATCGTGTTTGGGATTGCTGATGCCAACTGGGCCTTTTGCTGGGTGTTTGAGGAATATCAACGGCAATTGGGCTCTTTGTGATTTGCAGGGAGAGTGTTGAGCATGGTTGAGCCTTGAATGATTTGTGCACCGGGAGCAATCAGGTTTTGGTTTAAAAATTACGGGTGCAAATGGAAATTGGGTTTTATTGTTGGTTGCCGAGCGAGATCGGGCTTTTGATTTCGGTTGCCGAGCGAGGTCGGGCTTTTTTATTTTGGTTGCCGAGCGAGGTCGGACTTTTTTATTTTGGTGGATTCATATGAAATTTGCGCACGCAATTTTGTGCCCCTTATTATTCCGAGATTGTACTGAAAAAGCCGAAATAAATACCGCACAAAAATCATATCTTACAATTCAAATTAATAACATGCATATCAATGAACCAACCTATCACTCATTTAAGCAAATGAACAAATTGAATATTAATGTGAGGGGTTATGAACACTCATCCGGCAATTTTGCTAACATTCCGATCGAGTTATATGTCCATCCAATTATTGTTTCTTAAAAACATGAAAGCATTGATCAAAAGGTCTTTAAGGGTTGTAACTTGGCTGGGCTACAAAAGAAATGTCATATGTGGGGAAATTGAATTCAAATGGCCAAGCAAGAAGGAACATTCTTTCTAACTTATACCTTTTCTTGTTCAAATCACCATTTTGGTGATTCACAAATACTTTTCTCCTTGATCTTGACAATTCTTGGATTTTATCGGTCTTCTTTTCTCTTTTCTCTTTTTCTTTTTTTTTGGTTTGCCTTGCTTTTCTTCCTCTTTTTTTCGTCAAGATCAATTAAGAAATTCAACGTTGCTTGACTTTCACAACCCTCCCCTTTTTCCCAATTTGTTTCAGTACAATACCCTAATTGAATGTTCCCTCCTCTTTTGGCAAGGGACACTAATCATGATGGTTTAAGGGTTCAAAAAAATTGAAAGGAAATTATCAGAATTCAGTGATGTTTTAACTATGAACTGAAAATATATATATATATATATTTTTTACAAACTCCGGAAATCTTATTAAGCAGTTGAGCTTATGAAAGTTGGCAGTTCATAGTTAAGAATTCTGATTTGTTAGGCTCGAAGGGGTTTAACAAGTACTCACTTCTCACAGGGCGGGCTGTTTGTGGTTGATTGTTTTCTCTCGTTTTCAAACAAATGCCTTGATCATGTCAATACTTTTATGTAATTAAAAACAAAATTCAGATTTAACATAAAAAGATCGAGCTAAGCAAAAATGTCGATCTCCTGCATATGTATTATGATAACTTTGGGGATTCCTCACATCTGGCTGGTTCTAAAATGGTTCATAGAACAAGCATATTAAATAACGTGAATTGTATGGTATAATTTGGTATGGAATATACATTCTCCTTTCAAATTTTAATCAGGGAAAGAAATAGGAAACATGCATTTTTAGCTTTGCGAAAATTAATCACATTCATCACTACCATTTGTCTATGGTTAAAAACTTTGGCTTATTCGGTTGCGGAAAGATTTGTTGAATTCACATTATCAATGATAGGTAACAAAAATTTCAAACATTCACACGTATATATATAAAACGTAAGCATGATTATGATGCAAAAGCTAGGTAATAAAAGCGAACAGTACTCGAATAATAAAGCAAGAGTATCAATATAACTACAAAGTACGAAACAAAAGAAACCTCTAAAAAGTGTACGAGACAAACGACATAAACATAAACAACAAAATATGAGAAAGCATAAATAAAAAAAAGGGGTCACTCAAGGAGTGAAAGCCTCATCATCCTCGGTCTCCTCATCCTCGTCCTCCTCGTCCTCATCATCCTCATCACCCCCTCCCTGGCCTCCGGCCGCTGTACCACTGCCTCCAGCCTCTGCATGCTCTGGCCTATCCCCGGGCCAACGACCATGAGCCGCGAACATCTGGGGTGTCGGTATCTGATCATCGGGATCTGTCGGCCTACCCAGCTGCCTCTGAAGACGATACATGGAATCATGCATCATAGTCATGTATCGATGGGAGGAAGCATTCTGCTCCAATATGAATGTGCAAGTGCGACAATCCCCTGATGCTGATGGAGGCCTAGGCCGTGGCTGCTGTGCTCTCGCCGCTCTCCTCCCCGTGCAGTGTCTGGAAATATACTCGTCTGTGATGGGGTTCTTAATGGTTTCGGACACCTGGGGAGGGATGGCTACTCGGGCGTCCCGGCAGAGTCCCATGATAAGACCCGGGAAAGCAAGTGGGCACATCTTCTTGGCCGGTGGCTTGATGCCACTCTCGACCACTATTTTCATCTCCTGGCAGATGGCCCTAGCCACATCTACTTGCTTACCGGTGAGGATGTAGTAGATTAGGGGGGTCACGTCCATGGTGGTGGTGGAGGTATGGCTTTTGGGCTTTATGTTATGGACAATAAGATGGAAAATGACCTGGGCGTAGGTGGTGAGGTTGCCCCTGAGGGCCTTGGTGGGCTGCCCTGCAGCATTAAGCTCATAACTTTTTCCGGATTGGAAAATGGTCTGAGCGTAGAGATCGTGGTTCCAATTACCACGATTCTGGTGCTTATGGAAAGCACACAGCTCATCATTTTCCAATTGGAAAGGGTCTCGGAGGTAGGTGTTGATGGCGTCGTGATCGAATCTAATGACCCGACCACGCACCATGGTCTGATACGTAAACTCTCCCTCTGGATCCACGGGAATGGCATTTGCGTAGAATTCCCGGATTATATCGTAGTTGAGGTTGAGGGGAGGGTTTACCAAAACTCCCCACCGGCGGTGGTTTATCAACCGGGCCAGCTCTCTCCAAGTACCCCTGTCACTTATGATGAATTGCCTCTCAGGCCAGAAGGTTCTGCCAAGAAGTTCCTCGTATCTTTCTTGGTTCCGAAGACTTAGGAAGCGAGAGGCGTCGAAACCCCCTTGGGGTCTAGATCCGGATGCCTCACCCCTTGAGCGTTTTCCTACTGGTCTTGGTGCCATCTGCAAGGAAAAGGGCAAAGTTAGGATTTACAGGTGATATGAGGTGAAACAAAAGGATTTGAAAGGAAAAAAAATGGGAAAAACACAGGTTCTGTTCCTGCTACAGTCGCACTGCGAAGGTAGGTTCGCAGTGCGAAGGTGTTCGAAAATTTCTGGGTTGCCCAGAAACGGTCGCAGTGCGAAGTTGAACTTTGCTCTGCGACCATGACAGCAAACCCCAGAAATCTGCACCTACACCTCTGGGTTTAAGCCTCTAACATACAATGCGTGCAACAAACTCAGAATCAATGACTGGGTGTCAGAAAAAACAACTTAACAGCCTTTTTTTTTTCAAATTTCGTAAATGGGTTTTCAAAAACAAAATGGGAATTGAAAGAAACAGGCTTGTGTTCAGATACCCATGATGCATGCTTGCTAGATCCTAACTTAATACAGCAAACTAAGGACTAAATGCAGCTTATTATGAACTTAAACTCAAAAATGAGAATTTCAAAATTAGAAACCCTAAAACCCAAATAGTTGTAATGCGTTTAGAGATAAACAGAGGAGGAAGAACAGAAAATCGTACCTTGTTGCTGATTCTGGAGGGAGAAACACAGTTAAAATGAAGAAGAAAGGGAGGATTAACAAAAATGGGTATGCCTTTTTTTTTTAAAATTTTGGAGCTTCTTTTTTAGTTATGGCAAAAAAAATAATGTGCTTCTTTTTTTTAGTTAAAGGAAAGAAGATAAACAGATAGTGGGAAAAAGATAGTGGGAATGGGTGGTTGAGAGGGAGTAAATGAAGGGTCAGCTGGGCTGACAAAATTCGCGTACTTCGCACTGCGAAGTACTTTCGCACTGCGAAGTACTTGAATTTTTTTTGAAAATTTTGCTACCCCTCAATACATTGGCCATTCATACCCCCAATTATGATTTATGCATAAACAAGTAATAGACAAATAAAGGTTGATTACTCCTGCTAGAGTAAAACATAATGTACAAACATGAGCGAATGCGGATGAATGATATGTGGCGGTTCGGAATTTCCCCCATCCTCACATGTAGGCTCTAAATTGTGAAATCTCCTAAGAAGAGGTCCTTAGAGTCATAGACCTCACATGGAATTAGGGTTGTCTATGGACATACGTCGACATGACTTCAATTAATTCCATGTGAAAATCTCATCTAAGCGGGGTTGGACATCCTACCTCACGGACATACGTCAACGCGGGCTTCCGCACACAACCTCCTTCTAACTTAGTTTTTTTCTCAAGCTCGGGTAGAGAGCCTCACACGTCCGGCATTAACCCGAACAATGTGGAGTAACATCACTCAAGTAACCCCCGCATTTGATATATATGATATGAATATAAAGCGGATAAAGCAAATATAAACATAAAGCATAAATATAACATGTATGAATAAAATAAATAAACATGGCACGCAAAGAAAATAAAACAATTGGCTTTAAACCAAATAGGTTAGGCTTGACTCACTAGTGGGAACAGGGTCCCCAGTGAAGTCGCCAGCTGTGCGCACCTCGTTTTTTTCCTTGGGAAAAAGACGCGCAAATCCTCCGAGGTCGTTCGCAAACGCTCGGAGGGCCTTTGTGAAGCCGCCACCAAAGTTTTTGTGTAAAGGGAACGTTGATAAACCCTTAAGTTTTTTTTGTTTAAAGGGAAACGATAATAAAACCCTTTGACGATGAGGATAAGGATTGGTCATCGTAACCATTGTCGGGTTCAGGAGTCGGTTACGCAAGGGGAAGGTATTAGCACCCCTCACGTCCGTTGTACTCAACGGGAACCTTCTATTTGGTCAAAGCTTGAATTGTTTTTTAATATTTTGCGCGCATGTTCATTTATGTTAAAAATATAATAAAGGGGGGGAAGAGATAAAAACAAACGAAAGAAAAAAAGTTTTTATTATTGCGCTTGACAAGATGTCGATCTTGCTCCTACGTATCTCCCGGTAGTCGAAGAATTCAAAGCGTACGTAGTTCTTTGGTAGAAAAACGTACATGTGTTGGTTAATTTTAAATGGACGATGTTTTAACCGAATTCTTGCGATTTAAACGTAGCTTGTATGCTCGCGCTTGGGAGACTTATTAAGCGTATAGCTTGTATGCTCGCGCTTGGGAGACTTATTAAGCGTTTGTTCACGAATCGCACTAGAATTGTTAAAAGGTACGTCCGTTAGGGTAAAGGGTTAATTGGTCGCTATGGGACCAAGAGAGGTGCAATGGACTCATACAAGTCAATCATTGACCGAGTGGACTCCGAAGAGTCGGGCGATTGTTCGATTGATCCACTGAGATCAAGAACAGGTACAATGGACTCGGATGAGTCGAACATTGACCGAGTGACTCAAACGAGTCGAGGGGTGAGTCTAATGGCCACGGGGGACCAAAAGGTTTGGATTGACCACAAGGGGCCAAATTTTGGTTTGGTTAGGGTTGTACATTTTGGAAAAGGAATGACGATTGTCCGAACGACGAGACATACGTCACGCATTCGTACAATCGGGGCGATGGAGAGACATACGTCACACCATCCCTTTTTCATTCATGTTTTTGGGTTGAATCCTTTAGAAATCCCAAGGTATGTCAAAACATTTGGTTTGAAAACCCAAAATGGGAAGGTTTAGCAAATTTTGCTAGAAAACGCACAAGTTCGTCTCATTTTGCGAAAATGCGAACGTATTCGGCGCATGTTCATGTTTGAATTTTAAAAATCATGAACAATATTTATTGTTCAAGTTTAGATTGAAATGATGAACATAGCTTGTTTGTTCATGTGGTTTTGAAAGTTAGAGAACATAACTTGTTTTGCAAGTTATCCACATAATGGTCATACGAACTTGTGATTTTGTCAAAATTATGCAAAATCCTTGTTATGGTTTGAAAGACATGGGTTTAAAAACTCTTAGGTTCTGAGCTCTTGGGCTAGAACCTCAAAAATTGGTCATTTTGACACAAAAACTCAGATTCTGAGTTCTGTCATGGTCGCACTGCGACCATGACTTCGCACTGCGAAGCATGCGAAAATTTGGGTTCAGAAGCTGTTTCTGAACTTTTGTTCAGAAACAACTTCTGAACACACTCAGGACCTTATAGGTGGATGAAAAACTTTGAGTTTTTGGGGTGAAAAAGGCTGGACAAACCAGTTTTGATGTTTTGAAAACCTTGGGATTTCTTTGAAATTCAAAAGGGGTTTTTTAGAATCAAATGGTTTTGAACCAAAATAGCTATGCAAACACAATTGTAAATGCAATATAAAAGGTTAGAAACTCACAGAACTCCTTAGCAAAGCTCCAGCTGCAATTGATTTGTATTGGTTGAAGGCTTTCACAAAGGTTTTTGATATTGGTGATGATGCTTGAACTTTGGTAAAGCTTTGTGTTGGATTGGTTTTTCTGGTTGTTTGTGAGGGTTTGTAAGCTGAAATGAGTAGAGTTTCTGCTCTTGAAATGCTGTTGTTAATTGTCTTTGAAACCTTGGGCATTGCCTTCTATTTATAGGCCAAAACCAAATCTTTTTCATCATTACTAAATCCCAAAATTCAGCTGATTTGTGGCTAAGATCAAGCTGGATCCTTTTGCATTAAATGCTAATGGATAGAGGCAACCTTGCCTTGTACCAAGGGGCAAGACTCAGCCTGATTTCAGCCACAAATTCAACCAATTCTAGAAGGTAATGATGAAGAACAAAGCTGAATTGCAATTGGCTAATGCTTGGGGATCAATCCTTGCAATCTCAATGGTTGATCAATGAAAACGTGCACTGTAATGTGCAGAGATTGAGGGATGAAAAAGGCTACTTATGGCTGGTGTGAGGGGTGAAAAGCTGCTGCAAAAACAGAGTAGGCACTCATGGCTTTTCAAGTGAGAAAATCCAGCTGGTTTGACTGGTTTTGGGGGAGCAAGCAGGAGGAAAGTCCTCAAGCAGGTGGCTGGCAACCTTGTGGTGGTTAACAGGTCACATGGGAGGGACTAGAGCTGCCCAAGGGCAAGCCCACTTGCTTGTCACATGCTAGGTTGGAAGAAAAAGCTTCCAACCTTGGCATTAATGGCAAGTCCTTCAATTCTGGTTTTGCTTGGCCCAATTAGCCATGAATGCTACTTAAAATAATTATGGAAATGATATGCAACAAATTCTGGAATTAAATCAAAGAAACCAAAAATCTGCAGAAAAATCGCAGACTTCGCAGTGCGAAGTGAGCTTCGCAGTGCGAAGTCAGCATTTTTGAAATGTTGACTTTTCTGTTGACTTTTGTTGACTTTTGACTTTTTCCCCTCTTTGATTTTTTTGATTTTTGTTTTAAAATGCTTAGGACAAAATTAGGGTACTACAACAGCTAGGCTTTTCTTCTGCTTCTTGAGAAAAGTAGGACATTCTGACTTGATATGTCCATAGCCTTCACACTCAAAGCACTGCACACCTTTTGCTTGATTGCTCTTCTCAACACTTTGTTGCTTATTGTTGTTGAGTCTGAGGTTCTGACCTTTGGATTTACTGTCAACTTGTTTCAGAATTTTGTTAAACTGTTTCCCCACCAACACTAGTGCTTCTGATAAGTCATCATCATCCTCATTAAGCTCTTGTTGACCATCAGCTTCAAAATTGACTGCAAAAGCAATTCCTTTCCCTTTCTTCTCAGGCTGTTTACAGAAAACAGTTTCAAAATTCAACAAAGATCCAATAAGCTCCTCAACCTCCATAATAGAGATGTCATGAGCTTCCTCAATAGCTGTCACCTTCATGTCAAATCTTCTAGGGAGTGACCTGAGTATCTTTCTTACTATCTTCTCATCTTACATCTTCTCCCCAAGAGACTCAAAAGAATTAGCCATATCCAGGACATCCATGTAGAAATCTTGAATATTTTCATCCTCCATCATCTTCAAGTTTTCAAATTTGGTGGTCAGAAGCTGGAGTCTGGACATCTTCACCTTTGAGGTTCCTTCATGAGTGGTCTTCAGTATCTCCCACGCATCCTTTGCAATGGTACACTGCTTGATCAATCTGAACATGTTCATATCCACACCATTGAAAAGTGCATTCAAAGCTTTGGAGTTTCCAAGAGCCAGATCATCTTCAGCCTTTGTCCACTCTTCTTCTGGTTTCAACACCTCAGTTTTATTCCCATCTTTGTCTAAAACAACTGGATGATCCCAACCTTTTAGCATAGCTTTCGAAGTCCTGCTGTCAATGGATTTCAGAAAGGCACACATTCTGGACTTCCAGTATTCATAGTTTGTGCCATCCAGCAATGGTGGTCTGTTGACATATCCTCCCTCCTTGTCCATGCTTGCCAGAAAACTCTTCCCTGGAGCTCACCCAATCACAGGCAGGGTGCCTGCTCTGATGCCAATTGAAATTCTGGCTGGTACAGGAACAATACGCAAAACAGAGCACAAAGAAAGTAAAACAGAGCACAATCAATCAGGTTCAGAAGCAGCAATTTAAAAGTGCAGAAAGTAAAATGGCACAGATATTTGTTAACCCAGTTCGGTGTAAATACCACCTACCTCTGGAGGATACCAATCCAGGAAGGAAATCCACTATAGGAATTAATCCTTAAGACTCAAGACACAGACCCCCCCTGTTCCCAGCCTAAGCAATCAATCTCCTCTAGTCTGATTTCTACTCAGGAGCACTACCTAAGTATTAGAACACTACTAACTTCCTATTCAAGTAACTAACCCAGTTACTAACAACTTCTAAAAACACAACCGAGTTTTTGAAGACACCCTTCAAAAGAACAAAGACAACATCATTCGTACTTAAAAGTTTTGAATGACTTACAACTCAAACAATCTAAACCAATTCAGAACATATGAGTGGTGTACAAATAAACCTAAGTTTAAAAACACAAAGACTCAAATTCTCTGATTTTTAATATCTGACTCGTTGTCTTCAACAGGTAGCAGCACATCTCCTTAAATAGGTTTCAGCAGCTCTCTTAATTCTGAATCCAATCTTCTGCATATGATATGTTTCTAAATTATGAAAGGCTCAATAAGGAAACAAATATTTCTGAACTAAATAAGGCAAAGATCCTTCAGCAATTAAATCAAACATAAATACGAAGCCAATTTTCATAAGATCTTCAAGAAATTAATCCACCTTCTAGAAATACTTCAGCCATAATAAATCTTCAGCAAATCTCCAACAGATACGCACAACATTAATGCATAAAAACCCAGCTTCTGAAATCAGCTTCTGAAGGTCAACGCTGGTCAACATATGAATAGTGCGTCTGAAGTACTGTTCCTGTGTCTGAAGGTCAACGCTTGGTCAACGTCTGAACAGTGTGTCTGATGTACTGTTCAGCGTCTGAAGGTCCATTCAGCGTCTGATGCACTCTTTCAGAGTATGAAGGCCTAAAATTGCGTCTGAAGGTCCAAACTGCTTCTGAAGGCCATTTTAGCTTCTGAACCCCCTCAAATTCTATTTCTTGCTTCTGAAGACTTCTTGAACACATGGAGATGCTTTGCTTGAACACATTGAGTTTGCGAAAACATGCAGCCAACCTCTAAATACTCAACACAACACTCTGTTTTGCTGTCAAAAAGTGAAACAGAGTTTGGCACACGAATTTGCATCCAATTTTTCCCCAAAATCCCATTTTTTATTCCTATTGACCCAAAACCATTTTACAAGCTATACTCATGATCAATATACTTAAATTGAACAATGGGGACTCAAGGAAACATCAATTCCAAAGGTTTTCTGGTAAATTTTCAAAGCTCGTCTCAAAATCCCATTTTCACCAAAACTTAACAAACAAACATACCCAGCTTAAATAACTTCATTCCAACATGTTTAACATTACTACAAACACCTACTATAACTATTCCAACAACAACTTTCTCAGTTTATCAACAACTTATTCATTTTTCACTTAATTAAGCTATTTTCTCAAAACACCAACAACAACTTATTTCACAACAACACACAATAAACATAGTTTCTTGCTCATAAAATCATAATCATAACATTAACACATAGTAACAACAACAAATTAAGCAAATTCAGTCAAATAAGCACTTTTACCAAAATCACTTAATTCACAACTTATTCCACATAACTTCATGATTTCTCAAACAAATTACATAGCCATACTCATAATCAATTACATAATCTTCATATTAATCATCACAAACATCAAAATTCATCAAAGTATCAATTAACATAATGAAAAATGAAGTTTAAGATGAAGAAAGCATGGAATTATCAAGTTTTGACATGCTTAATTTAATCAATAAAAATGAGCACGACAATCACAACAATTCAGCAACAATTAATCATAAGCTACAACTCCCAAACATACCCCAAGCTTATTAAAACTAATTAATGAAGATAATCATCCTTCCTACCTTAATTTCTTCACTTCTCTTGCTAACCCACTTGAAATTGCTCTTCTCCCAAGCTTTCCTCTTCACCAAGCTTCTTCTCCCTTTCTATCTCTCTAGCTTCTCTCTCAAAATGTTTTGTGAAATGTTAACCTAATTCACCACCACCACAAACTAATGTATTTATAACAAGTTTCTAGCTTATTCTCACTAATGGGCTTAGTGTTATACCCCATTTTTTGACCCATTTTCGTCTCATTTTACTCATTGTCTCGTTTTTTCATTTTTTTAAAAAGCCGAGAATTTTCGTCGTTTCAGACGAAATTTCAGCAGGGAGGTATTTTAAAATACCTCATGTCAATTTTTTGTCTCGTTTATTTATTTTATTACTTTTTTAGTTTTACTTTTAATTTCAATTTTTGTCCTTTATTGTCATTAATCTCATTTTTTGTATTTACCATTATTACCATTTATTTATTTTTACTATTGTCATTATTATTATTTATTACTGTTATTATTATTTTTATTTTTCTATTTTTGGTCCAAAGTCAATAGTCAACAGTCAATGGCCAGCACTGTAGCAGCGCCCCAATCCAAGTTTTTTCATCATCATTTTTCATCATCACATTCATCCCAAATCTGCAAAATCCTCACAAAATCTTATCCCAAAATTGCAAGTTTATCCTCTATCTCATGACAAGCAGCTCAAAATCCATCTACTTAACAGGACTCAAACACAAGAAAAAAAAGAGAGAAAAAATTTTGGAACAAAAGCAGATTTTTAACAAACACAAAAACAACTTAACAGCAAACTCTCCTCACACTCATCACCAACACAAAACATTTTCACAAAAACTCATAACCCAAACTTACACACAAACCAGCAAGGCAAAACACACTACCCACAAACCCACAAACCCCCCCCCCCCCCCCCCCCCCACGTCCTAACAAAGCCACACGGCCAAACCCTAAACACAAACAAATCAACACAACAGCAAACTCACGCATACAAACACGTCCCAGCAAAGCTAAACAACACACCACACGCACAAACACCCACACGCACACCACACTCACACGGCCCAGCAAAAAACATACACGGCCTAGCCCCTAAACCGCACACACACGCACCCTAAAACCTAACACAACACCACCGAACACAAAGAAAGGAGAAGAGGGCCAAGAACAAAAGAAAAAGGGTAAGAACAGAATTTTTTTTCCCAAAAAAAAAAGAAAACTTTGAAATCCGATCTACGTTTTGTTGTTGATCTTTTTGTGTTTTGAGGGCTAGATATAGATTCAGAAGAGGGAGAGGAGTTGTTTTAACAAAAAAAGTTTTAATTTTGGGAATTCCGGCCGGTGGCGCCGCCGTGTGGCCGCCGCCAACCACCACCGGAATCTGGGTTCCATGGTGGTGGCTCGCCGGAAGGGATGAAGATTCATCCCTGTTCTTCATTTGCTGAAGAACTTTGAGGAGAGAGGGGAGAGAGAAGAAGGGGAACGGTTTTGTAGAGAGGGAAAGAAGAGAGAGGAAAAATGTGAGAAATGAGAGAAATGAGAAGGAGATGAGTATATATACTCCTCCCTGTTTCAGTGTGCGTGGGTGTACGCGTTAGCGTGCACCCTCGCTCCTCCTGGCCATATGATTTAGATCTTACGGCTCTGGCTTTTTCCCCCTTATGATCAGATCAGGGCCATCTGATTAATCAGACGGCCCAGATCAAAGTACGGTGGCCCAATGCATTTTGGGCTTTTTTCTTTCAATCTGATCAGTTTTTCACTACCAGCACCCCCCAATTTTATTTTTACACTTCCTTATTTTATTTCTTTTATTTATTTTCTTTGCAATTTATTTTCCTTTTTATTATTATTTCCTTTTTATTTGTTCCTTTTTTTTTTTTTTTAACATCTCATTTATTTACCTATCATATTATCTCATGCATTTATTTATTTATTTCTATTTTTTTTCATTTTATCTTGCATCTTTTTATGTTATTAGCATATACATTTAGGAACATATATATATAAACTTGCATTGCTTTATTTTTTCATTTTTTCTTAGTTTAAATCATAATCCAAAAACAAAAATCTTTTTATTTTGATCCAACAATCGTTTTTTTATTTATTTCTCTCGCGTTTAATTTATTTCATCGCACTTAATTTCTTTTTAACTCCGAGTAAAAAATCATAAAAAACCAAAAACATTTCAAATATTCAAAAACTTCATCAAAAATATTCTTCATTAACAAAGCCTTGGATTTCAAACCAAGCAATTTTATTTTAATCAAACTTCAATCGATCTTAATCATATCAGACTTTATTTTTGCATTTTAAATTAATCAAACTTCATTCACTCGCCACTTTGGCTCTTTTTATCTTTCACAAACATTTACAAGCTTTAAAATCAACATAACAAATCACTCGTTTTTTTAGGCCCGAACTACATCGGTTTTGATCCCATTTGGGTATGTAGGCAAAGGACCTCGTCCTTCCAAACCAACCAAACAAAAACATTTTCTTTTTTAAAAAATTGAACAACAAGCTTGTTCATTTTGGTTGCAACAACTAATTTGAACAATTCATTCTTTTCATTTGAGTTCTAAAAACGAGCGTTTTGACAGTTTACACTTTTTCTTAAAATTCAAGCGAAACTTGAATGAAAAAGGGTGGTTTGACGTATGTCTCTCCTTTCCCCGATCGGATAAACACTTGACGTATGTCTCGTTGCTTAGACGATCGTCATTCTTTTCTAGCTCCCCCAAAATTACGTTTTCTCAATTTCAAATAAAACATGAATGAAAAAGGGTGGTTTGACGTATGTCTCTCCTTTCCCCGGTTGTATGAATGCTTGACGTATGTCTCGTTGCTCGGACAATCGTCATTCTATTTTCAACGCGTTCAACGCACTTTAACCTTTCTTGGTCCCTCGCGACCAATTTTAACATTTCTTGGTCCCTCGCGACCAACTTTAACCTTTCTTGGTCCCTCGCGACCAATTTTAACATTTCTTGGTCCCTCGCGACCAATTTTAATATTTCTTGGTCCCTCGCGACCAATTTTAACATTTCTTGGTCCCTCACGACCAAATTGAACCTTTCTTGGTCCCTCGCGACCAATTTGAACATTTCTTCGTCCCTCGCGACCAAATTGAACCTTTCTTGGTCCCTCGCGACCAATTTGAACCTTTCTTGGTCCCTTGCGACCAAATCGAACCTTTCTTGGTCCCTCGCGACCAAATTGAACCTTTCTTGGTCCCTCGTGACCAAATTGAACCTTTCTTGGTCCCTCGTGACCAATTTGCACCTTTCTTGGTCCCTCGCGACCAAATTGAACCTTTCTTGGTCCTTCGCGACCAATTTGAACCTTTCTTGGTCCCTCGTGACCAATCCAACTTTTCTTGGTCCCCCGTGACCATTTTAAACTTTTCTTGGCCCCCGTGGTCAATTCAAACATTTTACGCCTTTGTGCGTTTTCCAACGGATACCATCGCCTTATTGCGAGTCCGTCCTTTTATCATTTAAATTTTTTACGCCTTTGCGCTTTTATTTTCAACCCTTTACGCCTTGCGCGATTTTATCGCCTCCGTGCGTTTGTCTTTTATTTTTAACATTGTACGCCTCCGTGCGTTTGTCTTTATTTTCAAACCTTTTACGCCTCTGTGCGTCTGTCTTTTTTCCTTAAACATTTACGCCTTGCGCGAGTTTATCGCCTTAGCGTCTGTCTTTCACCTTTTAAAGCTTTTTACGCCTTTGTGCGTTTTCAAACTTTTTTTTCAAGAACTACGTAAGCTTTGAATTCTCCGACTACCGGGAGATACATAGGAGCAGGATTGTCATCTTGTCAAGCCCGTTAATAAAAAATCTTTTTCTTTTTCTCTCTTTCGTTTGTTTTTATCTCTTTCTTCACCTCACATTATATTTTCTTTTTCCTTTATATATATATGATTAAGCATGCAAGCAAAACGTCAAAAGACATTTTTAGCCTAAGCCAACTAAGAGGTTCCCGTTGAGTACAACGGATGTGAGGGGTGCTAATACCTTCCCCTCGCATAATCGACTTTCGAACCTAAAATCTTTTCTCAAGGTAATTTCGAACTTTTTTCCTTTTTCCCCGAAAAATTAAAAGTTCAGTCGTGATTTAAATTTAGTGATTCAATGCTAGTCAATAGCTTGATATCAGAAATTCGACGCGACAGAAATGGCGACTTCACTGGGGAATCGAGAGGTTTTTCCTCATTAGTGAGTCAAGCCTATCCTAGTTAGCTTTTAAGCTAGATGTTTTTATCTTTTTGCTTGCATGCTTTTATTTTTATTGTCTTTACATGCTTTTATTCCCTTGCTTTATATTTTTATATTTCATATTGCTTTATGTTTTGCGTTCGTCACCATTTTTTCACAGAAATGGCGACTTCACTGGGGATGTTCCACTTAAACACTTTGTTTTTGAGTATGACAAGTCAAGCCTATCTTAGTTGGCTTTTAGGCTAAAATGTCTTTGTTTTGCTTGCACGCTTATGCCTTATTATCATTATTTGTTTATTTTTTCTCGCTTTATATGTATTTGTTTCATATTGCTTTATATTCATATTATATATGTTGTGGGGTTACTTGAGCGATGTTACTCCACATTGTTCGGGTTAATGCCGAACGTGTGAGGCTCTATTCCCGAGCTTTGAGAGAAAATTAAGATAGGATGGGGTTGCGTAGCGGAGGCCCACTTGACGTATGTCTTGAAGGGAAGATGCGAAAACCCCGCCTAGAGTAGATTTCACTTGGAATATATTGAGGTCTTGCGAGCATTTGCAATTGACGACAATAGTTCCTTGTGAGGTCCGTGATCTCTAGGGACCTTTTAGAAAATCTCATCTTTAGAGCCTACACGTGAGGATGGGGGAAATTTTGAACATACATATGCATACCATACATTTACATGCATGAAAATAATTTTCGCATATCACTTTGCTTTATAGGAAATTAATTGCACTTTTTAATTTCCTTGTAAAGCAAAACAAAAAATTTTCATGCATTTACATTAACATCATTCATTATCATGCATATGTCCATCTTCGAGTCCAAAACTCATTTCCTTTTTACCCTAAGGATTTCTTACAATCCGAATTGAGTCGTCGGTGTTCGCATTTCATTCGCAACACTACGTGTCATCCCATTAAGGAAAGTGGCTCGACGTCCCAAAGCAAACCGCACATATAACAAGGGGCAGCTATCCCCCCGTTTGTACATGGGGCATGCCGTTCGACTTTGGTGAGGAATTCATCCATATTCCCACTACTCTTCAAGGGATTTCGGTACCTCAACCCGAGATTACCAACCCCCAGGCTACTGCGGCCTTTTCCCCCAATTCACAAAAAACCCAGTCGTCATTGGCATTCCTCAATCTCCTACAAGAGTCCAATTTGCAATGGCGACTTAACAAATACAATTTCCAACCAAAGTCCAATCATCATTTGCACAATCCACAATCAAAGCCCGACCTTGATCGGCAACCAATCACATCATATGGATTGATCCAATGATTCAACCACAAATGCATGGTAGTGATAGAATTTGATTAATTTGCGCAAAGCTAAGATACATGTTTCCTGTTTTTTCCATGATTAAACTTGAAAGGAGAATACGTACTTAGTACAAAAGTTATATCATGCAACTTGCGTTTTTAATATATTTATTCGGCGAACCATTTAGAACCAGCCAAAATGTGAGGAATCCTCAAAATCATTATATATATGCAGGAGACCGGCATTTTTTGTTTAAACTCGATTTTGTTATGTTAAATCTAAGCGTTGTTTTAGATTGTACGAAAGCATTGATAGGATCAAGGCATTTTTTTTTGAAAATGAGTGAAAACACTTGACCACAAATAGCCCACCCTGTGAGGAGTGAGTATTTGTTAACCCCTTTGAGCATAATGAATCAGAATCATTAACTATGGACTGCCAATTCTCATAAGCTCAATTGCTTAATGAAATTGCCGGAGTTTGTAAAAAAATTCAGTTCATAGTTAAATCATTATTGAATTCTGATATTTTTACTTTCATTTTTGAACCCTTAACCTTCATGATTATTGTCCTTTGCCGAAAGAGGAAGGAACATTCAATTAGGGTATCATCTTTGATTAAGTTGAAAAAAGGAGGTGGTGAATGTCAAGAAATGGTGAATTTTGTAAATTGATCTTGACAACAAGAACAAAAAAAAAGAAAGAAAAGAAAAAGAGAAAAAGAGAAAAAGAGAAAATCTCTAAATCAAAAAGTTGTCGAGGATCAAAGAAAAACATTTGTAAATCACCAAGAGTTATGATTGAATAAAGGAGGAAGGGTGTAATTTAGAAAGAATGTTCCTCTTGCTTGGCCATTTGAATTCAATTTCCCCACATATGACATTTCTTTTGTAACCAAGCCAAATTACAACCCTCGAAGACCTTGTGATCAATGCTTTCGTGCTTTTAGAAACAATGATTAGATGGACACATAACTCGATCGGAATGTTAGCAAACTTGCCGGATGAGTGTTCAATACCCCCACAATTAATATTCATTTTGTTTAACTTAAATGAGTGATAGGTTGGTTCATTGATAAACATATTTTTAACTTGAGCTGTACGATATAAATTTTGTGTTTGGTATTTGTTTCAAATTTTTGGTGCAATCTCGGATTAATGGGAACATCAAAATTGCATGTGCAAATCTCATAGGAATCATGCATTCGGGAATTTCCGACCAATCCTCATTGCCAACAAAAGCCCAATTCTCATTGGCACCCACAATATCAAACCAAAGCCCAACCATGCTTGGCGCCCAACCATTCACAATTTCCGACCATGCTCGGTACACAATCGTCCAAAAAGCCCAACCATGTTTGGCACCTAATCACAAGCAAAAGCCCAATTGTCATTGGCGATCACAACTACAATTTCACATTAAGCCCAATCGTCATTGGCATTCCTCACAATCTCCCACAAAAAGCCCGACCTTGCTCGGCATCCAACATAAAAGCCCGACCTTGCTCGGCAACCAATCATAAAAGCCCGACCTTGCTCGGCATCCATTACAAAAAGCCCGACCTCGCTCGGCACCCACACTACAAAAAGCCCGACCTCGCTCGGCATCCACATATTAAAGCCCGACCTCGCTCGGCAACCAATTACAATCAAAGCCCGGCCTTGCTCGGCATCCAATCATTATCCCCAGTGTTAAACATGACATATGTTTATCCCACATTGGACTTCTTTCAAGGAATTCCCCAGCGAAATCCTCAATAAATCAAAAGGGAATATCCCCAGTGAATCAAAGCCCGACCTCGCTCGGCATTCAATCATAATCCCCGGCGGATTAGCACAACCCCCGGTGGATTAACAAACTCCCCAGGAAGTCAACCTTTGTCCAGACAATCAAAAGCCCAATTGTCATTGGCACCAACAATCAAAAAGCCCAATTGTCATTGGCACCAACAATCAAAAGCCCAATTGTCATTGGCACCTACTCACAAAAGCCCAACCACCATTTGGCATCTAAGGCTGGATATCGATCATGCTTCCAAAATGGTCCTTATATCCCCGGCGAAACCACAAACAAAGCCCAATTTTATTGGCATCCCCCAGTGGAGTCTCAACCCCAAAAGCCCAATCATTATTGGCACCATCCAACAAAAAGCCCGACCTCGCTCGGCATCCATTACAAAAAGCCCGACCTCGCTCGGCATCCAACAAAAAGCCCGACCTCGCTCGGCATCCATTACAAAAAGCCCGACCTCGCTCGGCATCCATTACAAAAAGCCCGACCTCGCTCGGCATCCATTACAAAAAGCCCGACCTCGCTCGGCACTCCAGTCAAAGCCCGACCTCGCTCGGCGCCCCAATCAAAGCCCGACCTCGCTCGGCAATCGACCAAAAGCCCGACCTCGCTCGGCACCACAACCAAAGCCCGACCTCGCTCGGCATCCAAACAAAACATAAGCATTCCCTGCGGAATCCCCAGTTCTTTCCCCAAGCGGATTAACACGATTCCCCAGTGAAATAACAATTTCCCCATGAGGTATGTGTTCCTCATCAATGGTTACAGCTTCACCCCGTCAACATTTTGGATGTGTTCTCTGTGACATCATCCCCATCAAAGATTACCGAGTGTTTGCAATGCGACGTCGGTCCACTTTTCATTTTACCGGTCAAAATCTTGTTTCACCAAGTTGTCGGTCATGCAATAAATCAAAACAGTCGAGTGTCATCCCCAACGTGTCTGATCTGTTGATGTCACCTTCTTGTAAGCCAAGCGGCAGTTCTTTAACGAACAGCTTGTGCAATCTTTCATTATATTCTTGTACCAAGGGGCAATTCCTTAACAAACATTTGGGGTATCCCCAGTGCAAGCCAATCTTTCACACAACATCCCCAGTGGGAGTCCTGCATTAGTACATTCATACATTCATGCATTCATACATTTGTACAATCATACAAATCATGTGATTACGCATTCATGCATATACGCATTCATACATACAACATACTGCAATATCATCTGTACATGGTTGCTTTAACCACCACGTTTCTTACCAATTTATCATAAACAATCTGCATTTTTCTCCAATGTCATCCTCCAGTGATGTTACAAAATAAAGCCCAATTTTATTGGCATTCCCCAGTGAGTCATCATTCACACTCACAAATACCAAATCATAACCAAAGCCCGACTTTGCTCGGCATCCCATCATAGTCACCAGTAAATGTTCCCCAAGTGTCATCCCCAATCCGGTTGGTCAAGTGATGTCACCCTTTTATGCCAAGTGGCAGTTCAAACGAACAACTTGCGCATCTTTTTATCATGTTTTTGTGCCAAGTGGCAGTTCTTTAACGAACAGCTTGTGCATATTCCCCAGTATTATGCCAAGTGGCAGTTCTTTAACGAACAGCTTGTGCATCCCTTTCCCCCGATTGAAGGGGCAATTCTGTAAGGAACGGCTTGTCAGCCGCATCCTCACTGTCGTCAATGTAAGGTTCGGTAGCCAATCCGGACAGTTGACATGTTTTTATTTCCTGTCGTCAATGTAAGGTTCGGTAACCAATCCGGACAGTTGACATGTTTTTATTTCCTGTCGTCAATGTAAGGTTCGGTAGCCAATCCGGACAGTTGACATGTTTTTATTTCCTGTCGTCAATGTAAGGTTCGGTAGCCAATCCGGACAGTTGACATGTTTTTATCTCCTGTCGTCAATGTAAGGTTCGGTAGCCAATCCGGACAGTTGACATGTTTTTATTTCATGTCGTCAATGTAAGGTTCGGTAGCCAATCCGGACAGTTGACATGTTTTTATCTCCTGTCGTCAATGTAAGGTTCGGTAGCCAATCCGGACAGTTGACATGTTTTTATTTCCCGTCGTCAATGTAAGGTTCGGTAGCCAATCCGGACAGTTGACATGTTTTTATTTCCTGTCGTCAATGTAAGGTTCGGTAGCCAATCCGGACAGTTGACATGTTTTTATTTCCTGTCGTCAATGTAAGGTTCGGTAGCCAATCCGGACAGTTGACATGTTTTTATCTCCTGTCGTCAATGTAAGGTTCGGTAGCCAATCCGGACAGTTGACATGTTTTTATTTCCTGTCGTCAATGTAAGGTTCGGTAGCCAATCCGGACAGTTGACATGTTTTTATTTCCTGTCGTCAATGTAAGGTTCGGTAGCCAATCCGGACAGTTGACATGTTTTTATTTCCTGTCGTCAATGTAAGGTTCGGTACCCAATCCGGACAGTTGACATGTTTTTATCTCCTGTCGTCAATGTAAGGTTCGGTAGCCAATCCGGACAGTTGACATGTTTTTATTTCCTGTCGTCAATGTAAGGTTCGGTAGCCAATCCGGACAGTTGACATGTTTTTATTTCCTGTCGTCAATGTAAGGTTCGGTAGCCAATCCGGACAGTTGACATGTTTTTATTTCCTGTCGTCAATGTAAGGTTCGGTAGCCAATCCGGACAGTTGACATGTTTTTATTTCCTGTCGTCAATGTAAGGTTCGGTAGCCAATCCGGACAGTTGACATGTTTTTATCTCCTGTCGTCAATGTAAGGTTCGGTAGCCAATCCGGACAGTTGACATGTTTTTATTTCCTGTCGTCAATGTAAGGTTCGGTACCCAATCCGGACAGTTGACATGTTTTTATCTCCTGTCGTCAATGTAAGGTTCGGTAGCCAATCCGGACAGTTGACATGTTTTTATCTCCTGTCGTCAATGTAAGGTTCGGTAACCAATCCGGACAGTTGACATGTTTTTATTTCCTGTCGTCAATGTAAGGTTCGGTACCCAATCCGGACAGTTGACATGTTTTTATCTCCTGTCGTCAATGTAAGGTTCGTAGCCAATCCGGACAGTTGACATGTTTTTATCTCCTGTCGTCAATGTAAGGTTCGGTAACCAATCCGGACAGTTGACATGTTTTTATCTCCTGTCGTCAATGTAAGGTTCGGTAGCCAATCCGGACAGTTGACATGTTTTTATTTCCTGTCGTCAATGTAAGGTTCGGTAAACATCCCGGACAGTTGACATGTCTTTTATTTCCTGTCGTCAATGAACAGTTCGGTAACCAATCCGAACAGTTGACTTTTCTTTTTGTTGTCAATGAACGGTTCGGTAACCAACCCGGACAGTTGACGCGACATTTACTTTCTTGTCGTCAATGGCAGTTCGGAATACAACCCGAACAGTTGACATTTTGTTTCTTGTTGTCAGTGGCAGTTCGGCAACAACCCGAACAGCTGACATTTTACCTTTTTGGTTCCCGTGGTTAATTGCCCACTCTCCCCAGTGAACAGTTCGGCAATAACCCAAACGGCTAACCTTTTTCCCCAGTGGAACACTATCCCCAATAGAGTCGGATCCCGTTTCTTTAACGAACCCGGGTATCCCTTTATCTCTGTTTGTCCCTAATCAGGTCATCTTTGCCATCTTGCATTTATACTTGCATCACATGCATTCATAACATTTTGCATACATGGCATCACATCCATAATGTTTTACTATCCAAAATGGGTCAAAAACTGGTGTACTCTGTATTTAAGTTTCTTCGACCCGTCGAATCAAAATTTCACCTTTTAATCTCCGTAGCGAAGAAACTTAAATAGGGGCATCTGTTATACCCCATTTTTTGACCCATTTTCGTCTCATTTTACTCATTGTCTCGTTTTTTCATTTTTTTAAAAAGCCGAGAATTTTCGTCGTTTCAGACGAAATTTCAGCAGGGAGGTATTTTAAAATACCTCATGTCAATTTTTTGTCTCGTTTATTTATTTTATTACTTTTTTAGTTTTACTTTTAATTTCAATTTTTGTCCTTTATTGTCATTAATCTCATTTTTTGTATTTACCATTATTACCATTTATTTATTTTTACTATTGTCATTATTATTATTTATTACTGTTATTATTATTTTTATTTTTCTATTTTTGGTCCAAAGTCAATAGTCAACAGTCAATGGCCAGCACTGTAGCAGCGCCCCAATCCAAGTTTTTTCATCATCATTTTTCATCATCACATTCATCCCAAATCTGCAAAATCCTCACAAAATCTTATCCCAAAATTGCAAGTTTATCCTCTATCTCATGACAAGCAGCTCAAAATCCATCTACTTAACAGGACTCAAACACAAGAAAAAAAAGAGAGAAAAATTTTTGGAACAAAAGCAGATTTTTAACAAACACAAAAACAACTTAACAGCAAACTCTCCTCACACTCATCACCAACACAAAACATTTTCACAAAAACTCATAACCCAAACTTACACACAAACCAGCAAGGCAAAACACACTACCCACAAACCCACAAAACCCCCCCCCCCCCACGTCCTAACAAAGCCACACGGCCAAACCCTAAACACAAACAAATCAACACAACAGCAAACTCACGCATACAAACACGTCCCAGCAAAGCTAAACAACACACCACACGCACAAACACCCACACGCACACCACACTCACACGGCCCAGCAAAAAACATACACGGCCTAGCCCCTAAACCGCACACACACGCACCCTAAAACCTAACACAACACCACCGAACACAAAGAAAGGAGAAGAGGGCCAAGAACAAAAGAAAAAGGGTAAGAACATAATTTTTTTTCCCAAAAAAAAAAAGAAAACTTTGAAATTCGATCTACGTTTTGTTGTTGATCTTTTTGTGTTTTGAGGGCTAGATATAGATTCAGAAGAGGGAGAGGAGTTGTTTTAACAAAAAAAGTTTTAATTTTGGGGTTGTTTGGGAATTCCGGCCGGTGGCGCCGCCGTGTGGCCGCCGCCAACCACCACCGGAATCTGGGTTCCATGGTGGTGGCTCGCCGGAAGGGATGAAGATTCATCCCTGTTCTTCATTGCTGAAGAACTTTGAGGAGAGAGGGGAGAGAGAAGAAGGGGAACGGTTTTGTAGAGAGGGAAAGAAGAGAGAGGAAAAATGTGAGAAATGAGAGAAATGAGAAGGAGATGAGTATATATACTCCTCCCTGTTTCAGTGTGCGTGGGTGTACGCGTTAGCGTGCACCCTCGCTCCTCCTGGCCATATGATTTAGATCTTACGGCTCTGGCTTTTTCCCCCTTATGATCAGATCAGGGCCATCTGATTAATCAGACGGCCCAGATCAAAGTACGGTGGCCCAATGCATTTTGGGCTTTTTTCTTTCAATCTGATCAGTTTTTCACTACCAGCACCCCCCAATTTTATTTTTACACTTCCTTATTTTATTTCTTTTATTTATTTTCTTTGCAATTTATTTTCCTTTTTATTATTATTTCCTTTTTATTTGTTCCTTTTTTTTTTTTTTTAACATCTCATTTATTTACCTATCATATTATCTCATGCATTTATTTATTTATTTCTATTTTTTTTCATTTTATCTTGCATCTTTTTATGTTATTAGCATATACATTTAGGAACATATATATATAAACTTGCATTGCTTTATTTTTTCATTTTTTCTTAGTTTAAATCATAATCCAAAAACAAAAATCTTTTTATTTTGATCCAACAATCGTTTTTTTATTTATTTCTCTCGCGTTTAATTTATTTCATCGCACTTAATTTCTTTTTAACTCCGAGTAAAAAATCATAAAAAACCAAAAACATTTCAAATATTCAAAAACTTCATCAAAAATATTCTTCATTAACAAAGCCTTGGATTTCAAACCAAGCAATTTTATTTTAATCAAACTTCAATCGATCTTAATCATATCAGACTTTATTTTTGCATTTTAAATTAATCAAACTTCATTCACTCGCCACTTTGGCTCTTTTTATCTTTCACAAACATTTACAAGCTTTAAAATCAACATAACAAATCACTCGTTTTTTTAGGCCCGAACTACATCGGTTTTGATCCCATTTGGGTATGTAGGCAAAGGACCTCGTCCTTCCAAACCAACCAAACAAAAACATTTTCTTTTTTAAAAAATTGAACAACAAGCTTGTTCATTTTGGTTGCAACAACTAATTTGAACAATTCATTCTTTTCATTTGAGTTCTAAAAACGAGCGTTTTGACAGTTTACACTTTTTCTTAAAATTCAAGCGAAACTTGAATGAAAAAGGGTGGTTTGACGTATGTCTCTCCTTTCCCCGATCGGATAAACACTTGACGTATGTCTCGTTGCTTAGACGATCGTCATTCTTTTCTAGCTCCCCCAAAATTACGTTTTCTCAATTTCAAATAAAACATGAATGAAAAAGGGTGGTTTGACGTATGTCTCTCCTTTCCCCGGTTGTATGAATGCTTGACGTATGTCTCGTTGCTCGGACAATCGTCATTCTATTTTCAACGCGTTCAACGCACTTTAACCTTTCTTGGTCCCTCGCGACCAATTTTAACATTTCTTGGTCCCTCGCGACCAACTTTAACCTTTCTTGGTCCCTCGCGACCAATTTTAACATTTCTTGGTCCCTCGCGACCAATTTTAATATTTCTTGGTCCCTCGCGACCAATTTTAACATTTCTTGGTCCCTCGCGACCAAATTGAACCTTTCTTGGTCCCTCGCGACCAATTTGAACATTTCTTGGTCCCTCGCGACCAAATTGAACCTTTCTTGGTCCCTCGCGACCAATTTGAACCTTTCTTGGTCCCTTGCGACCAAATCGAACCTTTCTTGGTCCCTCGCGACCAAATTGAACCTTTCTTGGTCCCTCGCGACCGAATTGAACCTTTCTTGGTCCCTCGCGACCAATTTGCACCTTTCTTGGTCCCTCGCGACCAAATTGAACCTTTCTTGGTCCTTCGCGACCAATTTGAACCTTTCTTGGTCCCTCGTGACCAATCCAACTTTTCTTGGTCCCCCGTGACCATTTTAAACTTTTCTTGGCCCCCGTGGTCAATTCAAACATTTTACGCCTTTGTGCGTTTTCCAACGGATACCATCGCCTTATTGCGAGTCCGTCCTTTTATCATTTAAATGTTTTACGCCTTTGCGCGTTTATTTTCAACCCTTTACGCCTTGCGCGATTTTATCGCCTCCGTGCGTTTGTCTTTTATTTTTAACATTGTACGCCTCCGTGCGTTTGTCTTTATTTTCAAACCTTTTACGCCTCTGTGCGTCTGTCTTTTTTCCTTAAACATTTACGCCTTGCGCGAGTTTATCGCCTTAGCGTCTGTCTTTCACCTTTTAAAGCTTTTTACGCCTTTGTGCGTTTTCAAACTTTTTTTTCAAGAACTACGTAAGCTTTGAATTCTCCGACTACCGGGAGATACGTAGGAGCAGGATTGTCATCTTGTCAAGCCCGTTAATAAAAATCTTTTTCTTTTTCTCTCTTTCGTTTGTTTTTATCTCTTTCTTCACCTCACATTATATTTTCTTTTTCCTTTATATATATATGATTAAGCATGCAAGCAAAACGTCAAAAGACATTTTTAGCCTAAGCCAACTAAGAGGTTCCCGTTGAGTACAACGGATGTGAGGGGTGCTAATACCTTCCCCTCGCATAATCGACTTTCGAACCTAAAATCTTTTCTCAAGGTAATTTCGAACTTTTTTCCTTTTTCCCCGAAAAATTAAAAGTTCAGTCGTGATTTAAATTTAGTGATTCAATGCTAGTCAATAGCTTGATATCCGAAATTCGACGCGACACTTAGTTAAACTCTTAGTGGACTTAGTCATAATTAACTCACAATTATTTTCTCTACACAATTACTACACTTAACCCCTCCTCTCATTACTTATACACCACTATTTCAAATTCTGAATTTCTAACATTTTACAATTATGCCACTCGCCCCCAAATTACTAAAATACCCTTCAACTCCAAAAATTCAATAAATTACCAAAATAAACAATTAAGCACACATAAACAATTAAATAAATAAAATACGAAAATCGGGCTGTTACAATACCCATCAAGACATCAGACTTTGATCACACATATGTTTGCAAGCTCCGATTAAGACCAGTCTGATATCCCATCGATTCTGATAAGATTAACATTTAAGCTCAATATTTTTCATTTTCAATTTTATAACATAAAAACTTTACAGAAAAATAAAAGGTTTCCTTATTTTCTGTTTTGGCTCAGTGTTCAAATACTTTCTTCTACTCACCCTTTTGTCATCAACAAAAATATATGAAGGTTAAACAGTTATAGCAGACTAAGCAAGTTAATGACAAAAACATGCATAAAATTACATAATTGAAACAGAAGTAGGAGTGTAGAATTAAGAGTACAACACAAAATGTTTAAGGAATTAAGTGCAAAATAATAAAATCAAATCTCTTGAATTTCTTTAAAATCATATCCATCAGAATATGTACGCTTGACTTCAATTTATCCTGAATAGCCTGCTACCTTGCTATATTAGCCTGTGAGATTTCTATGCACCGTTCAAAATCTGATATACATGGAACAAGTTCTCTTATTTGAGCTATCTGTTCTGCTTTTCTCTTCTCTAACTGAGCAATCCTTTCTAAGATAAGTGACTCCTGAGCGTCGTTTAATTGGACAGTATTATTTGTAGGTGGAGTAGGCTAATTTTGAGGTGGTTGAGAAGGCATTTTTTTTGGGTTCGAGGGAGGCAAGGAGAGTTCTGTAGATGTGTGACACATGAATGGTTGCAGAGACGTAGCAGCGATCATGATTAGAGTCCAGATGAGGTGAGGTGAGATGTTCATGTAGGCTTTCTTTTGGATCTTGGCTTAGATGGAGGTTTAGGTATACCACTTTGAAAGCTTGCTTTGAGGGCTTCTATCTTCATTATTTTGAAATTCTTAATGTTCTGAAGCACAACATTAGAAACCTGAGCATGTTGCATGATTTTAGTAGATGGAATGATCATGCTAACTGTGACTTCAACATCAAAGGTGGTATTTTGAAAGGGAGTGGGAGGGGTTGCAGCATTTGGGTTGAAAATGTGTGTGACGCCTTCAACTGAATATGTGTTGCTTTAGTCTGACTCTTGGCTGCTGGAATCTGATGAGAGAGGTGATGGGAAGGAAGGCATAGTACTGTCATCAACGAAAGACTCAGTGTTACTAGGATGATTTGCAGATTCTGCTTTTTCAGCTTTTGATGATTCTTTGTATTATTGGTTGCTCTTATGTCCTTCTAGCTCAGTTGGTTGTGCTACTTCTAGTTTTGTTGGATCAACTTGATTTGTAGTGGTGGTCTCTTCTCTTGCAGGATCAGTTGCGTCTTCTTTTGTTGGTGCATGTACTTCATCTGAAAGATCCTCTGTCGTCTTCTGAGTGGTGCTTCATCTTCTTCATCTTCTTCTACTGCTACTGGGGTTAGAGTCTGGACCTTTGTCTTCTTTCTCTTCTTGGAACATGCTAATGTAGCCGGTTCAGATGCAGCTTCAACTTTGGCTTTCCTACTTATCTCATGTTGTGATTTGATAGGAACTGAGTCCACAATTTCATCAGTTTCCTCTTCTAACGTTAGCTTCCTCTTTGGTGGCAGTCTGTCAGGTGATCTTCTGATAGGTTCTCTCATCATTTCAACAGATGCACTTCTTGTTATGGGTTCTCTATAGTGATTAGGCAGAAAATCTGGAATTTGATCTCTTGTGAAAGTACCTCCTCTACTCTGTTCCATTTGAATGTATTATTTGATGACTTCTTCACAATCATGATTAGAGATGACAGGAAATTCTTCATTAATGATGGGGTTTGTTGATCTGATGCATAAGGGATTGTCAGATGCTACAACATTTTTCTTAATCATCATCTTTATTAAGGTTTGAGCAGTGAAGGCTTGCCCATACCTGATTCCAAAATCTTCAACTCCTTTGACATTTTCCATTATTTGTATGATCTGAGATTGATAGAAAAAGTCTAACAAAAGTCTTCCATATTGAATCACAACTTTCTGTTCCTTGATGCTTCTGCACAAATGGTTGAAGATGTACTTGACCAACTTTATTGGTTCTCTGGTCAAGATTAGAGTTTCCAGAAGTCTATCATCCCAACTGATCATTTTGTTGCTTCTTTCATCACTGGGTAGGATACATCCAAAAATGAATATGAGAACAACCTTTGCATGGTCATTCATATGTTTCCCATATCCCAGTTTATTGATATCTCCCTTGATGTCGTCTTCTGAGGTGTAGAGAGTTTTCTTAATTACTTCTAAATGGATTATATTCTTGTTTGTGTCTTTGCAATACAGTCTTGATTCGTCCACTTTGAGAAGCTCTGCTATTGTTCCTATGCGCTCTCGTTAAAAACGCGCAAACCTCGAGCGTTCGCAAACGCTAGCAAGGTTGTGTGAAGTCGCCACCAAAGTTTTTGTTTAAAGGGAACGTTGATAAACCCTTGAGTTTTTTATTTTGAAGGGAAACGATAATAAAACCCTTGACGATGAGGAAAGGATGGTCATCGCAACCATTGTCGGGTTCGGGAGTCGATTACGCAAGGGGAAGGTATTGGAACCCCTCACGTCCGTTGTACTCAACGGGAACCTCCTAGTTAGCTAAGGCTAGAATGTTTTTAAAGTTTTGCTTGCATGCTTGAATATGTAAATGGGAAAAAGAAAATATGATGAAGGGGAAAAAAGTTGTTTTTTATTATTGTGCTTGACAAGATGATGATCTTGCTCCTACGTATCCCCTGGTGCGATGGGGAATTCAAAGCTACGTAGTTCTTTGGTAGAAAAACGTATTTGTTGGTTGTTTTTTAATGAACGATGTTTTAACCGTATTCTTGCGATCAAACGTAGCTTGTATGCTCACGCGTGGGAGGCTTAAGCGTTTGTTTAAAATCGCGCTAGAAATGTTAAAAGCATGTCCGTTGGGGAAAAGGGTTCGAATTGGCCGCGAGGGGACCAAAAAGATTAAAATGACTCAACCGAGTCGAAAAATGTTCGATTGATCCGTCAGGATCAAGAAAGGGTACAATGGACTCAACCGAGTCGAAAAAGAGTTCGATTGATCCGACGGGATCAAGAAAGGGTGCAATGGACTCAACCGAGTCGAACATTGACCAAAGTGACTCAACCGAGTCGAAAAAGGGTTCGATTGATCCAACGGGATCAAGAAAGGTGCAATGGACTCAACCGAGTCGAACATTGACCAAAGTGACTCAACCGAGTCGAACATTGACCAAAGTGACTCAACCGAGTCGAAAAAGGGTTCGATTGATCCAACGGGATCAAGAAAGGGTACAATGGACTCAACCGAGTCGAACATTGACCAAAGTGACTCAACCGAGTCGAAAAAAGGTTCGATTGATCCAACGGGATCAAGAAAGGTGCAATGGACTCAACCGAGTCGAACATTGACCAAAGTGACTCAAACGAGTCGAGATTGAATCAAATGGTCACGGGGGACCAAAGGGTTCAAATTGACCACAAAGGGCCAAGAATTGGTTTGGTGTGGTTGGATGCGTTGAAAATAGAATGACGATTGTCCGAACAACGAGACATACGTCACGCATTCGTTCAATCGGGGAAATGGAGAGACATACGTCAAACCATCCCTTTTTCATTCAAGTTTTGTTCGAATTTTAAGAAATCCCAAAGTTTATCAAAACACTTGGTTTAAAGCTCAAATGAAAAGGTTTTAATGTTCAAATTAGTTGTTGCAACCTATGAACAAGTTTGCCTTGTTTATGTGCATGAAAAATGAGCAAGTTTTATGAAATGAACAAGTTTTGCACAAATTTGGAAAAGCGCACAAGTTCGGCTCAAGTTGAAAAAGGTTTTGAAAAGTGAACAAGTTCGGATTAAGTTCACGTTTGATTGAAAATCATGAACAAAGTTTTTGTTCAAGTTTAGTTTTGAAAATGATGAACTTAGCTTGTTGCTCAAGTTTGATTTTGAAAGTTTGATGAACGTAACTTGTTTCGCAAGTTTTTCCAAAAAGTGTTGCTCGAACTTGTGAATCTTCCAATATCATGCAAAACTCTTGATATGGTTTGAATAAAATGAGTTCCAATCCTCTTAGGTTCTGAGATTTTGAGCTAAAACCTCAAAAATTGGCTTTTAGAAGCCTGAACTCAGATTCTGAGTTCTGTCATGGTCGCACTGCGACCAGAGCTTCGCACTGCGACCAGAGCTTCGCACTGCGAACTCTGCGAAATTTTGAGTTCAGAAGCTGCTTCTGAACTGTTGTTCAGAAGCAACTTCTGAACAATCTCAGAACTTTTGGAGGAGTGAAAAGCTTTTGAAATCAGCAATAAAAGGAGTGCAACAACTCAGTTTGAATGTTTTGCAAACTTTGGGATTGAGAACTCCTAGCAATGCTCTTGTTGCAAGGAAATGGAAAGGACTTGAATGGTTGAAGTTTTGCAAAGTTGGGATGTTGGAGGTTTGGAGGATAATAACACTAGTGTTTGGCTACTATCTCTCACTCTTTGTATGGTGCTTTGAAGGTTTGAATGCTGTGTATTTAGTGTTGTTTCAAGTGTTTTCAATTGTGTTCAATTGCTAGTAAGTCTCTCTTTTTCAGTTCTTAAAATGCTAGTTTGTCTCTCCTTGCCTTGCATCCCTTTTATAGGCAAAAACTAAATCCAATGTCATGATGGAAAATCCCTAGAATCCAGCTGATTTGTTGGCTAAAACCAGGTTATCTTGCTTTGCATTTAATGTAAAAGTGAAGAGGTGACCTTGCCTTGCTGCAATGGTCAAGACTTTGGCAAATCCAGCCATTAATGCAGCTGAGCAATGATGATGAAAATTTGAAAAAACAGGGCAGCTTGCACTTGAGCCACTCTTGGGATCAATCCTTGCAATCTTGAGAGGTCAAGGCAAGAAAAACGTGCACTGCCATGTACAGAGATTGGGGGGGAAGCAAAAAGGAGCATGTGGGCTGGTGTGAGGAGGAAGAAAAGCTGTTGAAAACAGGGCAGCACTCATGGCTTTTGGGCAAGCAAAACCAGCTGGGTTTGACTGGTTTTGGGGGAGAAAGCAGGAAGAAAAGCACACAAGCAGCTTGCTGGAAAGCTCAAGGTCAGATTGTAGGCAATTGGGAGGGATGAGAGCTGCCCAAGGGCAGTCCAACTTGCTTGGCACATGCTAGGTTGGAAGAAAAACTTTCTCACCTTGGCTTTAATGGCACATGCTCCAATTCTGTCTTTGCTGAGTCAAAACAGCCACCATTGATGATAATAACAAAAATAATAATGATAGATAATAATAATAATAATAACATAATGAAAATAAATCAAAGAGATTAAAAATCTGCAAAAAATTCGGAGACTTCGCAGAGCGAAGGGGACTTTGCTCTGCGAAGTCATCATTTCTGAAATGTTGACCTTTTTGTTGACTTTTGTTGACTTTGACTTTTCTCTTTTTTTTTTTGAATTTTTGAAATTTGTTTTGAAAAGCTTGGGACAAAATTGGGGTACAACAGTTCCCTTAGTAATGATTAGTTCTACTCCTTAGACAAATGGTCTGATTTCTGTATATGTAAACTTCTCCAAACCAAGATCCTCTCTTGTCTTCTTTGAGTTTCCAGGTTCCTTTGCTCTTGCTTTTCTGAGTTCCTTTTCTGCAGCTTCTCTGTCTAAAACTTCTGCCCTAACCCAAAAATGTTTAACAATTTCTGTGTAGGTTGAGCCGTTTAGCAAATTAACATAATGACCCCAATGATGATCGGTTACAAAATCCAGCAAATCAATTCCATTAAACTTTAACCCATAAAGATCGAAGATGTCTTCACATAGCAATGTTAACTTATCTTCTGGAATGCTCATCGTTTTTAATCTGTTAGACAACTTGATTCCGAACTCAGCAAGATTGAAATTATGGGATGATTGAGCGGCCATTGACGATTCTGATGAATATTGAAATCTCTAGGTTTTCTTATAAAAAAAAGGTTTTGAGTTTCTTTCCAAGGAAGGTTTCAAGAACAAAAGAAGAGGGAAGTAAAAGAGTTAATTTTGAGCAACATTAAATGAAAAGGGGGCACAAGATAAAATACTCTAAGTAACCTCTAATGACTTACGATTAGTGTCTAATATATAAGATTCATGCCAGTTAAAATATCTCTTTTTAGTATCAAGTAAGTGGGCCAGATGTCAGTGTTTAAACGAGGGGCCTTTCCACTTCTATGACACGTCAGAGTTGTTTTATCTGAATTTGAAGTTTCTTTAGTTTTGCTATCTTCAGATACTGACCCCTAATTCATGTTCAGGTACTTGGGTGAAACACCTAGCATTCAATAGTCTAAATCTATTGAGATAATCATCAATAGATTCTGGCAGTTGACACCTAACACTAGCCAATTCTTTCAAACTTATTTTAGATTGGCCCATGTAAAATTGTTCATGGAACACTCTTTCTAATTGATCCCAATTATGGATTGAATGTGGGGAAAGAGTAGTAAACCATGTAAAGGCATTCTTTGTCAAAGAATTGGGGAAGTATTTCATTCTTAAAGTTTCATTATTTGCAATATCCCCTGCCTCAGTCAGATAACGAGCAATATGTTCAGCTGTGGATTCACTGGTGTCACCAGCAAATTTTGTGAACTTAGGGATTTTCCATCCCCTAGGAAGTTCAGTCTGAAGAACGTACTGACAGGGCTGGAAAAAAAAAATTAGGCCTATGTTAAGGCCATTTTGAACCAGAATGGTTTCGACAAAATTTGCTATGTTATTATATCCTGCCAAATTATTTTGTTGGACATTTCTGACTACGACATCAGCATCCTGATTTCTATTTACTAAAATTACTGGAGGATATTCAACATCCTCTATTTGGGCCACTGGTTCGACTGGTCGATCTTGGGGAACAGGTTGTTACCCTTGATTTCCCTCATTGTTTGGCCTTTCACCAATTTGTAAAGGCCTGAGATTTTGGATTTGGGGAATTTCATTATCTCTTGTTTGGACAGGGGCGAAAAAATCTGCTATTCTCCCCATTTGTGTGGCCAACATCTGGTAACTTTGATTTGTGTTCTGAATCATAGGATTGAACACTGTTCCAATTTCTTGTGTTAACATATTTACCATCTCATGATTACTCTCATCCATTTGTTGTCTTAAATAAAGTAAGGAATTATTTGTCAAAGATGGGAGAGCATTTCGACCAGGAATGCTAGAACTAGAAGGCAAATGTGAATTATAAGGCGTCAACACAGTTGCATTGTCTGCATATGTGGACGCACTCGTGTGCAGGCCAGCCATCATTGATGTTGGCATGCCATAGGGAAAATCCCTTGTGACCATAGGCATCGTGAATTGTTGCATAGAGAGAAATCTATTATCCAACGAAGTTCTCACTTGATAATTTGGATCTCTAGGGGTCAAAGGGAAAGTTATTGGTGGTGGCACTGAAGCCACATAATCAGATTGTGTCAATCTAGTAGTGGCTGACACAGATATTGGAGCAATTTCCCCTATAACCGTCGAAACTGGTATAGGAGCAGTTGCTCCCATAACATTTGACACATTGACATCCATTGTAGGAATAGATGTATGGGAAGATTGTGCATTCATCTAAGAAGATGATGTAGAAGTATTGGGACGAACCATTTTTTTAAGGGCTTTACTGTAACGACCCTATTTTCGTATGTTATATTTTTATATATTTTATTTTATGGATTTTCATTTAAAAATATTTTCTAGTAATCGAGGAATAATTATTTAGCGCGAAGATAAGTTCGTAATCGAGTTTTTAGGGTTTTGGGCGAATTTGGGCCAAGAGGATGAATAGTATTGGGCTTTTGGGGTTTATGAGTAGTAATGATCAAGTGGATATGATAGTAGTGAGCTTGGATTGGATTGAAAGGCTAGGATGAGTCCTTGAGAGTTAGTAAGGATGGATGGCCAAGATTGTTTTGCTTGGATTATAAGAGATTAACACAAAGACTTTTTGAATCACTATTCATTGTCTTTTGGAGAAGAAGAAAACGTGAAAGAAGAGAAGGAGAAGAGCAAGAGAAAAACTAGGGCAAGTGATTTAAAGCTTGAGTTGCTAGAGAACTTTGATTTCAAGGTAAGAGAGTTAGTATTACTTGATCACAAGTGATTAAGAGAAGGGGAGAATGTCTATTTCTCCATCCCAAACTTCTCCTTCACTTTGTTTAGGTTTTGATAGAAAGTTTTTATGGTTTAAAGTTGTTTATGATTATGTTATGCTTGCTTGAATGCTAAGTGATGTTGCTAGTGTTTTGAATGCAAAGGAAAAGTTATGAAAAGTTTAGTGTTTTAAACCCTAATTTATTTGCTAGATGCAAGCCTTGCTTGTGATTGTTTTTAAATGGTGTTTTATGATGGAAAGTTGTTTTTAACATGTTCTGGAAGTTGGGTAACCTTGAATGGGCTAAAATGGTGGAAAAATCACATTTTTACATGATTTTGTACTGATACGGTCGCTGTAGCGACGGACCGTCGCTTGTAGCGACCAGACAGGATAATTCCCTGCCTATCTGCGCTTGTAGCGACCACACTGGCGCTTGTAGCGACCAGGCTCGCTTGTAGCGACCAAGGGCTCGCTTGTAGCGACCAACCCTGGACAGGCCAACTTGGTTGAGTTGTTCTGGAGGTCCTGGTGCGCGCGGGGATGACTTTTTGCTATTACATTTTTATAATATGTTTTGGAAACCTTGCCCACCATTTTAATTCATTCTTAATACTTCCTAAAGATTATTTGTTCAAGAAAGGTTTGAGTAAAACCCTAACATGGTGGTTTTGTGTGCATATGTGTTATATATGTTTGAAATGAATAAGTTATCAAAGTGTGTGGGTTATCCTTTGGAACCCTTATGTGTTTGAGATTGTTGAACATGGTTGAGTATATACATGTTGTGTCTTATGATATGGCCATGAGCGCCTAGTGGTTGTGTTTGTTGTTGTTGTTGTTGTTGTAGTTGTTGTGATAATTATCAGAGTGCTGATAATTTAGTGGTTGTGTTTGTTGTTGTTGTGATAATTATCAGAGTGCTGATAATTGGTTGTGTTAGTAAGTATCATATATTTACTAAGAGAATCATCATGCATTTCATGATTGTATGATATCAAGAGTGCTTGGTATAAGAAATCCAAGAGTGCTTGGTTATCAAGAGTGCTTGATAAGGATATAAGTTTATCCAAAATGATTTGGTACCACATGCATTAGTGAATGCATTTTGAGGCATGCATCCTTTGTGACATTATTGTTCATTTAGGAATTATGTGTGCATAATGGTTGTTATGTGGTAATTGTTATTGATGAGTTTGTGCATTGACAATTACGTGTTGTGTTTTGGTTATGTATAATTATGTGTTATTTATACATGTTTATTGTTTGTGATACTAACACTCTCTGTTATGTGTTATTTGCTGGATCTTTGGGGATCCAGATTACCAGGTTGGCGAGGCTATCGTTGAGGAATAGCCCTTTGCTGTTTAGGAGCTTTCGTAGTGGTGAGGGCATAGCTTAGCTATCCTTACATTTTTTTGGTACTTGGTGTTGTATCCTAGTTAGAGTCTAGGGCTCTGATATTTGTAACACTATTTTGGGTATCTGAACGCGTATGTATGAATTTGGCAATGGTCTCTGTTGTAGAATTGCCTATTTTGAAAATTTTATGTATATATTTTGTATATATATATGCATGCTTGGTTATAAGCTGTTTGTTATTTTTCCGCTGCTGTGTTTGAGAATCAAATATATTTTGATTTCTGTTGATATTTATGAAAATGAGTTTTCATCATGTTGTAACTTCCTATGTCCTTAACGTTTTCTTTATTAAAGTTAATAATCGGCGGTTAAGGGTTAGGGTGTTACAATAGTTGGTATCAGAGCAGGTCGATCCATTGGATCAATTAAGTTTAGTATACCCTTTTGTGTAACATGTGTTTTCTTAAACACTTTGTTCTCACTTGTGTTATGTGATGTTTGTTAGTGTGTGGATATGACGCAACGAGCACTTGCGGACGCGATGGAGCGGATGGCGGATGCCATGGCTCAGGATGCTGCTAGTAGGACTGCGGATAGAGCCGCACAACAAGCTAGAGGAGGCGGAGAAGATGAGTTGAGACTCGAGAGGTTTATGAACAACAAACCGCCTATCTTCAAGGGAGGATACGATCCAGATGGAGCTCAGACTTGGTTGGAAGGAATTGAGAGAATTTTCGGGGCTATGCGTTGTCTGGATGCGCATAAGGTATTGCTAGGAGCGTATGTTCTCCATGATGAAGCTGATCATTGGTGGGGAAACGCTAGTCAGAGGTTGGGAGCTGGTGGAGCTTTAGTTACTTGGGCTCGTTTCCGGAGGGAGTTTTTAACCAAGTATTTTCCGGCAGATGAGAGGAACCGTAAGGTGATTGAGTTCATGGAGCTCAAGCAGGGGAGTTTATCTGTTTCTGAATATGCGGCCAAGTTTGAAGATTTGTGCCGTTTTGCTCCTCATTACAACACGGTGGAAGCTGAGGAAGACAAGTGTGTAAAGTTTGAAAATGGGCTGAGGCCGGATATCAAGCAGTTGATTGGGTTTAGCGAGATCAGAAATTTTCCGATGTTGGTGAATAAGAGCCGAATATGTGATAAGGATGGTAAAGCTAAAGCTAATTACTACAAAGCCGCAAATGAGAAGAGGGGAAAGGACATGGCTAGAGGTAAACCGTATGGCAGAGGTGGAAAGAAACCAGATGAAGGTGGGAGTAGTGGTGGCAAGTTTGGAGGTAATAGAAATTGCTTTAAGTGTGGACAACCGGGACATCGTATGTTTGAGTGCCCGAAGAATGATGGAAAATGTTTCAAGTGTGGTGATCCTAACCACAAAGCTGATCAGTGCAAGAAAGGTGTTGTGTGCTTCAATTGCAAGGAAGCGGGTCATAAAAGCAACGTGTGTAAGAAGCCTAGAGCGGCTGGAGGAAAAGTGTTTGCTTTAGATGGTGGTGATGCGAAGGCGGACAACTTGATCAGAGGTACATGCTTTATCAATAATACTCCTTTGTCTGCTATTATTGATACGGGTGCTACCCACTCGTTTATTTCTATGGATTGTGTTAAGAGGTTGGGTCTTAAAGTAGAGAATATGATGGGACGCATGGTTATTGAAACGCCTGCGAGTGGTTCGGTATCAACTACTCTAGTTTGTGTTGACTGTTCAGTCACTATGTATGGTCGACACTTTGGTATGGATTTAGTCTGCATTCCATTGAGCGGAATAGACGTTATCTTTGGTATGAACTGGTTAGAATTTAATCGGATTCATATCAACTGCGGTAAGAAAACGGTTATGTTTCCAAGACCGGAGCCAGAGTTGTGTTCGAAGCTTATGTGTTGTCGAGAAGTGGTAAGATCAGTGAAGGCTCAAGAGGACGTGTTTGCTATGTTTGCTTTGTTGAGAGTGGAAGAGAAGATTGAGGTTGATGCGTTGCCGGTGGTGCGTGATTTCACAGATGTTTTTCCAGATGACATTTTGGATTTACCACCCGAGAGAGAGGTTGAATTCGCAATTGACATCGTACCTGGTACTAGTCCAATATCAATGGCGCCGTATCGTATGTCAGCTGCTGAACTAGAAAAGTTGAAGGAACAATTGGAGGAATTGTTAGAGAAAAGGTTTGTAAGACCGAGTGTATCGCCGTGGGGTGCGCCGGTTCTGTTGGTAAAGAAGAAAGATGGTAGTATGCGTCTGTGCATTGATTATCGTCAGTTGAATAAAGCGACTATCAAGAACAAGTATCCACTTCCGAGGATAGATGATTTGATGGATCAGTTAGTGGGAGCCTGTGTGTTCAGTAAGATTGATTTGAGATCGGGATATCACCAGATAAGAGTTAAGGCGGAGGATATACCGAAGACTGCTTTCAGGACAAGGTATGGTCACTACGAGTATGCTGTTATGCCTTTTGGAGTTACTAATGCACCTGGAGTGTTTATGGAATATATGAATCGTATATTTCATTCCTTTTTGGATCGATTCGTGGTGGTCTTCATAGACGATATTTTGGTATACTCGAAGACGGAAGAGGAACATGCCGAGCATTTGAGGATTGTGTTGGAGGTGTTGCGCGAGAAGAAGCTTTATGCAAAATTTTCTAAGTGTGAATTTTGGTTGCATAAAGTTAGTTTTTTGGGTCACGTCATTTCAAGTGGTGGTATAGCAGTGGATCCTGCTAAGGTAGAGGCCGTGCAAGATTGGGGAACGCCGGAGTCTGTTACTGAGATCCGAAGTTTTCTTGGTTTGGCCGGTTACTATCGGAGGTTCATCGAAGGATTTTCAAAGTTGGCGTTGCCGTTGACGCAGTTGACTAGGAAGGGTCAAGCTTTCATTTGGGATGACAAGTGTGAGCAGAGTTTCCAAGAGCTGAAGAGGAGGTTGACATCTGCACCTGTGCTAATTCTGCCAAATCCGAAGGAACCGTTCGTGGTTTATTGTGATGCGTCGAAGATGGGTCTAGGTGGTGTGTTGATGCAGAGGGGACAAGTCGTTGCTTATGCATCAAGACAGCTGAAGATTCATGAAAGGAACTACCCTACGCATGATTTGGAGCTAGCTGCTGTTGTGTTTGTTCTCAAGATTTGGAGGCACTACTTGTATGGGTCAAGGTTCGAGGTTTTCAGCGATCACAAGAGTCTGAAATACTTGTTTGATCAGAAGGAGCTTAATATGAGGCAAAGAAGATGGTTAGAGTTTCTTAAGGATTATGATTTCGAGTTGAGTTATCACCCGGGTAAGGCTAATGTGGTAGCCGATGCGTTGAGTAGGAAGTCTTTGCATATGTCGTCTCTGATGGCGAAGGAACTGATATTGATTGAAGAATTTAGAGACCTCAGTTTGGTTTGTGAAAGGACAACCAGAAGCGTGAAGCTAGGGATGTTGAGATTGACGAATGATTTTCTTGAAGAGGTTGTGGAAAAGCAAAAGTCTGATGTGAGATTGATGAAGCTTAAGACGCTCATCGAACAAGGGAAAAAGGTAAACGTTGAGATCGATGAGAAAGGCGTGATGAGGTGTCAGGGAAGGTTATGTGTACCTGATGTGCCTGAATTGAAGCGGATGATCTTGGAGGAAGGTCACAGAAGCAACTTAAGTATTCATCCTGGTGTTACAAAGATGTATCAAGATCTGAGGAAAATGTTTTGGTGGCAAGGGATGAAGAAAGAGATCGCCGAGTTTGTTTTCGCGTGTTTGACTTGTCAGAAGTCCAAGGTGGAGCATCAGAAGCCGTCGGGGCTATTGCAACCTATGTTTATTCCCGAGTGGAAATGGGATAGTATTGCGATGGATTTTGTAAGCGGTTTGCCAAAGACGTCGAAAGGTAACAATATGATTTGGGTAGTTGTCGACAGGTTAACAAAGTCTGCTCATTTCATAGCTATCAAGACCGGTATGCTAGTACCAAAGTTGGCTGAGATTTATGTCGAGCAAATCGTGAGATTGCATGGAATCCCGTCGAGTATTGTATCAGATCGAGATCCCCGTTTTACTTCAAGGTTTTGGGAGAGTTTGCAAGAGGCGTTGGGGACTAAGTTGCGGATGAGTTCTGCTTATCACCCGCAGACGGATGGTCAGTCGGAGAGGACGATTCAATCATTGGAGGATTTGTTAAGATCGTGCATTTTGGAACAAGGAGTGAGTTGGGAAGCTTGCTTACCATTGATTGAGTTTACGTATAACAACAGTTTTCATTCGAGCATTGGTATGGCACCTTTTGAAGCGTTGTATGGGAGAAGATGTAGGACACCTTTGTGTTGGTTTGAATCGGGAGAAAGTGTGGTGCTTGGACCTGAGATTGTGCAACAAACGACCGAGAAGATCAAGATGATCCAAGAAAAGATGAGAGCGTCGCAGAGTCGCCAGAAAAGCTATGCCGACAAGAGAAGAAAGGATATAGAATTTCAAGAAGGAGATCATGTGTTTCTAAGAGTTACATCGACTACGGGTATTGGACGGGCTTTGAAATCGAAGAAGTTAGCATCAAGGTTCATTGGTCCATATCAAATTTTGAAGAGGATTGGGAAGGTGGCGTATAGGATTGCGTTACCGCCGTCGTTGTCGAATCTACATGACGTTTTTCACGTGTCTCAATTAAGGAAATACGTATCGGATCCGTCACATGTGATTGAGTCGGACGAGATACAAGTGAGAGAGAATTTGACGGTTGTAACGGTACCCTTAAGGATTGAAGGACAAGAGATGAAGAAGCTCAGGAACAAAGAGATTTCATCGGTGAAAGTCGTTTGGGGAGGCCCAGCCGGTGAATATGCGATGTGGGAGCTCGAGAGCAAGATGCGAGACTCCTATCCAGAGTTGTTTTCAGGTATTTTCGAGGGCGAAAATTCTTTTTAGGGGGGTAGAGTTGTAACGACCCTATTTTCGTATGTTATATTTTTATATATTTTATTTTATGGATTTGCATTTAAAAATATTTTCTAGTAATCGAGGAATAATTATTTAGCGCGAAGATAAGTTCGTAATCGAGTTTTTAGGGTTTTGGGCGAATTTGGGCCAAGAGGATGAATAGTATTGGGCTTTTGGGGTTTATGAGTAGTAATGATCAAGTGGATATGATAGTAGTGAGCTTGGATTGGATTGAAAGGCTAGGATGAGTCCTTGAGAGTTAGTAAGGATGGATGGCCAAGATTGTTTTGCTTGGATTATAAGAGATTAACACAAAGACTTTTTGAATCACTATTCATTGTCTTTTGGAGAAGAAGAAAACGTGAAAGAAGAGAAGGAGAAGAGCAAGAGAAAAACTAGGGCAAGTGATTTAAAGCTTGAGTTGCTAGAGAACTTTGATTTCAAGGTAAGAGAGTTAGTATTACTTGATCACAAGTGATTAAGAGAAGGGGAGAATGTCTATTTCTCCATCCCAAACTTCTCCTTCACTTTGTTTAGGTTTTGATAGAAAGTTTTTATGGTTTAAAGTTGTTTATGATTATGTTATGCTTGCTTGAATGCTAAGTGATGTTGCTAGTGTTTTGAATGCAAAGGAAAAGTTATGAAAAGTTTAGTGTTTTAAACCCTAATTTATTTGCTAGATGCAAGCCTTGCTTGTGATTGTTTTTAAATGGTGTTTTATGATGGAAAGTTGTTTTTAACATGTTCTGGAAGTTGGGTAACCTTGAATGGGCTAAAATGGTGGAAAAATCACATTTTTACATGATTTTGTACTGATACGGTCGCTGTAGCGACGGACCGTCGCTTGTAGCGACCAGACAGGATAATTCCCTGCCTATCTGCGCTTGTAGCGACCACACTGGCGCTTGTAGCGACCAGGCTCGCTTGTAGCGACCAAGGGCTCGCTTGTAGCGACCAACCCTGGACAGGCCAACTTGGTTGAGTTGTTCTGGAGGTCCTGGTGCGCGCGGGGATGACTTTTTGCTATTACATTTTTATAATATGTTTTGGAAACCTTGCCCACCATTTTAATTCATTCTTAATACTTCCTAAAGATTATTTGTTCAAGAAAGGTTTGAGTAAAACCCTAACATGGTGGTTTTGTGTGCATATGTGTTATATATGTTTGAAATGAATAAGTTATCAAAGTGTGTGGGTTATCCTTTGGAACCCTTATGTGTTTGAGATTGTTGAACATGGTTGAGTATATACATGTTGTGTCTTATGATATGGCCATGAGCGCCTAGTGGTTGTGTTTGTTGTTGTTGTTGTTGTTGTAGTTGTTGTGATAATTATCAGAGTGCTGATAATTTAGTGGTTGTGTTTGTTGTTGTTGTGATAATTATCAGAGTGCTGATAATTGGTTGTGTTAGTAAGTATCATATATTTACTAAGAGAATCATCATGCATTTCATGATTGTATGATATCAAGAGTGCTTGGTATAAGAAATCCAAGAGTGCTTGGTTATCAAGAGTGCTTGATAAGGATATAAGTTTATCCAAAATGATTTGGTACCACATGCATTAGTGAATGCATTTTGAGGCATGCATCCTTTGTGACATTATTGTTCATTTAGGAATTATGTGTGCATAATGGTTGTTATGTGGTAATTGTTATTGATGAGTTTGTGCATTGACAATTACGTGCTGTGTTTTGGTTATGTATAATTATGTGTTATTTATACATGTTTATTGTTTGTGATACTAACACTCTCTGTTATGTGTTATTTGCTGGATCTTTGGGGATCCAGATTACCAGGTTGGCGAGGCTATCGTTGAGGAATAGCCCTTTGCTGTTTAGGAGCTTTCGTAGTGGTGAGGGCATAGCTTAGCTATCCTTACATTTTTTTGGTACTAGGTGTTGTATCCTAGTTAGAGTCTAGGGCTCTGATATTTGTAACACTATTTTGGGTATCTGAACGCGTATGTATGAATTTGGCAATGGTCTCTGTTGTAGAATTGCCTATTTTGAAAATTTTATGTATATATTTTGTATATATATATGCATGCTTGGTTATAAGCTGTTTGTTATTTTTCCGCTGCTGTGTTTGAGAATCAAATATATTTTGATTTCTGTTGATGTTTATGAAAATGAGTTTTCATCATGTTGTAACTTCCTATGTCCTTAACGTTTTCTTTATTAAAGTTAATAATCGGCGGTTAAGGGTTAGGGTGTTACATTTACCACTTCTTAAATGCATGCACAAATAAGATTTTCCAGAAAAAACTTATCAGAATTATTTGAAATTTTCCAGAAATGTTTTTTTCCACAAGAACAACTAAGAAAAATATAAATTTACGGAAATTTCTTCCAAAATGCACAACACAGTGTCCCACAGGGCGTGCCAATTTGTTTACATGTGTTTTTGGTAAACGACGAGTCTAGTTTTGTTTATTACAAGCAGGATCAAACTAGAAATCATAGAACATGGTTGTGCATTATTATTTTCTAGAAAAGCATGAATGCTCATCATCTTTATTATGTTTGCCTACAAAAAGATGAAGAAAACTGTTTTTGCACGAAGATAACTGTCTAATTTTGACAGAAACCAACAATTGATTGTTTGAAAGTTACAAAAATGAACAGAAAGAAAGGCTTAAAGTTTTAAAGAAAACAAAACTTAAAGAAATGTAAATTGCATTGCATTAAATGTAAAGGGTGGTTCACAAAGAGCATGTTACATACATTATGTTTACTCTTTTCTCTGGATGTTGGTACTTCGAGTGTATAGAATTTTTTATAAGGATTTGCGACCCATTTTTCCTATAAAATACTATTATATATACGTAGAAAAATAAGTGAAAACCTAACGGCTAAAAACTATATATAATTTCGACAAGTTCAGCATGATTTCCACGTGTTTCAACCGTCAAGCTTGCCCCTTCAAGGAGAAATTGGTCGAAGTCTTCCTCCCTTCTGTCGAAGTAAATGAAATCAAAGAGAAATCTTTTCCTCTCTGTCGAAATCCCTTTAGTCTAACTCCATAGGATTTCTTTTGGACTTAGGCAAATCTTGCGTTCTTGGACTTGGAGAACTTGCAATCTTGAATCTTCTTTCAGTCGAAATATGCATCCCTTTCCTGCACTTAGAAAATTTCATGACTTATACAACAATATAGTTAGTCGGAATAAGAGAATTAAAATTATATGCTAACAACACTGCATACTCTCTCTTCTCCCCATCTAAAGAGAATTTGAGTCTTAAATGTATCGGTTGAGGAAGAACCAAATCAGCCGCCGCTAATTTTTGTTATGTGTTTCAGATCACATACATCCTTTCTCTTTCTCATATCATTGTTGAGAGGGCTGCCATCAAAGCTTCTTCCAAGTATTCCTAATACATAATTATTAATATCTTTGATAGACCAAACATGTTGTAGATCCGATCATATTAATGTTCAATGTTTTATTTGTTTACGCTAATGATTTGTACTTTTGATTTATATTGAACATGTTTTTTGAAATCTGTTTTTATTTAGACCTAATTCTAACAAGCTATTCCATTTTTCTGTCAACTGAATTTCCCTTTTTTGCTTTGGAAAATTAATCCTCTCGTTTTCAATTTCTTTGTTAATCGATTGCATTCTCCCCTCAATAAGAGAAAAGTAAAATAAAATGTGCCATGCTCCATGTTTCAAACAACCAACAATGCATGTGTAATAAAAGTTGTCGTGTTAGTATAGACGTTGTTCCAAGACTGCTACCACCACATCCACAATCACTCCTACACGTTATTAAAAGGGTCTTGTTAACGAGTGCCCCGGGACACTCTTTAAACATTCCAAAAGAAGAAGTTATTCCATAAAAAAAGTCAAATATTTCAATTTTCAATGCATTGATTACATAAATTTTCAAAAAAAGTTACCATATAAAGGTCTTAAAGAGTGTGCGGGCACTACAAGAAAAGACCCAATTTTCCTACCAAATTTTCCTAGGAATTAAATTTCGTCGGAAAGCAACCTTTTTAGCGACGAAAAATTCGTCGGAAAGCTTTTTAATGACAAAATGGGTCCCATATGTACAGGTTTGAAGGACGTGGCGCATTTTTATTGGGTGTGGTTTACCGAGGAAAATTTTCGTCGGAAACCACAGGCCCCACATGCGCATATCTGTTGGAAAAAGGCTGCGTGGCTGGTTGTGGTTGGATGATGCTTACCTAGGAAAAAATTCGTCGGGAAGCATGGGACCACATGCATGTAGTCGTTGTTTCCTGGCATGCGTGGCAGCGTTTAGTTTGATGACACTTACCGAGGAATAAATTCGTCGGAAACCATGGAGGAGGTTTACCGAGGAATAAATTCGTCGGAAAGCACTACCTATCTTGACCGTTTGATGCAATTCTAGCCGTTATTATGACCGTTGGTGATGGCTGCTTACCGAGGACTTGTTTCGTCGGAAAGCACTTCCTTGTAGCCGTTTTCTGACCGTTGCAAAATGGCTTATAAATACTTGTTTTCATTACAAACCATTTTCATTCCAAATCACTAAAATTTTCTTCCCTATATTCTCTCAAATTCTCTCAAACTTTCATCCATATATTCTCTCAAACTTTCATCCCTATATTCTCCAATATCTACACTATTCTCCATCATTTTATTCTCAATCTCTAACTAAATTTTCTCACTTTAATTTCTTTAATATCAAAATTCTATAAAAAAAATTTCTCAATCATTCTCACTCAATTTTCTCACTCTAAATTCTCTACCATCAAAATTCTTTCAATTATTCTCACAAATTACTCAATTATTCTCACTCAAATTCAATATCATTCTCACTCAAATTGTATTATTTTTTGTAGTTTCTTGCTTCGGATCCATTTTAAGGTTGGTGTTGTTGCTGCAGCTGCTGCTTAGTTTTTTTCATCCACTTTGTTCATCGTCTAATTATTTGAGGTTGGTATATATCTTCTACTTATTTTAAATTGCTACAATGGTTTCACTAGGAATAAAAAGAAATATGTATAAAATTAAGTTTGTTAGAAAAATAAATATATAAAAAAATCTCTTAGAAAAAGAATGTAAATTAGTAAAGAATATGTGAATTAGTGAATTAGTTGTTGTAATGAAATATGATAAAAAAATTATTATGAAATTAATTGATATGAAATATGTGAATTAGTTGTTGTAATTAATTTTGTCGGTGGCGCGAGGAATTCTTATCCGCGCGTAACATTTATTTGTGGCTCATAATTTTTATATGCGCGTAATGTAGAATTCATACAAATTTTAGAAAATGTGACATAGATTAATTAGAAAATGTTATATATGTTAGTTGTAAAATATTATATAATTTTTATGCAATTCATGTGACATATTATATAATAAATATGTTTTAGTTAATAAAAATGCAAGTAAAAAATGTGGTTAGTAAAAATGTTGTTGTAGTTATTTTAAAAAAAGAAGGTTAAGTTAGTAAAGAAATATGTTTAAAAATTAGTTAATTAGTAAAAGTAATTTATGTAATGAATATGTTTTAATTTCTTAATGAAAATGCAAGTAAAAAATGTGGTTATAGTAAAAATATTATTGTAGTTAATTTTAAAAAAAGAAGGTTAAGTTAGTAAAGAAATATGTTTAAAAAGTTTGTTAGAAAAAGAATTATGAAGTTAATTTATATGAAATATGTGTAATTTGTACGAATTTCTAAATATTTAGGTTTTTAGAAATAAAAAAAATTGTTATTTATATTTAGGCTGTAGTCATTAACTTTTGTCGGCAACGCGAGAATTTATTAATTATTCACGCATTATTGTAACGAATAAAAACAAACTAATTGAGTTAATATTAGTGACGCGGAAGATGGATCAATATATTTTACATCGTAGTTGGATGTACGATAGAAAATATCCGGGGAAAAGAACACTTAAAGCGGCTTTTGTGGATGGAGTTCGTGAATTTGTTGCTTACGCCATGTCGCAACGTGCGTTTACATTGGAGGGAGGGATAAGATGTCCGTGTATTAAATGTACGTGTAGGCTGCTTCAGAGCCCAAAAGATATTCTAAATCATTTAAAGGACCTTGGTTTTATGGAGAATTATTACGTGTGGAAATATCATGGTGAACAAGAGCCGACAAATGATGTTAATATGCGTGCTTCAAGCAGTGGGGCGCGTACGGAGAGTGAAAACTTTGGCATGATGGAAGATATGGTTGGTGATTCTCTTGGGGTGAACCTGTCTTACAACGAGGACGAGGGCGCTGAAGAGGAAAGAATTCCGAACGAGAAAGCGTTGAAGTTTTACAAAATGATGATGGAAGTAAACAAGCCGTTGTTTGAAGGGTCGTCTGATTCTAAGTTATCCATGAGTGTGAGGCTTTTAGCTGCCAAGTCAGATTGGAGTGTGGCCGAAGAAGGCGCAGAATGTTATACAAAAATGATGAGGGACGCAACTCCTATAAAGGACAATTTGCCATTGAGTTTTTATGAGGCTAAGAAGTTGGTGTCGAAGTTGGGATTGCAAGTTAAAACTGTTGATTGTTGCGTTAAAGGGTGCATGCTGTTTTACGACAACGAATTCGGTAAAAATGATGGGTCGTTGGTGGAGTGTAAATTTTGCAATGCACCGAGGTATCAAGTACGTGATAATGCCAGTTCTCAGAAGCAGAAACTAGTCTCAGTCAAGTCAATGTTTTATCTGCCAATAATACCAAGATTGCAAAGATTGTATGCATCAACTCACACAGCCGATAAAATGACGTGGCATTATTACAATAGAACAAATACAAGTGTGATGCGACATCCCTGTGACGGGGTGGCATGGAAGCACTTTGACGCAGTACATCCTGATTTTGCAGAAGATCGACGTAATGTGAGGCTTGGATTATGCTCTGATGGATTTGTCCCGTATATCCAAAAGTCGGCAACGCCTTATTCTTGTTGGCCAATTCTTCTTACCCCGTATAATCTTCCTCATGACATGTGCATGTCAAAACCTTATTTGTTTTTGACTTGTGTTATACCAGGACCTAATAGCCCATTAGATGGTATAGATGTGTATTTACAACCCTTAATTGATGATTTGAAGAGATTATGGATCGGGGTGTGCGCACCTCGTTTTTTTCCTGAGAAAAAGACGCGCAAATTCTCCGAGGTCGTTCGTAAACGCTCGGAGGGCCTTTTGTGAAGCCGCCACCAAAGTTTTTGTGTAAAGGGAACGTTGATAAACCCTTAAGTTTTTTGTTTAAAAGGGAAACGATAATAAAACCCTTTGACGATGAGGAAAGGATGGTCATCGCAACCATTGTCGGGTTCGGGAGTCGATTACGCAAGGGGAAGGTATTAGCACCCCTCACGTCCGTTGTACTCAACGGGAACCTTCTATTTGGCTAAAGCTTAAATTGTTTTTAAATGTTTTGCGTGCATGCTTATTTATGTCAAAATATAATAAAGGGGGGAAGAAAGAGATAAAAACAAACGAAAGAAAACAAAAAAGTTTTTTATTATTGCACTTGACAAGATGTCGATCTTGCTCCTACGTATCTCCCGGTAGTCGGAGAATTCAAAGCGTACGTAGTTCTTTGGTAGAAAAACGTACATATGTTGGTTAATTTTAAGTGGACGATGTTTTAACCGAATTCTTGCGATTAAAACGTAGCTTGTATGCTCACGCTTGGGAGACTTATTAAGCGTTTGTTCGTGAATCGCACTAGAATTGTTAAAAGGTACGTCCGTTAGGGTAAAAGGGTTCGAATTGGTCGCTATGGGACCAAGAGAGGTGCAATGGACTCATACAAGTCAATCATTGACCGAGTGAACTCCAACGAGTCGGGCGATTGTTCGATTGATCCACTGAGATCAAGAACGGGTACAATGGACTCGGACGAGTCGAACATTGACCGAGTGACTCAAACGAGTCGGGCGATCGAATCTAATGGCCACGGGGGACCAAAAGGTTCGGATTGACCACAAGGGGCCAAGGTTTGGTTTGGTTATTGTAACATCCCGCCTAAGACTCGAATGTTTACCAATATTGAGACGATGTATCAGAAATGTTTTAAGCGAAGGACAATTTGGTAAATTGTTAGTTAATGGGTTTATTTATATGGCAATTGTAATATCCCGCTCATAAGTATCAGTTATCAGTGTTAGAAGTAAATTAATAACCGTGGCGATTTAGTAATAAGTGGCAATGGCAATATTGTGAATAATTCAAAAAGGAGGAATTATAAGAAAAGGAATGGCAAGATATTTTCACTATTATTCATTCTTCTCTTCTACTCTCCCATAACCAGCCTTCCTTCCCTCATTTCACTCATCTCTCACGCCCCCATCTCACTCACCATCATCCATCCAAACTTCACTCAAAACTCTAGTAAGAAAATCTTGCAAAACAAGCTTGTATTTGGTAAGGTTAGAGCAAAGGAAAGAAAAGGAGAAATAAGGTAAGAATCACTTCAATCTTCCCTTCTCACTTCAAATTTTCGTGCCTATTGCTTGAGCCTAAACCTCTATTTTATCTTGCATGATGATTCTTGAAGAAGAAGAAGTTATGGGTAGAGATTTGGAGTTGGATTGGAGGAAGTTGGAGAAACCCGTATTTGGGGACAGGGCTCCATTTAAATGGTAAGAACTCTCTCTCTATAACTCCGAATCAAGTGGTCTTTGATGCTATGGAAAGCTAACAAAATTATCTACGTTTTGGTACCAATTTCGTGAAGTTTGGCTGAGTATAGAAGCCTGGGGACGGGTTTGAAGTCAGGGGTCCGAAACTGCAAATCTGCAGAAAACTTGGTTCTTGCTAGTAAGCCTAGTCTTGAGGATTTTGAACAAGGTTGAAGTTAAAGGATTAGCTAGCACCAAATCAAGTTTGAGGTGAGTTCCCTTGGGGTTTTAGAACCCACCTTGTTGAATTTTTTATGAATAAGTTGTGTATTGGATAAAATTTGTAATTAGTGCCCAATTCCTCATGCTAGTCAAACTCTTTAGTTAATCATGTTGTAATTTATCAATATGTTTTAGAAGACTCTTCTCTTGAGCTGTTTTGATGTTGGACATGGTTGGTTTAGCCCAAAGGACTGAAATCACGTTTTGGAAAATGTAGAAATCGGCCACCGATTTCATAAAATCGGCCACCGAATTGTTATTCAATTTTTCATGATTGTTTCGTAAAACATCGGCCCCCGATTTTATAGGATCGGCCCCCGATTTCTGTAAGTTCGGCCCCCGAATTCTTGTAATCGGCCACCGATTTTCATGTCCATTAGAGAATGTTTAGATTAACATAAGGTGAGGATAGGCACATATTGAGAGATGGATACCTTAATCCATAAGTTGGCATAGAAACATTATTAAGCTATGGAATGTTTCCAAATAACCAAGCAAGGCTTAAGAGAACAATGAGTGTAAGACCATAAGTTAATAAGTTATGTTTTGGGAGGTTATTTCCCCCTAAGAATGCATTAATATGCCAAGGCTAGAGAAAGTATTAGAAGTACTTACAAGTACTTAAGATGAGAATTAATGTTTAAGTTAAGGACCTATTTATAGGTTAGGCAATTAAGAATGAATACTTAAGAATGCATTAGATATGCACAAGAATATGAACGTATAAGATATGTATATGAACTTAAGTTAAAAATTTTATGACAAAGAATATGATAACGTGTTCATCAGACTCCGGATTATGCCGGATGGGATTTCTCCGAAAGGGCTATCCACACGTAATTTATAAGACGATATTAAACGTGTTCATCAGACTCCGGGTTTCGCCGGATGGGACTCTTCCGAGAGGATTGTCCACACGTAAGTTAAAAGATTAAGCATGTCCAGCAGGCTCCGGGTTACGCCGGATGGGACTTCTCCGAGAGGGTTGTCTACATGCAAGTTGTGTCCAGCAGGCTCCGGATTATGCCGGATGGGGCTTCACCGAGAGGGTTGCCTACACAAAGATAAGAGGAGTCCGGTGTTAGCCTGATATGATAGGAATTTCACCGGTATGATGGGAGATGTACTTCGGTGTTACTCCACCCGGATGCACTCCGTAAAACGAACCAAGATAATGCATTGTTTGTTCAACGCTAACTTCTAACTTTATGATATGCAAAGATGAATACGAATATGAATATGAACATGAATACGTATTATGTACTAAGAGTTAAGACAAAGACAAAGTAGTCATTAGACATCAACAAGTGATCATAGACTTCCCCTCGATCACTACGCATAAGATTATGAACATGAAAAGTATAAGAAAGATGAAGATATGTAGCGATCCTAGGTTTCCCCTTGATCGCGAATTATGTAGAGAAAGACGGCGATCATAGGTATCCCCAAGATTGCCGAGAGTAGGCACGGCGACCCTAGGTTTCCCCCGTGGTTGCCAACAGTAGGTTGGGCCGGAGCTCACAGAGACGTTATGTCTCACCCCAATCCTTCTGGTGCAGGTTCATAGGTTAGCAAGAGATGTTCATGAAGATCTTCAGGAAGACGCTGGATGGAGTGCAGATGCTCGTCATGGCAAGCTCAGGAGGTTGACAGATTTTGTAACGACCCTATTTTCGTATATTGTATTTTTATATATTTTATTTTATGGATTAGTATTTAAAAATATTTTCTAGTAATCGAGGAATAATTATTTAGCGCGAAGATAAGTTCGTAACCGAGTTTTTAAGGTTTTGGGCCTAGAGAGTGAATAGTGTTGGGCTTTAGTTTATGAGTAGTAATAATCCTATGTGGATGGATGTAGTAAGCTTGGATTGGATTGAAGGGCTAGGATTAACCCTTGTGAGTTAGTAAAGATGGAGGGCCAAGATTCATTTGTTGGGATTATAAGATATTTTGTGGGAGTGAATAGTGTCATTTTCCTCCTTTCCTTGTGAGAAAACGTGGGAGAAGAGAAGAGAAGGGGAGAAAGAGAGCTAGGGCAAGAAGAACAAGAGGAAAAGCTTGAGATTTGCTTGGATTCAAGGTAAGAGAGTTAGTATTACAACATTACAAGTGATTGAGAAGGGGAGAATGTCTATTTCTCCATCCCAAACTTCTCCTCACTTTGTCTAGGTTTTGATAGAGAGTTTTTGTGGTTTAAAGTTGTTAATGTTTATGTTTTGCTGGTTTGAATGCTAATTGATGTTGTTGATATGATTTGTTGGAGTCATGGTGTTGTGGGTTCATATGAGAAGTTTATGAAAAGTTATTGTTTTTGAACCCTAATTTCTTTGATAGATGAAATCCTTGCATGGGATTGTTTTTGAATGATGTTTTATGTTGGAAAGTTGATTTCAACATGTTCTGGAACTTGGGTAACTATGAATGGGCTGAAATGGTGGAAAGATCACATTTTTTTTATGACTGTGTACTGATACGGTCGCTTGTAGCGACGGAACATCGCTTGTAGCGACCAGGCAGGATTATTCCCTGCCTATCTGCGCTTGTAGCGACCACATGGACGCTTGTAGCGACCATGCTCGCTTGTAGCGACCGAAGGTTCGCTTGTAGCGACCAAGCAGGATGATTCCCTGCCTATGCTCGCTTGTAGCGACCACATGCTCGCTTGTAGCGACCAACCCTGAACAGGACTTCTTTGTTGAGTTGTTCTGGAGGTCCTGGTGCGCGCGGAGATGTCTTTTTGATATTGTATTCTTATAATACATTTTTGGAAACCTTGCCCACCATTTTAATCCATCTCTAATGTTTTCTAAAGATTATTTGTTTCAAGAAAGTTTTGAGTAGAACCCTAACTTGAGTGTGTGGGTGGGTTATCAAGTGTGTGGGTTTCCCTTTGAAACCCCTATTGTGTGAGACTTTGATGTGATTTGATTGATTTAGTTGAGATTGTTGAACTTGGTGAGTATATACATGTTGTGTCTTATGATTTGGCCATGAGAGCCTAGTAGTGGTGTTTGTTGTTGTTGTTGATGTTGTAATGATTATCAGAGAGCTGATAATTAGTTGTGTTGTTTGAGTTTGTTATTGTTGAGATAATTATCAGAGAGCTGATAATTAGTTGTGTTAGTAAGTATAGTGATAAGAGTATCATATATTTGCTAAGTGAAACATCATGCATTTCATTATTTGATGATATCCGGAGCGGATATGAAATCCAAGAGAGCTTGGTTATCAAGAGAGCTTGGTAAGGATATAAGTTTATCCGAATGATTTGGTACCACATGCATTAGAGAATGCATTTTGAGGGATGCATCCTAATTGACATTAGTGTGCATTTTAGAAATTATGTGTGCATAATGGTTAATGATGAGTTATTGATGATAGTTGTTGTTGATGAGTGTTATGTTTTGTCAATTATGTGTTGTGATTCTGTTATGTATAATAATGCGTTATTTATACATATTTTATTGTTTGTGATACTAACACTCTCTGTTTTGTGTTATGTGCTGGGTCATTGGGGATCCAGATCATCAGGTTGACGAGGTTATCGTAGAGGAGTAGCTTGCTGCTTAGAAGCTGCTTAGTGGTGAGGGTATAGCTTAGCTACCCTTACATTTTTTTTGTACTAGGTGTTGTATCCTAGTTAGAGTCTAGTGCTCTGATATTTGTAACACTATTTTGGGGGTATCTGAACTCGTATGTATGAATTTGGCAATGGCTTGTTGTAGAATTGCCTCTTTTGAAAATATTATGTATATATTTTTGTGTAATATATGCAAGCTTATTTGTAAGCATTCGTTGAGTTGTTTTCCGCTGCATTGTTTGTGAATCAAATATGTTTTGATTTAAGGTGATGTTTTATGAAAATGAGTTTCTTAATGTTGTAACTTCCTATGGCCTTAACGTTTTCTTTTATTAAAGTTAATAATCGGCGGTTAAGGGTTAGGGTGTTACAATAGTTGGTATCAGAGCAGGTCGATCCATTGGATCAATTAAGTTTAGTATACCCTTTGTGTAACCTGTGTTTTCTTAAACACTGTGTGCTCACTTCTGTTATGTGATGTTTGGTAGAGTGTGGATATGGCGCAACGAGCACTTGCGGACGCGATGGAGCGGATGGCTGATGCCATGGCTCAGGATGCTGCTAGTAGGACTGCGGATAGAGCCGCACAACAAGCTAGAGGAGGCGGAGAAGATGAGTTGAGACTCGAGAGGTTTATGAACAACAAACCGCCTATCTTCAAGGGAGGATACGATCCAGATGGAGCTCAGACTTGGTTGGAAGGGATTGAGAGAATTTTTGGAGCTATGCGTTGTCTGGATGCGCATAAGGTGTTGCTAGGAGCGTATGTTCTCCATGATGAAGCTGATCATTGGTGGGGAAATGCTAGTCAGAGGTTGGGAGCTGGTGGAGCTTTGATTACTTGGGCTCGTTTTCGGAGAGAGTTTTTAACCAAGTATTTTCCGGCAGACGAGAGGAATCGTAAGGTGATTGAGTTCATGGAGCTCAAGCAAGGAAGTTTATCTGTGTCTGAGTATGCGGCCAAGTTTGAAGATTTGTGCCGTTTTGCTCCTCATTACAACACAGTGGAAGCTGAGGAAGACAAGTGTGTGAAGTTTGAGAATGGGCTGAGGCCGGATATCAAACAGTTGATTGGGTTTAGCGAAATCAGAAATTTTCCAATGTTGGTGAATAAGAGCCGGATATGTGATAAGGATGGTAAAGCTAAGGCTAATTACTACAAAGCTGCGAATGAGAAGAGGGGAAAGGACATGGCTAGAGGTAAACCTTATAGCAAAGGTGGAAAGAAACCAGATGAAGGTGGGAGTAGTGGTAACAAGTTTGGAGTTAATAGGAATTGTTTTAAGTGTGGACAACCGGGTCATCGTTTCTTTGAATGCCCGAAGAGTGATGGAAGATGTTTCAAGTGTGGTGATCCTAACCACATGGCTAATCAATGCAAGAAAGGTCTAGTTTGCTTCAACTGCAAAGAAGCGGGTCATAAGAGCAATGAGTGTAAGAAGCCTAGAGCGGCTGGAGGAAATGTGTTTGCTTTGGATGGTGGTGATGCGAAGGCGGACAACTTGATCAGAGGTACATGCTTTATCAATAATACTCCTTTGTCTGCTATTATTGATACGGGTGCTACCCATTCGTTTATTTCTATGGATTGTGTTAAGAGGTTGGGTCTTAAAGTAGAAAATATGTTGGGACGCATGGTTATTGAAACGCCTGCGAGTGGTTCTGTATCGACTACTCTAGTTTGTGTTGATTGTTCAGTCATTATGTATGATCGACTCTTTGGTATGGATTTAGTCTGCATTCCGTTGAGCGGAATAGATGTTATCTTTGGTATGAACTGGTTAGAATTTAATCGGGTTCATATCAACTGCGGTGAGAGGACGGTTACATTTCCAAGACCGGAGCCAGAGTTGTGTTCGAAGCTCATGTGTTGTCGAGAAGTGGTAAGATCAGTGAAGGCTCAAGAAGATGTGTTTGCTATGTTTGCTTCGTTGAGGGTGGAAGAGAAGATTGAGGTTGACGCGTTGCCGGTGGTGCGTGATTTCCCAGATGTTTTTCCAGATGACATTTTGGATTTACCACCCGAGAGAGAGGTCGAATTCGCAATTGACATCGTACCTGGCACTAGTCCAATTTCTATGGCGCCGTATCGTATGTCAGCTGCTGAGCTAGAAAAGTTGAAGGAACAATTGGAGGAATTGTTAGAGAAGAAGTTTGTAAGACCGAGTGTATCGCCGTGGGGTGCGCCGGTTCTGTTGGTGAAGAAGAAAGATGGTAGTATGCGTCTGTGCATTGATTACCGTCAGTTGAATAAAGCAACTATCAAGAACAAGTATCCACTTCCGAGGATAGATGATTTGATGGATCAGTTAGTGGGAGCCTGTGTGTTCAGCAAGATTGATTTGAGATCGGGATATCACCAGATAAGAGTGAAGGCGGAGGATATACCGAAGACTGCTTTCAGGACAAGGTATGGTCACTACGAGTACGCCGTTATGCCTTTTGGAGTTACTAATGCACCTGGAGTGTTTATGGAATATATGAATCGTATATTTCATTCCTTTTTGGATCGATTCGTGGTGGTCTTCATAGACGATATTTTGGTATACTCGAAGACGGAAGAGGAACATGCTGAGCATTTGAAGATTGTGTTAGAGGTGTTGCGCGAGAAGAGGCTTTATGCAAAGTTTTCTAAGTGTGAATTTTGGTTGCATGAAGTTAGCTTTTTGGGTCACGTCATTTCAAGTGGTGGTATAGCAGTGGATCCTGCTAAGGTAGAAGCAGTGCAAGATTGGGGAACGCCGGAGTCTGTTACTGAGATCCGAAGTTTTCTTGGTTTGGCCGGTTACTATCGGAGGTTCATCGAAGGATTTTCAAAGTTGGCGTTGCCGTTGACGCAGTTGACTAGGAAGGGTCAAGCTTTTATTTGGGATGATAAGTGTGAGCAGAGTTTCCAAGAGCTGAAGAGGAGGTTGACATCTGCACCTGTGCTAATTCTGCCACATCCGAAGGAACCGTTCGTGGTTTATTGTGATGCATCGAAGATGGGTCTAGGTGGTGTGTTGATGCAGAGGGGACAAGTTGTTGCTTATGCATCAAGACAGCTGAAGATTCACGAGAGGAACTATCCTACGCATGATTTGGAACTAGCTGCTGTTGTGTTTGTTCTCAAGATTTGGAGGCACTACTTGTATGGATCAAGGTTCGAGGTTTTCAGCGATCACAAGAGTCTGAAGTACTTGTTTGATCAGAAGGAGCTCAACATGAGGCAAAGAAGATGGTTAGAGTTTCTTAAGGATTATGACTTCGAGTTGAGTTATCATCCGGGTAAAGCTAATGTGGTAGCCGATGCGTTGAGTAGGAAGTCTTTGCATATGTCTTCTTTGATGGCGAAGGAACTGAGATTGATTGAAGAGTTTAGAGACCTCAGTTTGGTTTTTGAAAGGACAACCAGAAGCGTGAAGCTAGGGATGTTGAAGTTGACGAATGATTTTCTTGAAGAGGTTGTGGAAAAGCAAAAGTATGATGTGAGATTGATGAAGCTTAAGACGCTCATCGAGCAAGGGAAAAAGGTAAACGTTGAGATCGATGAGAAAGGCGTGATGAGATGTCAAGGAAGGTTATGTGTACCTGACGTGCCTGAATTGAAGCGGATGATCTTGGAAGAAGGTCACAGAAGCAACTTAAGTATTCATCCTGGAGTTACTAAGATGTATCAAGATCTGAGGAAAATGTTTTGGTGGCAAGGGATGAAGAAAGAGATCGCCGAGTTTGTTTTCGCTTGTTTGACTTGTCAGAAGTCCAAGGTGGAGCATCAGAAGCCGTCGGGGCTATTGCAACCTATGTTTGTTCCAGAGTGGAAATGGGATAGTATTGCGATGGATTTTGTAAGCGGTTTGCCGAAGACGTCGAAAGGTAACAATATGATTTGGGTAGTTGTCGACAGGTTAACAAAGTCTGCTCATTTCATAGCTATCAAGACCGGTATGCTAGTACCGAAGTTGGCTGAGATTTATGTCGAGCAAATCGTGAGATTGCATGGAATACCGTCGAGTATTGTATCGGATCGAGATCCCCGTTTTACTTCAAGGTTTTGGGAGAGTTTGCAAGAAGCGTTGGGAACTAAGTTGCGGATGAGTTCTGCTTATCACCCGCAGACGGATGGTCAGTCGGAGAGGACAATTCAATCATTGGAGGATTTGTTAAGATCGTGTATTTTGGAACAAGGAGTGAGTTGGGAAGCTTGCTTACCATTGATTGAGTTTACGTATAACAACAGTTTTCATTCGAGCATTGGTATGGCACCTTTTGAAGCGTTGTATGGAAGGAGATGTAGAACACCTTTGTGTTGGTTTGAATCGGGAGAAAGTGTGATGCTTGGACCTGAGATTGTGCAACAAACGACCGAGAAGATCAAGATGATCCAAGAGAAGATGAGAGCATCGCAGAGTCGCCAGAAGAGTTATGCCGACAAGAGAAGAAAGGATATAGAATTTCAAGAAGGAGAGCATGTGTTTCTAAGAGTTACATCGACTACGGGTATTGGACGGGCTTTGAAATCGAAGAAGTTAGCATCGAGATTCATTGGTCCGTATCAGATTTTGAAGAGGATTGGGAAGGTGGCGTATAGGATTGCGTTACCGCCGTCGTTGTCGAATCTACATGATGTTTTTCACGTGTCTCAATTAAGGAAATACGTATCGGATCCGTCACATGTGATTGAGTCGGACGAGATACAAGTGAGAGAGAATTTAACAGTTGCAACGGTACCCTTAAGGATTGAAGGACAAGAGATGAAGAGGCTCAGGAATAAAGAGATTTCATCGGTGAAAGTCGTTTGGGGAGGCCCAGCCGGTGAATATGCGACGTGGGAGCTCGAGAGCAAGATGCGGGATTCTTATCCAGAGTTGTTTTCAGGTATTTTCGAGGGCGAAAATTCTTTTTAGGGGGGTAGAGTTGTAACGACCCTATTTTCGTATATTGTATTTTTATATATTTTATTTTATGGATTAGTATTTAAAAATATTTTCTAGTAATCGAGGAATAATTATTTAGCGCGAAGATAAGTTCGTAACCGAGTTTTTAAGGTTTTGGGCCTAGAGAGTGAATAGTGTTGGGCTTTAGTTTATGAGTAGTAATAATCCTATGTGGATGGATGTAGTAAGCTTGGATTGGATTGAAGGGCTAGGATTAACCCTTGTGAGTTAGTAAAGATGGAGGGCCAAGATTCATTTGTTGGGATTATAAGATATTTTGTGGGAGTGAATAGTGTCATTTTCCTCTTTTCCTTGTGAGAAAACGTGGGAGAAGAGAAGAGAAGGGGAGAAAGAGAGCTAGGGCAAGAAGAACAAGAGGAAAAGCTTGAGATTTGCTTGGATTCAAGGTAAGAGAGTTAGTATTACAACATTACAAGTGATTGAGAAGGGGAGAATGTCTATTTCTCCATCCCAAACTTCTCCTCACTTTGTCTAGGTTTTGATAGAGAGTTTTTGTGGTTTAAAGTTGTTAATGTTTATGTTTTGCTGGTTTGAATGCTAATTGATGTTGTTGATATGATTTGTTGGAGTCATGGTGTTGTGGGTTCATATGAGAAGTTTATGAAAAGTTATTGTTTTTGAACCCTAATTTCTTTGATAGATGAAATCCTTGCATGGGATTGTTTTTGAATGATGTTTTATGTTGGAAAGTTGATTTCAACATGTTCTGGAACTTGGGTAACTATGAATGGGCTGAAATGGTGGAAAGATCACATTTTTTTTATGACTGTGTACTGATACGGTCGCTTGTAGCGACGGAACATCGCTTGTAGCGACCAGGCAGGATTATTCCCTGCCTATCTGCGCTTGTAGCGACCACATGGACGCTTGTAGCGACCATGCTCGCTTGTAGCGACCGAAGGTTCGCTTGTAGCGACCAAGCAGGATGATTCCCTGCCTATGCTCGCTTGTAGCGACCACATGCTCGCTTGTAGCGACCAACCCTGAACAGGCCTTCTTTGTTGAGTTGTTCTGGAGGTCCTGGTGCGCGCGGAGATGTCTTTTTGATATTGTATTCTTATAATACATTTTTGGAAACCTTGCCCACCATTTTAATCCATCTCTAATGTTTTCTAAAGATTATTTGTTTCAAGAAAGTTTTGAGTAGAACCCTAACTTGAGTGTGTGGGTGGGTTATCAAGTGTGTGGGTTTCCCTTTGAAACCCCTATTGTGTGAGACTTTGATGTGATTTGATTGATTTAGTTGAGATTGTTGAACTTGGTGAGTATATACATGTTGTGTCTTATGATTTGGCCATGAGAGCCTAGTAGTGGTGTTTGTTGTTGTTGTTGATGTTGTAATGATTATCAGAGAGCTGATAATTAGTTGTGTTGTTTGAGTTTGTTATTGTTGAGATAATTATCAGAGAGCTGATAATTAGTTGTGTTAGTAAGTATAGTGATAAGAGTATCATATATTTGCTAAGTGAAACATCATGCATTTCATTATTTGATGATATCCGGAGCGGATATGAAATCCAAGAGAGCTTGGTTATCAAGAGAGCTTGGTAAGGATATAAGTTTATCCGAATGATTTGGTACCACATGCATTAGAGAATGCATTTTGAGGGATGCATCCTAATTGACATTAGTGTGCATTTTAGAAATTATGTGTGCATAATGGTTAATGATGAGTTATTGATGATAGTTGTTGTTGATGAGTGTTATGTTTTGTCAATTATGTGTTGTGATTCTGTTATGTATAATAATGCGTTATTTATACATATTTTATTGTTTGTGATACTAACACTCTCTGTTTTGTGTTATGTGCTGGGTCATTGGGGATCCAGATCATCAGGTTGACGAGGTTATCGTAGAGGAGTAGCTTGCTGCTTAGAAGCTGCTTAGTGGTGAGGGTATAGCTTAGCTACCCTTACATTTTTTTTGTACTAGGTGTTGTATCCTAGTTAGAGTCTAGTGCTCTGATATTTGTAACACTATTTTGGGGGTATCTGAACTCGTATGTATGAATTTGGCAATGGCTTGTTGTAGAATTGCCTCTTTTGAAAATATTATGTATATATTTTTGTGTAATATATGCAAGCTTATTTGTAAGCATTCGTTGAGTTGTTTTCCGCTGCATTGTTTGTGAATCAAATATGTTTTGATTTAAGGTGATGTTTTATGAAAATGAGTTTCTTAATGTTGTAACTTCCTATGGCCTTAACGTTTTCTTTTATTAAAGTTAATAATCGGCGGTTAAGGGTTAGGGTGTTACAGATTTTATATATGTATATGAACATGTATTATATGATATTTGGACATTTATGTAAACGAGGAAATTGTACTCATTCAGTGGTTTGTATATTTTAATTATTGTAAATTTTAATGTATTCCGATATCAGATTAACGCACATGCTAATATACTAGTTAAAGTTAGTATGGGTGTTACAATTGGTATCAGAGCAGGTCGATTCAGACCGTGCCTTGGGTCATTAAAGTTTCAATAAAAGTAGTGGGACCATTGGGTTCCGGATATTGTCCTAAAGGTCACATCTAGTTGAGCCTGATCAACTCAACCTAGTATATGACAGTTAGGATATATGTCCGAGAGCTGAATGTGACCAAGGAGGAATGAAGTCTATGAAGGGCGAAGATTAAGGTGACATAATTTTAAGACGGAATTGGCGGAGAAGTACTCATGCCAAATGGTGGCCATCAAACTGTAAGTGACGAAGCCTGATAGTGGCAAGGTCTTAGAGACATAAGGGATATTTAGCAGTGAGGTGAAGCGCCTCAACCCAGTTGGACGCATCGTTGGACGATGCCTCGTCTGCGGAAGACATAAGGATTAAGGAATCATGGAATGCTCTAAGGAATGACGTGGAACCTTGGCGGACACGGTAGTTTGAGAAGTTAAAGTGAAGTGTGGACTAAGTAACAATTCTGAGTACAGAGTTGAAGAATCGAACTTGAATCGGATGAGATTTTAATGTCCGAACAGTTAAGAGAATTAATTATGGATTACGTGAGTTATTTGGACAGATGAAACCAACCACTCAAGTGTGGTTATTGAGTATGAATTACAAGTAAGTTTGACCCCATCAGATCAGCCACGTCTCCTGAACCAGATTTGTGAAATAAGATGAGGAGATGATATGCAGCCTAAGAACTAAGATGGATGAATAAGTGGTAACAATAAGACTCGTTGTATGTCAAAGCGTGAATCAAATTTTTGGATGTATCCTAAAAGTAAGAAGATTAGAAGTAAGAGAAGCTAGACTGGAATTTTACTTAATGAAGGTTGGATAATAAATAATAAGTTGCTGGAATTTATTATGCTAATGGACGAATTAAGTTGAACACTCTTGATTAGACGAACAGTATTGAATTTCCTTGATTGGTTAAAGAAGGTAAGTTCAAGATAACACAAGGTTATAATAGACCAGTGTTGAAGGATGGTCAGGATTTCAGCCGAGTAATTACGTTGAGATTTTATATACGGCGGATCGTCTTGAACATGAAATTTTAGGATTGAGGTAAATGCTAAGGAGTTGAATGCATCCCATAGAAGAGGTTTCTTCCACAAATTTTATATAACAGAAAGAGATCACCTCGTGTTGATAAGTTTCCGAGGGCAGTAATGAGGTATAGACTTGAATTGTGAAATACAATAACGAGTTACTGGAGGAATCCAGTAGATCATGATAATGTGCAAAAGTTTAAGATCGATTAATCGGGCACTCGAAGAAACGCAACCTATGTTGGGCATTCTAGAGAACCGGTAAGAATTTGGAACTTTCAAGACGAATTGTTCCATAGAAACTCGAGGGTAACTTAAAGGACATGATAGAGCTAAGGAGACCAAAGTTATCCCGGGAAGATTATGGATATGAAATCATTACGGATAAAGAAAGAGAGAATAGTAACAAGACTCAAATGAAAGGTATGAACCGTCAGAAGCTATAAGTGTTTTTAGAAGTTGCCACAAATGAATGTACATGAATTTAAGCTGCCTCAGACATACTTCCAGTCAGGTTTCTGCAATGTTTAATGGTTATACATGAAGAGCTGACTAAGAGAAATGGTAACGTCAGACAAATTTGTTACAGTGATTACGAAGTGATAGAGTAAAATGATTGATCGATGGAATTTTATGTGACAGTAGTGAAGTTTTCTTCCGAAGCTAACTCGAGTGTTAAAACCAGAGTGGCGCAGCGGAGTGGTAACCCAAGAATGATATAATGAACAACGCTAAGCTGAGGCTTAGAGTATGAGAAGATGTTAAGTGCTTAATTCATATGATACGGAATAGTAGTAAGCATAAGCGACTTGAACATATCATGAGTTCTAATGGAAAGTTATGGAAGTTAAGTTGATATATATACTTTAAACCTCGAAATCTATGAGGAATGAAATATTTGAATAGAGGCCTTGATCAGATACGACAATGCAGTGGCGAATGAGTTTAATTTCATGTTGTACCCATGTCATGTTAACCTATCTTAGCTGAAGATTTTGGAAAGTCTTGAACTTAATGTTCACCATTAAAGGACGGAGAACTTTTACGCAGATTAAAAGTTATTCGTAGTTCATGGTAAAGGGCTACGTAATTTCAGGTTATGACTAAAGGATTAGAGACTGAGTGTGCTATTTGGGTAGCAATCGAGTAGGGTTTTCCGTTGGAAATAAGAATCTTGAATTTGATATCCAAAACAAGAAATAAGTTTGTGATGCTGATGAATTGTAACCATAAATTTACATTATAGGTTGTTGTATACTTAAGAATAAACATGAGTAACATTGGCGGGGCAAACCTGGCAAGCCAGTTGAAAGGCAAATCCCGGATGTTACGAAATGAGTTAAGCGTAAGGAAAGATTTCCAATTGATGTAGTAGTGTCTCAAATATGTTAAGATTAAGAATGATGTCCCGTTAGTCGGACAAAGATGAGGTAATGTAAAGTGTACACGTGCTCGCTTATGTATGTGAGATATATGCTATGAAATATGTTATATAATGATATGTGAGACGACTTAAGCCACCCATCACCTGGACTAAATTCCTATAAGTTTGGGATTATCGGTGTAGAAAAAATTTATGCTACGACAAGAAAACGAGAATAAGTTGTGACAAGAACGATGGGAGATTGGCAAACTCCTAGTATGAAGAATGATTTCTAAGTTACGCTAAAGATCAATCGAAGCAAAACGCGGGTAATCAGTAAGATTTCGCGAGCCCTTGAGGAATTCCGTAGTGGAAGCAATGATTAAGATTATGGAAAGTGACACACCAGGATGCCTCCTCCTTGTATTTGTATAATGGAGGTAGTGCAGTAGTTTTACTCTCATTAAAGAATGATATATTTATGGTAAAACCATAAATGTAGGATGCCGTTGTATAAGGCAAAGATCGAATATAAGAATTCAATGGAATCGTCGAGGATAATAAGAAAGTCCAATGTCGTTTAAGTAAGGTTACGCGGACTATGACGAGATTATAAGATTTAGCACAAGTGTTAGGATTGGATAGCGCTAGTTTGGGTTTGCAAGAAGTGTATAAACAAGGGTATGGTCAACAAGTTGGATGCGATGGTTCGGATAACCTTATATTCTACTACGCAAGAAAAGTGTAATGCACATCAAGCGTTTCAGATAATGAAAAGATTGTCGAATACATTCGACTTATAGAGTTGGAATCTAAGGGATTCCGATAAGTAAGATGAACTCGAGTCTTGACCAATGAAGAAAGTAATACGGGAGATTAATTTGTATGATAGTGGATTCTAAATTTCGAGGACGAAATTTCTTTAAGGGGGGTAGATTGTAACATCCCGCCTAAGACTCGAATGTTTACCGATATTGAGACGATGTATCAGAAATGTTTTAAGTGAAGGACAATTTGGTAAATTGTCAGTTAATGGGTTTATTTATATGGCAATTGTAATATCCCGCTCATAAGTATCAGTTATCAGTGTTAGAAGTAAATTAATAACCGTGGCGATTTAGTAATAAGTGGCAATGGCAATATTGTGAATAATTCAAAAAGGAGGAATTATAAGAAAAGGAATGGCAAGATATTTTCACTATTATTCATTCTTCTCTTCTACTCTCCCATAACCAGCCTTCCTTCCCTCATTTCACTCATCTCTCACGCCCCCATCTCACTCACCATCATCCATCCAAACTTCACTCAAAACTCTAGTAAGAAAATCTTGCAAAACAAGCTTGTATTTGGTAAGGTTAGAGCAAAGGAAAGAAAAGGAGAAATAAGGTAAGAATCACTTCAATCTTCCCTTCTCACTTCAAATTTTCGTGCCTATTGCTTGAGCCTAAACCTCTATTTTATCTTGCATGATGATTCTTGAAGAAGAAGAAGTTATGGGTAGAGATTTGGAGTTGGATTGGAGGAAGTTGGAGAAACCCGTATTTGGGGACAGGGCTCCATTTAAATGGTAAGAACTCTCTCTCTATAACTCCGAATCAAGTGGTCTTTGATGCTATGGAAAGCTAACAAAATTATCTACGTTTTGGTACCAATTTCGTGAAGTTTGGCTGAGTATAGAAGCCTGGGGACGGGTTTGAAGTCAGGGGTCCGAAACTGCAAATCTGCAGAAAACTTGGTTCTTGCTAGTAAGCCTAGTCTTGAGGATTTTGGAACAAGGTTGAAGTTAAAGGATTAGCTAGCACCAAATCAAGTTTGAGGTGAGTTCCCTTGGGGTTTTAGAACCCACCTTGTTGAATTTTTGATGAATAAGTTGTGTATTGGATAAAATTTGTAATTAGTGCCCAATTCCTCATGCTAGTCAAACTCTTTAGTTAATCATGTTGTAATTTATCAATATGTTTTAGAAGACTCTTCTCTTGAGCTGTTTTGATGTTGGACATGGTTGGTTTAGCCCAAAGGACTGAAATCACGTTTTGGAAAATGTAGAAATCGGCCACCGATTTCATAAAATCGGCCACCGAATTGTTATTCAATTTTTCATGATTGTTTCGTAAAACATCGGCCCCCGATTTTATAGGATCGGCCCCCGATTTCTGTAAGTTCGGCCCCCGAATTCTTGTAATCGGCCACTGATTTTCATGTCCATTAGAGAATGTTTAGATTAACATAAGGTGAGGATAGGCACATATTGAGAGATGGATACCTTAATCCATAAGTTGGCATAGAAACATTATTAAGCTATGGAATGTTTCCAAATAACCAAGCAAGGCTTAAGAGAACAATGAGTGTAAGACCATAAGTTAATAAGTTATGTTTTGGGAGGTTATTTCCCCCTAAGAATGCATTAATATGCCAAGGCTAGAGAAAGTATTAGAAGTACTTACAAGTACTTAAGATGAGAATTAATGTTTAAGTTAAGGACCTATTTATAGGTTAGGCAATTAAGAATGAATACTTAAGAATGCATTAGATATGCACAAGAATATGAACGTATATAAGATATGTATATGAACTTAAGTTAAGAATTTTATGACAAAGAATATGATAACGTGTTCATCAGACTCCGGATTATGCCGGATGGGATTTCTCCGAAAGGGCTATCCACACGTAATTTATAAGACGATATTAAACGTGTTCATCAGACTCCGGGTTTCGCCGGATGGGACTCTTCCGAGAGGATTGTCCACACGTAAGTTAAAAGATTAAGCATGTCCAGCAGGCTCCGGGTTACGCCGGATGGGACTTCTCCGAGAGGGTTGTCTACATGCAAGTTGTGTCCAGCAGGCTCCGGATTATGCCGGATGGGGCTTCACCGAGAGGGTTGCCTACACAAAGATAAGAGGAGTCCGGTGTTAGCCTGATATGATAGGAATTTCACCGGTATGATGGGAGATGTACTTCGGTGTTACTCCACCCGGATGCACTCCGTAAAACGAACCAAGATAATGCATTGTTTGTTCAACGCTAACTTCTAACTTTATGATATGCAAAGATGAATACGAATATGAATATGAACATGAATACGTATTATGTACTAAGAGTTAAGACAAAGACAAAGTAGTCATTAGACATCAACAAGTGATCATAGACTTCCCCTCGATCACTACGCATAAGATTATGAACATGAAAAGTATAAGAAAGATGAAGATATGTAGCGATCCTAGGTTTCCCCTTGATCGCGAATTATGTAGAGAAAGACGGCGATCATAGGTATCCCCAAGATTGCCGAGAGTAGGCTCGGCGACCCTAGGTTTCCCCCGTGGTTGCCAACAGTAGGTTGGGCCGGAGCTCACTGAGACGTTATGTCTCACCCCAATCCTTCTGGTGCAGGTTCATAGGTTAGCAAGAGATGTTCATGAAGATCTTCAGGAAGACGCTGGATGGAGTGCAGATGCTCGTCATGGCAAGCTCAGGAGGTTGACAGATTTTATATATGTATATGAACATGTATTATATGATATTTAGACATTTATGTAAACGAGCAAATTGTACTCATTCAGTGGTTTGTATATTTTAATTATTGTAAATTTTAATGTATTCCGATATCAGATTAACGCACATGCTAATATACTAGTTAAAGTTAGTATGGGTGTTACAGTTATGGTTGGATATGTTTGAAAAGGGAATGACGATTGTCCGAACGACGAGACATACGTCACGCATTCGTACAATCGGGGCAATGGAGAGACATACGTCACACCATCCCTTTTTCATTCATGTTTTTGGGTAGAAATTTTTTAGAAATCCCAAGGTATATCAAAACATTCGGTTTGAAAACCCAAATTGGAAAGATTTAGCAATTTTGCTTAGAAAACGCCCAAGTCCGTCTCATTTTGCGAAAAGCGAACGTATTTGGCGTATGTTCATGTTTGAGTTTTGAACATCATGAACAATATTTATTGTTCAAGTTTTGATTGAAATGATGAACATAGCTGATTTGTTCATGTGGTTTTGAAAGTTTGAGAACATAACTTGTTTTGCAAGTTATCCACAAAATGTCGTACGAACTTGTGAATTTGTCGAAATTGCGCAAAATCCTTGTTATGGTTTGAAAAAAAACATGGGTTTAAAAACTCTTAGGTTCTGAGCTCCTGGGCTAGAACCTCAAAAAATGGTCATTTTGACACCTAAACTCAGATTCTGAGTTCTGTCATGGTCGCACTGCGACCATGACTTCGCACTGCGAAGCATGCGAATTTTTGAGTTCAGAAGCTGTTTCTGAACTTTTGTTCAGAAACAACTTCTGAACACACTCAGGACCTTTTAGGTGAGTGAAAAGCTTTGAGTTTTTGGGATGAAAAAGGCTGGACAAACCAGTTTTAATGTTTTGAAAACCTTGGGATTTCTTTGAAATTCAAAAGGGGTTTTTTAGAACCAAATGGTTTTGAACCAAAATTGCTATGCAAACACAATTGTAAATGCAATACAAAGGCTTAGAAACTTACAGAACTGCTTAGCAAAGCTCCAGCTGCAATGGATTTGAATTGGTTGAAGGCTTTCACAAGGTTTTTTGATATTGGTGATGAACTTGAACTTTGTGATGCTTTGTGTTGGATTGGTTTTTTTCTGGTTGTTTGTGAGTATTTGTAAGCTGGAATGAGTAGAGTTTCTGCTCTTGAAATGCTGTTATCAGTTGTTTTTTGCTCTTGAAATGCTGTTATTGTAAGTGTTTAGAACCTTGGGCATTGCCTTCTATTTATAGGCCAAAACCAAATCTATTTCATCATTAGAAAATCCCAAAATCCAGCTGATTTGTGGCTAGGATCAGGCTGAATCCCTTTGCATTAAATGCTAATGGATAGAGGCAACCTTGCCTTGTGCCAAGGGGCAAGACTCAGCCTGATTTCAGCCACAAATTCAAAGGTTTTAGGATAGTAATGATGATGAAATAGGGCTGAATTGCAATTGGCTAAGCTTGGGGATCAATCCTTGCAATCTCAATGGTTGATCAATAAAAACGTGCACTGTGATGTGCAGAGATTGAGGGATGAGAAAGGCTACCTATGGCTGGTGTGAGGGGTGAAAAGCTGCTGCAAAAACAGGGTAGGCACTCATGGCTTTTCAAGTGAGAAAATCCAGCTAGTTTGACTGGTTTTGGGGGAAGCAAGCAGGAGGAAAGTCATCAAGCAGGTGGCTGGCAACCTTGTGGTGGTTAACAGGTCACTTGGGAGGGACAAGAGCTGCCCAAGGGCAAGCCCACTTGCTTGTCACATGCTAGGTTGGAAGAAAAAGCTTCCAACCTTGGCATTAATGGCAAGTCTTTCAATTCTGGTTTTGCTTGGCCCAAATAGCCATGAATGCTGATTAAAATAAATATGGAAATGATATGCAACAAAAACTGGAATTAAATCAAAAACATCAAAAATCTGCAGAAAAATCGCAGACTTCGCAGTGCGAAGTGAGCTTCGCAGTGCGAAGTCAGCATTTTTGAAATGTTGACTTTCCTGTTGACTTTTGTTGACTTTGACTTTTTTCCCCCTCTTTGATTTTTTTGATTTTTTGTTTTAAAATGCTTAGGACAAAATTAGGGTACTACAGCTGCCCCTACTTAATTGTGTCTTCGCATAGAGTGCGTGAGTGCCGAGGGCATCTCATGAACTCTTTGCGAAGATCAATTAAGTAAAAGAAGGACCCGAATTTTGTCCTTCGCGGAATGCAAATGCAATGGTTTGAGAAGGTTGATCGTATCCAGACGCTAACACTGGAGGTAGATCCACTGGGGAAGGTGATCTTATCTAGGCACTTTCACTAGAGGTCGATACACTGAGGGAGGTAATCTTATCTAGGCACTTTCACTAGAGGTCGATACCTAAGCTAGGTAATCTTATTCAGCCGCTTTCACTGAAGGTCGATTCCTAACGAGCTGTGATCTTATTCAGCCGCTAACACTGAAGGTCGATACACTGGGGAAGGTGATCTTATCTAGGCACTTTCACTAGAAGTTGATACCTAAGCTAGGTAATCTTATCTAGGCGCTTTCACTAGAGGTCGATTCCTAACGAGCTGTGATCTTATTCAGCCGCTAACACTGAAGGTCGATACACTGGGGGAGGTGATCTTATCTAGGCACTTTCACTAGAGGTCGATACCTAAGCTAGGTAATCTTATTCAGCCGCTTTCACTGAAGGTCGATTCCTAACGAGCTGTGATCTTATTCAGCCGCTAACACTGAAGGTCGATACACTGGGGGAGGTGATCTTATCTAGGCACTTTCACTAGAGGTCGATACCTAAGCTAGGTAATCTTATTCAGCCGCTTTCACTGAAGGTCGATTCCTAACGAGCTGTGATCTTATTCAGCCGCTAACACTGAAGGTCGATACACTGAGGGAGGTAATCTTATCTAGGCACTTTCACTAGAGGTCGATACCTAAGCTAGGTAATCTTATTCAGGCGTTTTCACTGAAGGTCGATTCCTAACGAGCTGTGATCTTATTCAGCCGCTAACACTGAAGGTCGATACACTGAGGGAGGTAATCTTATCTAGGCAATTTCACTAGAGGTCGATACCTAAGCTAGGTAATCTTATTCAGCCGCTTTCACTGAAGGTCGATTCCTAACGAGCTGTGATCTTATTCAGCCGCTAACACTGAAGGTCGATACACTGGGGGAGGTGATCTTATCTAGGCACTTTCACTAGAGGTCGATACCTAAGCTAGGTAATCTTATTCAGCCGCTTTCACTGAAGGTCGATTCCTAACGAGCTGTGATCTTATTCAGCCGCTAACACTGAAGGTCGATACACTGGGGGAGGTGATCTTATCTAGGCACTTTCACTAGAGGTCGATACCTAAGCTAGGTAATCTTATTCAGCCGCTTTCACTGAGGGTCGATTCCTAACGAGCTGTGGTCTTATTCAGCCGCTAACACTGAAGGTCGATACACTGGGGGAGGTGATCTTATCTAGGCACTTTCACTAGAGGTCGATACCTAAGCTAGGTAATCTTATTCAGCCGCTTTCACTGAAGGTCGATTCCTAACGAGCTGTGGTCTTACCCTAAATAGGTGCCCCTGGTTGAACCGGAAAACATGATTGTATGATGCATGTTATGCAGTATGATATGCAGTGATATGCAATGCAATATGATATGAGATGGACTCAAACAAAGATTCCTTCTGGGGAATTGGGGACAGTTAGTGAAGGAGGTTCACTGGGGAACGCTTACTTGACTGTTGATGGATGCTGGTGAATATGTGATACTCACTGGAGAATCCTTGTTGAGGATGCATGACATGATATGAAATGCATGTGTATGAATGATTTGTATATGCATGCATGGATGAAAATGACATGATGCATGACTTATGCTATGCATGATATGAGGGATAATGGTTGGGTGCCGAGCAAAGACGGTCTTGGTTGTGGTTGTGCCAATGACGATTGGACTCTCTCTTTTTTTTTGTTTTGTTGGTTGGTTGGTTTGGAAGGACAAGGTCCTTTGCCTACATACCCGAATGGGATCAAAACCGGTGTAGTTCGGGCCTGTCCCGAGGATTTGTGTTTGTCTGCCAATGATGATTGGACTTTTTGTTTGGGGTTGAGACTCCCTGGGGGTGTCAATGAGGTTTGGCTCATGGGGATATAAGGATCATTTTGGAAGCATGATCGATATCCAGCCTTGATGTTTGGATGTTTAGGGTGCTTACTGGGGAATTTTGTTCCGCTCGTATGACTAAAAAGCTTGATGAGACGAGATTAGACCGGCGAGGTAAAAAGTGGACCAGTGTAAACATTTGGTAATCCTCGCGAGGATGACGTCTTAGGGGATATATTTGAATATGGACGGGGTAAGACCGTGATAATTGATGAAGGATAAATACCTCGTGGGGATTATTAATCCGCTGCGTAAATCGTGCTAAACTGCTGAGGAGCATAACTGATGGTTCCGCTGAGGATGCTTGTGCTCTGGTTGGTCAGTCTCGCTTGAATCGTCCCTTCAGGCTCTTGATTTGACGGGGATATTCCTTTCTGATTCACAGGTGACCAGAAATCCCTTTAGTAATTAACCATGCTTGGCCTGCGAGGCTTATCTGCTCTATGGATAGATTTTGATGCACGTTTTTTTTTTAAGTACTCACAACTCAGAGAAAATGTGCCTGTTTTTATTTATTTGAAAACATAAAAGATTCCACGTAATTTTTTTGGAAATATATACACTATCATAGATGGAATTTTTGACAAAAGTAAAAGACTTCGCTTGGGAAGAATTTTGTTAAGGGGGGAAGTGACCTGCCCCAAAGGTGTAGTTCCTTTAATCGTGTTTGGGATTGCTGATGCCAATTGAGCCTTTTGGTATGATGTTTGAGGAATGTCAAAGACAATTGGGCTTTTTGTGAATTGTAGGGAGAGTGCTGAGCATGGTTAAGCCTTGAATGATTTGTGCACCGGGAGCAATCAGGTTTTGGTTTAAAAATTGCGAGCGCCAATGGAAATTGGGCTTTATTGCTGGTTGCCGAGCGAGGTCGGGCTTTTGATTTTGGTTGCCGAGCGAGGTCGGGCTTTTTGATTTTGGTGGATTCATATGAATTTTACGCACGCAATTTTATGCCCCCTATTATTCCGAGATTGTACTGAAAAAGTCGAAATAAATACCACACAAAAAAAATCATATCGTACAGTTCAAATTAATAACATGCTTATCAATGAACCAACCTATCACTCATTTAAGTAAATGAACAAATTGAAGATTAATGTGAGGGGTTATGAACACTCATCCGGCAATTATTGCTAACATTCCGATCGAGTTATATGTCCATCCAATTATTGTTTCTTAAAGACATGGAAGCATTGATCAAAAGGTCTTTAAGGGTTGTAATTTGGCTGGGCTACAAAAGAAATGTCATATGTGGGGAAATTGAATTCAAATGGCCAAGCAAGAGGGAACATTCTTTCTAACTTACCCCTTTCTTTGTTCAAATCACAATTTTGGTGATTCACAAATACTTTTCTCCTTGATCTCGACAACTCTTGGATTTTATCGGTCTTCTTTTCTCTCTTCTCTTTTCTTTTTCTTGGTTTGCTTTGCCTTTCTTTCTTTCTCTTTTTTTCTTTGGTCGTCAAGATCAATTAAGAAATTCAACGTTGCTTGACTTTCACAACCCTCCCCCTTTTTCCCAATTTGTTTCAGTACGATACCCTAATTGAATGTTCCCTCCTCTTTTGGCAAGGGACACTAATCATGATGTTTTAAGGGTTCAAAAATTGAAAGGAAATTACCAGAATTTAGTGATGTTTTAACTATGAACTGAAAATATTTTTTTTACAAACTCCGGCAATCTCATTAAGCAGTTGAGCTTATGAAAGTTGGCAGTTCATAGTTAAAAATTCTGATTTGTTAGGCTCGAAGGGGTTTAACAAGTACTCACTTCTCACAGGGTGGGCTGTTTGTGGTTGATTGTTTTCTCTCGTTTTTAAACAAATGCCTTGATCATGTCAATACTTTTATGTAATTAAAAAACAAAATTCAGATTTAACATAAAAAGATCGAGCTAAACAAAAATGTCGATCTCCTGCATATGTATTATGATAACTTTGGGGATTCCTCACATCTGGCTGGTTCTAAATGGTTCATAGAACAAACATACTAAATAGCATGAATTGTATGGTATAATTTGGTATGGAATATACATTCTCCTTTCAAATTTTAATCAGGGAAAGAATAGGAAGCATGCATTTTAGCTTTGCGAAAATTAATCACATTTATCACTACCATTCGTCTATGGTTAAAAACTTTGGCTTAATCCGTTGCGGAAAGTTTTGAATTCACATTACCAATGATAGATAACAAAAAATTTCAACATTCACACATATTAAAAGTAGGCACGATTATGATGCAAAAGCTAGGTAATAAAAGCAAAAAAAAGTACTCGAATAACAAAGCAAGAGTACCAACATAGCTACAAAGTACCAAACAAAAGAAACCTCTAAAGAGTGTACGAGAAAAATGACATAAACATAAACAACAAAATATGAGAAAGCATAAATAAATAAAAAAAATGGGTCACTCAAGGAGTGAAAGCCTCATCATCCTCGGTCTCCTCATCCTCGTCCTCCTCGTCCTCATCATCCTCATCACCCCTCCCTGGCCTCCGGCCGCTGTACCACTGCCTCCAGCCTCTGCACACTCTGGCCTATCCCCGGGCCAACGACCATGAGCTGCAAGCATCTGGGGTGTCGGTATCTGATCATCGGGATCTGTCGGCCTACCCAGCTGCCTCTGAAGGCGATACATGGAATCATGCATCATAGTCATGTATCGATGAGTGGAGGCATTCTGCTCCAATATGAAAGTGCAGGTATGATGATCCCCTGATGCTGGTGGAGGTCTAGGCTGTGGCTGCTGTGCCCTCGCCGCTCTCCTCCCTGTGCAGTGTCTGGAGATATACTCGTCCGTGATGGGGTTCTTAATGGTTTCGGACACCTGGGGAGGGATGGCTACTCGGGCGTCCCGGCAGAGTCCAATGATAAGACCCGGGAAGGCAAGGGGGCACATCTTCTTGGCCGGTGGCTTGATGCCACTCTCGACCACTATTTTAATCTCTTGGCAGATTGCCCTGGCCACATCTACTTGCTTACCGGTGAGGATATAGTAGATTAGGGGGGTCACGTCCATGGTGGTGGTGGAGGTATGGCTTTTGGGTTTTATGTTGTGGATAATAAGATGGAAAATGACCTGGGCGTAGGTGGTGAGGTTGCCCCTGAGGGCATTTGTGGGCTGCCCCGCCGCATTAAGCTCATAGCCTTTTCCGGATTGGAAAATGGTCTGAGCGTAAAGATCGTGGTTCCAATTACCACGGTTTTGGTGCTTATGGAAAGCACAAAGCTCATCATTTTCCAATTGGAAAGGGTTGTGGAGGTAGGTGTTGATGGCGTCGCGATCGAATCTAATGATCCGACCACGCACCATGGTCTGATATGTAAACTCCCCCTCTGGATCCACGGGAATGGCATTTGCGTAGAATTCCCGGATTATGTCGTAGTTGAGGTTAAGGGGAGGGTTTACCAAAACTCCCCACTGGCGGTGGTTTATCAACCTGGCCAACTCTCTCTAGGTGCCCCTGTCACTTATAATAAACTGCCTCTCAGGCCAGAAGGTCCTGCCAAGAAGCTCTTCGTATCTCTCTTGGTTCCGAAGACTTAGGAAGCGAGAGGCGTCGAAACCCCCTTGGGGCCTAGATCCGGATGCCTCACCCCTCGAGCGTTTTCCTACTGGTCTGGGTGCCATCTGCAAGAAAAATGATAAAGTCAGTATACAAGGTTCATGATTGTAGGTGATATGGGGTGGAATCGATGGAATTGAAAAAAGAAGCAGTGAAAAACAGAGGTTCTGTTTCTGCTACAGTCGCACTGCGAAGGTAGGTTCGCAGTGCGAAGGTGTTCGAAAATTTCTGGGTTGCCCAGAAACGGTCGCAGTGCGAAGTTGAACTCTGCTTTGCGACCATGACAGCAAACCCCAGAAATCTGCACCTACACCTATGGGTTTAAGCCTTTTCCCTAAAGTCCAATGCATGTAGATAAGCGTTTTTAGAAACATGTCTGGGTATCCAACAGAAACACCTAACAACCTCCTTCTTTCAAATTTTGTAAATGGGTTTTCAAAAAAACAACTTGGAATTTGAAAGAAACAGGCCTGTTGTAGATACCCATAATGCATGCTTGCTAAATCCCAACTTAATATAGCAAACTAAAGCCTAAATGCAGCTTATTATGAACTTAAATTCTAACATGGGAACTTTAAAATCAGAAACCCTAAAACCCCTAAACAGTTGCAATACGAATTAAAGATGAACAGAGGGAAAGAAGAAAGGAGCTCATACCTGGTAGTTGGTTCTGAATAGAATAACACATGATTAATGGAAGATTCGTAAATGGGTATGCTCACTTTTTTTTTCAAATTTTCTAGAGCTTTTTTTTTGAAACTATGGCAAAAATAATGTGTTTTTTTTTTGTTTTAAGAGTTAAAGAAAAGGAGATAAACGGTTGGGAAAAATAATAAAGAAAAGATAGTGGAAATGGGTGGTTGAGAGGGAGTAAATGAAGGGTTAGCTGGGCTGACAAAATTCGCGTACTTCGCACTGCGAAGTATTTAAAAAAAAATTTTTTGAAAATTTGCTATCCCTCAACACATTGGCCATTCCTATCCTCAATTATGATTATGCATAAAAACAAGTAATAAACAAATAAAGGTTGATTGCCTCTGATAAAACAAATGGTATCCAACATGAGCGAATGCGAATGGATAATATGTGGAGGTTCGGAATTTCCCCCATCCTCACATGTAGGCTCTAAATGGTGAAATCTCCTAAGAAGAGGTCCTTAGATTCATAGACCTCTCATGGAATTAGGGTTGTCTATGGACATACGTCGACATGACTTCAATTAATTCCACGTGAAAATCTCATCTAAGCGGGGTTGGGCATCCTACCTCACGGACATACGTCAACGCGGGCTTCCGCACACAACCTCCTTCTAACTTAGTTTTTTTCTCAAGCTCGGGTAGAGAGCCTCACACGTCCGGCATTAACCCGAACAATGTGGAGTAGCATCACTCAAGTAATCCCCGCATTTGATATATATATAATATGAATATAAAGCAAAATAAAGCAAATATAAACATAAAGCATAAATATGACATGTATGAATAAAATAATAAGCATGGTGCGCAAAGAAAAATAAAAACAATTAGCTTAAAAGCCAAATAGGTTAGGCTTGACTCGCTAGTGGGAAAAAAATCCCCAGTGAAGTCGCCAGCTGTGCGCACCTCGTTTTTTTCCTGAGAAAAAGACGCGCAAATCCTCCAAGGTCGTTCGTAAACGCTCGGAGGGCCTTTTGTGAAGCCGCCACCAAAGTTTTTGTGTAAAGGGAACGTTGATAAACCCTTAAGTTTTTTGTTTAAAAGGGAAACGATAATAAAACCCTTTGACGATGAGGAAAGGATGGTCATCGCAACCATTGTCGGGTTCGGGAGTCGATTACGCAAAGGGAAGGTATTAGCACCCCTCACGTCCGTTGTACTCAACGGGAACCTTCTATTTGGCTAAAGCTTAAATTGTTTTTAAATGTTTTGCGTGCATGCTTATTTATGTCAAAATATAATAAAGGGGGGAAGAAAGAGATAAAAACAAACGAAAGAAAACAAAAAAGTTTTTTATTATTGCGCATGACAAGATGTCGATCTTCCCCCTACGTATCTCCCGGTAGTCGGAGAATTCAAAGCGTACGCAGTTCTTTGGTAGTAAAACGTACATATGTTGGTTAATTTTAAGTGGACGATGTTTTAACCGAATTCTTGCGATTAAAACGTAGCTTGTATGCTCGCGCTTGGGAGACTTATTAAGCGTTTGTTCGTGAATCGCACTAGAATTGTTAAAAGGTACGTCCGTTAGGGTAAAAGGGTTCGAATTGGTCGCTATGGGACCAAGAGAGGTGCAATGGACTCATACAAGTCAATCATTGACCGAGTGAACTCCAACGAGTCGGGCGATTGTTCGATTGATCCACTGAGATCAAGAACGGGTACAATGGACTCGGACGAGTCGAACATTGACCGAGTGACTCAAACAAGTCGGGCGATCGAATCTAATGGCCACGGGGGACCAAAAGGTTTGGATTGACCACAAGGGGCCAAGGTTTGGTTTGGTTATGGTTGGATATGTTTGAAAAGGGAATGACGATTGTCCGAACGACGAGACATACGTCACGCATTCGTACAATCGGGGCAATGGAGAGACATACGTCACACCATCCCTTTTTCATTCATGTTTTTGGGTAGAAATTTTTTAGAAATCCCAAGGTATATCAAAACATTCGGTTTGAAAACCCAAATTGGAAAGATTTAGCAATTTTGCTTAGAAAACGCCCAAGTCCGTCTCATTTTGCGAAAAGCGAACGTATTTGGCGTATGTTCATGTTTGAGTTTTGAACATCATGAACAATATTTATTGTTCAAGTTTTGATTGAAATGATGAACATAGCTGATTTGTTCATGTGGTTTTGAAAGTTTGAGAACATAACTTGTTTTGCAAGTTATCCACAAAATGTCGTACGAACTTGTGAATTTGTCGAAATTGCGCAAAATCCTTGTTATGGTTTGAAAAAAAACATGGGTTTAAAAACTCTTAAGTTCTGAGCTCCTGGGCTAGAACCTCAAAAAATGGTCATTTTGACACCTAAACTCAGATTCTGAGTTCTGTCATGGTCGCACTGCGACCATGACTTCGCACTGCGAAGCATGCGAATTTTTGAGTTCAGAAGCTGTTTCTGAATTTTTGTTCAGAAACAACTTCTGAACACACTCAGGACCTTTTAGGTGAGTGAAAATCTTTGAGTTTTTGGGATGAAAAAGGCTGGACAAACCAGTTTTAATGTTTTGAAAACCTTGGGATTTCTTTGAAATTCAAAAGGGGTTTTTTAGAACCAAATGGTTTTGAACCAAAATTGCTATGCAAACACAATTGTAAATGCAATACAAAGGCTTAGAAACTTACAGAACTCCTTAGCAAAGCTCCAGCTGCAATGGATTTGAATTGGTTGAAGGCTTTCACAAGGTTTTTTGATATTGGTGATGAACTTGAACTTTGTGATGCTTTGTGTTGGATTGGTTTTTTTCTGGTTGTTTGTGAGTATTTGTAAGCTGGAATGAGTAGAGTTTCTGCTCTTGAAATGCTGTTATCAGTTGTTTTTTGCTCTTGAAATGCTGTTATTGTAAGTGTTTAGAACCTTGGGCATTGCCTTCTATTTATAGGCCAAAACCAAATCTATTTCATCATTAGAAAATCCCAAAATCCAGCTGATTTGTGGCTAGGATCAGGCTGAATCCCTTTGCATTAAATGCTAATGGATAGAGGCAACCTTGCCTTGTGCCAAGGGGCAAGACTCAGCCTGATTTCAGCCACAAATTCAAAGGTTTTAGGATAGTAATGATGATGAAATAGGGCTGAATTGCAATTGGCTAAGCTTGGGGATCAATCCTTGCAATCTCAATGGTTGATCAATAAAAACGTGCACTGTGATGTGCAGAGATTGAGGGATGAGAAAGGCTACCTATGGCTGGTGTGAGGGGTGAAAAGCTGCTGCAAAAACAGGGTAGGCACTCATGGCTTTTCAAGTGAGAAAATCCAGCTAGTTTGACTGGTTTTGGGGGAAGCAAGCAGGAGGAAAGTCATCAAGCAGGTGGCTGGCAACCTTGTGGTGGTTAACAGGTCACTTGGGAGGGACAAGAGCTGCCCAAGGGCAAGCCCACTTGCTTGTCACATGCTAGGTTGGAAGAAAAAGCTTCCAACCTTGGCATTAATGGCAAGTCTTTCAATTCTGGTTTTGCTTGGCCCAAATAGCCATGAATGCTGATTAAAATAAATATGGAAATGATATGCAACAAAAACTGGAATTAAATCAAAAACATCAAAAATCTGCAGAAAAATCGCAGACTTCGCAGTGCGAAGTGAGCTTCGCAGTGCGAAGTCAGCATTTTTGAAATGTTGACTTTTCTGTTGACTTTTGTTGACTTTGACTTTTTTCCCCCTCTTTGATTTTTTTGATTTTTTGTTTTAAAATGCTTAGGACAAAATTAGGGTACTACACGGGGAATCAACATATGATATTGCAAGGAAGGAGAATTTTATGATGAGGGCAGCTTTGATGTGGACTATTAACGACTTTCCTGCATATGGAATGTTGTCTGGATGGTCGACTCATGGTAGATTGGCTTGTCCACATTGCATGGAAGAAACAAAGGCGTTTAACTTGCATCACGGAAGAAAGAGTTCGTGGTTTGACTGCCACCGTAGGTTTTTACCAGCAACACATGAATTTCGTAAGAAGAGGAATTTGTTTCGTAAAGGACAAACAGAAAAAGATGGTCCGCCTCCTAGGACAACATCAGAGGAAGTATTCCGTAGAGTCAGTGCATTAGGACTTTTGAAATTCCCAGATGTTGGCAAAAGAGTCAGACACCCGCAATACGGTGACACCCACCATTGGACGAAAAGAAGTATCTTCTGGGACCTCCCTTACTGGAAAGACAATTTACTTAGACATAAGCTTGATGTTATGCACATTGAGAAAAATTTTTGTGACAATATAATTCACACGGTGATGAATGTCTCTGGTAAAACAAAAGATAATGAGAAGGCTAGAATGGACTTGCCATTGATTTGTAAGAGACCAGATATGGAGTTACAACTTCTTCCAAATGGAAAATATCTAAAACCTAAGGCTATTTATAGTCTAACTGCTGATGAAGCAAAATCTGTTTGTCAATGGTTGAAAGAATTGAGGATGCCAGACGGATATTGTTTAAACTTGTCAAGGTGTGCCGACGTCAACTCCGGAAGACTGCGTGGAATGAAAAGTCATGATTCCCACGTTTTCATGGAACGCTTACTTCCAATTGCATTTAGTTCATTGCCAAAAAATGTTATAAACCCGTTGACTGAAATTAGCCAATTTTTTAAAGACTTATGTGCTTCAACCTTGAGGATGGATGAACTTGTTAAAATGGATCAGAATATTCTAATCATTCTTTGTAAGTTGGAGCAAGTTTTTCCCCCGGGTTTCTTTGATTCTATGGAACATCTTCCGGTGCATCTCGCATACGAAGCTTGGCTTGGTGGACCTGTTCATTATAGGTGGATGTATCCTTTTGAAAGGTTCATGGGTTATGCAAAGCGAATGGTTAGAAATAAAGCAAGGGTTGAGGGATCAATAGTTGCAACTTACGTGGTTCGGGAAACAAACTATTTCATCTCTCACTACTTCGACAACTTGATGTTGATCCCAAGAAATACACGAAATGAACTTATTGTTGAAAGTGAAGAGTGTCAGTCAGCCTTATCAGTTTTTCGTCACCACGGACGTCTTTGTCATCCAGAGAAAGATTATTGGATGAACGATGCTGAGTTGCAGTCAGCGGCCATTCATGTGATGATTAATTGCATCGAAGTTGGACCATACATTGAGATGTTTCAAGGATTAAATATTGGTAACATATATACAACTTTTCAAGGATGGCTTAAACATCAGTTGCTAAATGATCATCCGACTACACAGATATATAAGTTGAGGGGGTTAGCCGAAGGTCCGGGAAAAAAAGTCAAACAACATAACACTTACTTTGTCAACGGATTTAAATTTCATACTCAATCACGGTCGGTGGGCAAAAAAACAATTAACAGCGGTGTTTACGTTAAAGGAATCAGTGATGGAGGTGAAGATGACTTCTATGGTGTGATCAAACACATATTTGAAGTAACTTTCCTATATGTAGATGAACCCAACAAAGTTGTATTGTTTTACTGTGACTGGTTTGACCCTGCATATGGGATGAGAATTGATCCAAAGTATAAAACAGTTGATGTACGAATGGATAGAAGGTATAATGCATTTGACCCTTTCATCTTGGCAAGTAAAGTTAGTCAAGTGTATTATGTACCTTATCCTTCTCACCACCGATGTAAACATGGATGGTGTGCTGCTATCAAGTGTAAACCAAGAGGTCAAATTGAGACAGAAGGTCAAGATAAAGAAGTACCTTACCAAGATGATGAAATATCACATGTTCCAGAAGTGATTGAAGTCGATCCTGCTACAGATTTGGTTGACAGAGATGTTGACGGTCAGCAAGTTAATGCTGAAATGTTACTTGTTGACACTGACAGTGGGGATGAGTCTAGCAACTCTATAGACAATGGGGAAGATGCAATTAACCCCGAAAACAATGTGGATGATTTTTATTAATTATGACGATGTTTAATGTACGATTTTATCATATGAATTATTTTAATCTTGCATATATAATGTGACAATATTTTATTCATTATATTAATTATTGTTTATTGTATTATGACAGGGATGTCTGGGCAAGACAAAGATAAGGGTAAGGCTCATGTTGTAGAGACCATGAAGAAGAAGAAGAAAAACAAGTATCAAAACATAATAGATATTACCTCAGAGGAGACCAGATCATGGCGTCGTCTACCAGGGGTTTCCTTCTGTAACATTGATGAAAGGACTGGTACTCCTATTCCTACCACTACTACTACTACTACTCCACCACCTTACCCCACTCCATTCACAACTATTCCTCCCACATCATTCCCGACCATTCCCCCCACATCATTCTCGACCATTCCCTCGACCATTCCTCCGACATACACTACACCTGGATATGTTATGCCTGGATTCGCCTCATCACATTCGCCTGGTTTCAATACCACCCTATTTACTATCCGACAAGGCCTTAACGTACCTGTTCAGCCCGTTGCTCCCAGAAGATATTCATCAGCGGAACTCATGCAAGATACAAATTTCTTAGGGTTATTGAATGTAATTGAACATCAGCCTCAACAACACGAGCAGCACCAACATGAAGAGCCACAAGCATCAGCAGCAGCAGCATCAGCAGGATCAGCAGCATCAGCAGCATCAGCAGCACCAGCACCAGCAGCACCACGACGAGGACGATGTCGCTACATTGAAGACTTGCATTATGCGGATGGGCTGCTTAAGATTACACCGACACCTGGATCGTAAGTATTAAAAGTAGTTTAATTTTTATTTGTTTTTTAAATGCATAATTTAATTAACACTTCAAATTTGTAGGTTGGAGCCATCCAAGATAGTGGCAGAATTTATTCGAGGAGCCATCCAGATGTTTTACCCGATGGATAGGTGTTGGGCCGTCGATAAACATCTTACTAAAGACGACAAGGCGGCACTTTTTAAATACTTTTCGGTAAACATAATTTATTAAATATTAAATAATTGTAATTACTTTATAACATGCTATATTTTTAAAAATTTTAATGTCTAATAATTTTTTTGTTTATTGCAGGAGCGTTGTACCTGGTCTAGAGATGTCCATCTTCTTGTAGAGAAGCTCTTTCACAAGTTAGCTTCCAAACGTTTATCAGATATGTTATATGATGAACGGGAGGAATGGAAAAAACATAAGGGCAACTACCGTACACATTGGATCGGGGAAAGAGCGTGGGAAGACTTGACCAAGTATTGGCTAGAAGATCCAAAATTTAAGAACCGTTCCAGAGCTAACAAGCAAAATAGAGCAGCTGTTATAAGAGGACATGAACACGCACAAGGATGTGTCAGTGTCCCTACCCATGCTAGACATCTGGTAAAAAAATATTTCACTATTTCTATTTCTATACATGTATATATTAAATAAACTCAAATGTTCTAATTGCTTATACAACTTTTCGTGTACAATTAGGCAAAATCCTTGGAGAGGGATCCTTATCCAAATGAGCTCCATAGAGAGACTCATTTCAGCCAGCGTACTGGTCAGTATGTCGATGCTCGAGCACGCAATACCCAGGTAAATTTGCAAATATTCGTAATTTATTTTAATTAGAAAAAGAAAGTGAATTATTAAAGAATTATGTTGTTAACTAATATGAAATATGTTAATTTCATTTATTATTATTATATAATTTTTATTTTACTTTATTTGTAAACAATTATTATTATCTAATTTTCTTTACTTCTCTTTATAGGCATCTTATGACGAGTACGTAGCACGGTTTTTGGCGCAAAATCCTGAGATTCAATCGCATGAACAAATTCCCGACTCCATCAAAATTGAATTATGGGCAAAGGCTGCAGGAGGACAACAAAGACCAGATAGAGTATACGGTCTTGGAGCGTTAGCCGGCAACGTGATGCATGGAAATTTGTTCCGTGCTCCTGTTCTACCAGAGTCAAGCTCAGCTCGTTCTGCAGAGTTGTCTCCTGAGATTCAAGCAATGATAACTCGAATGAACGAGGAGTTGTAAAGTCAAAAGTTGGAGTTGCGAAATCAAAATGAGCTGTTGGAATCTCAAAAGCAGGCGTTGGCAACTCAAAATAAGGAGTTGGCAAGGAAAAATGAGACAGAGAAGAAGTTATTGAAAGAAATGAATGTCTTTCGAAAATTCCAAAAGATGATGACAAAGAAGTTCATGGGTGGGAGAAAGAGTAGAAAGACATCTGATTCATCGTCGCCTGCATCGTCAAGTCAATTTTCACCGACACCTCATGAAATACATGACGACGACGATGATGATAATGACGAGGAGGAGGAGGAGGATGATAGCGAGTAATTTATGTTTTTGTTTTGTAAATTTATGAATATTGTCGTTGATAGCGAGTAATTTATGAATATTAATTGTCGTTGTGTACTTAAATCATTATTTTTATTTTATTAAATTTAACCAAATGTTTTTTTTTTAGACAAGACCAAGTAAAATATTTATAATGTATTTTTTCAATTTTTTCAAAAATAATCTATTTTTTAAAATAACTGTTTTTTTTTTTAAAAAATAGCATCTTTTCCTAGGAATAATTCCTAGGAAATTAAAGGTGGGAAATGAAAATTGGAGAAGAGGGAAACGAAAATTTAAAATTTTTAGGGGGAAGCTTTCCTAAGAATTTTTTCCTAGGAAATTCCTCGGAAAACGTGACAGAATTTTTTCTCTATAAATAACACACTCTACTACACATTTCATCATTCATTCATTCATCTCTACTCAAACAAATATTCATCTATCTCTATATTTTCTTCTTCATCTTCTTTTTCATCTTCTTCAACAATTTCTAAACACATATAATTTTTTATCTTCTTCAACAACAATCTCTTATCATTCTTCCTATTCTCATCTTCTCTTCTTCTTCCTATTCTCATCATCATCTTCTTCTTCTTCTTCTTCTTCTTCTTCTTCTTCATCTTCTTCATCTTCTTCTTCTTCTTCTTCTTCTTCTTCTTCTTCTTCTTCTTTTTTTTTCAATAACTCATCCACAACAATTTTCTATCTTCATTAACACCAATTTCTTCAACAATAATCTTTTATAATTTTTTTTAACATTAATTTTCTTCTTCCTAATTTCTTCTTCTTCTTCCTTTTTCAACAGCTCTTCCACAACAATTTTTCATCTTCATTAACACAAATTTTTCATCTTCTTCAAAAATAAAATCTATTTATTTCTTTCAAAAATAATTTCATCAAAATAATTCATTCCTATATTTGTTTTTATTCAAAACACTTTTACTACATATATTTCTTTTTTAAAAATCATTTTTAATATATATTTTTCCGATTTTTTTTTTTCAAAATTTGAATTTCGCGAAATTTTTTCGAATTTTTTTTCAAAATTTGAATTTTGCGCAATTTTTTTAAAAAAAATTCAAATTCTTTTGGCGCAATTTTTCAAAATTCAAATTTTTGACGCAATTTTTGAAATTATTTTGAAATTCAAAAATTTAATTTTTTTTTAAAAAATTAATTTTTTTCCTCGGAAACAATTTTAAAAAATTTTCAAATTTTTTTTGCGCAATTTTGAAATTAGAAAATTTAATTTAATTTTTTTTTAAAATTAATTATTTTCCTCTGAAATTCCTCGGAAACAATTTTAAAAAAATTTCAAATTTTTTTGGCGCAAATTTTTTAAATTTTGGCGCAATATTATAATTCCAAAATTTATTTATTTTTTTTAAATAATTAATTAATTTCCTCGGAAACTAACCATTAAAATATAATAAATTTTCCTCGGAAATTCGTCGGAAACTAACCATTAAAATATTAATAAATTTTCGTCGGAAATTCGTCGGAAAACATGTGTCAGGTAAAGCAGTTTGCAGGAAAGCTTTCCTGCAAAATTTTCGTCGCAAATTCCTAGGAAAACTTCTGACAGAAAATTCCTAGGAAATTCCTCGGAAACCCGTAGGAATAGTTTGAAAATTTCCTATGTATAGTTTCGTCGGAAAACACCGTTTCCGACGAATTTTGGATCTTTTCCTACGAAAAAATTCCTAGGAAAATTTCATATTTCTTGTAGTGGGGGGCACTCGTTAACATTTCCCATATTAAAATCATGATCCTAAACGCTCTTATCGCAAATCTGACTGCGAAACCTAAACCTATCATTTTCCAAATCATACCCAACATAAAGGGTTTCTCATTCTCAACACCGTGTTTTCCAATGAAGGGTTTTTCATAAACGGCGTGTAACTGAGACCGTTGGATTTTGCATCACCGTTGCCGGAGGAGTTAACAGAACAAGCTCGTTACTCTCCGGTGAGTCATCGAACCGGTGAGAAACCAAACAGAATGAGAATCTTTTCAATCTCATCTGCGACGGCACTGACTCCGGTCCACGGCTGAATCCAACGATTCCGGCGGGTTGGTAAATTGAAACAACGGAGCAGCCGATGAGAAAATCGGAGATAACTTTTCCGGCGAGGTTGAGATTTTCGGAGAGTAAGAAACCGGAGGTTGAGCCTGTTCCGTATTTGATTGTATAAGCAGGACATGTTGATGGTTGTGATTGTAAGGAGAAGTTATTTGAATTAGGTTCACAATTTTTGCAATGAGATATAAGTTGGAACCGAAAACCCAAGCACATTTTGGATTGTTACATCTAATGAGTTTTTTTGTGGTTGAGTTTCTAGGTATGAATGTGGGGATTTTGTCTGGGTTGATGTTTAGGAATGTTGTTTGGGCATTTGGAACAAAGATAATGAGAGGGCATGGAAGCCAGACAAGGTTGCTTCCTGTGTCCAGGACGAACGGGAATGTTTGAGGCGGTGTTCCGAATTTGAGATTGATGGAGTATGCAACGTAGCTTTTGGGATGGATTTGTGTGAGAGGGGGGGTTTGTGGGAGGTTTTTTGTGGTGTTTTAGATGGTGGACTCTTGTGATTTAAGATGAGGAAAGTAGTTTGAGGGTTTGGAATGGATTTGTGGATGGGTGGTTGGTCAATAAAGGGGAGATTGGAATGGTTATGGTAGATGGTGATGATGATGTGAAGGTGAGTATGGAAAGGAAATCGAGTAGATGGAAAATGTGCGGAGAAATCATTTTGGAGGAAAAATATGATGGTGAAATGAGTTTGACATGGTTGTTGAATTTATAGAATATAAGCACTACGTTGCATGGATACACGGGGCTTTACATCGTTGGTATCGAGTAGTATTGTGTACTAGTATGGCTACGAAGCAGATCGATATATGCTGTAATTGCTTTACGACAAACACAATTTTATACCGTAAATAATTTCGACTGTTGATTTGAAATCGAACAGCTCAGGTTACATAGTTATAGTTTCACACAGTTAATGATCTTAACTGCTGAGGGATTGATAGCTCAATTGGCTTAGATAAGAAATTTAAGGAGTTGGGGAGTTAAAAAGTCTAATGAGAAACTAACATAGCAATTAACATACTAGCAGTTTACCATTCAAAGTAAAAAACGATCTCAGCTGCCGCTTTATATCTAACGGTCAAGACGCAATATTGCGCAACAAAGTTATTGTATCTAATTCAAATCCATAAGAGAGACAAATTTTGAAAAGCGAAGTTATATTGAGTCTCCATGACCATGACGTCTTAGATAATCTGAACTCCACAAGTGGAAATTTGATAACTAATGTAAAGAACTTTCATTAAATATTTATTCAACTAGCATTAATGAATTCGTGTGGTGTTAAAACATCCTCAAACCAATTCCAGCCATCCTTCCTTACAAAAAAAAACAGTCATTGAAACAACATTTACAATCAGTATATGGACATGTCATAAGATCTCCAAGGTCTATTTCAATCAGTCAGATCAGTTCCCAAGACTTCAAATTGAAGGAGTGTTTGGTGTTGACACTCACCAACATATGTCATTACATTTAATTGTTCTATTTTGTTACATTATTATTAGTGTTAATATAGCGGTGTTAGTGTCATGTTTAGTGTTTGTCAATGATTCACTGATGGAAAAAACTCCCATTGGATAATAATTAGATCCTAAAAGAAAAGAGGGGAAATATTCTCAAGCTTACTTCCGCCATACATGCTAATTGACTTCATTTACTCCAGGAATTTCAGTTTTACATTAATATCACCTCAAATATGGATTTTTATTGGTAAACATGTATAAACCTATAGCTATTATTATGAGTGAATGAAATATTGATTCATTGATTGAATATGGAGAGTACATTTGATATATATACACAAGGCGAAGACTATACTAGCTTACAATGCAAGTAATCACATAGGATCCATAGAATCTCGATATTAAGAGCACAAACGTTTAATAAGAATGACACTCTTATTAATCTCAAGCAAAATAACTCAAAACCTCAAGTTCTCAATCTCATATGTTATACCACAACTAGGTATCTCCTTATATAATGAACAAAGAACATTCTAGGCCTTCTATTAGATAACTCCTAAATAAAAGGAAAACTAAATCTTACTAAATCTTAGATATGTATATTTAGATTTCTCCTAAATCTTAGATATTTAGATTCTCAGTTTGAGCCTCAAGCTATTTCAAGCTTACAACAACATTCTCCCCCTTAAGCTTGAAGTTATCTTCTCCCACATCTTGAACTCCAATGAGACTTCTCATCTCTTTAAACTTGATCCTTCCAAGTGCCTTTGTTAGGATATCCACCTTTTGTTCATTGCCAGGAACATGCTCTACCTCCACTTGTTCATTCTCAACATACTCCCTTATGAAATGATATCTAGTGTGTATGTGTTTGCTTCGTCCATGGAATACTGGGTTTTTGGTAAGTGTAATCGCAGATTTATTGTCAACTCGTATGGTCACTTTCTCACAAGCTTTTCCAACGACCTCACTTAGAAGTTCTTGAAGCCAGATTGCTTGTTTAGCTACCTCTGTAGCCGCCATGAATTCAGCTTCGCAAGAGGACAACGCCAATGTTTCTTGCTTTTGTGAACACCAAGTAATTGGACAATCATCAAGATAAAAATATATGGCCCGTTGTGCTTTTACCATCATCTATATCAACGTTATGTGAACTATCACTATAGCCCACCAAGTTTATCTTGTCCGTGCGTTTAAACAAGAGACCAAGAGAAAGTGTTCATATAAATACCTCAAAATTTGCTTCAATGCTGCTCCATGTGATTCCTTAGGCTCTTGCATGTATCTTCTTAAAACTCCAACATTATAAGACATATTTGTGTGTGGAGCAAATATCGAAGACATCCTATGCTTCTTCTATATTCCCTTTCATCGATACCTTTCTCCTTTTATGATTTGGACAGCTTTAAGTTTAAGTCCATTGGAACATGAGATAGGTTACAACCTTCCATTCCAGTTTCTCCTAATATCTTTTGTGCATATCTCTCTTGCTTTAAAATGATGCCTTCTTCATGCTGATGCACTTCAATCCCAAGATAATATGTTAGTTTTCCAAGATCACTCATCTCAAACTTGGTTGCCATCTCTCCTTTAAACTCAAGTATCGATTTCAAAGATGATCTTGTAACAAGTAAATCGTCCACGTACACAGCCACAATAAGGAGATGCTCTTTCTCTTCCTTTTGATATAATGATGGTTCCTTTGAACACCTATGAAACTTCAATTCTCTGAGAATTTTGTTTAGCTTGGCATTCCATGCTCTAGGCGCTTGTTTTAAGCCATAGAGAGCTTTATTCAACTTGTAAACCTTATCTTCACTTCCTAAGGTTACAAATCCTTCCGGCTGAGTGACATAAACTTCCTCTTTCAATTCACCATGGAGAAACGCAGTTTTTACGTCAAGATGATGTATTTCCCAACCATTTGAAGCCGCTAGAGAATTGATAAAACGAATTGTTTCAATGCGCGCCACCGGAGCAAATACCTCATCATAATCAATGCCATGTCCTTGAATGTACCCTTTCGCCACTAGTCTTGCTTTGTACTTGTTGATACTTCCATCAGAATTGTGTTTTATTTTGAACACCCATTTCAATCTGATTGGCTTGACTCCAATAGGAAGATCAACCAGATTCCATGTTTTATTTTTCTCTATCGATGAAAGCTCATCTTTACACGCATCTATCTAGACTTTCAATTCTCTTGCGTCGTTAAAGTCTCAAGGCTCCTCATTTATTACCATCAAGAGCCGTTCACACTCTATTTCAGCGATATGAACGTAGTCGTTCAGATATGCTGGCTTCACACTTGGTCTTGTTGATGTCCTTAATTGTGGTTGTGACTGTTCCAGTTCGTCATCACCATCGTCTTCATTTTCTTCATTCCCAACATCATAGGTCTCTTCTTCTACTTCCTCGTTCACCACGTCCTCACTCATAGCTTGAGTGGCGTGAGTGTTTTCCTCAGTTTCTGATGGACTTTCAATCCCCCTTATGCTTTTATTACCAAAATATCCCAAGCCAATAATAAAAGTTCCGGAGTCTCTACCAATTTTTCTTTCCACATTGTTCCAGCTCCAACCTTTACTTTCATCAAATATCATGTCTCGGCTTACTGTTATTTTCTTGGTTGTAGGATCAAATAGACGATAGGATTTCGAACCAGGCTCTGTTCCCAGGTGTACCAAAATTCTCGATCTATCATCTAACTTCTTTCTTCCAGCAGCTTCTGTTCGTGCATAACCGATACAACCAAATACTCTAAGATGTTCAAGATTTGGTTTCTTCCCTTTAAGCACTTCGTATGGGGTTTTTTTAATTAGCGATCTTGTTGCCACCCTATTAATTAGATAGGTAGCATGCCTCACATCCTCTCCCCATAGATAATTTGGTATACTCATGTGCTTCAAGATACTCCTAGTCATCTCCAATAGCGTTCTATTACGTCTTTCGACTACTTCGTTTTGCTGAGGAGAATAGGGTGCAGTTAAGTGTCTTTTGATGCCGTATTTATCGCAGTAAGTTTGAAACTCATGAGATACGAACTCTCCACCTCTATCTGTTCGGAACGTCTTGATCATAGCTTTTGTTTCTTGTTCAACAAGTATCTTGAATTTCTTGAACTTATCAAGTGCTTCACTCTTCTCTTTCAAGAGAATTGTCCACATGTAGCATGAGTAATCATCAATGATTACAAATATGTACCTCTTATGAGCTGGTGTGGGAGGAGTGATAGGCCCACAAAGATCTCCATGGATGAGTTCGAGAGTTTGAGTGGCTTGGTATGAGGTTGCTTGTGGGAAGGGCTGCCTTGTCTGTTTTCCAAGTAGGCATGACACACACGTTTCTTTCTCTATTGTGATGCTTGGTATACCAGTCACTAACTCCTTGTAGATCATCATCTTCATTGTTTCCAAGTTAATGTGGCCTAATCGTGCATGCCACTTGGTTGACTCAGTTGATGATGTTAACTATAAGCACTTGATGTTTTCAACCTCCAAGATGACCTTGTATAGACAATTTTTGGACTGGGTTGTTCTCACCAACAGTTGACCTAGTCGATCATAGAGCATCAGTAGATTTTCTTTCATTCGTACTTCACATCCTGCTTTTGTGGCCTGACCAAGACTTACAATGTTTCTCTTTAAATCTGGTATGTAGTATATGTTGTTTAAGACCTTCTTCTTACCATCTTTAAACACAAATTGAATTGAACCTTTACCTTTTATATAGATACGGGAATCATCTCCAAATCTCACCTTTCCCGTAACTGTTTCATCAAGGTCTAAGAAAAAAAATCGATTTCCACTCATATGATTACTCACACCATTATCTAGATACCACACGTTCTTTATGTCTAGATCAGTTTCAAAATTGTTTGGATTCACCTTTTGCTCATTGAGATACACCACCTCGTGCATCATCAATTCATCGGCTTCTTGTGTTTCATCGTCCTTCTTCTCAACAGCTTCTTGAAGTTTGAGCAATCTATCGGGACAGTTGGATGCATAATGACCAAGTTTATCGCATTGGTAACATGTTATCTCCTTGTCTCGTCCCTGTTTGTAAGATCCGTTTTCGTAATTACCAAAACGTCTGCGGCCTCTTCCTCTCCAATTGAAGCGACCACCTCGTCCTCTTCCTCTGCTACCACCGTAGCTTTCATGATAGGATACTTGTAAATCTGTGTTGGCATACATCAGTTTGCCTTGATCTTCCTGTTGTTCTTCTTCTTCTTCACCAATTTTTTCTTCGTATGCCTTTAGCCTTCCAACAATATCCTCAAAGCTAGTTGTATTTAGGTCAAGAACTTGTTCAAGGGCTGCGATGATATGAATGTATCTTTTTCGTGGTAAACTTTTCAGAAATTTCTTTACGAGCTTTGATTCTTCAATGGTTTCCCCAAGGGATGCTGATTTGGATGAAATTTCTGAGAGTTTTCCCACAAATACATCGATTGTATCGGTTTCTTTCATCTTGATTCTATCGAATTCCGCCATTAGGGTTTGTAGTCTAGCCCCCCTTACTCTCTCAGCTCCAACATGTCTTGCCTTTATTTCATCCCAAACTGCTTTTGATGTGTCAAGGTCTCCAACTTGTAGGATCAAAGCTTCTGGTATGGATTGAAACAACAAAGCAATTGCTATGTTGTTCTTCTCTTCGTTCTCAACTCTAGGTTCTATAGTTTCCCACACTTTGTTTACTTTGAGAGCAATTTTCATTCGCATAGACCAGACGGTGTAGTTAGAAGAATTTAGCATTGGGCATTTAATAGAGGAGGGTTCGATCTCCTTGGACTTTATCTCAGTACCTTCCTCCTTCTTGTCGCCCATGGTGACCTCTCTTCCTTCTAAGGTTTTATCGCCAACGTTTCTTTTCCGTATCCTATTGTGAGCTCTGATACCAAATATAGAATCTCGATATTAAGAACACAAACGTTTAATAAGAATGACACTCTTATTAATCTCAAGCAAAATAACTCAAAACCTCAAGTTCTCAATCTCATAAGTTTTACCACAACTAGGTATCTCCTTATATAATGAACAAAGAACATTCTAGGCCTTCTATTAGATAACTCCTAAATAAAAGGAAAACTAAATCTTACTAAATCTTAGATATGTATATTTAGATTTATCCTAAAACTTAGATATTTAGATTCTCCTAAATATACTTAGCTTGGGTCTCAAGCTATTTCAAGCTTACAACAACAGGATCACTACTAAGTAGACTAACCAACTTGATGATTTGTAGTCTAAGTAATACGATTCTTCTTATTGTTCTCAATATCATCTTCATGATGCAATATCCCTCCACAAGTTGGAGGTGTTGGTCTATATGGCAAGATAGAATACATGCTAGAGGGAGGGTGAATAGCATTTTAAAAATATTATCGAGTTTTTAGCGAAAGTGAGTTTGAAAAGAAATTGACTTATTGGATTTATGCTTGAATCAATAACAATGACAAAAGGATTAAGACAATGTATTGCACAATAAGATTTACTATTGAATTGAGAGATTCAAATGCCAAACCTTAATACAATCAATGATTAATAATTCTCACACAATGTACAAAACTAGACAAATCTCAAACCAAACCTAAGATCAATTATATCAACTATACTAATGAACACAAGGTATAAGTGTTTGATAATTTGACACTAGATTGAATCCAAATGTGATCAATGTGAATTAAGAGAAAACCTAATTCAATCAATTAATTCAAGTTTAACAAAATGAAACAAGATCACATTCAAATCAGTTCTAACCATTATTAAACAAACATATACTTAAAATAAACGAAATTAAAGAGAAAAGGGAAGAGGAACGACACCGAGATTTATAGTAGTTCCCCCTTTCATCCTCGCTTCGGGGTACGTCTACTCTTCTTGATGAAAAACGTCTCCACCAAGGACTTCCACTAAAATTGAATGTTTGATTACAATATTGTGATTACAAGAACTCCTTCAATTACCCTAATTTTCAATTCTTATGAAATCACTCCCCCAATCTTCAAATACCCTTTGAAATTGGTGTTTCTTCAAGTCTTCGAATCCTCAATCACCCGTCCAATCCTTGAAGCTCTTCACTCGAACTCTTCTTTGCTCCGTCTGGTGGTTGGATTCCCTTCAACTCAAGAAGGTTAGAGAGAACCCCCAATACCCTTGGAGGTGGAATGAAATTACTCAATTCACTTTAGATTCTTGATTCCCAATCAATATCCTTGAAAGCAATCAACTTACGATCCCTATATCACTCTAGCAATCTATGACTCAAAGACCACAATGATTCTTAGAAAAAGTGTTTAATTTGAAGAAAAAATGGAAAATGTGGTATGGAGACTCTAGAGAGAATAGATGCAAATGATTCAGTAGTTTGGGTGTTATGAGGATATGAGTATATATAGGGAAGAGTGGTACGTGCAAAAATTTGGCCAAAAACAACATAGTGAATCGATTCACTTAATGTGTGATTCGATTCAGACAGCAAAACACAAACAAGCTGAGTCATGAAGATTGATACGAATCAAACTAAATTTGAATCGATTCATATGCCACCAGATGAAGGTTGATATGATTCAAAGAGGTATGATTCGATTCAACAAGCCAAAAACCAAGACCAGAAGAAAACAGTGATACGAATCAACCAAGACTGAATGGATTCATGATGATACGATTCATCAATTCATGAATCGATTCAAAATGCACAGGCAAACATGAAAAATGGCAGAAACAAATCATGATACGATTCTGAATAGTGTGAATCGAATCAATTGGCTAGAAAATCACTTAGACCATGAAAAATGAAGTTTTCTACAAGCAAATGACACACAAGACACCAAGGGACTATATGACACAGAGGCAAGAATTGCTAGGTGCTTTAACAAGAGTCTAGGCTTATACTAACAATAAAACATCATCAAATAAAACTATCTAATGAACATCATCAAAACAAGAGTCTATATCTACACACAACTTCAGAAGGTTGGTAGATGTTTATCAATCCCAACTAGGATAGAAAAATACTAAGTGGTTGAAGAAGCAATGACTTAGTCAAGAAGTCTGCTCTGATATTTGGATGATATTGGTAAAAGCTTGAAAACTCTTGCTTGTAGTTTTTCTCTCTCACTATGTGATAATCTATCTCAAGGTGCTTGGTTCTTTCATGAAATACAGGGTTAACAGCTATGTGGATAGCACTTTGATTATCACATTAAAGAACAAGAAGTTGCTTGTTGTGATCTGCAAATCCTTAAGACAAAATAAAATCCATTGCAACTCATAAGTAGCAGCAGCTAAGACACGATATTCTACTTCATATGATGACCTGGAAACATTGACTAGTAATGGACCTTCTAATGTCCTTACATTCTGCCTAGTCAGCATAAAAAACCTTAAATGTGAAGTGATGAATTTCTAGGAAAGAACAAATCTCTTCCTGGACAATTCTTGATATATTTGTGAACCCTGAGTGTAGCATTGTGATGTACATAAGTGGGACACGAAAGATACTAACTCAACTGTTGAGAGTTGAAATTTATATTAGTTCTGGTATTGTTGAGGTACAAAAGTCTGCCAACTAGTCTCATGTATGATGTAATATCCTCATATGGCTTGTTATTGTCAAGATGCAACTTCAAATAAGGATAAGAGGGAGTGTATATGGGTTTAGAGTCCAAAGAACAAGTATCAGTTAATAGATCAAGGCATTATTTTCTTTAACTTAAAGAAATACAAGACTTAGAATGAGCAACCTCTCAACCAAGAAAGTAGTTCAATTGTCCTAAATCTTTGATTTTGAAAGAATAATGTAAGAGGTGCTTGACATGAGAGAACTTGGTGAGAAAGTTGTAAGCAATGATAATATCATAAACATATACCAGTAACAAAGTGAAAGAAGTAGGAGTGCTCTTAATGAAAAGAGAATGATCACAGGTAGCTTGTGTAAAGTGGTCAACTATGATAATAGAAGTAAGTTTTCATGCCATTTCTTGCTAGCTTATTTAATACCATGAAGATATTTGACCAATTTACAAACTTGATTAGGCTTGGAAGGAGTCACACCAGGTTGAATGAGCATATATACATCCTCTTGTGATTCTCATGTAGAAATGCATTATTGACATCAAGCTGATGCAAAAACTAGTTATTGATAGAAGTTAAAGCAATAACTAATCAGATAGTAGTAGGCCTAGCCATAGGAGAATAGGTGTCAAAATAATCAAGCTCCTAAATCTTATTGTAACATTTAGTAACTAATATTGATTTGAACCTCTCAATTGAGCCATCAACATGATGTTTAATTCTTTAAACCCGTCTGCACCCTATAGGTTTGACATGAAGAGGCATGTCAAAAAGTTTCTTCCAAGTGCTAGTTTTCTCTAAAGCAGTTAGCGCAGCTTGCATAGCTTTGTTCCAACTATCATATTTTCTTGCCTTATACTAGGATTTTGGTTCAGTGTGGTGGAGAATTGATAAAGCAAACGAAGATGAGAGTTAGAAAATGCATTATAAGACAAGTAATTAGAAATTGGATAAAGAGAACTATGTGAATGACTAGAAACATAATATTGTAAGTTTGAAGGAGGCAGTCTATTTCTAGTGTAATGTCTAATAGAAATTTATGGTTGAATAATAGGTGGTGGTTCAGTTATGTTTGGTGATACAATAGTAGGCGGTGGTGGATGCTCAAAAGTGGAAGAATGTGGTGGAATGTCATGAGGAGAAGATGACTGGTAGTCAGTATTTACAGACTGAGAGTGAAAATATTCCCATTTTTTAGTAATAGAAGAAGAATCACCAGGATAAGGTAGGATATGTTCATGAAAAATGACATGTCTTGAAACAAATATCTCTTTGGTGGAAATATCAAAAAGAAAAAAGCCTTTATAACCCGACTTGTAACCCAAGAAAATTGACTTTCTAGCTCTAGACTTTAGTTTGGTTATGTGAGATTGTAAATTAGAAGCATAAGCAAGACAGCCAAAGACTTTCAAAACATATATATCGAGAATAGAATCATGGAGCACTTCATGAGGTGATTGATTTTTAAGAATATGAGTAGGAATATGATTATTAAGAAACACATCATTAGATAAATCATATGAACAAAAAGTGTTCGGAAGTTTGGATTGAAAAATGATAGCTCTACCTACATCAAGGAGATGTCGGTGTTTTCTATCAACTCCCCCATTTTGTTAGGGAGTTTCAACACAAAATTTATGATCGATGATGCCAAGAGAATCATAAAACTAATTAAAAGGAACTCATCATGACCATTATCTGATCTGGCAATTTTTGGAGTAATATGATGTTGAGTTTGAATAGTAGTAATGAAATGGAGATTCATAAACTCCCCGGTAGGTCGGCCTGACTTATTCCCATCCCTAATTACCACTTACAAAATTAAGGTAATTAAACTCATCCAACATACCATATGTTTTCCTTTTGTCCACTTTTATTGACTGTTATTTCAAACTGTTTTCAATGCATTAGATAATGCAACAAAGGCTTCCAATTTTGTCAAATTTTTTTGGATATCATATATCGTAAGTTGTTATAATTTTATAACATTATTAAAATTTAACTAAAAATCAATTTTTAAATATCTATTTTCCAAAGAATATTTATGACAATTTAATAACTTATAACAAAATCGGTCTCAATATTGATATATATGAAATAAAAATATAGAGAGTACATGTATAAATTAAAAAAATTAGTTACCCGTGTGAATATATGTATAAAAATATATACACACATATAAATTAAAAAAACTAGGTACACGTGTTGATATATGAGTAAAAATATAGAGACTTTTATAAATAAAAAGAATTAGTCACTCTTATTAATATATGAGTAAAAATATAGACACACATATCAATTTAAAAATTAGATACTCATGTTGATATATAAGTAAAAATATAGAGACTTATATAAATAAAAAATATTGGTCACCCATCTTGATGGATGAGTAAAAATATAGACACTTGTATATTAGAGACCAGTCATAACTTTTAGTCTCATGTTCTTTTATATTTATCAATCACAAATTTTGGAACTTCACGCATTTAGAACGTAGACAAATCCTCAAACTTAGCTGCATAATCAGCCACCGACATGTTTCCTTGCTTCAGCTCCATGAACTCAACTTCTTTCTTATTGTGGACGTCAGCTGGGAAGTACTTCCCCAAAAACTCATTCATGAATACCTCCCAAGTGATCTCAGTACCTGCAGCCTCTAACCTCTGACAAGTATTCTCCCACCAATATTCAACCTCCTCAGTCAACATGTGAGTCCCGAACAACACCTTCTGTGCATCAATGCACACCATCATCAAGTAGATCTTTTCAATTGCTTGGACCCAAGTCTGAGCACCGTCAGGATCATACCTTCCCTTGAAAGTAGGCGGATGATTCTTCTGAAATCTTCCCAGTGCTCGAAACGCGTCGTTACTTCCTTGTTGATGTTGTTGCGCCCCTTGTATCACCTCATTCGCCTGAGCCATTGTTTGTGCCATTGCCTGAAGTACATCAGCAAGTTCCTGATCATTTCTACCTCCTCTAGCCATTTCTTATCTGCATCACCAATAATCAATTAATTACTAGAGGGTTAGGCATCTACAGTGTTCGCACACATGTCGCCTAAAAGGACATAACATAATTATAAATCCTGGTCAGATGGACCAACCAGGCTCTGTTACCAACTATGTAACACCCTAAAGACCTCGACTTGAAAATATTAAATAAAGGGATATATTTAAGTTAAAAAGGTGTTACACATATTCAACAGTACACCATTTATAAAATCAAGATCACAATTCTGCAGCGGAATAATCCATCAATCTCAACAATAAAACCATTTAAATTCTCAACTTCATTGGAAAATAAATTAAAAATTCTAAAGGTCTGTAAACTCTGAGGGAATAAAAAGAAATTAAATGTCATAACCCCAACCCCAGTGTTACAAATCAAAGCACGTAATCGTCTACATAATTATTCTTTAAATACGCAGCTAGAACCCCTCATCCTAAGTATTTGTACCCCGAGAGTACAGACACCACAACACACAACAACAACAAAGGGGTGAGAATACAATTCAACTATAAAATTAGAGGATATGAACAACGTAAAATAAAAACAGTAGATATATTCATCAACATTAACATCAACTTTCATACACAACATTCACAACTTCATCAACTATCAAACACCATCATGTATATGCTAGATGCAGTTCACTCATATCACCTATATGCATGCCGGTACCGGTTTCTACTCACCAAAATTGTATGCCAGAGTTATGTTACTGAGCAATACAACACATCATCAATGATCACCAGAATCATAATTATGTTATGATGCATGAGGACTCACATATATAGACAACAACAATTCATCACCAATATTCATCACCAATAGATTTATTTAACATCACCAATTATCATCACCATAGTATTTATTTATCATCACCAATAATCATCACCAAGTTATTATATTATCATCACCAATAGCATCACCAGATTATATTATTTATGTATAAATCACCAAGACGACATCAAAATTATTATTAAATTCACTACATAGAGACACCACGACCCAACACTATCCTCATCCATTAACGACACCAGTTTTACGTCTATTTGCCTTATTAAACGCAACCTTATATTATATTACTTCAGCTATTCAATGAAATCCCTATATCTCCTTAATTCATCTCACCCTTAGTAAGTTCGTTATTCTAAGCCTTGACATTATCATAGCTTAATATTTGCCCCTTTATTATCATCACTTATGACCTCAACAACTTCCCTAACTATACCCTCATTCTAACTTAAGGTTTTTACCTCATCATTATAACGTCGTCAACTTTCCCAACAAAGACTTCATTACATATTAAGGTTTCATTCTCCTATTATTGATCACCGTTGCCATCATCAAATATTATAAACCACCATCCCATATTTTCATTTTTTTTATTCATCTTTCCTTTCTCTAGTTGATTCCTATCTTAAACCCATTGTTATTATAATATTTAACGCACCTTATACCCACACTATTTACTCCATTAAAGATTTGTCTTATTAACTCTAAGTAATTCAATATTTCGCCTCACCACTACTATCATCCATATCATTATTCATTACTTAATCATCATCTTCCTATTTTCAATTACACTTCGTCTTATCACTCATCTCAACATCTTCGATCATCTTAATCGGCCACACTCTATTCTTTATCCATTTTAAACCTTCTACATTCCTAGCTAACAACTATCTAGGGTCTTTATTACCTTTAGGAATTTACTTTGGTTATAGTTAATTACTTCAACCACCACTCTATAATTCCTCTTGTAATTACCTTATACTCCTTTAACAAATCTGTGTTTTAGACTCATCATGTAACCATACTATTTACTCTATTAAGGTTGCATCTTATTAACCCTAAGTATCTTGATGTTTTCCCTCACCGCTATTACCCTCTCCAGCCGTACCCATTGCTTTAACTCACATCCTCCTGTTCTTATTTACATCCTTTATTCTAACGGCATTTCATATTCTTCATTCTTAGTTTAAGGTTTTTACTTCGCAATTGTCATTACTTATAATATCTTATGTTTCTACAACTAAGACTTCTTTATATTTTAAGGCCATATCTTCATTCTCTCGATCATCTTTAAGACCATCAATCATCATAAACTACTATCACTGTATTCTTAGTTTATTCTAGTTTATATCCTCTTTATTAACTTACAACATTAAACTCTTTAATTACTCTAAGAAATTACTCTCGTCTTTGTCAATTCTTCATGAACTATCCATTCATATCTCTCTTGACTTCACCTTTTACTTCTTTAACTAATTCACGTCTAAACTCGCCATATTTTCAAGAACCACTTCTAACTACACTTAAACACACTCCTTCATTTATAGGTACATTGGTTTAGGATCCTAACCCTCACTTTAGGAGCTCATTTAGGGAAGAAAAGTTGGATTTTCTAAGCCTTGGAAGGGTACACGACCGTGCTCTTTGGGGGCACGACTGTGCGCCCCCTAAAACACAAAAACTGAACATGAGAACAACAGGATGTGCACAATTTGTGCGCCTGGGAGGCACGACCGTGCGTGTCTGTCACTAGCAGCAATCGCAGCTCTGCTGCGATTTCACCTTGGGGGACCTTTTCCGACTCTCTTCTCGACCCTAAACTCACTCGATTCGTCCCCAATCATCACCCTAAGGTTACCCTATCATTTAGACATTAATTCCCTCTTAAACTATCCAATTACGCACTCGTTTCATGGTTATATTCTCAATTCGAATACCCTAGTTTTGGTTTCTCACTTTTAAACTCTCAAGAATAACAACAACTTTAATCATCACCAGTTCACCTCTGATTTCTCACCAAGAATCTCATCATAACAACACCATAAATCATAGAATTGAAAACAATTGTTCAATTGGGAAAGGAAATACCCTAAGATGAATTTTTCCCACCCTTACCTCAAATTCTCCGAAAAATGCAACTTCTGTTTCAATACTCCTTAGATAGGGTTTACATCATTTCCTCTCCTTTTCTCTCTGAATCTCAAGTGAAGCAACAGTAATGTTTACTGACTTTTCTATTCTTCTATTTATACTAGGGAGTTGGGCAGTTCACCTATTATTATTTTTTCTCTCTTCCTCATATCACAATTTTACTTCTCCCCTCCCCCACTTATTTTATTACCTCTATTCTCACCTCTCATCTCTACTATTTGTTATATTCTCTCTCCTCATTATTTTAATTCCCATAGATTATCCTTAATTATCAAACATCCTATTTTCTCAACAACGGCATATTATTTTTCCAGTAAAATGCCTCGTCACTACAACAATAATTAAGACACTATTTACAACATCTACCACTATGAATAATTTAATTAAACAATATTGAGCAACAAATACTAATTATAACATTAATACTAATATCAACTAATAATAATATTAACAATTTAATATTTAAAAATTAGGGTGTTACATCTAAGGTGAGCTTGGGAACCCCAAACCTCTAGGTTCCTTGTCTTCTTCTTCCTTTTCTGAACAACCTTCTTTAGATTCTGACCATCCATAGTCTTCTTCTGGTTCTGACCAATCAGAATTCTCCGCAAGAGCTTTGAATAGTTCCCAAGTGTCAACAACATTGTAAGTCTGATATTCATCATTGGACCTGATCATGATCTCCCCTTTGTCCACATTGATGAATGCTTGTGAAGTTGCAAGAAGTGATATTCCCAATAGTAGAGGGAAATCTTCATAATCAGTCATTTTCATGACTATAATATTTGCAGGAAAAGAAAAATTGTCAATAATTACCTGCACATTTTTTACTATCCCATCTACATGGGTTTTTGAACCATCTGCCTGGCCTACTTTGGTTGCAGCTTCAATTCACAGATCCTTTTGAAAATTGCAAGTTGCCTCAAGTTGATGCTAGACCCCAAGTCACATACGGGCATAACACCATTGATAGAAACGGGTAGGTTGAAACCACTAGTGTCTTATTCCTTCTTTGGGACCTGAAAATCAAATAAAACACAATATTTTTTTGTTAAAAGAATAAGTTCTTCGCCTGATAACTTCACTAGAACTATTTCGATCCTTCTTAGCACAGGTAATGACATCAATTTGATGTTTGAACCCATATCACAGCAAGGTTTCTCAATGGATAATTTTCCAATAGAGTTGAAACTTCCACGATTATTGTTCTGTGAAAGTGACCGTTTTTGGAAGATGGCTTTACAACTTACAAGAATAGGTTTTTCCATTGGTAGTTTCCTCTTTCTTGATTTAGCCCAAAAAGGAATCTTCCCACAAGGTTTAGCCAAGGAGATGTTGGTTTGAACATTAGTGAGTAATTTCAAAAAGTTTTGCAAATGCTTGTCATGCTCTTCCTTCTTCTTGAGATCTGAATGTGATATTTTGATATGATCAGAATACTTACCAGGACTTTTCCTCTCTGTCAGGATCTTCCTTCTCTTTTCCATTTGGATCGATTCTTTGTGTGTTTCAAATATTATGGCATGTTTTATATCTTTCTCCCCTAGCTAGTTTGGCTAAGGTGTCTCTTCTTTTGTGGACTCTTCTGGTGACTGATGATTTTGACTCTTTCAAACACCTTACATCCCATTCTCTGTCAAGTGGGGGAGACACTCCTACTCCTCTAAAGTGTTTCACAGGTGGTGCCGTTTCAGAAGGGAAGTTTTAGTACTCGGAGTGAGAAGTTAAGCGTTACGGTGACAACTTCGGAGTTAGTTTGGTGCTGGATATAGATTGAAGGACAAGAAGGCATGAGATTGGTATCAATGTTTAGCAAGTTAGGATGGTAGTATGGGTTGGGAATTGTCAGTTCGACTTTGTAAGCTTAGTTGCGAGTGAATAAGTTATAGCAGTAGTATGGCGTATGGCTGGAGAGTTGGATGAGAGAGTTTTATCTAGAGCGGTTACCTTTAGGTAATTTTCGAGGGCGAAAATTCTTTATGTGGGGGAGAGTTGTAACACCCCGATTTTTAAATATTAATGCGTTAACATTATTATAAGATAATATTAGTATTATTATTGGATAATGTTAGTATTACCGTTATTATAATATATTAATTGCTAGATATTTTTAAATTAAATTAGTCGGGTTATAGATGTTATGAATAATGAGGAAGTAGGGGAGTTAACCGGTTGGTTAAACGATGGGGGGAATCGGGTTAGGAAGAATACAATGTTTTAACTAGGATGAGGGAGGGGTGCAGGTAGTAAGTGTGTAGCGTTTATTGGTGTGGACGGAAGGTGGTGTAAATAGCAAGGTTGTATAGTTGTAGAAGGAATAAATAACCAAACTAGCTGTGCGGATAGCAAATCTGTCTAAGATTATGTGAGGAAGGCAAAGCCCAAGTGGTGGCTATATAAAGAGGAGAACATAGGAGAATTAGGGTTACAGAGAACTTTTGCTGAACGGAGAAAAGAAGATAGGAGAGGAGGAAACCCTAGCTAAGGAGAAAAGAGCCAAGCGCCGCGTTTTCGGAGAATTCGAGGTAAGGGGGAGAATCCTTTCACTTTAGGGTATATTATTTCATAACGGGGGTTGTTTAATTCTTAAGATGATGTTGTTGTTATGATGTGAGATTGTGATGAGAGATTGATGATGAACGAATTAAAAGATGAAGTTGAAAGGTGAGAATTAAGTAAAACAAGTTCAGGTTTTTGAATCAGGATTATAGCCTTAAAAAGAGTGGATATTTCAGTAGGTTAATGTATAATTAGTGTTTGGATGATAGGGTAATCATGGGGTGAAGATTAGAGTCGAGTTTGGTGAGTTTTAGGTCAAACGGGGTTCGGGAAGATCCCCTTAAACAAAATCGCAGCAAAACTGTGTTTTCTACTGTCACTGGAGGACGCACGGTCATGCCAAAAGGGAGCACGACCGTGCATGATGTTTCTGTCTAGGATTTGCAATTTTTGTGTTTTGGGGGCGCATGGTCGTGCCCCCAGGGAGCACCCTTTCCAGGCTTAGTAAAACTAACTTTTCGACCATTTGTTGTTCCGAATTGAGCTTAGGCGTCTTCATGAAAGTTGTAGATATGTATGTTAGCTTTCGTTTGACTTTAGAGTGACCTCATTTAGACATCCACAACTTGAGTTATGGTCAAATTACTACACATGGGTCAGCACGGTCATGCACTCTGCCCAGGTTTAGGAAAAATCACCATTTCCACCTCTCTCTATCCAGAATTGGATTTAGGTCCCTTCATGAAAGTTGTAGATATAGATGTCAGCTTTCATTTTATTTTGGTTTTAATTCATTTCGATCTCTAGAACTTGAGTTATGATTAAAACACCATGCATGGGTCATGATGTGTTCTTCATGAAAATTCAGCACAATCCTTTCAGAGAACTCTAAAACATCTTTGAAAGCAATAGTAAGTATAAGGAGGTTGTTATCATGAAAAGTAGGTGTATAATAAGATCCCAAACCAATAACCTTAGATGAGGGAAAAGTATAAGTGTTGTAATAGAAGCCTTCTAAGTCTTGACGAACTTATAACAAAATAAATAATCGAAAATGTTAGGAGAGAACTAGAGAGAGATGAGGAGGGTAGATTAAGATGGTAATGATGAGAGTACATATGTTTATGAAGTAATAACATGGAAAGAGATGATGCATATCCTTAATGAGAATGAGAGGGACGGGGTTGAAAATATAAAGATGACGAGAGTGAGGATGTTTATAACTTAAAGATGATGAGTATTGGTGATAGTTAGTAATGATGATGATGGTGTTAAACTATAACGATGATGAGAATGACGATGTCTATATGTTTATGACGATGCGAAAGATGATGTTTATTATGATGATGCTTGTGAATGACGAGTAATGACGAGTAAACGATGAAGCGGATTACGTCGTAAGTAGAAGTTAAAGCAATGGGTAAGGTCGGAGATGGTAAAATAGTGAGAGGAGATATCAAGTTAATTAAGACTAATAAGATGAGACATTAATAGTGTAGATGGTGAGGTTACACGACGAGTTTAAAACATGAATTGGTTAATATGGTGATCGACGATTTTAAGAAGAGATACAAAGTGATGGTTTAGAATAGTCGAGGATGATGTAGGTAGATTCTTAGAGTAGTAAAAAACTCAAGATAGTAGATAGAAAAGTTCAAGCCAAGATGAGCAATTAGAATGGTAAAGTGGTTTAAGGTAATGAAGATGCTAGGTGAAGAGATAAGCCAAATGTAATTGAAAATATAAAGGCCCAAGTTAAAGTAAGGGATAGTTAGAAAAGACGATAATGGTGAAGTAACGACCGTAAGTTAAAATGATAGAATGTAGTCGAATTAAGATGACAGACGATGTTGAGAGAATTGATAAGACCAAATAGAACGGGAATAGAAAGTTGTGTGTTAAATAATGAATGATGTCAGGGGTAAAAATTAGTGATGAGACAAGATAATAAATCTCTAGAGGAATAAAGACCAAAGTTAGAATGAGGTAAAGACGACGAGGATGATTGGAGTTATAAATGACGATGTCGAGAGATGATGTAATGACTATGTTGTAAAATGTTGAATGATGAAGTAAAAACAATGTTGTATATGTTGAATAAGGCTAAAATATTAAAAAGGTCCCTGCAAGTATGCCTCATTTGGCTTTTGGTCCTTGTAAAAAAAATTTGATTTTCGTCCTTGCAAAATATTTTGTTTTTTAAAATAGTCCCTGGGCCCATCCCTGGGCCCATTGGCAGTTGAAAATTAAAAAACAAAATATTTTGCAAGGATGAAAAACAAAATTAATTTTTTTTACAAGGACCAAAAGCCAAATGAGGCATATTTGCAGGGACCTTTTTTTTCACTTATGCCCAGCTTCAATGGGCCCAGCGACTATTTTAAAAAACAAAATATTTTGCAAGGACGAAAATCAAAAAAAAAATTACAAGGACCAAAAGTCAAATGAGGCATATTTGCAAGGACCTTTTTAATATTTTAGCCGTTGAATAATAATGACGTAAATGTTGCCTATGAAGAAAAGTAGCGACAAAACATACCTTGTCCATAACTGATGAGTCTAATAGATGAATTCTGTTTTAATTGTGAGTTGTTGTTGATGTGCTACGTGTAGTATTTAGAGAGTCTTCCCTCATGCACCATATCATATTTAGGACCATGTTGAATGACGAATGATGTATGTATGTTCAGTAACACAACTCTGACATACAAATGTTGATTAGGTTGTATGTATGTTCAGTAACACAACTCTGACATACGAATGTTGATTAGGAACCGGTACCGGGATGCATATAGGTTTAGGAACGAAGTGCAATTGCATATGGATAACGTTAGGTGTATATGATGTATATGTGGTATATGTGATATGTGTTAATGTTGACATTTTGTGAGCGTTATGTGCATTTCTTTAATGTGTTGAAACTGATGAGTTATGATAATGATTGTTGGATATTTGAGTGTTGGCTTCATGTTTGCTAAAATCAAATATACAAGCAGTTGTGCGTCTTCAGAAGCTGGAAGCAGAACTTCACAAGTTGTTCCTCAGAAGTTGGGCTTCATAAGATGAACAGTACTTCAGAAGCTGAACGTCAGAAGCTGGACCTTCAGACGCTGACCTTCAGACGCACTGTTCAGACGCTGACCTTCAGAAGCAACCTTCAGAAGCTGAATTCTTTAGACGCAGAACTTCAGACGCAGACTTCAAAAGTAACTTCAGAAGATGGTTTTCTGCGTTCTATTTTGTGCGCCTTGGAGCTGTGTATTTTCAGAACATGATCTTTATGTGAAGATTTAATTGAAGAATTATTCAAGTTGCGTTTCTAGAAGGCAGATTAATTCGCGTGAAGATATTGATTGAAGATTTGTTTCTTTTATTTAAGAAAATATTTTCAAAGCAATCTTTGGAAAATATATTTCTAAAATATATTTGCTTCTATGAGCTTCTAAAGAATTTTAGAACAATATCTGTTGAAGATTATTTTGTTCAGAATTATGTGCTGCTGAAGACTATATAAGGAGGACGCTGCTATTGAAGAAGTGAAATATAAAAACAGAAGTTATAGAGAGAGTCTTAGGTTTTGAGTCTGTAAGCTTTATGCTTTATTTATGTGCACCACTAAGTGTTAGAGTTGGTTGTTTTGTTATTGAGTTGTATTCACTTAAAGCTTTTAAGCAAAAGTGATGTTTTTGTGTTTTTGAAGAGTGTCTTCATACTTGAATTGTCTTAGAGTTTTAAGATCACTGGGCAGTGATTACTTGAGTAGGAAGTAAGAGGGGTTCTTATATCTAGGAGTTCCTAGGTAGAAATCTATACGGGTAGTGATTAAGTGAGAAGGTTGTGAAACAGGGGCTGTTGTCATAGGACTTCGAATTGATACTATCTTAGTGGATTTCCTTCCTGGCTTGGTAGCCTCCAGATGTAGGTGTGTTTGTCACCGAACTGGGTTAACAAATCACTTGTGCATCTTTACTTTCTGTCTATTTTATTCTGCTTCTGAACTAGTGTTTTTCATACTCTGTTTTACTGCACCAGCACTCTGTTTTACGTTCAGAACCAGGTCCTGCCAGGAATTTCAATTGGCATCAGAGCAGGCACCCTACCTGTTTTAGGGTGAGCTCCAGGGAAGATATTTTCTGTCTTAATGGATAAAGAAGGAGGATTTGTGAACAGACCACCTCTGTTGGATGGTTCCAACTATGATTATTGGAAATCGCGCATGAGTGCTTTCCTTAAATCTATAGACAGCAAAACCTGGAAAGCAGTTCTGAAGGGTTGGGAACATCTTGTTGTGCTTGACAAAGAGTGTAAGAAGACAGCTGAATTAAAACCAGAGGAAGATGGGTCTAAGGTAGAAGATGAATTAGCTCTTGGAAACTCCAAAGCTTTGAATGCTATATTCAATGGAGTGGACAAGAATATGTTCAGACTGATCAAGCAGTGTACTGTGGCTAAGGATGCTTGGGAGATTCTTAAAACTACTCATGAATGCACTTCCAAGGTAAAATTGTCCAGACTTCAACTTCTCACCACAAAGTTTGAAAATCTCAGAATGTTGGAGGATGAAAATATTCAAGACTTCTATATGAACGTTCTGGACATGGCCAACTCATTTGATTATCTTGAAGAAAGAATATCTTATGAGAAACTTGTGAGAAAAATCCTCAGATCCTTACCTAAGAGATTTGACATGAAAGTGACAGTCATTGAGGAAGCACATGACATCTCCAGTATGAAGGTGCAGGAATTGATAGGGTCTCTTCAGAATTTTGAAATAGCCTGAACTGATAAGAACGAGAAAGGTGTTGCTTTTGTGGAAGAAAGAATATCTTATGAGAAACTTGTGAGAAAAATCCTCAGATCCTTACCTAAGAGATTTGACATGAAAGTGACTGTCATTGAGGAAGCACAAGACATCTCCAGTATGAAGGTGCAGGAATTGATAGGGTCTCTTCAGAATTTTGAAATAGACAGAACTGATAAGAAGGAGAAAGGTGTTGCTTTTGTAGGAGATGCTGATATTGTGGATGATGAAAGCACTTCAGAAGCTCTTGTGATGCTGAGTAAACAATTTAAGAAGTTTCTGAAGCAGAAGACAAGAACTGATGAGAAAGACAATCAATCCAAAGGAGTCCAGTGTCATGAGTGTGAAGAATATGGCCACATCAGGACAGAATGTGCCACATACCTCAAGAAACAGAAGAAAATTTTGGATGTTTCCTTGTCTGATGACTCAGAAGGAGAAGAGAATGAGTCTGCTAAGCATGTTGCTGCCCTTGCTGGTAGATATATAACTGATAATAAAGTTATGGTTTCAGAAGCACCATCAGGTTCTGAAGCACCATTAGAGTCTGAAGCTTCATCAGAGTCTGAAGCCAGTGATGAAGAATTATCTTTTGAAGAACCAGCTGCCTCTTATGAAGAACTATACCTCAGAAATGAAGAAGTTTGCAAGTTATTAGAAAATCAGAAGAAGATTATCAGTCAACTGCTTGCTGAAAGAAGTGACCACTTAGCAAAAATTTCTGATCTCAATGATGAGGTAACCCAGCTGAACTCTCAACTTGATCACATGAAGAAGCAAATCAGAATGATGAACACTGGTACTGATATGCTTGAAAAGATTTTGGAGAGTCAGAACCATGGGAAACCAAATGGTATAGGATTTGATGATAGGATCTTGAACAAACAGCAAAATCTAGCTAAAAAATTCATTGCAGCTATTAAAACATATGATCCAATGATGGGCAAATCTAAGATGGAACATCAGAAGGAGCCTCAGGGATCTAAGAGCAGAAGGGCATCTCGTCCTTGGGTATGTCATTATTGTGGTAAAAAGGGGCACATAAAGTCATTTTGTTTCAAGCTTCATGGATACCCCAAGCACTATCAACAAAGAAAAGTGGAACCCATTGTAAACAAAGTCAAAGTCAAGAAGGAATGGAGACCCAAATGTAATGATGTTGGTCTAATGGCTCACACCTCTCTGAAAGCATCATCTAGGAAAGACTGGTACTTTGACAATGGATGCTCTAGACACATGACTGGAGTTAGTAAATTTCTTGAGAATATAAGACCTCACACCAGTGGATATGTGACTTTTGATGGTGGAGCTAGAGGAGAAATTCTTGGAATTGGAGATTTGGTCAGTGATGGATTACCAAGGTTAGACAATGTGTTGTTAGTTAAAGGGTTAACTTCCAATTTGATTAGCATAAGCCAGCTGTGTGATCAAGGGATGGAAGTGAACTTCAACAAGAGTGAGTGTCTGGTAACTGCTGGGAAAAGAGAAGTGCTAATGAGAGGTAAGAGATCTAAGAACAATTATTACTTGTGGGTACCTGAAGAAGAAGTCAGACTCTGTCACCAGAAACTTGGGCACTCAAACCTGAGGGGATTGAAGAAAGTCATGTGTGTGGAACCCAAATTAAGATCAATGAAGACAAAGTTTGTAGTGAGTGTCAAAGTGGAAAACATATCAAGATGTCTCACAAGAAGCTGCAACATCTTAAACTTCACAAGGATCTCATGAGGTCAATGCTAGATGAAAGCCTAGGTGGAAAGAAGAATGTTTCTGTTTGTGATTTTTCAAGGGTTAATCTGCATGAGGAGTTATAGCAATTACAGATTGTTGAGGGTGAGCAAGCAGGAAGTGAGGGAGATAAAGATGATGCTGGTCCATATAAAAAGGCTATGTCTGATGAAGAATCTGATGTCAAAGCAGTTTTTGTTACTAATTCAGTTTTTGTTTCCTGTATGAAGACAGAGTTTGGTCAATATTATTTGGCTAAAAAGGGGGAGATAAATAAGTGTTTGTTGCAGTTCAGAAGTTGTTGTGATCTGTTTCAGGGGGAGTCTCTATTTCAGGGGGAGTCATGACAGAAGCTGCTGTCTATTTCAGGGGGAGTATATGTGTATTTCCTGTCAGAAGCTGATCTGTTCAGGGGGAGTATTTGTGTGAAATGTAGTGAATCATCCGCTGCTAACTCTATTGCTACATTTGTGTTATGTTCTTCATGGTTGCATGCTTTGATGAGTGAAGAACTTGTTTTTGTGAAGAAATTGATTTTAGCCAAAAATTTGCCAAAGGGGGAGATTGTTGGATATTTGAGTGTTGGCTTCATGTTTGCTAAAAATCAAATATACAAGCAGTTGTGCGTCTTCAGAAGCTGGAAGCAGAACTTCAGAAGTTGTTCCTCATAAGCTGGGCTTCAGAAGCTGAACAATACTTCAAAAGCTGAACGTCAGAAGCTGGATCTTCAGATGCACTGTTCAGACGCTGACCTTCAGACGCACTGTTCAGACGCTGACCTTCAGAAGCTGAATTGTTCAGACGCAGACTTCAGAAGTAACTTCAGAAGCTGGTTTTCTACGTTCTATTTTGAGCGCCTTGGAGCTGTGTATTTTCAGAACATGATCTATATGTTAAGATTTAATTGAAGAATTATCCAAGCTGTGTTTCTAGAAGGCAGATTACTTCGCGTGAAGATATTGATTGAAGATTTGTTTCTTTTATTAAAGAAAATATTTTCAAAGCAATCTTTGGAAAATATATTTCTAAAATATATTTGCTTCTATTAGCTTCTAAAGAATTTTAGAACAATATCCGTTGAAGATTATTTTGTTCAGAATTATGTGCTGCTGAAGACTATATAAGGAGGACGCTGCTATTGAAGAAGTGAAATATAAAAATAGAAGTTATAGAGAGAGTCTAGGTTTTGAGTCTGTAAGCTTTATGCTTTATTTGAAGGTGAGAAAAACACACAAGAAGGGGGGGTTGAATTGTGTGGGTCTTTTTCCTTTCTCAAAAACTTATGTTAAGTTCAGATTCTGATATAGATCAGTTCTGAACCTATTTTCAGAGTTTGTTTCGCAGCGGGAAATAGTAAAGAGAGAGGGAAAGAAAGACACAAGAGATTTTATACTAGTTCCTTCCACAAACCGGAAGTAGTCTAGTCCCCCTGTCACTTACAAGGGATTTTAACTATGATCAACTGATTACAATTGCTCAAGCACAAAGCATAGAGACTTCCAGTTGCTCAAAGCACACAACTAAGAGACTTCTAATTGCTCAAACACGTAGTAAGAGACTTCCAATGCTCAAGCCCTCAAGCAAGAGACTTCCCTGCTCAAAGCACACAGCTAAGAGACTTCCCTGCTCAATACACAAAGTTATGAGACTTCTGGTTGCTCAAGCACGCAGGCTAGAGACTTGGATTCAAACAGATTTTACAACAGAAAACAGTTTGAGTTGAACACTTGATATATTATCAGTGGTGTTCACAAAATACGATTCAGATGAGACTCTACACTTAAGGAATTCTAAGATAAAAAAGGTTTGTAAGAATTCCTAAGTTATTTTGATGACAGCTACGTAAAACAGAGTAGCACTTCTGGTTTTTGCAGTCTTGTATTTCTGTACAGAATCTTGGCAATTTCTTCTTCAAATCTTCAATCCTTTATAGAGGATAAAAGAGCTGTTGAGATTGCCCAGTTTTCCAACAAAGAGCCGTTGCAAAACTAGAAGCTATGTCCAACTGACATTGTGTGCAAAACTGCAAAAAACAGAGCACGCAATATTTGAATGGTTCCTTAAAAGCTGGAGAATGTTTCTTCGAAGGAGGCAACTGTTCCATTGAGCTGTTCTGATTGTACAGGCATTAATGGTGACAGTGACAGTTGTTTTTCCTTAAAAGTCAGACTTCAGAAGCTTCTTCAGGAACTGTTCATCAGAAGCTCTCTTCAGAAGCAGGTCTTCAGACGCACCCTTCAGAAGCACTGTTCATCAGACGCTCCCTTCTGACGCACTGTTCAGACGCTGACTTTTGTTGACCTTCAGACGCAGTCTTCAGACGTTGACTTTTGTTGACCTTCAGACGCAGTCTTCATACGCAATGTTTAGAAGCACTTCTTTAGACGCAGTCTTCAGACGCACTGTTCAGAAGCTGCTTTCAGACACAGATTTGCTTCATACTTGCAACACAGGCTTCTTGCTTTCCTTCTTGCTCTTAGCTTGTTCTTCCATAACCAATGTTAAATACCAAACTTGAAGTACATGGTTCTGCACACTTAGAATCAAGCATTAGCAATTCCAATTTTCTTTTTAACACTTTGTTATCATCAAAACCCAAAAGAGAGTTGTTCATACATTTTGTTCAAACATTATTTCTGTGCACCACTCAAGTGTTAGAGTTGGTTGTTTTGTTATTGAGTTGTATTCACTTAAAACTTTTAAGCAAAAGTGATGTTTTTGTGTTTTTGAAGAGTGTCTTCATACTTGAATTGTCTTAGAGTTTTAAGATCATTGGGGCAGTGATTACTTGAGTAGGAAGTAAGAGGGGTTCTTATATCTAGGAGTTCCTAGGTAGAAATCTATACGGGTAGTGATTAAGTGAGAAGGCTGTAAAACAGGGGCTGTTGTCATAGGACTTCGAATTGATACTATCATAGTGGATTTCCTTCCTGGCTTGGTAGCCTCCAGATGTATGTGTTTGTCACTGAACTGGGTTAACAAATCACTTGTGCATCTTTACTTTCTGTCTGTTTTATTCTGCTTCTGAACTACTGTTTTGCATACTCTGTTTTACTGCACCAGTACTCTGGTTTACGTTCAGAACCAGGTCCTTCCAGGAATTGCAATGACGATGTGTGTAGATGTTATATAACCTGATGAAGAATTGTGAATATGTCGTAGATGATGACCAATGATGTTATTCCCATTTATGCAATATTCATGTATCCCGATATATGTTATGATGAATATTCTCACCCCTTTGTTGTTGTTGTTGTGTATTATGGTGTCTGTACTCTTGGGGTACAGACACTCAGGACAATGAGCTCTAGATTGTGGGACGTTTAGAAGGTGGCGACGGAGATATACTTCCGTAGCTATTATCTAATTATTTACGTAGTCGAATAATCATGTGCTCTGATCTGTAACACTATGGTTGGGTTCAAACGTTGAATATTTAATTTTATGAAGTTTAAGTATTTGAAATCCTTATGATATTTTCCACAACGAAGATTAAGAATCAGACTTGTTTATTTTATGAAATATTTGTTGAAGTATTTTTCGCACTCCGAAATATGACGTTTTATTTATTATTTGGATGAATGATTGATGATTATGTGTAACATCTTTTTGTTTAAATTTGATCGCATTATTTATTAAATTGACGTTGGGAATTAGGGTGTTACACCAGCCGCCTTCTAGAACGAAACAAGTATCGACAGTACTTACATACATGTCGCATACAAAGGGAATTAAAAAAAAGTTTTGGCCTGACTGGACCGACCTGCTCTGATACCAAATTGTAACACCCTAAACCCCACAAACTATTTTCAAATAATAATGCAACAAATATAATTCACATTTCAAGATGTTACTCTTCATCAATCATCTTGGATGTTCAGAGGTATATTACTGAATTGATCCCACAACATCTTGGATGTTCAAAGGTATGTTACTGAATTGATCCCACAACGTCAAGTACATAAAGTACGATTCACAACATCAAGTACATCACTGTAAGATCGGACTGACCATGAATGCATGGATACCAAGTATAGACTCGACAATGCACAACATCATATAACTCATCATTATATAATCACTTCATTATATAATACATCAACATGACAACACATTGTCAAATAAGCTCACCAACACATCATCACATAGTTATATAATCACTTCATTATATAACACATCACCATATCATCGTTTATTCACATCAACATATAGTCATATAATTACAACATCATTCAATCACGTCATCATATAGTTCACATCATCATATCAAAGCATAACAATGTGTACAATTGGACATCATCCTTATATTCCAAGCAACTATGTTCATTCCAAAACATTCCAAGTTAAATCATTCATGCTATTTCATTTCATCAAAATCGAGAATTCATCATCATGTGTAAATTAAGTATTCACATCTTTAAATTACACATTATCTTCACATCATAAATATCACGACTTTACATAAATACATGTTCAATTATTCACTCTAACGACTTCCTGAAACTCATTATTAATTTTAAGGATGTTTCATGGTCCACTGAAAAAGTTATGCTGAAGTTTCATGAAAAACGCAACATGACATACATGTAGTATTTTAATCATAACTCAAGTTCTAGAAGTCCGAATGGAGTCAAACCAAAGGCAAATGAAATGGGACAAAAATACATTTTTGGGGTTTCTGTCCTGACAAAATTGTGGCCCGATTTTTGTCGAGTCAAAACACCAATTTTCATGATTTCAAGCATTCCGAGTTGTTTCTACTCAATTTTAACATGATAATTTCATTACTAAACATGATAACAACATCAACATTCTTTCATCTTCATAAATTATCACAACAGCAACATTCACCAAATCAAATTATGAAAACACCGAGCATCAATTTAACAACAACTTTCATGAATTTCACAAAAATAATCATGTAGCTCAAGAACACAACAACAACACAATCATTTCATGAATTCAACATCATAACTTCATGGATTTTCGAATAAACATATACCCATAAACATAATAACATACTAAATCACAAATTCAACATCAATTCATCATTAATTCATCATAAAAGCATGAAAACAACAATAATCACAAAAAAACCAAGATTCTACCCATTTGCTCATTAATCTTCACAATAAGCCTCCCTCTAGCTTGGATTTCCCTCTCCTCTTGATTTCCTTAAGCTTTCCTCTTCTTTCTCTAGCTTTCCCTCTTTCTCCCTTATGCCTCTACTTTTGCCTCTTTCTCAATGGTGTGTTATGATTTCTAACCCTAGTTTCACCAACACTACTATCTATCTATATTCTTTTGTCTTGGGCTTTTAGTTCTTTCACACTACATGGACTTAGTCTCTATTCATTCTCCACAAATAAAACACTACTCATTACTTCACTTAAACCTCATATTTACTCATACACCTCAATTTCCTCAATTTCCCAAAAACTCTCATTTCTAATAACTTCACAAAAATACCCTTCACTACTAAATTACCAAAATACCCTTATCCTCTAAAAATCCACTAACTCATCAATTCTCCCACATAATAAAAGCAATAATTAAATAAAATAATATTAAATAACTAATAACGAAAATTGGGTTGTTACAACTTGTGAGTCACCAACGACCTCGACTAGCATCTATAACCTCAACGGTAATATGATTTTGTTAGTAATAAACAAATTGGTAATTAAAAAAGGTACACCATTATAACGCAAGACCTCCACCTCTACCAAAACGTTCAACAGAAAAACAATAATCAAAACCAAGAACATAACGAATATCGTAAATTTTATTTGTATGGACTAATGTGTCAGTTACGATGATGAGCTCCGGATAGTAGTGCTGGATAAGGTATTTTAAATTAGGAATTGTACTCAGGCTACCCAAACCTCGTAAGTAACAACTTATCGTACTCATTTTTCCCAATGATCCATAACTGACCCTTCAAAATTTCATCTTAACAAAACCATGAACTCAGCAAATCAGAAAAGCAAAACTACAAATCAATATACCCGAAAACACCAAATCATCGAATTGACATTCAACAGCACATGTGAGATATGTTGTAAGGTTGATGATTAGGATCAGAAAACATTATTGGAATGGAACACAGTGATCGCACATTAGTTGTACATACACGACGATAATATTTCTTATTCAACTCTTTAAATTAACATATATTTTTTATAAAATAAAATTAATGGGAATCGTGAAGTTATTATTAATTAAATGGACATAAATGATAATTTTACAAATGCATGAAATAAATTTGGAATTTGTTCCTTGGGGTTACAACAAAATTTATATCTTCCCTCAAAAAAAAAAACAAAAAACAAAATTTATATCTATAATAATATATAAAAGGAGTACATCAATTTTGTCTGACTTTTTCCTTTGATCCAAAATTCCCATAAACAACCTTGTCCTTTGTTTTGGCAAATTAAATTAAACTATTACTATACATGTAACTTTAAGATAATATTTTGAGTTAGTACATAAAAAAAAAATTGGGTTAGTATTGTTATGATATATTATTGGTATCATTGAAAAATATAAGTCCGAATTGTTGCATCCGAAAACCACAATTCATAAATATCCACACTTCCTTAAAAAAAATATCCATACTGATATCCAAAGAAAATAAATAATTAAAATTGATAAATAAATAAATATAAGCCTAAACAAAAAATATATTGCTTATAACTTACCCACATGACTCAATAAACAAATGGCCATATGAGTGCCCATCTAAACGCTAATATATATATAAATCAATCAAATTAAATGTAATGATATGGACTTCTGACTTATAAATATTAATTTATATGCAATAATAATGTAAATCACTTTTACACATACACCCAATAAAATCACACGATAAAGTCTTTTTTCTTTTAAGATAGTTCCTAAAATTATAGTTAAATTCTAACATGTAATAAAGTTGCATATCTTTAATTTTGAAAATTGTTAGTTTTCTCACAATTTACTATAGAAGGAAAAATACAAATAGTATCTTAAAAAAAAACAAAGAAAAAATTCAAAGGACAAATTTTGCACATTGAACTACTTTTTTCTTTAACCATGTCATATGTACATATCATGTATACCAACCAACTTTGTAGATGACTAATCAACTACGGAAAGTATGACTAAAAAATTTTAGTTGGCTATCCACATTAAATGGCATTTGAACCAATAGTTAAATTTTAACAATTTCAGAAATTATGACTTTATTTTGAAGAAGTCAAAACTTACGACTTTGACTGTTGATTTTTCATAAATTACGTATATGGACATACGTTAATTATAACTTTGACTGTTAATTTTTCATTAAATGATAAGAATTTTCCACATTTCCAATGGGCAGAGCCCACAGTTCCAACATTCGATAAAACCGTTATAAATACCGTGTCACATTGTTAGTCTCTTTCACAAAAAAAAAAAACTCATATCCCCAATTACACCAGACAATAACCATATACCCTCATCTATCTCCTCATATTCAAATAATGTATCCTTAGAAAACAAATCAATGAGATTTTTCACACTCTCAAATAGCTCATCCGTCGTGCTTGGAGCCTATAGAGACGTTACATGATTTCACACACCACCACCACCAACAAGAACAATGGAAAGTTAAAGGTGCTATCATTAGTACAACCATCCTCTAGTAGATATCTTGATATCCCTCTAGAACCAAGGAATAACATTACCACATCATCTTCAAAAAAAAATCATGGGTAGGCCTTTTAGCTTTAAGAATAAACACAAACCACCTGTCATTATAAATGAAAACAACAACACCCTTATGAAACCTATTTTAACATACATCCCTTCTATAAATGATGTCGTTGAAACTCTTAGTGACTTTGATCGATGTAATCAAGCTATCATCACAATGCATGGTGGTTCTAGTAATGTCTCTTCTTATGTTACTTTTCTCCACTTGATGTCGTGTTTGCCTCCTCTCTCCCCAAAAAAGAACCTGTCGATATGATACCTCTCTCATGAACTTATATGAATCCCAATTGTCATCATGTTTCTCTTTAAATTCATCATTGACCCATCATATTCGTCTTTTTAAATTTGCTTCTCTAGAGATCATAAACAGATACTTGGTGGAATTGTTAGAGGAAAGGTTGAGGCAGTTACTAATGTTTAAAAAGACTAGCCTCGATACAAACATTACCAACTCCTCAACCTTTCCGCCAACGATTCCACCAAATACCTGGTTATGATCTCTAGAGAAGCAAATAGAAAAAGAGGAACATGTTGGGTATGATGAATTGGGGAGAAACATGATGATAATTGGAATTCATATAAATTCCAAAGAGAGATGTCATTTTTAGCGGTCCTATTATGGGGGGAGAGTAGGAGAACCAGAAATCAGATGAGAAGAGTAACATAAGAGACAGGACCAGAACCATTATGCATTGTGATGATAGCTTGATGACACTGATCCAAATTAATGAGAGTTTCCATGACATTGTTTCTAGAAGGGGTCATGTTAAAATAGGTTCCATAAGGGTGTTAGTGTTTTCATTTATAATGACAGGTGGTTTGGGTTTGTTCTTGGAGCCAAAAGGCCCGCCCGCAGTTTTTTTCAAAAAAACTTGTGGTGATTTTATCCCTTGGTTCTAGAGGAAGATCAACATACCTACTAGAGGATAGTTGTGCTAATGATAACACCATCAACTTTCCATTGTTGTTGTTGGTGGTGGTGGTCGTGTGAGAAATTAGTAACCTCTCTTGGCTCTAACCACGGCGGATGAGCTATTTGAGAGTGTGGAAAATCTCATTGATTTAGTTCTCATTTTTTTATTGAATGTTGGAAATGCAGAATCTTCTCATTTGTGAATGAAAAATCAAAGCTCAAAGTCGTAATTAAATGTATGTACACATACATAATTTATAAAAAAAAAATCAATGGTCAAAGTCATATATTTTGACGTGTGAGATCATTTTTAATTAATGGTTGATTAGTTGGTTGGTCAAAGTTGTAATTTTGCCAATATTTTTAATTGTTAGTTTTTTGTTGGTTCTATCGTCATGCAATAGTTTAAATCATTCATAATTATGAATTGCTTAGATGATTTATCATTTGTTTCTCTGAGATTTGTGTTACAATTTAGATTTTATAATCTATACTTAGTTATGTGCAAATTTCTTAATGTTTGCTTCAAATATTCTATAATACTATAGTGATGTCTTTTTCAGAAGAAAAAAAAATCAATTTTAGCAATGCATGTTAATTCATAATTGGTTTCTTGAATAATCCGAAACAGTCCATACACTTAAAATTAGTTTCTTGAATAATCCGAAACAGCCTATACACTTATTTAGCATCATAGTCTAAAAATTTTTAGCTTTGAGAGATTTTGTGATACTTCATAACTAACTTGTGTCTTTCTAGCCACGATGCATGGAAAAGGCCAAACTAGCTCTGGATGCGGATGATGGACCCGCGATGCGGAAGAGTGAATTTTTAGTCTTCTTAGTGTAGCATAAATTAGTTATAAGAATTATCTCTAAATAATAATCGGTATATACATATAAGCATTCATCAAATATAAGAAAGAGAGATCAATAAACTTATATGTCCTTAAGATTGTGGTAATTTTACCAAACACTTTAATTTTAATTAGCTAGTTTTTCAGCTATAAGCTTTCAGCTATCAGTCATCAATCATAAGCTAGCTTATTAGCTATCAGCTAGCTTGTTACCTATAAGATAGCTGATAACTTAGTTTTACCAAACACACCCATAATGAACATGTAAAAGACCAAGTCATAACCCATAAAAACAAATATAGCAGTTTTTCAAATAAATTAATCAAAATTAATTCTCAAATAAAACAAAATAATTGGATCGAAATAAATTGTAGAATAATTAACTTTTGAAATATTCAAAAATTACAACACTTAGTCGCCAAGTTTTAAGGGCTTCTTGAATCCTATATGTAGGTAGCTCAAGTTTAGGGTTTGATAGTGGGGAAAAAGGAAAATCCAAAGAGGTCAAAAGAGGGAACCTTTAGGAAATACATAGGCTAAAATTTGAAGGTTTTTGGTCATTTTGCACTTTCCTAAAACCCTGAAGGCATTTTTGTTAGTCCATTCTTTATCGTCAGTCCACCCTTTATTTTTGTGACTCATCAGCTGTCTTAATCAATCAACTGTGACAACTCAGCAACTTAGTGACATGGTAAGGATTAAATGTGCTCAGGGACCAAAACTCAAGTGATTAATATTTGCAGGATAAAAATTGGAAGGGTCAGCAAATACAAGGACCAAACGTATAAATAAGTCCAAGTTTTTTCCTTGTGTCCGTCAACCAATAGTCAACACGATTTCTAATTCTCTAATTATTCAATCAAATAAGAAGAAATCAAAAGGCAAGGCCATTGCTACAAATGTTGACTCTATTTCTAGGTAGAACACTTTATTGGTAGATATTATTGCTTTAAATGATATCAAATGGTAGACACGTTTGATACATTCTCTGCATACATTTTGCTATCCTAGCATAGCTGATACGAATATGTTTTGAACCTTAAAAGAGTATGTTGAAAAGATTTCATATGTTGGAGGGTTAATATTGATAAATAGTGATTGCTTATGAATTTAAGATATTTTCTATACTGAATAGGACTTTTGTTGTTGAATTGCAGTCCTAATAAGTTTATTCTAACTGAATAAGTTTACTTTTTTCTTTCTAATTTTCATATATTTTGTGCTACTTATCTTTTGAATAAATAGTTTTAGCTTTTAGAATACCAAATATATAAATGGTTTTTTTTTCTGGCAGACATCCCTAAGGTTTTAATCGTGTGATTCAAAATGATTTAACATGTTTTATTCTTTCTTCCAAACATTGCTTCTCGTGCATCTGAGACTTGGGTTTTGGTTTCCACAAATACACTTGTGGGGAGAAATTGATCTGGTCAAGGCCTTATTATCCTACTTGTCAACTTTATACTTTAACAATGTTAGATCTCAACTAATTTGGGTAGGTCTAATGGTGTTGGCTTGGAACCTTAGAGTATGCTCTTCTCAAGGTTCCAGATTTGATCCCCTTGGTGCCGATTTCGGTAGGCTAAAGTCCATACAGAACTATGTTCTGGCTTTAAATGGGGCCCCGTAAGTGCACTATAAGATTGGACCCCTCGGATTAGTCTATCCTGGATCGGATACTGAGTTTTCAAAAAAATAATAACATTGTTAGATGTCATAAACTGGTCATTGTAGCTCAGGAAGTTGTAGTGTATTTGAACAAATTACTATGATTTGGCGATACCGTTGGGTTTCAAGTGTGAGTGGTTAAGTCTCACATCAACTAGGAATGGAGGAAACGTTGGATATATAAGAGAGGAGACCCTTAAACCCGTTGCCTTAAGGTTTTGTGTAGAGATGTGGTGTCTAAGTCTATTAGTGATCCTGGACGTTTAGCTCATTGCCGCTCCCGGCATTCCCCGGACTCCCCCAACAAGTGGTATCAGCCCTGGTTAGGCTCGGTGGGGGAGCGGGAATGGGATCTTAGTGTGAGAATCAAGCTAGTGATGTGGGTGACTCACACTTGAGAGGGAGATTGTTGGGTTTTAAGTGTGAGTGGTTAAGTCCCACATAACAAAGTATTATTAGGTAACGGTGTGACAACATTGCAGCGTAGGCATAACATATTTTGAACAAAACCGTTATTTGCCACAATGCATAGTTGAAGTAGGAAAACTGTTATTAACGAATATTTTGTGTGTTCATTGGACAACTCACTATAAACTGCTTATAAAAAATGAATGAATCTAGAAGTTCCTTTCATGTCTATTTACCTACTTATAAAAGATGTCAAAGGACATGGTCAGACTCTAAATCAAATTTATAACAAGGGCTTGCTGGTAAATCATTCAGCAAGAAACAGTACTATAAGACCTTCATCTTCATGATGATCAAGTGCCTTAATAAAGTTGATAGAAATGTGGATCATGTGATGGGTGTTGACAGTGGGCCTAAGCCAAAGATTTGGAGGGTATATAAGAGAAAGAAAGGAAAAGGTATAAGGAATGATGACCTTGCTGTATGATGCATGGAAGACATAAGAAGCTGCCTTAGGGACTGATAGTATTACACTATCAGTTTGTTATTTTGTCTTATTCCATTTTGCTACTCTTGTAATTGCTTCATCCATTAATTCAATTGCAAGTTTATTCCATTATTTTGTCATATTTTCACTGTTTCATTCACAAATCCATACACAAACTCATCAAAAGTGCTGTAAAAAAAATCTTGTCAATGACTGTGGTGTTATTTTACGCGAGTTCTTAAATGGAAGTTTTCTGTCCCTCTTCCCAGGCGTCCAACAATTCTCAAGATATGTTACAGCGAATGACATGAAAAAAAATGTTCTCTTCTGCAAAAGCAAATCACTCTCTTGCTACAACTAAAATTATGCTAATGCCAGAAAAAAAAAATTAGAACTAAAAGTTCAAGGCTTTACTTAAAATGCTATATATTTCATTTTAGTTATAAAAAAAAAGTCTATTTTAAAGTTCCAAGAGTTTATATGTGTAAACTAATTTCTGTTTTGTAGAGACCAAATTGATTTTTTCTCAGTGCAAGAATTGCCACATTATGTGTTGGGATATAGAGTATATGTTAATTAGAGTAGTAAGAGTTAGTAGAAGTTAGTAAGTTGAAAAGCCTTGAAATAGCCCTAAGTTGTTATTTTAAGTAGAGTTGTGATATGTTATATCACATGTATGATTAAATTATTAAAGTTTATTAGGCCTTTCATTGACTTCCATAACCTCAATTTATTTAGAACTTTTTGGTGGTACAGATAATGGGACAACCCTTACCCAAGATGTCTGTTAAGACAGTGAACTAGAACAGTGAAGAAGTATAATTGTTGAGTATGGCTCATATACAGACATGTTCTTTTTTTGACACAATGTACATATGTATTCTAAACATCAAAGTTTGCAAGGGTTTGATCACACCCATAAATAAAAGCAAGTAGAATTACACTTAAATAACATCAATTTATTTTTCAAGTTTTGACAACAAAATTAAGTCAACCTTATTTTTATAGACAATCATTAATGATATGATTTACAAACTTTAGTAACCTGGTTGGCAAAAGAGCTATCTGAATTTTAAATTAGCTTGAAAAGTTGAATTAGTCTGATAGTGAATATTTGCAATCACTTTGCAGTTATTGCTTATCCATTCAATCAGCTGCTGCACATTTGAGAAATAGGGATACAAAAGGAAGGATACAACTTTTTTAAAGTGAACAATTTGACTTGTTAGAAAAAAAAACGTAATGTAACCCAAAAAAATTGAACAATTGACTTTAGAATGTAAAGTGTGCAGTATTAATCATTAATTAACAAATTAAAAGCAGATATTATAGGTACTTCATAGCAAGAAAATTGCTCTTTAGGCTTCTCAAATTTCTCTCGGACACAAAAAAAATATTTTACCCCCAACAACAGTTAACTACCAATCGAAAGACTTTTTAAATCTGTTAAACCGATTTAAAAAGTGATTGAACCAATCTAAAACGTATGGACGAAAAGAGAAAGAGAAATATTGGACACGTGAAGAGTAACCTTCTCATCACAAATTATAACAACTCATGAGTTTGTTAAAATAAGTACAAATCTTGATTTTTTTTCACTTTACATTTTAGTCACTTTAGAGAATTTAAATTCATAAAGAAATACATATCATTTGTTGCATGAATTTGATTTTCTGTGATGTCTTAGATAATCTAAAGAATTACTACTTCCAACTTGCACGGAATTTATATTAATTAGCATTTATGATTCTGTGTGGTGTCAAAACAACGTCAAACCAATTCCTGCCATCCTTTCTCACAAGACATTGATTTGGAACAACATTTACAATCACTGTTGGGGTTAACAAATCATATTTACAACATGTCCTATTCCAAACAATGAGCTCTCAATTATGTACTTGCAGTGAGTACAATATCTAGAACTATGGTTTAGAACTGTTTAGGTCATGTCTTGAGAATGCTCTCAAGGGAATTATTTATAGCATTTCTTGGGCTTGGTTTTCTGTGACTTAGGCCCCAAGTAACTTAACGTTTAGAGCGTTCTAGATGCTTCTAGAAACTCTTTGAGGTGGCGCTCTTAGAGGGGCTTGCCTAGGACTCTTTTGGCCCTTCTAGAGGGCGATGTGCCCTTCTGGAGGGCGTTGTGCCCTTAATTATGAGATTTATGGTTCACAACCCAACAAACACGAGTCTTGGGACAAGGCGAAGTGATTAACTGTGAGATTGATGGTCTAAATTCCAAGCCTACTTGATATTTAGAAATGTCTAAATAAACTATGGACAGCATTGTAGCTTAACACTTTAGATTTAAATGTCCGACATGTGTCGGGTGTCAGTGTCAAACATCTCAAGACATTCACACATGTCATTGCATTTAATTATTTTATTTTTTAAATTATTATTAGTGTCTATGTATCGGTATCAATAGGCAATGCTTTATAGATAACAGAACTCTAATGGATAAAAATTAGTTCCTAAACAAAAGTGGGGCAGCACTCTGAAGCTTAGTTGTGCCATCATATGCTAAATGAAGTATAGACTTCATTTAACCTTGGAATTTTACTTTCTTAATAATCTTTCCTCAAATATGGATTTTGTATTTGTAAACATACCCCGAGGTCTTATTGATTATGTATATTAGAGGCATGTTGTTTGGTCAATTTCTTATAAATGCTAAATAACCATATCAGACATGTTATTTCACTGCTAGGAACTTAGAGAAGCTATAATTTTAAGCACTGAGAGGAATCGATATTTCTCCTAATAATTGGAGTATATGGCATGTCATCAAAACTGATAACTAAAATAAATGGCTACATATTATTATAAAATTAAATAGTTAAGTAGAAGAAAACAGATGTTAATTTGCAGAATATCACCAATTGCTTAAACAATAATCAGTATGTTAATGACCAACTACCGCTTAATGGTTAATTATAACATATTTCACTGCTAAGAGGGTTCAAATAGCATTGAGTGTGGACAAGTTTTATGCAGTGTTGGTCCAACCCATATTGAGGTTTGCGACTAATGTTAATAGGATAGCCTTAGTTTGAAAATTGCTCTTCTCCCGACGAAAATTGTTCACTCCCATACAAACTGACGAAAATACATTCAGCGTGACTTAAGTCACGCTCGTTATATCAACGTGACTTAAGTCACGTTGAGTAGTTACAAAAACAAAAAAATTACAAATTACAAAACAGAAATATTATTACACAGTAGATTTATTATTACATTACATTGCAATTCATTACATTACATTGTAATTCATTACATTAAACAAAAATTTATTATTACATTACATTGCAATTCATTACATAAATTAAACGAGTTTTTTTAAAAAAAAATCGATTAATCATAATGATCCTAACAGGACTCAAAAGTTCCCTCGTCGATTAATATAATGATCTCAATCGCCGTCATAAAAAAACAGCATAAGATCATTATGATTAATCGACGAAGGAATTTGATGCCGTTTACGCCTATAGTAACAAAACTTAAAAAAAATTAAAGAGATGGGAGATGGGAGAATGAGTGAGAAGAAATGAGAATGAGAAAAAATAAAAGAAAAGGTTTCAATTTATAGGTTTTGTGCTTTGATTCTATTGGTCGAAGGAAGTAACTGCTCCTCCCTAATTGTCCACCGTCCAAACCACCGTCCAACCTACGTGAGTTAACTCACGCTGGCCTTTAACCTGCATGAGTTAACTCACGTTGTCCACCGTCCACCAGCGTGACTTAAGTCACGCAGGTTACCGGCCAAAATAGCGAGCATGACTTAAGTCATGCCCATTACAGGTCAACGTGACTTAAGTCACACTAGCTTCTGGTGTATCAGGAAACAACATTCAATGCTGTCAAAGAAACCATTAATGACCCCAAACCAATACACACTCATAATTGATCCAAATTACACCATTTCAACGACATAATCACACATAATCACACATTATCGATCCAAATTACACAAATTTGTCGTTAATCACACAATAACACAATCCATCCAAATTACAAACAATCGATCCAAATTACACATAATCGATCTAAATTACACAAATTCGTCATTAATCACACATAATTTATCCAAATTACACATAAACGATCCAAATTCGTCGTTAAATACACAATCCACAAATTCATTAAAATGCAAGATTACAGACACAAATTCGAACACATTACACTATTACACGTTAATAAATATTACACTTCAATGGATCAGACACAAAGATGTAAAAAGTTATTTTCAACCAGTAGCCTAAACATGTAACCTACATCGAAATCATCACGGATAATATCTGGATAATAAACTGTCTTCCAAAAGTCTTCCTCTCTATCCTCCCCCAAGTCCACACATGGCACCTGTACAAATATATTTGATGTTCTTTGATTTTCACCTAGATGGACAAAGTATGTGTCAAGTTGTGTCTTCAAATCATCCAACTTGTCGGTTGAGGTTAAATAGACCCTAACCGTCTTCTTCACGTGAGAGTATCGGACATGAGCTTCAACTTTGTCTTGGGACATGTTTCACTTCACAAAATAAATATATAGTTGAATAATTAGAGACAAATAATTTTATAAAATGGAGCAATAAAAATAATGAATAAAAATGTTTTATCCATCACAAAAAATGTTATATATTTATATAATCGTATTTACATATTGGCCAAAAAAATTGGCATTACATAATCGACTGACCACAAAAAAATTTGTCGGTGTAATATCGACAAAAAAAGGACGAACACCGACTAAAAAATGTTGTAGCCTATCTAACTAGCTAGTGATAGTGCATAATCTTCATCTTCTTCAATTACTTCAAATTCTCCTTTTGGTTTTTCCAGAGTGGGAGTGTCGCAATATATTGGATTGAGTTGATTTGTTGGTTTTTTCCGGCGGCTTCGGCTCCTTAGACATGAGGCCTTTGAACAAAGTTTGTATATCCATAAATGCAAACTCTCATTGTTCCGCCACACCAATCTTGTGAATCTTCCACTCCATACAAGGCGGTGGTAATGGACAACTATCTTTCAAACAAACATGAAGAAAGTGGCTGAGAATTAAGCCAAGACACAAGATGTGGGAATGTGGGTTAAGTGGTGGAGCACCTCGGATTGGGAAATATGTCTCACATATACCTCTTTCGGTCGAAACCAATTGAAAAATGGCTCTATTGTAGCAAGTTGCAACAATGTGACCCATATTCGGTAATGTCAACCACTTATCTTCGTATGCAATTCCACCACTATTTGTTGGAGGGTGTAAACCATTCAAGATGTATTGAAAACACTTCTCCGAATCAAATATCGGCAGCCAATCTTATTGTTTTTCAACTCTTGAATATACGGACCAATACATGATTTTCCTCATCCATACTAATGTGTCTAGCTATGACCTGGAATCCACAATTACCATCTCCTTTAAGATTCACAATATATTCGATGAAAGGTTTCATGATCTTTGGAAAATGTGTTATGTATGGTAAATCTGAAATATACGGATTCGGGTGTCTAGTAGAGGTTGAGGCTTGTGAGCGGGATAAATTTCCTAAATGTGCACTTTTCCTCTTTGGAAATGTTGTCTTGGCATGTGAAGATTGACTGTCAAGATTTTGAGAATCAACACGCTCCCATGTAGAGAGGATTCGACCCGTGGATGACTCTTTCGGTTTAGACCTTGCCCTTTTAGGTACTCCCTTGGCTACCACCTTTCTTGGAGGTGGAGATAACATTGTGTCTTCCGGAAATGCAAGTTGACGCATCACCTCTTTGATGTGGAGTTTCTTCTTATAAGGGGATTTTTTAGCCTTTCTTGAATGTCATTCCACTCCTCCATCACAGAAAAGTCATCATCAACCTCTTCTCCGCATACACTTAACCTTTGCTAATGACGCTCTATTTTATCCAATCGAATAGGCAATTTCTCTTTTCTCTTCATGGCAATAATACATGCACAAGGCAACTCGTACGATGTCTTTTGAACACAACCGCAATCTTTCTTGGCAAAGCTGAATGTCTTGGAACGGTTTCCTTCGTCAAAGATAAAGCAAAATGCGGGTCTAGATACTTAACCCTCTAACTTGGAGTACAAAAAGTCTCCTTTGTATCTATGTTCTAAGACGGTACGGCTCCTCCCAAAACTTGCTTGTATCTCGAACAATTGGATAGCCAACATCTTGTTTATTTCATCCCAACATGATGTCAAATCTCCCACACTATTCCTCAAATATTTTTTCAATTTTCCATGAGCCGATTCAACAATGTTGGTGGTTCTACAACCAATATGTGAGAATTTATCCGTCCATGGCCTCACAACTTTTCCTTAACGGTGTTCAATATTGTGGTTTGAACATAGTCAAGGAATTTGGATATGGTTTGCATATATCTTTGAACCGCATTACCGCACTTTCATATGCATCCTCCGTAGGAGATTCAACCAAATATTTCCATGCATCCATTATTTTGTCAACAATTTCACTTGCCTTCGCCTCTTTCAGTTCCTACACTTCTTTGCCATCAACTTTGACATCCTTCCGCTTCGCTTTGACTCTACAATTTGTGATGCACTTAGCCCTTACATTCTTCCCAATATGAAAATAACAAAATAAAGTGGCGGTTTCGAGGAGAACTTTGGCAACGCATTCATCAAAGCATTGTCTCGGTCCGTGACAACCACCTTAGGCATGTTGACTTTTGACGATAAAAGACTAACCAACATCTCAAGTGGCCAAGTAAAGTTGTCATCTTTTTCGGACTCAAGAAAGGCAAAACCAACCAAATATGTCATGGTGGTAGAGGTGACACCAACAATCTCAAATAATGGCATTTTATACAAGTTGGTTTTGTAAGTAGAATCCATGACCAAAACGGTCGGAAAAGTGTTAAGCATATTAATTGACTCTGGATAAGCAAAAAATATGACTTCAAGATTTTTTCCTCACTATTTGCTCTTGTGAAATAGACGTATTTATGCTCCTCCAACTTCGATATCAAGAATTGCATCTCCGTTGTGTCACCTATTGTCCCCTTTCGCCATCTTGTACGCGCATTGTACACTTGTTTGATAGTCGTCACACTTTCTTTGTTTTTTGCCTTTAAATCCGTTAAAATATTCCTAGGCAACGCCAAGCTCTTTGTCATGTCGATTACCTTATTCTTCTCATTCTCTTTATGTCTTCCCGCAAGAAGGTGACCGTATAATTTTGGCTCCAACTCATGGTTGTGAATTCCGCAAAGCATGGCCAACCACCAATCACTTGAATTCTTCTCAAAGTAACCACACAATCTAAACGGACAATCACATTTTCTTGAGCCAGTTCCTTCAAGCTTTAACTTCTTCTTCGTCTTCGGTGGTTTGTATACACCACTCCTTTCACATTGCAACGTCACCATTGGCTTCTTTAGACTAGATTTATCTATAGATATAGTAAATTCAGCCCTTGCTGCTTGTCGACGAACTCAACCAAGCAACTCATCTCGCTCTCGTCATCTTTCGTTTGTTAAAAAAATTGACGCAGTGTTTACTTTATAACCGCGAGGCTTCGCAACACCGATGGTACCGGATTAGGGTTTTCTTCAATGTGAGCTTGAAATGAAATTTTGACTTTAAGCTTCACATCAACGGTTGGTTTGACATCAACGGAAGCTTCAATTATGCCCGGTTTCGGCTCAACGTCATCATCCACCATATTATCAATCATCACTATGTCTATTGAATAGAAAAATAACAAGGAAAAAAATATAAATAACTTTCGCAAGAAGCTATTAAAGAAAAATAAAATTGGCGCAAAAATTCAAATTATGGGCACTAGCGTGACTTAAATCACGCTGAGCTAACACATGCGTGAGTTAATTCACGCAAAGTTCCGGTGTGAGTTAAGTCACGCCCAGGTCGTGTACCAGACTGCTAAACATAGCTCAAAAACCAGCAAAATCAAGAGAGGTTAAATTGTACATTACATGATCTTTGACGTTTGATAAGCGTAGAAAGTTTTTTCCTGACGATTTGCAATGATTTTGACTCAAGATTATGCTTCAAAAATTTTCACTTTTGTGTTTTTTTAGTGGTGAAGAGGGAAAATATGGTGTTTTAAAGTTGAAACTGCTGGGTTTTGTTCCAAAACAGTAATCCACGCAGCGTGATTTAACCCACGCTGGAAAGCAACGTGACTTAACTCACGCTACCTTCAGCGTGACTTAAGTCACGCAGAAGATTCCGAACGTGACTTAAGTCACGTAGAGATATTTTTGTCTTTTTCTTCATGAGGGAGCAAATTTGTTTGTGGGAAGAACAATTTTCCATTAGTTTTAGTATATCATTTTTTTTTAAAATAATAAATAGGGTACAAATCCAAAGAACTAAAGCCCTGCGGTGAGAAGAGATCAAGAAAAATTTTATGGTAGACCGCTTTTCATGGTCGTCTATCATAAACTTGATAGGAGTTAATATCAATCATATTCTATCTACAAATAGGATAAAAGAGGGTAGGATGGAAAATATTAAATATGACAAACAAAGAACATTTACCAATTTTCTCAAGATATTCAGCAGAATCAGCACGTCAATTGGTATTTTTTTTTTCCTTAGCCCTTCCGTTGGCTGGCATAAAAGGTTTTGAAAATTTAAAGTTAGATCGAGAGGTAAATAAAATCTTGTTTTGCTCTTTAAATATCATGGTGTGGCAAAAAAAGCTAATTTTTTTCTCTTTAATTGAATCTTTATAATACTTTTTAATGACAAATATTAGTTTGTTAGTTTTTTTTTAAGAGAACAAAGTGAAATATATTACCAAACGAAATAAGTCCTTCCATATAAGGTGTGTGAGAGAGAGCTTAACGAAAGTAACACAATTACAAAGTACAACAAAAGAGAAGAAAACAGGGAAAACTAAGAAACAACAATCAGGCGAGAATATGGTTACGACTCCAATAGTGGTAATCAAAATCCAACATGACGTATTTCGATTTTAACCACCAAAAAGATAGAGACTTAACTTTTTCACTTCACGATTGCAATTGTTCCTCCTTTTATTGAAAAATACGCATATTTCTCTCTTTTTCAAATTATCAACACCTTCCTAACCAAATTATGAAAAGCCATCTGAAGGTGTTTTGAATAACCACCTAACCCACCAGAGACTGATCAAGATGCTCAATTAAATTACCTTGTGTCACTGTTGAAAATCCTAACCCGCTTGAAACCAACGAGCAATGTTTACCAAAAAATTCACATCTCACAAATAAAGGGTCCTTGTCTTTGTTCATGTCACAAGCCTTGTATAATTTTGTTAATTGATATGTTATTTTTTTTTCTTTTTGTCGGAACTTGAACTCTGGACTTCATATATACTTCTTAACTCTTAATTCAAATTAGTTGAGTCACCGAACTCCGGAATTTTTATGGCATTTGTTAGTTTGATCCATAGTAAGACACTATCGTTTACATAAATTTATTTAATGTTAACTTTTTACATCTAAAGACATAATAATATTAATAAAGGATATTTTAGAACAAAAATAAGTGCTCCCTCATTTTCTTTTTATAAGAGTAATTTACAAAAATCATAGCTATGAGGAGTAATAAATTGTCTCAAATATGTGTGACTATTACTGAATTATTCTTAATTAAATATATATTTAATGTTAATTTTTCATATACCAAGATTAATTGGTAGTGTTAATAAGGAGTATATTTAAAAAAAGAGTAATCAATACAATTAAAAATTTATATATAATATTATATTTAGTGACAAAATATTTTGTAAATTACTCCCTCTGTCCCAAAATATAAGCAAAAATTGGTCAACAAAAGTTAATGTATTTGGTTCAAAATTTATACCAAATACATCAACTTATATTGACTTATTTTTCCTTATATTTTGGGACGGAAGCAGTACTTCTATAAAAAGATACTGGGGAATAATAAACACATCTAAAATGTTTGAAAAAGTAACAATTGGCATTAATATTAGAGACGAAGGAGGCACATATATTGTGGAAAACGAAAGCAAGATAAAGAAAAATAGCAAAAAGGCAAATACCAATCAAATCAAGATGGGGGAACCTGTCTGTATTCTATCTGTATGTGTATTCGTAGGGCACAGTTTACACAGTCAGTCAGGTCACTTACAGTCTCAAACAGCATGGGAAAAGAGTCGGTGGTATGCCGGCGGCTGGTCGCACGTGTGGATTTAACCATCACCGTACAAAGGTCCCACAATGTCTCTTCTGTTCTCAGACACAATTGTCAACTTTTTCTTTGTCACTTTCATTCATCCATCAAATGCCATAACTCTTCTTCTACCATCTAATCTAACTAATCATTCTTCTTTACCCTCATACAACATGTCATATTGGAAGTTGTGAACTATTTGTATAGGATGAAGGGACGATCCACTGATCTATAGGTATGGCGGGTAATCATTACAATTTCGCTTGATTTATGCATTTTTTACTGCTTTCTTTTTTACTTGTACCTGAAAATTCTATTATTATTTTTTTAGAAGGAGCACGAGATAAAGAAACAAATATATAATCAAATATTTAAAAGTGTAAAAAATGTTATTTTTAATATAAAATTTATCTTTTTTTAATTAATGTTCTGGGGGCGTTAGTTAACCTGACGATTATTTTTATCCTTCGAAATTCATGAAATATACTCCATCCTTAGATATAAAGTTATGTTAACTTGTGTCAAAAGGCGCATGTTAATGATTTTAAAAGCATATTGTTAAGAGTGATTTAAAGACATCCATTAAGAATTCTAAATTAAAAAATATTTATTAAAAAAGTCAAACGATTTAATTTTTAATTCATTGAATTCATCAATTTCTACAAAAATTTAAAGAGTATTTGTTAAAGAGTATTTCTAGACACTCGTTATTCGTTAGCATTTCCTTTATAAAAATATAAATTGTATATTGAAAAGAGCAATTTTTGCGCTTTTAAGAATGTGAATATAGAACTTTTGAAACAAGATTACTAAATTTTGTTTCTCAAAATTTGTGTTTTGGGCAAACATGTATTAGCGCTTTCGTAAAATATATCTTTAATTAATACTCCCTCCGTTCCTTTTTAATTGTCACTTTTGAAGAAATTTTTTGTTCCTTTTTAACTGTCACTTTCAAAGTTCAATGCAACTTTAAATATTATTTTACCAATATTATCCTTAGTTATTTATTACGGAGAGAGAAATATATGAGATGATATATTAAATGAATAAGGTTATTATAGTAAAAATATAAATTATTGTATCAAAAGTAGTGACATTTATAGTTTGTCTTGGTTTGTGTAAAATGTCAAAATGTGACAATTAAAAAGGAACGGAGGTAGTACTTCATCCATCTTATAATGAATGAATTGATATAGTTTAACTATGTGCATTGTTCAACTAATATACTTCGATCATATGATTTTATTCGTATATAAAGACAAATGATAGCATATAAGATGTTAGATTTTTTTCGATAAATATTTTTAAAATATTAACATTTTATTATTTTTGCTAATAGATAATTGAATATCAAAATTGTGAATTAATATGTGCGAAAGAGTGAAATGGATCACTAATTATAGGATCGAGGGAGTTGTATCAATTGTTCTTGATAGATGAAAAGTTAAATTGATTATGTTTAATTTGTTTTTGTTACAAGCATAAGAAGGAAAACACACAAAAAAAATTACAATATACAAAACCAAATTCCAGTCTGCAATAAAAAGGTTTGATAATTTGATACTAATAATTATATGCATAATATATACATTAATTTCAATATCAACTTTTTTTAATATAAATAAAATATACAGAAGTTTGGGTTCAAACCCTAGATTACACACTTCTTTACACTTTTGAACAAAATGTTACAGAGACTTTTGAACAAAATATAGTATTATTTATTACTTGATTTTAAAACTTTTGAACAAAATAGTTAGGCCAATGTCTTGGTCATTAACTATCTTTAATGATTGTACTCCATAATATTTTAGGTGAGTATAACCATTGAAGGTTTAAGAATGCCAAAGTAAGTACCAATTATTATTAGTCCTTTGTCTAAAACCTAATTAATAATTGAACAGTTAAAATATGTTACGTTTAAATTAGGTTTAATAGTTAGTGTTAACCTAGAATCGATTCATGGACAAAGTTAGCGTTAATAATCATTGAACACATAAAAAGAATACGAAATAATCGACTCAATATTCATAGAATCATTTAAAGATACATGAACAAATAATTACAGGGATGTTCCTATTTCATGACCTAACCTAGAAAGGATTAGTTGCTCATGATTTCTAAACATATATTATTATATATGAATAAAAGAACGTGAGAAAAGCACCATTGGTTGAAGATTCTTTGGCTACTTAAAGGCTCTAGTCACTCTAATCCTTATGAAATCGCGTTTATGCCTTCGTCTACTCGTCAAAAGGTGTTTTTCTACTTACCTAGGGGTCAAATATTTATAGGCGTCCAATTCCTTAAGTTTTACGGAAATGGTTTGTGATAGGAGCCTATTCCTTGTGATGTGAGCTAGACAGCGAGCATCGTTTTTGGCATGTCGATCTATCTCGCAATGCGGAGCTCAAAGCCCGCGATATGAGATAGAAAGAAGCAATCACCTTGATTTCCAATCGTATTCTCGCTATGCGGGGCTCAAAGCCCGTGATGCTAGTTAGGCAGAAGTTGACTCCTTGGTTTCTTCATTCCTTGCTTCATATCTTCTCGACAGAAAGTCCGTAACGACAATGCCCCAAGATTAATCAATGATAAACTTCTGAAAAGCATAACACTATTACAAAGTTGTCTGGTCCGGGTGGACTTCCATGGCTTCAAGGTTTTTTCCCTTCTTTTGGTCTTTCATGAATTCTTTAAAGATTTCTATACAAAACTTGACTAAAACTGCTCTAAATTACCTACTTTAGTACTAAATGACACTAATTGATGACTCAGGATCCTATATTATTTATTGGCATCAATCATCTAATGGTATATTGCCACATCATTAGATGTGTTAGAAAAGTGAAAACTTTTGACTTATTAGATTCATTAATTGATGTAAAAATACATCATCGAATGTATGTGTAAAGTAATTTTATGAGTTATGTAAAATAATTTTTCTCGCTGATGATAATGTGTAGAAATTAAACTCTTATTATAATTTATACTTTTTTTAAAATCATTTTTTTGTTGAGCCTTAAATGCGTTTTTGGGTCTCAATTATCAGGATTGTGCAACTTTGATCTTCCTTTTTTTTTAATTAATTTAAGCCTCTATGTTTTTCCTTTGTAATTTAATACTCTTCCAATAAGGCTATGTTTGGTAAAAAAATAGCGGATGAGCTTATAATGGATGACTAATAAGCTAGCTTAGCTTATAGCTGATAGCAGATATGCTAGCTAATTGAATTTGTAGTGTTTGATAAAATTAGCGGTTGAATTAGCCTATAAATATGAAAAGAGATAAGAAAATGAGCATTTATTAATATTTATTTTTTTCAATTAAGATTGCAGGGTAAAATTAAATGGAGATAAAAAATTGGTAAGTTATAAGATTTAATCTATAAGCTATAAGCTACTTGAAATAGCTTATCAAAAACCATCATAAGCTGGTGAGAAATTCTTATCATAGAATGAAAAATCATCGGTCAATGTTTTAATTAAATGTATATACATATATGTAATTTATAAAAAATCAACGGTCAAAGTCATAATTTTTAATAAGTTAAAATTTAACTATTGGTTCAAATGTCATTTAATGTGTATAGTCAACTAAAATTGTTTAGCCATATTTTCCTTAGTTAATATGCCATCTATAAAGTTGGATGTGCCAATGACATGGTTAAAGAAAAAAGTAATTTAATGTGTGAAATCAGTCCTTTGTAATTTTAAGATACTATTTGTACTTTTCCTCCTATAATAAATGGTCAGAAAAATAATAATTTTAAAATTAAAAGATATGCAACTTTATTCCATGTTACAATTTAACTGTTATTGTAGGAACTATCTAATGAAAAGAATAAAAGACTTTATGATATGATATTACTTTATGCATGTGTAATAGTGGTTTACATTATTATTGCATATAAATTAATATTTATATGTAATAAGCTCATATTATTAAATTTAATTTGATTGATTTATATATATTAGCGCTCAGGCGGACACTCATGTGCTCATTTGTCTACTTTTGTTTATTGAGTATTGTGGGTAAGTTAAGCAATGTTTTTTATGTTTAAGCTTATATTTTATTTGATTTTATTTATTTATAAATTTAAGTTATTTAGTTATTTATTTGCTTTCGATATACATATGGATGTTTATGAATTGTGGCTTTCATATGTAACAATATGGTCTTGTATTTTTCAATGATACTAACAATTTAGCACAATGTTACTAACTCAAAAACCTTTTGTATGTACTGACTCAAAATACTATCTTAAAATTACATATATAGTAATACTTTAATTTAATTTTGCAAAACTAATGACAAGGTTGTTTAACGGAATTTTCAATCAAAGGAAAAATTCAGACCAAGTCGATATACTCCCTTTATATATTATTATAGATGTAAATTTTGCAGTAATATCAAGATAAAATATACAAATTTATTTCAAGCATTTGTAAAATGATCATTAGTATCCATTTAATTAATAATAATTTCACGATTCCCCATTAATTTTATTCTTCAAAAAATATATGTAAATTTAAAGAGTTGTATAAGAAATATTATCGGCGTGTAAGTACAACTCAAATGCGATCACTGAGTTCCATTCCAATAATGTGTTGTGATCCTAATTATCGGGCACTACAATCAAGAGCTCTTATTCATAAGTGAGACATTAGTCCATGCCAATAAAATTGAGGATTTGTTTTGTGTTCTTGGTTTTGATTATTGTTTTGTTGTTGTCGTTTTGGTAGCGGTGGGGGTCTTGCGCTATACTGGTGTACCTCTTTTAATTGTCAAATTGTTGATTACTCAAAAAATCATATTATCATTGTGGTTATAGATGCTAGTCGAGGTCCATCATGAATCACAGGTTACTATGGTTATCCTAATGAGGAGCGTGGGAGAGTGGTGTGGGATTTTATTTGCTATTTGTTACAACAGTTGGATAGACCATGGTGTATTTTTGGTGGTTTTAACGACAATATGGGTGCGAGCAAAAAAAGAGGTTGTATTGTCCAATCAGATTGGTTAATTAATGGTTTCAGGAAAGCTATCATGGAATCTTGTTTATCTGACATCCCAGTTGATGACTATCTATTCACGTGGTTCAAGAGTTTGTTCACTCCAGGTGCGATTGAGGAAAGACTTGATAGAGCACTTGCTAATCCAACATTGTTTAGTATTTTCCTTGATGCAAAAGTATAAAATTTGTAGCCCCAACGTCAAATCACTATCTGATTCTTCTGGAGAGAAGTCCGGTTGTTCAACCTCAAATTTATAGACATGGGTTTTGCTTTGAAAATGCTTGGAAAGTTGAGACAGACTTTGATGTTATGGTAATGGGTGGTTGGCAGCAACACTATCCAAATTCCGTCCTCCCAAGATTGAATAGGCGTTGATAAATGGAAAAATTGTGGGTTATTACCTTACATTTATCCCTCATATTTTATAAAAAAAAATTGAGTGATTGCATGTCATATGGCATCTAATCAGTTACTATTTAGAAAATTAGGAATTTAGTTAGTTTTGAATGTTATTTAGTCATTTTAACTAGTAATGCTCGTTTTGGTTGTTTTATGGAAAAAGTTGAATATTTGTTGTGGCGATACACGAAGTTATAGTGTTGAAAAGGAGTCTGGAGATGTATGAAGATGCAATGCTAGGAAGAAGTCTAGAGATTTATCCTTGTGGATCGCCCAGTAATGTCGTACAAGTGTATGAACTCTTAGGGACGAATTCGATGAGTTGTCTCCAATCATTGTAGTACGAGGAATAAAACAATATGTTGAGTACCAAAAGGGTAAGACCAGGACACCTCATAGGGAAAATTACCAAATGGCACAACTTGTAGTGGTTGTACTTGTACTATAAAAGTACAACCACATGTTAGTGCTAAGGGTCTGAAATTTTTTAGTTTGAATTGAGTGCACAAGTTCCAGCTAGGGTTAGCAGCCACTAGAGTTCTCACTCCATCTCATCTCCCCCATAGATGAGCAGGAGTGCTAATTCTTAGTGAAGTAGAGTTGAGATTACTTTGGAGATGCATAAGCTCACCTCTTTCCTTTTTGGAGTGTAATCATTTTCTAACTATTGTTTCTCTATTAATATAGCTATTTGTTTTCATCCATTTCTTCTTTACTTTTTGTTTTTGAGGTTAAGCTCATCATGAGCTAAACCCGTTTAGTGGTTTAGACATGATAAGGTTATGATTATCTTTGCATAAGATTTGAGAGTTACAACTTCAATCTTGTTTTAAACAAAAAAAATTAATGTTAATATTTGAAAGTAAAACTTGATCACTTTTACATTTATTGCCAAAGTCCCCGAGACTGAAAGGAGATGAGAATGGAACTGTTTGTTTAATATAAGTTACGTCCCTGAGATCAAAAGGTTAAGGGAACTTGAGCGCAAAGAGCAAAGATCTATCTAGATTTCATGTCATAGGCAAAAGGCTCAACCTATCCATAAATTAAGAGCTACTAAGACCTAACCTATCGTTGCATCTTAAGTAATGTGAGTGAACCCCAAACGGAGGGTCTACCCATGCTTAACATGATGACTGAGTTGAAAGACTCCTAAGGCCACCAGATTGTTAGGAAGCTATAGAAAGTTACATCTCTCTATATTGTTGCAAAGCCATGTCATAACTAAATAATTGTTTTAAACCACCCTTTTATTCTTTAGATATTCTAAGTGTTTTTAACTGTTTTCTTACACTGTTGTTGTTTTTAATATTTACTTTTACTGTTGTGACATAAAATGATTTATTTTACTTTTAGGCATAAACACACTTTTGACCCCCTAACTTTCCACCAGTTGCGATTTTAGTCCCCTATTTAAAAAAACAACATTTTCAACCCCCCTAATTTTCCCCCCTTTTACAACTTTCAATTTTGACCTGATCAAAGCCTACGTGATCCTCACTTAAGTGATTTGGATGTAACGTAGGTCATTTTTTAATTAAACTTAAATGAAAAAGCCACCCATGTATATGACAAATAAAAAAAAAATGAAAAAACACAGCAAATTGTAACCTTCAATCCCTCTCTCACTAACCTTCAATCCAATAACACGCAAAATACACTGTCTAATTAGCTTAATTTTCAATTGTTTTAGAGTCATTTATCTGATTTTGCATAGTGTCTGCTGGTGTTTTGTTTAGGTTTCAGGGTACTTGCGTGTTAGAAGAAGAAACAGACGAAAAGGGCTCAAAAGGTCTTAGTGACGGGCAGGTCGTCACTTAGCATGACGCCCGTCATGTGCCTAAAAACAGCTTTTCCAAGATGACTTCAAGTTCATTCAGATCTGATCCAACAACCTTTGGCACTTATTTTGCACGATTCTAGGAGCATACAGCTTAGAATTTAGGCTATAAAAAGAGCTAAACACTCGGTTCATTGTACTTTTGCACCGTATATACAAGATTGAGTCTAAGAAATATTTTATTTTATTTTAAAGTTTCAGCCCTAGTTCCATATTGTTGTCTTTATTTTCCATCATTACAGTTTTATTATAGAATTCCAATCCTTGTTATTTTCCATTGCCGTATCCATTCAATTTCAATCCTTATTAATTCAATTCCAATTAATTATTACTGCGCCGTTGTTTTAATTCGAATTGAAGAATTGTTTGATGCTTGTTGTGCATGTGTGCTGCTGTCCATATATTTTCATAGTTTCTGGGTTACTGTTCAGTTTCAATCCCAATTGCAAAGAATTGCTTCTCGCTGTAGCTGTTCTTTAATTTAAAGTGTCCATCAATTAATAAGTTTCATCCCTTTTATTTATTTTTAATATGAATTCATCAAAGTTAAATTTAGAGTACAACTTAATTATGTCCAACTAGCTTACTTTGAGACTTTAGAATTATAACCGTGCACACAAAAGCTTAAAATCTAGTACCGGGCACGCGAAAGCCGACGGTACTTTTAAATTGATTTTCTACTAAAAATTACTTTTTCCAAGAAAGAATTAAATATTTTTCAAAACAAGACTTCAAAGTTATAATTCGTACTACCTGAAAGAGGGCAATTAGAAGGTTCGATTTCTGGCTACGTTAGAGTAAGTGGTATCTTTAACTTCATTTTTTCATGGAAGAAAATTATATTGTTTCAATTATAAAAGTATTGTTTTGTGAGTATCAACGGTCGACGAGAACTACATTCTAACCTCTCGTTATTATTATTAAATTAAATTCATTGTTTTATTTATACGCACGAAAAAAGTTGTTTTGAGATTAGCCTTAGATAAACATAGGAACGACGGATAACTGTACTTGTTAATTGGTCTCTATAGATTCGACAACCCTTTATACTAAAACTGACCTAGGCGTACACTTGTGGCATATCATTTTGTCAATCTCTCTCTGAAAACCATGTCACCACCACCATCACCCTTCTTCCTCATCCCTATCACTCCATCTTCAGTCACCACCACCTTCGTCTTTCACACTCTCGTCTTCCTTCCCTTTTTCCGCCGCTTCCTCCTCCTCCTCATCTGAACCCTTCTTCTTCTTCTCCCCTCCCATTCATTCTTCTTCTTCTTCTTCATTCCTCGTATGAACCCTTCTTCTTCGCCCCTCTTATTCATGTCCGAAATATTCAACGAGAATTCACCGAGTTAATAGATTCAAGAATGTTTCTGAGTTTTGCAATATTGATTTTGATTCTTAGGTTTTGAAAATGAAGGATAATAGGGAACCCAGATATGTGCTCATATATTGTTCATTTATCAAAACCAAACATAAACCCATATTATGTTGTAATTTCTATGTGGAATATCTATGGAGGACAAGATTCGCAAACTTGAAATTTATGTTGTTTTTATGTGATTCAATGTTGAAGTTGTTCAACAACAACAACAGAATGCCAACTCTTGTTATGTGTTCTTTTTAATTTCTTGGGTTTACATTTCTTGATGGTGATGATTTATGAAGATGAAGATGATGGAGGATGGTGATGAAGATGATGAAGGATGATGGTCATTGTTGTTGGGTTTTCATATCAGTGTTCATGTGAAGAGATGTATTTTGAGTTTTTTTGCTTCATTTTTTCATTTATTTAATTTAGTTTTATTTTTTCATTTATATAATTTAGTAAATGATTACATGTCATTAATTTTATTTTAAAATTAAAAAAATTATACACGTGGCGAGTCCAACTCATGCCACGCATGAAGTTGACCGGATCAAAATTAACCACTTATAAAAGGGGGTAAAGTTAGGGAGTTGGATTGTTGTTTTTTTAATAGGAGACCAAAATCGCTACTTTTTCAAAGTTAGGAGGTCAAAAGTGTGTTTAAGCCTTTTATTTTCTCTCAAACAAGTTTATCGCGGGAAAGCTATAGAAAACTATTGTGTCACAATCCTTGAAGGTCTGATCTTTTTATACTATTACTTGAGCCGGTGTATACCACCTGCACTAATGATACTCTTGAAAAGACATAGTATTTTCAGAGCTACCTGGTGCGTCGAGGATGTGTCTTTATGGTGTAAAGACCATTGTAACAATTTGAAAATTTATATTAGGATTGTAGGCGACATCTAAACAATTCACGGGATAATCGAACATGCGATCATCAAACACAAACGATGTCTTTAATGCGAATACAACACAAAGATTGTGGTTGTGACTGTTCTTGTGATAGTTTATGATCAACATAATGCTCAAAAATCAGAGGCGTGGTATTAGAAATGGAGACAGATGTATACAACCTTTCATGAAGAAGAAAAATAGAAAATGAAAGGCAGAAAAGTGGCTAGAAAGATAAACTAATTATGAAATATCAGCAAATCTCTCAAAGATAAAAAAGTTTAAGACTATAATGCTAAATAATAAGTGTATAGGCTGTTTCGGATTATTCAAGAAACTAATTATGAATTAACACGCATTGCTAAAATTAAATCTTTTTTTTTTTCTGAAAAATACTAGTACATCACTATAGTATTAAAGAATATTTGAAGAAAACATTAAGAAATTTGTACAGAACTAAGCATAAATTATAAAATCAAAATTGTAACTCGAATCTTAGAAAAACATATGATAAATCATCTAGTGCAACTCATGATTATGAACTATTTAAACTATTGCATGAGGATAGAACCAACAAATCAAAATAACAATTGAAAATATCAGCAAATTTTCAACCTTGAGATTCCATCAACCATTTAACCATTAATTAACAATGATATCACAAGTCAAAAATTACGACTTTCATCGATGATTTTTCATAAATTATGCATATGTACATACATTTAATAACGACTTTGAGCGTTGATTTTGCATTCGTTGATAATAATTTCCCACTTTTCCAATGGGAATAGCCCACATTTCCAACATTTAATAAAACTATTATAAATAATATGCCACATTTTTAGTCTCTTTCTCAAAAAACAAATTAGTGAGATTTTCCACACTCTCAAGTAGCTCCTCTATCCGGGTTGGTGCTATCATTGGCACAACCATCCTCTAGTAGGTATGTTGATCTTCCTATAGAACCAAGGGATAAAATCACCACATCTTTTTTTTTTTTTTAAAAACCCGAGGGTAGACCTCTTGGCAATATAAAACATAAACCACTTGTCAATATAAATGAAAAAACTAACACCCTTATGGAACCTATTTTAACATAGATCACTTATAGAAACGATTTCCTGGAAACTCTCATTATCGATTTCCATAAGGGTGTTAGTTTTTTCATTTATAATGAAAGGTGGTTTGTGTTTGTTCTTATAGCCAAAAGGTCTACCCCACAATTTTTTTTCGAAGATGTGTGGTAATGTTATCCCTTGGTTCTAAAAGGAGATCAACATACCTACATGAGGAAGGTTGTGCGAATGATAGGACCATCAACTTTCCATTGTTGGTGTTGGTGGTGGAGCTATTTGAGAGTGTGAAAATCCCACTGATTTATTCTCTAAGGATACATTATTTGAATTTAAGGAGATGGGTGAGGGTATATGGTTATTTTCTGGTGTAATTGGAGGTATGAGCTTTTTATGAAGAGATTAACAATATGACATAGTATTTATAATACTTTTATTGAATGTTGGAAATGTGGGCTCTGCCCATTGGAAATGTTAGAAATTCTAACTATTAAATGAAAAATCAATGGTCAAAATTGAAATTAAATGTATGTACATATACGTAATTTATGAAAAATCAACGGTCAAGGTCATATTTTTTGACTTCTTTAAAAATGTCATGATTTTTTGAATTGTTAAAATATAACTGTTGGTTCAAATGTCATTTAATGTGTATAGTTGATGGACGAAATTGGCAAGTGCGCCAAATCGTAACAAGTAATAAAGTAGTAAGTTTATCGTCTCTACAAAGATTGTCATTCAACTTAGCAATTAGCAAAACTTATTTAGAGAGTAAACAAAAAAGAGATTAAAAGAGGGTTACACGGTTTAATTGTCATGTCCAATGCGAGATTATGTTTGTGATTCAGAGATTTAACGGCGATTAGGGAATCCTTCAATCCCCTTTTTGTCTTTGTTGGAATTAACTTAGTAAAACAATAGTTATGTGGTGTCTACTGATGATTTAAGAAACTAGTTTCTAAACTCCATTAACCCTTATGGAAATATGTGCTACATGTTAACCTAGTTAAAATTGTGGCGTTCCCGAAAGGAAGAATTAGAAAACCCTATCATACTTAAATTTCATTAACAATAATTAAGAAATAAGCAATTAGTATTGCCAAGAATATAGAAAGAATTTCGGGCTGTCAATCCTACTAATCTACTACATATCAATTTTTAAGATTGCTGATACGGATTCTCGATTGAAAAAGCATTAAGAACAGACAAGTACAAATTAAATCGGACACAAGAAAAGCATAACTGAATGAAAACTTTATTAATTGAATCCAACAAATAAGAAGAGGTTTATCATGGAACCCTAATCAAAGAGGTTTAGTTGCACATGACAACATACATTATTACAAAACCATAGAAAAATATACCCTAGAGAGAACAAGAGGAGGATGGAGATCCTCCGCCTTATAACTTTGATGATTGACCCTTGCCTTGAACCGTTAGCTTTCTGAATGAATAAAAGTGTGAGCAAATGTCTCTATTTATAGCATATGATTACTTAGGGTTTAAGAGAATAAAACTCGACTTTTTCCATAGATCCAGCTTGAAAAACAAGCAAAGGAAAACTTTTACCTGCAGGGATGCGCATGTGCGCACGAGATAGGCTCAAGTGCGCATGGGACAGTAACCAAGGTTGTCCCATGCACATGGGTGCATGGTCTGTGCGTAGATGCGCATGAGGCAGCCCCTCCTGTGCGAATTCTTGCGTTTTCGATCGTTATTCTGATTGGAAACTCCTAGAAAATTGAAATGAATTTTCTTCATCTTGTATTATCTTCAAAAACTTTCTAAGAACCATTGGTCTTCCGACTACATATCATTGATCATTCACGTGATGTCTTGATTTGTTGATTTATACGATTCTTAACTACAAAACACTCAAAACACATATGAAGTTGCATGATTTAGGATAAAAGTGAATTGCAACAACTCGAGTGAAAACTATACAATATGTTCCTCAAACCATTGACAACTTCTCTAACTCTCGTTTTATTTGTCTTCAAATAAGAATAAAAGTCCTAAAAACATAAAAAAAAATATCATATGATGCTCCGTCATCAATAGCTAACTAAAATTTTTTAGTCAGATTTTCCTTAGTTGATTAGTCATCTACAAAGTTGGTTGGTATACTTCGTATGTACCAATGACATGGTTAAAGAAAAAATTATTTAATGTGCAAAATCAGTCATTTGTATTTTTTCTTTGTTTTAAGATACTGTTTGTATTTTTCCTCCTATAATAAATTGTGAGATGAATAATAATTTTTTAAATTAAAGATATGCAACTTTATTAGTAGTATTTTTTTTTGTTTAAGCTTATATTTTATTTTATTTATTTAATATAAATTATTTAATTATTTATCTGCTTTGAATATAAGTATGGATGTTTATGAATTGTGGCTTTTAGATGTACCAATTCGCACTTATATTTTTCAATGATACCAATAATATAATCACACAAGAAGGTGTCTACAGCCATCTCTGTTGTACTATTTTCATCCGTGTGATTAATCTAATGAGCTAAAATATTAAAGTTATGTTATTTGAACAACTATTTCAATGACAACTTATGAGACAACCATTAACTTACAAAGAAAATGAACAATTGACGCAAAAACCAAAACAATAAAGAGAGAAAGAAAAAATCAATTCCGAGAGATGAAAATGCAACCCCTTACAATACCAGCCAACGGTTAACCCATGACAGTGGCATGTTCGTGGAGAGGGGAGACTGGCTAGAAAAACCAATGGTTGACCTATGATATGTGGATGCTTTGCAAAAATGGCAGAAAAGGCCAAAAACTTATAACATTGTGCCAAAAACTAATTGCAAATGTGGAACAAGGTTTGAATAAAAAATGTTTAACTTGAACATTAAGATGAAGAGATAAAGGTAAATTTCTGGCAAAATTGAAAGAAGGCAGTGCGTAGAAAAAATAGCGGTCAAAGTTTTTATTATTATGTCAAAGAAACTAAAAAATTGTGCTTGTTACAAGGAATGGAATTTGTAATTATTCCATAAGGCGTATTTCAATAGAAAATATTGATATTGCTAAATTAAACACTTTTATTTGAGTTTAAATTTGGGACCTCACAAATTTGTCTTTGAGTTTTAGGGTAGTGGTTGCTACATTGTGTAAAAAAATTCTAATCAAGGTTTCAAACTTTTTATTTTTGGTGTTTTTATATTATAAAAAAACTACTAAAACTATGAAATTTTAGTTTTACTTTAATAAATAATAGGTTTAATTGTATTTTTGACCCTAAGCATTGTGATTGTACTAAATGATTTACTCTTCAATCAATCGTTCATCATAAGACCAGCATAAATTTAGTCTTTTGAATAAAAAAAAATATACAAAAATGGAGTGTTAAAATGTACAAAAATATACAAAAATGAAAAAAAATACAAAAATGAATTTGTCTCTTTTTAATTATTGTTGGGTTTTAAATCGTCTCTTTTTCATTATTTTTAGATACCTAATTTTTCCTTTTTGAAATTAAATCATAGTTAAAACACCAATTTTTATACGGTGCTTTATGAAGGGTGATAAAGAGGATTTTTCTGATCCTCGCACAACAGTAAGTATTATGTTGGGTTTATCAAAAAATAAATTATCGAACCATAGAGACCGCGCTTAGCTCGATTTTGCTCTTATCAACATAATTTCTAAACAAGGTTTTATAAAAGTGTTTTGTTGATGTAATCAAAAGTAAACTAGTCAAGATAGAGAAAATTGTGATGAGATTAGATTTCACTAGCTATTCTTCGTCTTTTTCCACTTAATCAATCAAATACTTTTTATGCTTCAAATATAACTCCACTTATCCCTCATCATATGTATCCATCTCTGGTTAACGATGTGATATCCACTGAACCAGCTGACTTTTGATGCGTCAGTGACAAAATAGTTGATTGTTTCAATGGTATACGCACATATAGCTATACATGAATATAGACATACCCGATATCTCTAACGTGATAGCACCTATACATAATTTAAATCATGTCCTTAGATAGTAAGGTCGACTAAGGCTCAACCTAAATCAAAAGATCAATTGCGGAACACTACATCGTCGGCAAAACATTAAGAACATATTTAAACTAAATATTATATTGAATTTATAAATCATATACAACCAACCAGATTAAGAGTACTACATAGAATCATATCTATTTACATCCAATCTCAACACAAAAGAGAGTTTAGTTATGCAAAACTAACAAAAGAAGGTTGATAGATGTTGGAGAAGCATCAACTAGCTTGAATCCCAGCTTCATAACCCTCCAATAGTGTCTCACCCCTTCTTCCATTTATTCTCTCTCTATTTGTCTCGGTTTACAGTTATTAGGTCTTGAAGAAATGAGCTACACCTTTATTTATAAAGGTTCTATATTTTTAAGTTCGCTAGGCGAAGAAAGGCTTGTCTAGCGAACTGAGCTTTCTTCCTTGGAGGGAAAACCCAGTTGTCTTCAAATATTTCTTGAATCGTCTTAGTTTACTTAGCGTACCAAAACTCGCCTAGCAAACCGTCTCTGGCATTTCTCTATGGAACTCTTTGTTTTGGCTCGCTTTCACGTCGTTGAGATTGCCTAACGAATCGGGCTTGTCCCCAAATGTCTTTGTGATGCTTTGGCATGGGTTCTGGCGCTTGTGCTTACCCCGCTTTGTTCCGTATTGATCTAGTCATGTCCAAAACCTACAAAAAGGTGTAGGAAATAGGCGTAATAGTTTTTTGGCATAGTTTTGCAATATAAACGGTAATTATATATATTTGGAGTTTTTTGTATTGAACTACTTGTAAAAACAAGTTGATAAGTGAATAATAGTAAGTAATTTGACACTTATCAAAGAGACAGAAAGAATTTGCAAATTGATAAAACCAGGTGGACGAATCTTCCATCTCTAAGAAAAACCATTATGATCTCCTATTAGATTGTCCAAATTTATTTTTCATATGAACTAAAAATTATTTTTATTTTTATCTGGAATTATATTGGATCTTTTAGTTCTTAAAAACTAAAAGGAGTCCCTTTCAAAAAAAAAAAAAAACTAAAATGAGTCATTACTCTTCATTTTGTAATATCAATAAAATATTGTTTATTGTATATTTTTATTCTACTTCTAACTCTTTAGAAAAACCTAAGGGAGGGTGGAAATTATTGCTAATTAAAGTGAAAATTATCATCGTTTTACAGTTGTTCTTAATTAAATTTAAACTCTGAATTGTACAAAGTTAACCTCTTAACTATTTATTACTATATTTTTTTTAAATTTGTGTAATAACTTTGTTGTTGAACTGGAAAGCTAGTAGAGGTAGTTACTAATAACCATTAACAGTGATTCCTTTTCTTCAAGCGAGTATGTTAAGTGTTAAAATTTGAGGTCTAACTCATCCTTACAAAACCAGCTTGTAAGGTGAGGAGTGTCTCTTCTTTATAAAATCTTATCAAGCATCTTATCTAACCGATGTGGGACTAAATCCACCCCCTCAAAGACAAGCCAACACAAGGCAACTAGGGGCATATCACAATTAAGGTGTGATTACCAACACACCCCCTCACGCTCGGGGCGGGATTTCCAACACACCGCCTCACGCTCAGACCCATTTGGGCATGAAGCGTGGCAATGCGGAATCCCAACGGTAGATCTTGGATAGGCTCTGATACCATGTTAAAATTTGAGACCTAACTCATCCTTACAAAGCTGGTTTTGTAAGGATGAGTTAGGCTCCAAATTTCAGCATTAAGGAATGAACAATGTTTCTGATCTATGGGTTCCTTAATTACTCTAAATAGTGTCAAGGTGTTTGAGTGTTTTTTTAGCAACTCAACTAAGAAATTATTAACATGTAACAGAAAACAAAACAATAAAGGGATAAAATGTGTAATAAGCTTGTTTTATTGACCATGTGTGTTGAAAAATTTACAAAGTCCAATATTTACAGGTGAACACTAGTCATACTATCCAAAACAAGATGGTTTACAAAATTTATTCTTGCTTTTCTATAAATACTGATAATGCGGGAATCTTCCTGTTGTTGGGGATACGTGGTCTACCATGTTTGGCTCAACCTTCCCAATTCCGCAACATTCCTTGTCTCCTTTATCCATGCATGTGCAGCTCCCCCAAAACATGGTTATATGTATTGGCTTCTTTGGTTAGTGATTCTATAAATATGAAGCACAGGTAAAAATTCTAACTCTAAAGTTCCACTAAGTTTTGATTGATTCTAACACTGCCACGACCTTCATGGACCTCGGTAGATTTAAGAAAGATTCAACAAACCTGAATTTGGCTATGGTTGCACTTGTCTAACTTTCAATGTGGGACTTTGCTTGACCCTGAAATCTCATATCTTCCAATTCTGGCTAACAAGTTATTTACTTTTAGGTGTAAACAAATTCCTCATACATTGCATTATCGATTAACTTTGAGTTGTGAGATGATGCAACGTAAGAAGTAATTACTCCTCGTGAACAATGTCAGCATTGCGCTGTAAAACGTAAAAAGTATTCGTTAGAAACCCTTTATCGGCTTGTGAATGGGAAAAAAACTCATTAATTACTGTCAATTTGTTTACTCTAACTACAATCATTGATCCTTCTAACTACTTGAGTGTTAACACTGGAGATCGTTAGATAAGCACTTTTTATAAATAACCTCAATCGAGCCGTGTACTGTAGGAACAATATTGAACTTGTGCAATGCCTCTGAAATTTTGATGATAACAACGTATTCAAGAGTAATTGGATATGTTAATATATGTTTAAGTGTGCAGGACTATAGATTAAAATTTATCAAGGTCTGAACATATATGAGAGCATCTGAAGCACAAGAGAAGCCAAAGACTTTATACAGGATCTGAAGAAAGGTCAATCAGAAGTCAACAATGTAATCAAAAGTGAAGAATTCATCCAGAAGCTAATGAAGACCAGAAACTGAGTCAACCAGACTCTGAAGTATCCATTCTCTAAGGACTTAGAAGCCACGTCAACTTTGAATTTTTTGAGTGGCTTACTTTCAGGATCTGACCAAGTACAATTTGTCTTCTTCTGAATCACGTGCTAAGTCAAATTCAAGGACAAAAGGAATGAAACAAATAATTCTAATTGCATCAATGCACTACGAGAAAAAGTAAAATTAGGGAGGAAAATTAGTGACGGAAAAAATAAAATCCCTCACAAATTCCTTGGTCGCAAAATTTAGTGATGGAATTAGAGAGGGATTTCACGTTTTCCCTCTCTAAATTTCCCTCACTAATTTTTGGTTTTTTTAGTAGTGATGGTTTTCAAATGTCTTTTCAAACGACATTAAACATATCAGGCAACATTTCAATGTCTTGATTTGAAAGCTTCTCAAAGACTCTTAATGCGCTGCCACTCTCCAATGTCTCTTAAATCTTTCTCTATATAAGGAGATGAAGACTTAAAGAAATATATAAGACTCTATAATTTTAACTTGTGCCCTTACTCTGTCAAATTCAAAAGTGCTCACAAAGTTCATATCTTAGAAATTCTAAAGTCTTAAGAGTCTTACTCTGTTTTGTAATTGTTTACACGTCTGATTATATATCAAGTATAAAACTCAAACAATCTTTAATTGATTAAGTTAGAATGTAAGAAGTCTCTTTCAGTTATGATTGAGCATTAGAAGTCTCTTGCTTGTGTTCTTGAGCATTTGGAAGTCTCTTGCTTGTGTGCTTGAGCATTTGTAATCTTTGGTGATTATCGTAAAAATCCCTTGGAAGTGCAAGGGTACTGGACTACTCCTGGTTTGTAGGAGGAACCAGTATAATTGTTTTGTGTCTCTATTTCTCTCTTTGTGTTTGTTTTAATCCGCTGCAGTCAGAACTTGAGTCAGACTTTGAACCTATTCATACTCTGACCAGTTAAACACTTAGAAAAGTTTGAAAAAGCCAACACAATTCAACCCTCACTTCCTTCTTGTATTTTTCTCACCTTCACGTACTCCTTACATTGTTATCTATCTTCTTTCTCTGATTCTCTTGCTCTTTTATTCTCTAAGAAACCTTTTCTTGATCTTCCTACTCTTTCTTGAACACTTCACTCATTTTTATTTAAACCTTATTTTCTAAAAATGGATCATGTCACCAAAAACTAAACCATGTCAAAGAAAACTATCCTACAAGCCTTTTCCATGTCAATAAAATATTACCTTCATCCCTGTACAACTGAGGTGGCTTCCAAGACATTTATTTATCCTTCCAGTTCGAGGATTTCCTTTTGCTTATGACTTTTTCACCTCTGAGGGATAACTAAGTGATTTTAGAACATATCCTCGACCAATTTCTAACTATTTGGTTTGGCTTCTCATGGGAAAAAGCTTCCATGGATCAAGATAGGAAGAAGATGGGCATCTACAAGATGATCATGATATTGAAAGTAGATACAAAGGTTAACTTAGAGAATCTATTTGGTCTCCTCTCCTACTAGCTAATAAGTTTAACTCATTTATTTTTCCTTAGGGCATGATGACTGTAACAACCCGATTTTTCGTATTTAATTTATTTAATTATTTTGTGTGCTTAATTGTTTATTTTGGTGATTTATTGAATTTTGGGAGTTGAAGGGTATTTTAGTAATTTTGGGCAAGTGGCATAATTGTAATATGTTAGAAATTCAAAATTTGAAATAGTGGTGTATAAGTAATTTGAAATAGTGGCATAATTGTTGTGATTTTCGTACTCATTTTTATTGATTATATTAAGCATGTCAAAACTTGATAATTAGATGCCTTCTTCATCTTAAACTTCATTTTTCCTTATGTTAAGTTGATACCTTGATGAATTTTGATGTTTGTGATGATTAATATGATGATCAAGTGTTGTTTAGTGATTCTGTAATTGATTATGAGTATGAGTATGTGATTTGTTTGAGAAATCATGAAGTTATGTGGGATAAGCTGTGAATTAAGTGATTTTGTGAAAAGTGCTTATTTGACTGAATCTGCTTAATTTGCTGTTGTTACTATGTGTTACTCTTAAGGTTATGATTGTGAGCGAGAAACTATGATTATTGTGTGGTTGTTGTGAAATAAGTTGTTGTTGTTGGTGTTTTGGTGAAAATGACTTAATTAAGTGAAAAATGAATAAGCTGTTGATAAACTGAGAAAGTCGTTGTTGGAAGAGTTATAGTAGGTGTGTGTAGTGATGTTAAACATGTTGGAATGAAGTTAATTAAGCTGGGTGTGTTGTTTGTTAAACTTTGGTGAAAATGGGATTTTGAGACGAACTTTGAAAAATTACCGGAAAATCTTTGGAATTGATTTTTCCTTCAGTATCCATTGTTCAATTTAAGTATATTGATCATGAGTATATCTTGTAAAATGATTTGGGTGTGTTGGGATTAAATTAAGGGATTTAAAAGTGATTTTTGGGTGAAAAACGTGTTTTAAAAACTGATTTCTGGTGGCTTGTTCTGCTATTATCGTGCCACGATGAGGGTCTATCGTGCCACGATATTTAGCCCAGAACTTGGGTTCAGGTGCTGAAAATATCGTGCCACGATGGAGGACCATCGTGCCACGATGAGACCCAGAATTTGGTGTCCTGCACTGGAAATATCGTGCCACGAGGGGATGCCATCGTGCCACGATATGGGCCAGGTCAGAAACCCAAATTCCGCTTTCATTTGGTCTTTCTACCATTTTCTGTTGTGAACTGGGTTTTGGTGTAAACATTAAAGTTTTAGATATGGATGTTAGCTTTCTTATGACATCGGTTTGACTTCATTTAGATTTCTAGAACTTGAGTTATGAGTAATATACTACACATAGGTCATGACGCATTTTTCTTGAAAACTTCCGCATACTTTTCAAATGAACCTTGAAGTATCCTTATGATTAATAATGATTCTAAGGGAGCTTTTAGAGCTAATAAATGAGTATGTATTGATGGTGATATTTAAATTGATATTCATGATGGTGTTGATGATGATGTTTATGATGTTATCAATGATGTTATTGATGATGTTTGAGTAAATGATGATGATACATGTTGTGTATTAAGTGACGATGTTTGAATACTTGACTTGATGTGTGGCCTTAGTGATTCGATAATGCGTTAAGTGGAGTTTTGGTGATGATACGTTATATGACGGTGTGAATCGTATAACAAATGATGAGTATATTTGGTGAGCATTGTCGAGTCTCTATGTGGGTCCATGCATTCATAAGTCAGTCCAGAGATGGTATGGTGATTTCATGGCGGGGTTTAAGCCTCGAGGATTTCATCGGAGATTGTATGGTGAATTCATTGTGGGGTTTTAGATCTCGGGGAGATCATCGGTGGCGGTACCGTAAAACATATAGAGTCGTTTAGGAGCATTGCATAAGTTGAGTCTTATGTATTAATGCATTGATGGGAATTTGTGCATCTAAGTGGTAATTGTGCATTGAAGATGTGATGTGATGAATTGTTATAATTAACTTGTTAATTGTTTATCGATGATGGTATGAATTGGATGATTGTAAATGATGAGTGATATGATGGAGTAGTTAGACTTGTATGAGAATATGATTATGAGTTACATGTTCTTGAATTTCGGATAATCCAATTTGTTATGTTTGAATAATGTGATGATATGAATGTTGTCTGAACTACACTTGTTTATTATTTCTTATTAATGAATGTATATCTTACCCTCCAGTGGCTTTGTTGTCGCCTCATCCTTTGTGGATGTAGATTTGCAGGATTGAGTGCTTGCTATCGGTGAGTCGTGATGGGTTGTGGCTTGACGCCTAGCTCATGTTTTATGCTTTGCTTGGAAACGTCTAGAGTTAGGATGCTCTGATTAGGATGTCGTCTGGGATTTTATTTTACGTACTCTGTTGGATTATGTTGAGTGATCTTTATGATACAGATACTTATGTATTTATTTTGAGATGTTTTGAGATAACCCGAGATGATTATTGTATGTTGAGATATTCCGCTGCGATATGTTTATTTATATTGATGAGATTTTCATATTATATGTTTAATATGAGTATTATGAAGAAATGTAAGGTTCCGATTGCATGCTAGTTGTTTTTTATCATTGATTAGTAGTCTCGGGGATCGGGTCCTCATAATGACCCCCACCCTTCATGATGCGGCTGCCATGCCTTTTTTTCCAATCATCGGGGTTGTAGCTCTTTAGAGCTCATGATGTGGCGTGAATATATTTCAAGCATTGCACACCACTGTCTTACTATATTGGTCCAACAAATTTTGCGTATGTACATGTTTTGTGGAAGTAATTTAAGGGCTAAAATGGTGTGTGAAATTCTCGTTAACGTAGAACAGATGTTAGACACAATGTCCAAGACAAAGTTTATGACGTACAAGCAATAAACCAATAGATAACAATAAATAAAAGTAAAGCGGTAAAGGAGATTACAAAGAATTGGTAACCCAGATCGGTGCAACGTCGCCTACTCTGGCGGCTTTCACCCAAGAAAGAAAATCCACTCTCAATGGTATTAGTACATATTGTAGTACCCCAATTTTGTCCTAAGCCTTTTAAAACAAAAAATCAAAAAAAAAATCAAAGAGGGAGAAAAGGTCAAAGTCAACAAAAGTCAACAGAAAAGTCAACATTTCAAAAATGATGACTTCGCACTGCGAAGTCTGCGATTTTTCTGCAGATTTCTGGTTTCTTTGATTTAATTCCAGATTTTGTTGCACATCATTTCCATATTTATTTTAATCAGCATTCATGGCTATTTGGGCCAAGCAAAACCTGAAATGAGAAACTTGCCATTAATGCCAAGGTTGGAAGCTTTTTCTTCCAACCTAGCATGTGACAAGCAAGTGGGCTTGCCCTTGGGCAGCTCTTGTCCCTCCCAAGTGACCTGTTAACTACCCCAAGGTTGCCAGCCACCTGCTTGATGACTTTCCTCCTGCTTGCTCCCCTAAAACCAGTCAAACCAGCTGGATTTTTCACTTGAAAAAGTCATGAGTGCCTACCCTGTTTTGCAACAGCTTTTCACCCTCTCACACCAGCCATAGGTAGCCTTTTTCATCCCCCAATCTCTGCACATCACAGTGCACGTTTTTATTGATCAACCATTGAGATTGCAAGGATTGATCCCCAAGCTTGGCCAATAGCAATCCAGCCCTATTTCATCATCATTACTATCCAAAAACCTTTGAATTTGTGGCTGAAATCAGGCTGAGTCTTGACCCTTGGCACAAGGCAAGGTTACCTCTATCCTTTAGCATTTAATGCAAAGAGATTCAGCCTGATCCTAGCCCACAAATCAGCTGGATTTTGGGGATTTCTAATGATGAAATTGATTTGGTTTTGGCCTATAAATAGAGATGCAAAGCAAGGGTAAAAAAAAAAAAGACATACAACATTCTAAGAGCATTATACACACAAAGAAACACTACTCAAACAACCAGAAAACCAGCCAAAACACTAGCAAAAAACCAATCAAACACAAAGCATCATAAAAGTTCAAAGTTCATTACCAACATTCAAACCTTTTGCAAGAACCTTCAACCAATTCAAATCCATTGCAGCTGGAGCTTTGCTAAGGATCTCTGTAAGTATTCCAAGTACTGATCTTGCATTTACAATTGTGTTTGCATCTTAATTTTGGTTCAAAACCCTTTGGTTCTAAAAAACCCCTTTTGAATTTCAAAGAAATCCCAAGGTTTTCAAAACATCAAAACTGGTTTGTCCAGCCTTTTTCATCCCAAAAACTCAAAGTTTTTCACTCTCCTAAAAGGTCCTGAGTGTGTTCAGAAGTTGTTTCTGAACGACAGTTCGGAAACAGCTTCTGAACTCAAAAATTCGCATTGTTCGCAGTGCGAAGTCATGGTCGCAGAGCGACCATGACAGAACTCAGAATCTGAGTTTAGGTGCCCAAATGGGCAATTTTTGAGGTTCTAGCCCAAGAGCTCAGAACCTAAGAGTTTTTAAACCCATGTTTTTCAAACCAATTCAAGGATTTTGCATAATAGCGGAAAATTCGCAAGTTCGGGTAACATTTTGTGGATAACTTGCAAAACAAGTTATGTTCCCAATCTTTCAAAACAGCATGAACAAACCAGCTATGTTCATCACTTCAAATCTAAACTTGAGCAATAAACATTGTTCATGATTTTCAAAACCCAAACGTGAACATACGCCGAATTTGTTCGCTTTTCAAAACAATTCGCGAAATGAGCCGAACTTGTGCGTTTTCTAACAATTTGCTAGAATCTTTCCATTTTGGGTTTTCAAACCAAATGTTTTGATAAACTTTGGGATTTCTAAAAGAATTCTACCCAAAAACTTGAATGAAAAAGGGATGGTGTGACGTATGTCTCTCCATTGCCCCGATTGTACGAATGCGTGACGTATGTCTCGTCGTTCGGACAATCGTCATTCCATTTTCAACGTAGCCAACCATAACCAAACCAAATCTTGGCCCCTTGTGGTCAATCCGAACCTTTTGGTCCCCCGTGGCCACTAGATTCAATCCCTCGACTCGTTTGAGTCACTCGGTCAATGTTCGACTCGTCCAAGTCCATTGTACCTGTTCTTGATCCCAGTGGATCAATCGAACAATCCCTCGACTCGTTGGAGTCCCCTCGGTCAATGATTGACTCGTTTGAGTCCAGTGCACCTCTTTTGGTCCCATAGCGACCAACTCAACCCTTTTTAACCCACGGACGTACCTTTTAACATTCTAGCACGATTCGTGAACAAACGCTTAATAAGTCTCCCAAGCGCGAGCATACAAGCTATACGCTTAATAAGTCTCCCGAGCGCGAGCATACAAGCTACGTTGAATCGCTAGAATTCGGTTAAAACATCGTCCATTTAAAATTAACCAACATATGTACGTTTTTCTACCAAAGAACTACGTACGCTTTGAATTCTCCGACTACCGGGAGATACGTAGGAGCAAGATCGACATCTTGTCAAGCGCAACAATAATAAAAACTTTTTTTCTTTTCCTTTCGTTTGTTTTTATCTCTTTTCCCCCCTTTTTAGTATATTTTCTTTTGACATAGATAAGCATGCGCGCAAAACATTTAAAAACAATTTAAGCTTTAGCCAAATAGAAGGTTCCCGTTGAGTACAACGGACGTGAGGGGTGCTAATACCTTCCCCTTGCGTAATCGACTCCCGAACCCGACAATGGTTGCGATGACCATCCTTTCCTCATCGTCAAGGGTTTTATTATCGTTTCCCTTTTCAACGTTCCCTTTACACAAAAACTTTGGTGGCGACTTCACAAGGCCCTCCGAGCGTTTACGAACGACCTCGGAGGATTTGCGCGTTTTTTAAACGAGGTGCGCACAACTGGCGACTTCACTGGGGACCCTTTTCCCACTAGCGAGTCAAGCCTAACCTATTTGGTTTTTAAAGCCAATTGTTTTTATTTTCTTTGCGCAATGCTTTTATTTTATTTATACATGTCATATTTATGCTTTATGTTTATATTTGCTTTATTTTGCTTTATATTCATATCATATATATATCAAATGCGGGGGTTACTTGAGTGATGTTACTCCACATTGTTTGGGTTAATGCCGGACGTGTGAGGCTCTCTACCCGAGCTTGAGAAAAAACTAAGTTAGAAGGAGGTTGTGTGCGGAAGCCCGCGTTGACGTATGTCCGTGAGGTAGGATGCCCAACCCCGCTTAGAGGAGATTTTCACGTGGAATTAATTGAAGTCATGTCGACGTATGTCCATAGACAACCCTAATTCCATGTGAGATCTATGACTCTAAGGACCTCTTCTTAGGAGATTTCACCTTTTAGAGCCTACATGTGAGGATGGGGGGAAGTTCCGAACCTTCATAAACCATACCCTTGCATATCATTTGCATTCATGAAAGTAATTTTCGCATCATTTTGCTTTATAGGAGTTTAAAAAGAACAACCAAATATTAGCAAAAAGAAATATGGATTCCGGGAATAAGAATACGCTCGCTTTAGAGAATCAAGAGCTCCGAAGCAAGAATGGAGAGTTGGAATTGAAGTACCTCCAAGCTTTAGGAGAAATCACTAGGACGAAGAGAGATCGTGATGAAGTGACAAATTCTCTCCTAGTGTGCCAAAAACGGCTAAGGATCTCCGAAGGGAAGAGAGATTGGATAGGAGGCGGCTTGGTTAGTGCGGATGCCAACCTTGTGGCCAAGGACGAAGAGTTGGAAAGAATCTTACATTCCAACCAAGAGCTCAAGAAATTCGGCGAACTAGCAATCGAAGCTCAACGGAAATGGAGGTTGAAATTTCAAGAGAAAAATCAACAGCTCCAAGAAGTAGTTAAAGACTACAAAGAGCAGCTTCAAGCCGAACGCGTCCAACGGCAAAGACATGAGAGCCTTTCTCATCAAGAGAGGTTAAAGTGCAATCGTCTCGAAGAAGACATCAAGAAATTCGAAGAGTACTTCGACAAGATTGCAAGAGCTCACGGGGACCATATTGCACAACTACATGATGAAATTAGAAGTGCAAGAGTCAAGCTAGACCAGCGCAAGGAAGTAATTGAGTGTGTATGGCAAGACGCCACCCGATTAAGTGAGGACTTCACTAAATTGGTTGCATTCTCGAACTTGGTAATCACCCAACTTCCAAAGAGGCTAGCGGAGGCCGAGATGGTCATGCCCTACTTTGTTATCCCTATGGAGATCCAGAAGTTTATGAAGTTCTGCAAGGACACCATAGATTTCTATAGGGAGGAGATGAGCAAAGCCGAGAAGCGAGCGGCTATTTGATTTGTAATAGCATTAGTTACACTTTGTAAACAAATGTTATCTAATCAAATATATTTTGAAGCATTATCAATTTCCCGGTCTTTAATATTTCAAATTGCTAATATTAATTATGCACCTTTAAACTCCTCCGTAAAGCAAAATAAAAATAAAAAAACGCATATTTTGCATACTCATACATACATCCACATGCATCTTCATGCATTTTTTTTCAAAAAAAAAACTCATTCATTTCCCTAAAAACAGTTCAAAGCAATCATAGCCCGAAAACCCCGAAAGCCCTCGGTCCAAGAACCAGATCTCCAGCACTCGTACGGAACACGAGCTAACAAACAAAGGATTATGGACAATTTGGAACAAACTCAAGCGGCTTTGAGAGAAGAGGTTGATGGAATAAAGGGGAAGATGGATCAGATGCTAGAGTTAATGCAAGCTCTGTCGGCCCGAGAGAGTAATCCTCGCCCAGTAACGGATGCATCCAATGTGCAATGGCCTCTTTACGGTTTACCTCCGGGATATACCCCACCATTTGAAAATGAGGGCCATGGACCACCTCCACCACCGCTCACAATCCCCGTAAGGAATGAAGAGCGTCGTCCTCAAGGAACTTCCACTACTCAGCATGAAGTAATCTCCCATGATGTGGAAAATAATCAGCCAAGACAGTCTGCTCCCGACACTACCCACCAAGAAACCGATACCACCCAAATGTATCGAGTTTTGGAAGAAAGGTTGAAAGCTGTCGAAGGATTCAGTTCATACGGCGCCCACAACGCTTTGGACATGTGCCTAGTGCCCGACGTGGTAATCCCTCCGAAGTTCAAAGCACCGGACTTCGAGAAGTACAAGGGAATACAATGCCCTCGGAACCATCTACGGAAGTTCTGTAGGAAGATGGCAGCTTACGCAATGAACGAGAAACTGATGGTGCATGTGTTTCAAGATAGTTTAAGCGGAGCGTCCTTGGATTGGTACATGCAGCTTGAGCGTACTCATGTCCAAACTTGGAAGGATCTAGCCGATGCCTTCCTAAAGCAATACAAATATAATTTGGCATGGCTCCAAATAGGATGCAACTACAAAACCTCCTGCAAAGAAGCAATGAGTCCTTCAAGGAGTACGCTCAACGGTGGAGAGAACTAGCTTCTCGTGTACAACCACCACTATTGGAAAGGGAGCTTGTTGACACCTTTATGGGCACACTTCAAGGCCCATATTATGACAAGATGATTGGAAGCACATCTGCCGGCTTCTCCGATCTAGTCATGGTTGGTGAAAGAATAGAGGACGGAGTAAAGAGGGGAAAGATCCAAGGCCCTCTAGAAGCTCAAAGTGGAGCTAGGAGACCCCCCAGCAACTTTCACAAAAAGAAGGAGGGAGAGACGAATGCTGTTCTAGTGGGACCGTCTTGCCCACCACCAAATCAAATGCCTCACTACCACTATCCTTATGTGGCAGCAGCAACGGCTCAAGGGCGTTACTCACCTCAAGTGATTCCCACAGCTCCACCTCGACAACCAGTAGTGTTGCCTCAGCAAAATCAACAGCAGCAACAACAAGGCGGGTACCCATCAAGGAACCAAGCGGGCTCGAGGAGCAATTACCACAATAGGCAGTTTGATCCTGTACCTATGCCTTATGGTCAAATCTTGCCATATCTAGTCCAAAAGGGTATGGTCGAGCCAAGACTACTACCACCAATGTCGCCACCATATCCACATTGGTACGACACAAATGCAAAATGTGATTACCACGCGGGAACCGTGGGGCACAATGTCGAGAACTGTAGAGTCTTCAAACACAAGGTTCAGGACCTTATTGACAAGAAGCTGCTATCCTTCAAAGAGGAAAACCCCAATGTAAAAAATAACCCATTGCCGGGGCATGCGGGTCCCTCTGTAAATGCGGTGGAAGAACAACAGGACTTTGGTCCAATCAAGAGGGTAGCCAATGTTAAGACTCCCCTGTCAACCATAAGGGAGCGTTTAACCTGTTTTGGTTTGTTCGAGGAAATGCACGCCAACTGTGAAGCCTGCATAACCAACCCGGACAAATGCAGAAAGTTGAAGAGTTGTCTTCAAGAGCTAATGGACCAAGGTTGGATCCAAATTGGCTATATAAAGGATGGCACGGACGTTGCTACCTTGGAGTCTAACGACCCAAAACCTCTCGAAATCCCATACCAAAGGAGAGAGGTACCAATGCCTATACAAACCATAACATTCCACGTACCTGCACCCTTCTCTTTTGAAAGCACGAAGAGGGTACCATGGAATTACCAACCTGTGGCCTATGTGGAAGGAAAACCACTAGTCAAAATTGAGCCCAGCATCACTAACATTACCGGTGTTGGAGGAATAACCAGAAGTGGTAGAGTCTTCGCTCCGAAAGAACTCGGGAAGACGCCAGCCGTACTACCAAAAGAGCCGCTCAAAGAAAAGAGCGTGGAGGAAGAAGAGAACCAAGCGGGGCCTTCTCAAAAGACAACCCCACAAAAAGAGGCCGAAGAGTTCCAAAGGATAATCCAAAAGAGCGAGTATAAAATTATTGACCAGCTAGGTCAAACTCCCTCCAAGATCTCCATGTTATCCCTACTACTAAGCTCGGAAGCACACCGAGAAGCACTGCTGCGGATCCTCAGTGAGGCACATGTCATTAAGGACATTCCTGTGGACCAATTCGACGGGATAGTCGGAAATATTACCTCAAGTAGGTACTTGGGTTTCAATGGCGATGAGCTACCCGACGAGGGGCACATTCATAACCGCGCCTTACATATCTCCGTGAAATGCATGGACCACATCCTCTCTCGAGTGCTAGTGGACACGGGGTCATCATTGAATGTCATGCCCAAGACTACCCTCCTCAAGCTATCATGTGAAGGGACAGTAATGAAGCCCAGCGCCTTGGTCGTAAAAGCTTTCGATGGGTCAAGAAGAGCCGTCGTAGGGGAGATCGACTTACCAGTCCAAATCGGACCTAAGGTTTTCACCATAACCTTCCAAGTCATGGATATTAATCCAACATACAGTTGTCTTCTCGGACGACCATGGATCCATGCGGCCGGAGCCATTACCTCTACTCTGCACCAGAAGCTCAAGTTCATCATTGATAACCAAATGATTGTAGTTTCCGGGCAAGAGGACATGATGGTAAGCCATCTCTCATCATTCCATTATATAGAAACGGATGAAGAAGCTGTGGATGTTCCATTCCAGTCTTTGAAAGTGGCGAATGTCGTGACTTTGAGCTCAAAGCCCAAGAAAGAGGCTAGGATAGCCATGTCATCATGGAGGGCAATAAGAGAGGCCCTAGAAGAAAGTCGACCTACCGGATGGGGCAAATTAGTGGACATACCGGAGAAGAAGAATCGCTTCGGGTTGGGGTATCATCCATCAGCCGAAACTTTCTCAAAGCCTCCAAAACAAGGGATCCTCCCCATTTCGGAAACATTCATCAGTGCGGGGTTTATCAATGAAGATCAAGTGGCTTTACTTGAAGACGTAGATGAAGACGTGCCTGATTTGGTGTACCGTTGCGCTTCGGATGAAGCTTTGAACAATTGGAGGGCTATCGCAATTCCCGAGATCATTACCAGGATCAAGTAATAAACCATGTTTGTTTTTTTTACTTTTGAAAAAAAAATCATTTAGCTCTGCTCAAGGCAAATGATTAGTCGTTTGGGGCCCCCATGTTTTAAAAGTTATTTTCGATCATGAATAAAATCACTCTTTTATGTTCATTCGAGTCTTTTTCTTTTTTGCATTTGTTTTAAAAATTTTTTTTACAAAAAGCCTAAAAAAATCATACTCATGCAGATCTACAAATCCACCCTCCAAAAACAACACTGCCTTAATCCCTTATGACTTCGATTTCCCGATTAATCAAACGGAAGATGATGAAGAGGACGATTATGAACCGCCTGAAGAATGGTCCAGACTTGCAAATCAAGGGGATAGGGTAATACAACCTCACCAAGAATCAGTTGAAAAGGTCAACTTGGGGACCGAAGAGGATAAGAAAGAGGTCAAGATAGGAGCCTCCCTACATGAGGATGTGAAAGGAAAGTTGATTAAGCTTCTGCAAGAGTACGTGGACGTATTCGCTTGGTCGTATCAAGACATGCCGGGTTTAGACCCTAACATCGTCGTACACAAGCTGCCACTCAAGCCGGAATGCCCGCCAGTGAAGCAGAAATTGAGAAGAACTCGACCCGATATGGCTCTCAAGATCAGAGAAGAGGTCAAAAAGCAATTCGATGCCGGTTTCTTAGCCGTAACCAAGTATCCAACATGGGTTGCCAACATTGTGCCAGTTCCAAAGAAGGATGGCAAAGTTAGAATGTGTGTAGATTATCGGGATTTGAATAGAGCAAGCCCAAAGGATGATTTCCCGCTACCACACATCGACATATTGGTGGACAACACAGCCCAATTCTCAGTCTTCTCCTTTATGGATGGCTTCTCGGGATATAACCAGATCAAGATGGCTCCAGAGGACATGGAGAAAACCACATTCATCACCCCGTGGGGGACATTCTGCTATAAGGTAATGCCTTTCGGATTAACAAATGCCGGAGCAACATACCAAAGAGCAATGGTGACTCTTTTCCATGACATGATCCATAAGGAAATTGAGGTCTACGTCGACGACATGATTGCCAAATCCCAGACGGAGGAGGATCATCTAGTCCATCTACAAAAGCTTTTCGAACGTCTAAGAAAATTCAAGCTGCGCTTAAATCCTAACAAGTGCACATTTGGCGTTAGATCCGGGAAGTTATTGGGTTTCATCGTTAGCCAAAGAGGTATCGAAGTGGATCCCGACAAGGTAAAAGCCATCCAAGAAATGCCAGCGCCAAATACCGAGAAAGAAGTCCGGGGTTTCTTAGGAAGATTGAACTACATCGCTAGGTTCATCTCACACATGACAGCTACCTGCGAACCAATCTTCAAATTGCTAAGGAAAAACCAAGCCGTTCATTGGAATGAGGATTGCCAAGAGGCGTTTGACAAGATCAAACAATACCTGCAAGAACCACCAATTTTAATACCTCCGGTTCCGGGTAAACCCCTCATCTTATACCTAACCGTACTTGAAGGATCAATGGGTTGTGTGTTAGGACAACAAGATGAAACGGGAAGAAAAGAGCACGCAATCTAATACCTAAGCAAGAAGTTTACCGACTGTGAAACAAGGTATACTGCACTTGAAAAGACTTGCTGCGCTTTAGCATGGGCTGCTCGACGCTTAAGGCAATACATGTTGACCCATACAACTTGGTTGATATCAAAGATGGATCCCATCAAGTACATCTTCGAAAAGCCTGCCCTCACAGGAAAGATAACACGTTGGCAAATGTTGCTGTCTGAGTACGACATCCAATACGTTGCTCAAAAAGCCATCAAAGGGAGTGTTTTATCCGAGCACCTTGCTCACCAACCATTGGAGGATTATCAGCCCATACAATTCGACTTCCCGGATGAAGATGTCGTAGCTTTGAATGACGAAAAGGTCACAAGCGATGATGAAGGGCCAGAACCGAGAGCTCGATGGAAGCTCGCTTTCGACGGCGCCTCAAATGCCATGGGGCACGGTATCGGGGCAGTTTTAATCTCCCCAAGAAATGGATATCAACCATTCACAGCAAGGTTATGCTTTGACTGCACCAATAACATGGCGGAATACGAAGCATGTATCCTAGGCCTTGAAGCAGCAATTGATCTAAGGATCAAAAACCTTGAAGTATACGGTGACTCAGCCTTAGTCATCTATCAAGTCAAAGGAGAATGGGAAACAAAACATCCCAATTTAATCCCCTACCGAGCCCGGATTGTAGAATTGGTTGAGCATTTTGATGAAATCAACTTCCATCACATACCTCGAGAAGAAAACCAGGTAGCGGATGCTTTGGCTACATTATCATCAATGTACCGAGTAAATTTCCACAATGAAGCACCGATCATAAAGATGGATCGTAGAGACAAACCGGTTGTATGTGCAGCAGTCGAAGAAGGACTTGACAACAAACCTTGGTACTACGACATCAAGCGATACCTTGAAGAGCAAGAGTATCCAGACAGTGCCTCGTACACTGACAAGAGAACCCTCAGAAGATTGGCATCCCAGTTCTTCCTCAGTGGGAATACCCTCTACAAGAGAAACTACGACATGGTCTTGCTCAGATGTGTGGATAAACATGAAGCGGACATGCTCATCAAAGAAATCCACGAGGGATCATTCGGAACCCATGCCAATGGGCATGCAATGGCAAAGAAAATCCTAAGGGCGGGCTATTATTGGCTAACCATGGAAGCTGACTGTTTCCACTATGCCAAGACTTGTCATAAATGCCAGATTTATGCCGACAAGGTGCATGTACCACCAACTCCACTGAATGTCATGACCTCACCTTGGCCTTTCTCTATGTGGGGCATAGACATGATTGGAATGATCATCGCTTCATCCTCGTTGCCATCGACTACTTCACCAAATGGGTAGAAGCAGCTTCATATGCAAACGTGACCAAACAAGTGGTAGCCCGATTCATCAAGAAGGAAATCATTTGCCGTTACGGCACTCCCCTCAAAATCATCACTGATAATGGGGCAAACCTGAACAACAAGACAATGAAGGAGTTGTGCAAAGATTTCAAGATTGAGCACCATAATTCCTCCCCTTACCAACCAAAGATGAATGGTGCGGTAGAAGCAGCCAATAAGAACATAAAGAAGATCATCCAAAAGATGGTAACAACATATAAGGATTGGCATGAGATGCTTCCCTTTGCGCTACACGGCTACAGAACAGCCATTCGCACTTCAACTGGGGCAACCCCTTTCTCCTTAGTATACGGTATGGAAGCTGTGCTTCCCGTAGAGGTGGAAATTCCTTCGTTAAGGGTCTTGATGGAAACCAAGCTAGAGGAAGCTGAATGGGTCCAAACAAGGTTCGACCAACTGAATCTCATAGAGGAAAAGTGTCTGACGGCAATATGTCACGGACAACTCTATCAAAGGAGACTCAAGAGAGCATTCGACAAGAAGGTCCGTCCTCGAGAATTCAAAGAAGGAGACCTAGTGCTCAAGAAGATATTACCTATCCACAAAGATCCCCGCGGGAAGTGGACTCCCAGCTATGATGGGCCGTACGTGGTAAAGAAAGCCTTCTCAGGCGGAGCCCTGATCATCACCACTATGGACGGAGAAGAGTTCCCACTCTCAGTAAACTCTGATGCAGTCAAGAGGTATTATGCCTAAGATAAAAAAGAAGAAAAAAAAAGAAGAGCTCGCTAAATCGAAAACCTGAAAGGGCGGTTTAGGCAATAGAGAGCGTCCTGCTAGATCGAAAACCTGAAAAGGAGGTCTAGGCAAAAATTAAGGACATCAAAAAAGGAAATACACCCCGGTGGATTGAAAACTCGAAAAGGCGGTCCAGGCAAAAGTTAGGGGTTAACAAAAGAAAAAAGGGCAATGACTGCAGCATCCAAGCTCCGGACAAGATTCAAGAGGAGAAGAATCGGTCTCGTCAGCATCTTCCAAAAACAAAAATCTCGAAGTCATAAGGAAATAGCATGTGTTGTGCCAAAACCAACAAATTTCTTTTTGCTTTTTTTCTTGTCTTTCTCTATCTTTCTCCTCAGAGAAGTAATCACTTCTCACTTCATGTATTATTTTTACCTATTCAAGAAGTCAAATCTGCATTGAATAAATTTCCTTTTATTATTTTGTGTTCTCAGTAGCGCATAAAATTTTGTTTTATTCATGATAAAATGCTTTAAAAACATGGGAAATAAACAAAAGAGATTTCTTCCAAAAAAAAAAGAGAAAAAAAAACAAACAAGCGTTGTTTTATTTGAATCGGTGTAAATTTCAAAAGGATTGCGGTAATTCCCACCAAATATTGCACCATAGGACTTATGCTCTTCAGCAAAGGCAAGTGCGTAGCTCACGACACGCGGAGCGCAAAAGCCCCAAGGGTTAGAGGAACAAAATTCCCCAGTAAACACCCCAAACATCCAAACATCAACCAAGGCTAGATATCGATCATGCTTCCAAAATGATCTTTATATCCCCATGAGCCAAACCTTATTGACATCCCCCGGGGAGTCTCAACCCAAAACAAAAGTCCAATCATCATTGGCAGACCATCACAAATCCCCAGGACAAGCCCGAACTACACCGGTTTTGATCCCATTCGGGTATGTAGGCAAAGGACCTTGTCCTTCCAAACCAACCAACCAAACAAACAAAAAAGAAGCCGAATCATTATTGGCACAACCACAACCAAGACCGACCTTGCTCGGCACCCAATCAGCATCCCATATATTATGCATAACATAATTCATGCATCATGTCAATTTCATGCATGCATATACAAATCATTCATACACATGCATTTCATAAATCATATCATGCATCCTCAATAAGGATTCTCCAGTAAGTATCACATATTCACCAGCATCCATCAACAGTTAAGCAAGTGTTCCCCAGTGAACCTCCTTCGCAAACTGTCACCAATTTCCCCAGCGGGAATCTTTGATTGAGTCTATCTCATATCATATTGCATTGCATATCATACTGCATAACATGAAGTATAACATGCATCGCACAATCATGTTTTCCGGTTCAAAGATGGGCACCTATTCAGGGTAAGACCATATCCTTAGGTATCGACCTCTAGTGTAAGCGGCTAGATAAGATCACCTTCCTCAGTGTTCGACCTTCAGTGTAAGCGGCTGAATAAGATCACCCCCCTGTTTAGGAATTGACCTTCAGTGTTAGCGGCTGAATAAGATTGCCTATCCTTAGGTGTTCGACCTCTAGTGTAAGCGGCTAGATAAGATCACCTTCCTCAGTGTTCGACCTTCAGTGTAAGCGGCTGAATAAGATCACCTCCCCTGTTTAGGAATCGACCTTCAGTGTTAGCGGCTGAATAAGATTGCCTATCCTTAGGTATCGACCTCTAGTGTAAGCGGCTAGATAAGATCACCTCCCTCAGTGTTCGACCTTCAGTGTAAGCGGCTGAATAAGATCACCTCCCCTGTTTAGGAATCGACCTTCAGTGTTAGCGGCTGAATAAGATTGCCTATCCTTAGGTATCAACCTCTAGTGTAAGCGGCTAGATAAGATCACCTTCCTCAGTGTTCGACCTTCAGTGTAAGCGGCTGAATAAGATCACCTCCCCTGTTTAGGAATCGACCTTCAGTGTTAGCGGCTGAATAAGATTGCCTATCCTTAGGTATCGACCTCTAGTGTAAGCGGCTAGATAAGATCACCTTCCTCAGTGTTCGACCTTCAGTGTAAGCGGCTGAATAAGATCACCTCCCCTGTTTAGGAATCGACCTTCAGTGTTAGCGGCTGAATAAGATTGCCTATCCTTAGGTATCGACCTCTAGTGTAAGCGGCTAGATAAGATCACCTCCCTCAGTGTTCGACCTTCAGTGTAAGCGGCTGAATAAGATCACTTCCCCTGTTTAGGAATCGACCTTCAGTGTTAGCGGCTGAATAAGATTGCCTATCCTTAGGTATCGACCTCTAGTGTAAGCGGCTAGATAAGATCACCTTCCTCGGTGTTCGACCTTAAGTGTTAGCGGCTGAATAAGATCACTTCACCATTAGGTATCTACCTCCAGTGTTACCGGCTGGATACGATTACCTTCATCCCCAGTGGATCTACCTCCAGTGTTAGCGGCTGGATACGATCAACCTTTTCAAAACATTGCATTTGCATTCCGCGAAGGACAAAATTCGGGTCCTTCTTTTACTTAATTGATCTTCGCAAAGAGTTCATGAGATGCCCTCGGCACTCACACACTCTATGCAAAGACACAATTAAGTAGGGGCAACTGTAGTACCCCAATTTTGTCCTAAGCCTTTTAAAACAAAAAATCAAAAAAAAAATCAAAGAGGGAGAAAAGGTCAAAGTCAACAAAAGTCAACAGAAAAGTCAACATTTCAAAAATGATGACTTCGCACTGCGAAGTCTGCGATTTTTCTGCAGATTTCTGGTTTCTTTGATTTAATTCCAGATTTTGTTGCACATCATTTCCATATTTATTTTAATCAGCATTCATGGCTATTTGGGCCAAGCAAAACCTGAAATGAGAAACTTGCCATTAATGCCAAGGTTGGAAGCTTTTTCTTCCAACCTAGCATGTGACAAGCAAGTGGGCTTGCCCTTGGGCAGCTCTTGTCCCTCCCAAGTGACCTGTTAACTACCCCAAGGTTGCCAGCCACCTGCTTGATGACTTTCCTCCTGCTTGCTCCCCTAAAACCAGTCAAACCAGCTGGATTTTTCACTTGAAAAAGTCATGAGTGCCTACCCTGTTTTGCAACAGCTTTTCACCCTCTCACACCAGCCATAGGTAGCCTTTTTCATCCCCCAATCTCTGCACATCACAGTGCACGTTTTTATTGATCAACCATTGAGATTGCAAGGATTGATCCCCAAGCTTGGCCAATAGCAATCCAGCCCTATTTCATCATCATTACTATCCAAAAACCTTTGAATTTGTGGCTGAAATCAGGCTGAGTCTTGACCCTTGGCACAAGGCAAGGTTACCTCTATCCTTTAGCATTTAATGCAAAGAGATTCAGCCTGATCCTAGCCCACAAATCAGCTGGATTTTGGGGATTTCTAATGATGAAATTGATTTGGTTTTGGCCTATAAATAGAGATGCAAAGCAAGGGTAAAAAAAAAAAGACATACAACATTCTAAGAGCATTATACACACAAAGAAACACTACTCAAACAACCAGAAAACCAGCCAAAACACTAGCAAAAAACCAATCAAACACAAAGCATCATAAAAGTTCAAAGTTCATTACCAACATTCAAACCTTTTGCAAGAACCTTCAACCAATTCAAATCCATTGCAGCTGGAGCTTTGCTAAGGATCTCTGTAAGTATTCCAAGTACTGATCTTGCATTTACAATTGTGTTTGCATCTTAATTTTGGTTCAAAACCCTTTGGTTCTAAAAAACCCCTTTTGAATTTCAAAGAAATCCCAAGGTTTTCAAAACATCAAAACTGGTTTGTCCAGCCTTTTTCATCCCAAAAACTCAAAGTTTTTCACTCTCCTAAAAGGTCCTGAGTGTGTTCAGAAGTTGTTTCTGAACGACAGTTCAGAAACAGCTTCTGAACTCAAAAATTCGCATTGTTCGCAGTGCGAAGTCATGGTCGCAGAGCGACCATGACAGAACTCAGAATCTGAGTTTAGGTGCCCAAATGGGCAATTTTTGAGGTTCTAGCCCAAGAGCTCAGAACCTAAGAGTTTTTAAACCCATGTTTTTCAAACCAGTTCAAGGATTTTGCATAATAGCGGAAAATTCGCAAGTTCGGGTAACATTTTGTGGATAACTTGCAAAACAAGTTATGTTCCCAATCTTTCAAAACAGCATGAACAAACCAGCTATGTTCATCACTTCAAATCTAAACTTGAGCAATAAACATTGTTCATGATTTTCAAAACCCAAACGTGAACATACGCCGAATTTGTTCGCTTTTCAAAACAATTCGCGAAATGAGCCGAACTTGTGCGTTTTCTAACAATTTGCTAGAATCTTTCCATTTTGGGTTTTCAAACCAAATGTTTTGATAAACTTTGGGATTTCTAAAAGAATTCTACCCAAAAACTTGAATGAAAAAGGGATGGTGTGACGTATGTCTCTCCATTGCCCCGATTGTACGAATGCGTGACGTATGTCTCGTCGTTCGGACAATCGTCATTCCATTTTCAACGTAGCCAACCATAACCAAACCAAATCTTGGCCCCTTGTGGTCAATCCGAACCTTTTGGTCCCCCATGGCCACTAGATTCAATCCCTCGACTCGTTTGAGTCACTCGGTCAATGTTCGACTCGTCCGAGTCCATTGTACCCGTTCTTGATCCCAGTGGATCAATCGAACAATCCCTCGACTCGTTGGAGTCCCCTCGGTCAATGATTGACTCGTTTGAGTCCATTGCACCTCTTTTGGTCCCATAGCGACCAACTCAACCCTTTTTAACCCACGGACGTACCTTTTAACATTCTAGCACGATTCGTGAACAAACGCTTAATAAGTCTCCCAAGCGCGAGCATACAAGCTATACGCTTAATAAGTCTCCCGAGTGCGAGCATACAAGCTACGTTGAATCGCTAGAATTCGGTTAAAACATCGTCCATTTAAAATTAACCAACATATGCACGTTTTTCTACCAAAGAACTACGTACGCTTTGAATTCTCCGACTACCGGGAGATACGTAGGAGCAAGATCGACATCTTGTCAAGCGCAACAATAATAAAAACTTTTTTTCTTTTCCTTTCGTTTGTTTTTATCTCTTTTTCCCCCTTTTTAGTATATTTTCTTTTGACATAGATAAGCATGCGCGCAAAACATTTAAAAACAATTTAAGCTTTAGCCAAATAGAAGGTTCCCGTTGAGTACAACGGACGTGAGGGGTGCTAATACCTTCCCCTTGCGTAATCGACTCCCGAACCCGACAATGGTTGCGATGACCATCCTTTCCTCATCGTCAAGGGTTTTATTATCGTTTCCCTTTTCAAAAAAAAACTTACGGGTTTATCAACGTTCCCTTTACACAAAAACTTTGGTGGCGACTTCACAAGGCCCTCCGAGCGTTTACGAACGACCTCGGAGGATTTGCGCGTTTTTTAAACGAGGTGCGCACACATATAGTCTTATATGAACACACCTTGTTCAAAGCTTTTTCACCTAATACTACACGTGACTTTATATTTAGGTCTCCTCCTAAATATGAGAACTCTTCTCACTTTCTCTCAATCACTCATCGTGGTGATCGACACAATCACAATATAAAAGGATGAATTACAACTCAACTAAAACAAACCAACTCTAAGCCTTTTGATGATCAATGACGACACTAGAGTGGTATACAAATAAAACACAAAGACTTAAACCAACTCTTAGTCTAATCTTATATATTGATTTCGCCGCTTGTTATTAGGATTGAGCCTTCCTTATATAGTCATTCATCTGTTGGCCTTTTTCTTCAATGGGCCAAATATGATTAGCTATCCACAAATATATCTGAAGCGAAATATAACAACCAAACTTGAAGCGCATGATAACTTGTAGCATACACGAACAAACTAAGCTTCTAGAAACACACGGAATATGTCACAGCATGATGATGCACACATGATAGAACATCTTGTCTGATCATATTGTTTTAATTAAATGCAGCCAATCAACAATCTAAAGAACAACAATGTCCCCCTTTGGCAAAATTTTGCTAAAACAACTTCTAAAAGAAATAAGATGTCGAGGAGAAAATATTCTTTATCATGAAACACTTCTTAATCAAATATTCTTCATTAGAGGCACAATCATAGCATACACATCACAAATAAAAATCTTCATCAGAGACATCGTAGCATGCATAGTATCAGAGACACATCAGCAACGTATTTATTAGACGAGATCACTCCAAACAAAAGATCACACCACTAACCCATATATGAAGTATTTCGTATTAGAGAACACATCCAGCACTACTACACAAACTACACACATCAACATATAACATATCTAGCAGCACACAATCATAATACATCCAACACATAACATATCCAGCGCGCACACACACACAGTACCACTACTACTACATTACATCAGCAGATCAAAATCAGAGTCATCACATCTACTACTCCCCCTTGTTTGCACAATTTGACAAAGGCAAAACTAATCGTGCTTGTTTACCATATTCAAGAGTTTCTCTCCCATATTTGATCGATGAGAAAATATGAGTATGTTTTTGTCCTTCCAAATAGCCCATACCATAACTCCAAATAATATAGATCAACCCAAAGATAGATTACCAAGGTCCTTAATTACATGGTAAGTTCTATTTAATCCAAGCAAAAAGGTCGAGACTGGAGAATTTACTTAAATGTTCTTCATTTATAACCCTGGAGCCAAAATAATTTTTAACCCTTTTGTAAAACACAATATACAGACTAAAACTTGATATTTTAACGACACAAAAAGTAAGGAAAATAGTCTTTTTGTGTATAAGACAATTGAACTTAACCATCTAAAACAAAATAATGTTTTTTTTTTCTAAACTCGGTACACGGTCTAAGAATCGACTAATTCGAGGGGTCAATCCCACCGTCCACTTGCAAGATGTCCATTTAAAGGAGCATAGTTCTGTATGGACTTAACCCACCGAAATTGACAACAGGGAAAATCGAACACGTGACTTTGAGAGGAACACACTCTAAAGTCTCAAGCTAATATCACTAGGCCAACCTAAAACAAAATAATGTTATAACTAAATGATTGAGCTCAAGTGGTTGATGAGTTTCACCAAAAGACGAATCGTTAGGAAGAACCCGATTTCGATTATTGAGTGGAATAATTCTTAACTAGATTTTACTTATTTCACAGCCGAACTCCAGGTTACCACGACTCCTTCTCTTAAGAACCGAAGGATTAAAAACAAATAATGTTACCAATTGAAAAATATACATTAAGCAACTATTCTACACGTGAAGTATCATAATTATTTTTGAATGAAATAATTTTTTGTATTCGAGTTTGATTTTTGATTAAAATAATTTTTAGTCGGATTATATTTAACACTCAAAAAATGTTAAAATAGATCCTGTCCAAATAAAAACTTAATGAAACTAAACTTCGGATACACTCGTATGTTACAAAACTTTAATACCCTTGGAAGAAAGCAAAAACTATAATACACCTCATATTTTGACCCAAACTAGGTCAATGACTCAATGTGAATTAGGTATTCTTGTTTACACTTACAATTTGTTTAATATATTCAATTCCCATGCTTACTGTATAAAAAGAAAACATCCACCTATACGAACAATTTTTTTATTTTTCTGACAAACCTATATGAACAGTTTTGGAAGCGCATTTTAAATATCGGGCTTTTCCCCCTAAAAAAAATATCTAATTTGTATTCATAAAAAGAAATAAAAGAGTAAGAGTTTTTTTTTCTTTATATGTTAAGAGTTTAGTTTTTTTTTAAACTTAGAATCATCATACATTGAGTATTACGGTAATAAAATGAACTATAGTTGGAGTTTGCCATGTATCCATGCAAAAAAAAGGTAAGAGTTTAGTTTTAGATCCTCTCAAAAAATATCTATTTCTTGAGATATTTTAATAATTGCTCAAATGAAGTTTTAACTCCCTGTTTTACAATTCAGAATTTTATGCACCTTATTATATATTTTTTTTAGGATTTTCCTCCTTTCCATGTGATAATGTTGGCGTGGATTACATCATATTATATGATTATCCATCTAATTGATTACATAGCATTAAATAATTTTTTCCAAAATAGGGGTTAGAATCCTAAAAAATATAAAATAGGGGACTGAAATTCTGAATTTAAAATTAAAGGATTAAAATCTAGATTTAATCAAAATAGGGGGTGACAATTGCATTTAAGACTTTAATAATTAACCAATGAAAGTGGCACTGTAGTGCAATTCTACTAAAAAATAAAAATACTAATAGGAATTGGTGACAAAAAAAATGAAATTTCTCACCAACATCCTCGCCATAAAATTTAGTGACGAAAATAAAGACGAATTTCACGTTTTCCCTCTTTAAATTCCCCTCGCTGGTTTTTGTTTCCCTCTCTAAAATTAAAGATGATCTTAATCTCTAACTATTTCTCTCTCTAAAACTAATTATTTTCCTTCTCTCTAAGTCTTCATCGCGTCACCTCCTTTCCCCCAAAATCCAATCTTAGTTGCCATCATGCAACCACTGCGTCTGGTGGTACGACGAAGATGTATCCACATCGTCACGCTCCAACCCCTCTTGGGGTCACACAAAACCCGTACCAGTATGTTCTTATTGAAGGCGCCTCAGTCAGTGGTGGCAGTTGCTTGGTTGAAGCAGCTTTATATGTTGGGTTTCCATGATATTGACTTAATCGCTTTGAGATATGGGTTTGGATTTTCTGATTACTACCTTAGATTCTTGTTGTCGCTTGCGGTCAGGTTTCCGGGTGTTATGGGTTTGTGACCTTCACCTTTGTCACATTCATCGGCTTCAATGGTTTCTGACCAAAGCTTGTCTCGCTTTAGTTGTAGTATGTAATGTTTGGGTTGGTTTATGTTAACCCCATCTCTCCCAGGTTTTCACTTCAGCATGGCCTCTTTGTTGTCGATTCGCCGCCGTTTAGTAGGGTTTTGTTTGAGCTGATTGGTGGTTTGTTTATATGGATTTGATTTCCTGATTCACTTCCAAATCTGTTGAGATCTGCAGGTTCCAAAGCTTACAGATTTGCATCCTTCGCGCCTGGAGAATTTGGGGATAATCCTAAATCCGTTTCAATACTTCGTGATTGAATTATGACAGATTGGCTAGAAATGACTTGATTTCTTGTTGTGCTTTATCGTATGGTTTGTTGGTACATGAATCGGTCTGTGTGTGACAGTTGATTATTCGCCATCTTTGAGATGTGAAGGCTCGCACAACAGTTTTATTTTTATTTTTTCTTTATAGTTTCGCGTCCGTATGCGAGTTCGCTAGATATTGTCTATGGAGTGTGTGTGTGTGTGTGTGTTTGCTTCAGTTACTTCTAAACCACTTTTGCTGCATTAGGACTATCTATATACTTGTTTGGCCTTATTATGAGACCCACCACTTATTCTTGTATGTTCTAAATTTTTGTTCTATGCCAAATAGGCGAAGTGTCTAACCTCTCTCTCTCTCTCTCTCACCCTCTCTCTCAAACCAAAGAAAAACTTAATGAGTTCAATACCATGTATGGAGTGAAGCACATAGCTACATAAGTACAATTGATATACTCACTGATATAAATGTAGATGTTTGGCCGCTTCCTATAAAATATGACAAAGTTTCTAGCTAGAGCGTTCACTATACTAGGATGACTTGTATGACTTTAATACATGAGATCTGAAATTATAACGTGAAAAGTTGAACGTATAATGTTGTCTTAGATAGAGTTTGAAATTCTGGCACAGTAAAAATTCTGATGCTGAACGTAATGCGAAGTACACAGTTTCAACGTTGAGCTACTGATCAATACAAATAACAAGGAAAGAAATAACAGACATAAAGTAAAAGGCACAAGATGTTTGTTAACCCAGTTCGGTGACAAACACACCTACATCTGGAGGCTACCAAGCCAGGAAGGAAATCCACTATAATAGTATCAATTCAAAGTCCTATGTGAACAACCTCCGGTTCACCGCCTTCTCACTTAATCACTACCCGTGGTATTTCTACCTAGGAACTCCTAGATATGAGACCCATCTCACTTCCCCTCAAACAATCACTGCCCCAGTGACCTTAGACTCAAATAACAATCAAAGACGGAGACACACTCCAAACACACAAAAGTCACTCTTGCTTAAAAGCTTCAAGTGATCTACAATTACAACTCAATAAACACAGTCCTAAGCTTGCATCAAGGTGACACAAGAAAGGCTCACATTTAACAGACTAGAAACCTAAGAATACTCTTTCAATGATGGCTTTGGTTTCAGTTGATTTCTTCCATAGTGGCGTCTTCTATTTATAGCTTTCAGCAACAACATATATTTGAATCAAATATTCTTTTCAAAAATATATTGACACAAATATTCTTCAGAAATATATTTTCCAAAGATCTCTTTGAAAATATATTTACACAAATAAAACAATATCCAATCTGAAGAAATATATCTCTAAAAAATATCTTCCTTCTAGAAACACACGCAGCTTGGAGAACAAGTAACATGAATTCTTCAATCAAATCTTCAAAAGATCAGGTGAGATAATAAACAGCTCCAAGGCGCGAAAACAAGAGTACAGTAAAATGCTTCTGAAGGTACTTCTGAAGAATCAGCGTCTGAAGGTTCAACGTCTGAAGTTCTGCTTCTAAAGATTCAGCTTCTGAAGGTTCACCTTCTGAGGTTCTGCGTCTGAAGACTCAGCTTCTGAGGTTCTTGTTGGAACAAAATGTGAACAATTCTCTTATGAATTAAAGGGGAGATTGTTGGAACAATTTTGTATGAGCATCACTCTCTAAGGTTTTGATGATAACAAAGTGTTGAAAAGAAAATTGGTTATTGCTAATGCTTTGTTCAAGTTGTGCAGAACCACATGTTTAATATTGATTAATTGATATTGGTTATGTAAGAACAAGCTTAGAGCAAAAAGGAAAGCTTAGAAGCCAAGTTACAAGTTTGAGGGAAAACTGGGTCTGAAGGCAGCGTCTGAAGTCTGAGTCTGAGGGTCAATAAAAGTCAACGTCTGAAGGGAGCGTCTGATGAACAGTGCGTCTGAAGGTCAACAAAAGTCAACGTCTGAAGACCAGCGTCTGATGAACAATGCTTCTGAAGTCTGAGTCTGAAGAAGAGCTTCTGAAGTACTGTTCACGCAGAAGCTTCTAAAGTCTGACCTGGAAAGTTTCCTTCAGCATTTAATGCCTGCAGTGTCAGAACGCCTCCAATAGAACAGTTGTCTCCCTGACCCAAACATTCCCCAGCTTTTAAGGAAAGGAAATTCAAAAATGGCTGCTGCACTCTGATTTTTTGCTGAAGTTTAGCTCGCATTTCAGCCTGGCCTAGCTCTCAATTTTGCAACGGCTCTTTGCCTAATTTCTGGACATCTTCAACAGCTCTAATTCCCTCTATAAAAGGAAGAAGAAGTGAAGAAGAAATTTGCTAAGACTCTTGGATAAAATCTGTCTGAAACTGTGCTCTGTTTTTGCTATCAAAACTCATAGTTCACAAAACTCTTAGAAATTCTTTCATCTTTTGTATCTTAGAATTTCTTAAGGTTAAGAGTCTTAACCTGTGTTGTATTAAGTGAACACCTCTGATATTTTATCAAGTGTTCAACCCAAACTTACCTTCTTTGTAAATCAGTTTGGTCTAAGTCTTAGTCTGCGTACTAAGCATCATAAGTCTCATTACTTAGTGTTTTGAGCAAGTTGTAACCTCATTCCTTTGTGGTCTGAGCAGGAAGTCTCAGTACTTTGTGTCTGAGCATTGGGAAGCCTCTTAACTTAGTGTCTTGAGCATTAGAAGCCTCTTCCTTTGTGGTTGAGCAACTGGAAGTCTCTTCCTTTGTGGTTGAGCAATTGTAATCATCTGATTATAGTTAAAATCTCTTGTTAGTAACAAGGGGACTGGACTACTTCCGACTTGTGGAAGGAACCAGTACAAAACATTGTGTGTCTCTCTTTCCCTCTCTCTTTTCATTTTGAATCCGCTGCAATTAAACTTTGATAATAGTTCAGAACCTGTTTCTGAACTCAACATATTTTTTGAAAAGAAAGAAAACCAAGTTTTTGAGTCCACACAATTCAACCCCCCCTTCTTGTGTGTTTTTCTCACCTTCAGTTCTGCTTCTGAAGTTGCTTCTGAAGACGTACATCTTGCTTGTATATTTGATTTTAGCAAAAATGAAGCCAACAACCAAATATCCAACAATCTTCCCCTTTGGCAAATTTTTGGCTAAAATCAATCTGAGATCAGAGATATCACAAGGCAAATTCTTCACTCATCATAAGTACGCAACCAACCATGAAGAACTTAAACGTAGCAACCAAATAGCAACAAAGTCAGCAGCGGAACATAATAAAAATACTACATTTCCACACATACACTCCCCCTGAAACATGTCATTCAAGAACAAACGAAGCACTCCCCCTGAAACATACACTTCAGCTCCTGAAAAACTGTATTGCTTCTGAACTACTGTAGTGCTCTGTATTGCTTCTGAAATACTTATCTCCCCCTTTTTCGCCAAACAATTTCAAAGCAAACCACTCAGACACACATAGGAATAGTAACCACATCTGAACATAATACTTCTGAGCATTAACATATTTGAACCTCAAAATTTCAACCATATCAGGTTGATCTTCAATCACATCAGGTTGAGGATTCTCAGGAAACTCAACCATATCAGAATCAGTTTGGGGAATCTCAGAACTGTTTTCAACACATTCACAAAAGTAATAAAAGCTTCAGTAACATCAAGATTTATATCCACATAATCAAAAGGGCTTGTGGTAACAGCAACCGGTACAGGTGAAACAACAGGAGAACTCACATTTACAGCAGTCTTCAGAATGAGAATAATTTCCCTTATTTCTCGTGCAACTCTAATTATAGTAAATAGAAAGAATTTGTTTGCACATTTCAACACCTGTAATTGCTATAACTCCTCATGCAGACAGATTCCCAGTTTACCCCTTGAAAAATCATCAACACAAACAGAAACATTCTTCTTTCCACCTAGGCTTTCAACTTGCATAGACCCCATGAGATCCATGTGAAGTAATCCAATAATCTTAGAGGTGTTAAGATGTTGCAGCTTCTTGTGAGACATCTTGATTTGTTTTCCAATTTGACACTCACCACAAATGTTGTCTTCATTAATCTTAAATTTGGGTAGTCCTCTGATGGCTTCTACAGACATGACTTTCTTCATACCCCTCAGGTTTAAGTGCCCAAGTTTCTGGTGCCACAGTCTGACTTCTTCTTCTGAACTTATGAGACATGTGGATAGGCTTGCTTCTTCTTGAGGCGTCCATAAGTAACAATTGTCCTTTGATCTATTGCCCCTCATTAGCACTTCATTTTCTTTACCAGTAACCAGACATTCCTCCTTGTTAAAGTTCACTTCCAACCTTTGATCACATAATTGGCTTATACTAATCAAATTGGAAGTTAACCCTTTTACTAATAGCACATTGTCTAACCTTGGTAGTCCATCACTGATCAAGTCTCCAATTCCAAGAATTTCTCCTCTAGCTCCATCACCAAAAGTCACATAGCTACTGGTGTAAGATCTTATATTTTCAAGAAATTTACTAACTCCAGTCATGTGTCTAGAGCATCCACTGTCAAAGTACCAGTCTTCCCTAGAAGATGCTCTCAGAGAGGTGTGAGCAATTAAGCCAACATTTTCACATTTTGGTCTCCATTCCTTTGTGATTTTCTTTACAATGGGTTCCACTTTTCTTTGCTGAAAGTGCTTGAGGTATCCATACAGCTTGAAACAGAATGGCTTTATGTGCCCCTTTCTACCACAGTAATGACATATCCAAGGACGAGATGCCCTCCTACTCTTAGATCCCTAAGGTTCGTTCTGATGTTCCAACTTAGGTTTGCCCATCATTGGATCATATGTTCCAACATCTGCAATGAACCTTTTAGCTGGATTTTGCTGTTTGTTGTTCAAGGTCCTATAATCAAACCCTATTCCTTTTGGTTTCCCTTGGTTCTGACTCTCCAATATCTCTTCTAGCATATCAGTACCAGTGTTCATCATTCTGACTTGCTTCTTCATATGTTCAAGTTGAGAGTTCAGTTGGGTTACCTCATCATTGAGATCAGAGATTTGTCCTAAGTGATCACTTCTTTCAGCCTGAAGTTGAGTGATAGTTCTCTTCTATTTTTCCAGCTGCTTGCACACTTCCTCACTCCTAGTATACAAATCTTTGTAAGAGTTAGCCAGTTCTTCATAAGACAATTCTTCATCACTGGATTCAGTATCAGATGGTGCTTCAGAACCTGATGGTGCTTCAGAACCTGATGATGCTTCTGAAACCTTAACTTCATTATCAGACATGCATCTACCAGTTAAAGCAGTGACATGCTTAGCAGACTCATTCTCCACTTCTCCTTCTGAGTCATCTTTATCAGACCAAGAAACAACCAAGCTTTTCTTCTGTCTCTTGAGGTATGTGGCACATTATGTTCTAATGTGACCATATCCTTCACATTCATGACACTGAACTCCCTTGGATTGATTGCTCTTCTCATCAGTTCTTGTTTTCTTCAAATTATTTTGTTGCTTACTGATGTCGAACGACATGTTCTTGACATTAGGTCTTGGCTTTCTGTCCAACCTCTTCAAAAATTTATTGAATTGCCTAAGCACAATTGCATCACAAATGCTTTCTTCAATATCTATTTCACATTGAACAACTTCCTCATTAGTGTTGGATATGTAAGCTATGCTTTTATTCATCTTCACAGTTCTATCATTGATAGCTCCTCCTTCCTTTGAGTTGTCCATATGACCATAATTGATTTAACCCTGGAGCTCACCCAAAAACAGAACAGGGTGTCTGCTCTGATGCCAATTGAAATTCTGACGCAGTAAAAATCCTGATGCTGAACGTAATGTGAAGTACACAGTTTCAACGTTGAGCTACTGATCAATACAAATAACAAGGAAAGAAATAACAGACAGAAAGTAAAAGGCACAAGATGTTTGTTAACCTAGTTCGGTGACAAACACACCTACATCTGGAGGCTACCAAGCCAGGAAGGAAATCCACTATAATAGTATCAATTCAAAGTCCTATGTGAACAACCTCCGGTTCACCGCCTTCTCACTTAATCACTACCGTGGTATTTCTACCTAGGAACTCCTAGATATGAGACCCCTGTCACTTCCCCTCAAACAATCACTGCCCCAGTGACCTTAGACTCAAATAACGATCAAAGACGGAGACACACTCCAAACACACAAAAGTCACTCTTGCTTAAAAGCTTCAAGTGATCTACAATTACAACTCAATAAACACAGTCCTAAGCTTGCATCAAGGTGACACAAGAAAGGCTCACAATTAACAGACTAGAAACCTAAGAATACTCTTTCAATGATGGCTTTGGTTTCAGTTGATTTCTTTCATAGTGGCGTCTTCTATTTATAGCTTTCAGCAGCAACATATATTTGAATAAAATATTCTTTTCAGAAATATATTGACACAAATATTCTTCAGAAATATATTTTCCAAAGATCTCTTTGAAAATATATTTACACAAATAAAACAATATCCAATCTGAAGAAATATATCTCTCGAAAATATCTTCCTTCTAGAAACACACGCAGCTTGGAGAACAAGTAACATGAATTCTTCAATCAAATCTTCAAAAGATCAGGTGAGATAATAAACAGCTCCAAGGCGCGAAAACAAGAGTACATTAAAATGCTTCTGAAGGTACTTCTGAAGAATCAGCGTCTGAAGGTTCAGCGTCTGAAGTTCTGCTTCTGAAGATTCAGCTTTTGAAGGTTCAGCTTCTGAGAATCTGCGTCTGAAGACTCAGCTTCTGAGGTTCTGCTTCTGAAGACGTACATCTTGCTTGTATATTTGATTTTAGCAAAAATGAAGCCAACAACCAAATATCCAACAGAGTTGAAGATTACAGGCTACTCTAGTGTATTAGGAAGCATAATCACTGCACTAGGTCATGTCTATGGACAAAAGTGTTTATGTTCAATCTTATGTTGAATTATCTTACTCCTTGATGAAATGGTTTTGATATATTTAAATGGGAGATACCCAAGAGCGCTTAGACGAGATAAAATAAGTCTCTTATAGTTTAACCAAAGTCATGAATTCGATTTTAGTCTTGGGCATGCATTAACATAAACTCTTAAAAAGAGTTTGCCATCCATTTTGGTTCCATAATGTTTGAGAAATTAGTCTAGCAGTTACGCGCAGAGGATACTCGATTTACACAAAAAAATCAAGTGGAGAATTGTTGATGATTTTATTAAAAGAAGAATAAAAATAGCATATGTGTGTGTGTGTATATATTGTTTATTATCTTTCATAGGTTGTGTCAACGATCTTAAGTGAGTTAGGTTATTGAATATTTAACATCGTTACTTTTTAAAAAAATTTAACATTGTTACTAAATATTCTTTAAAAAAAACATTTTTTTTGAAGGATTTTAAAAAAAAAAACTTGTTCCTATATGAACCGAAGCCTCTAAAAAAAATCGAAGATTATTTTTTTTCGTAGATAAATAAAATGACAAAACTATTTTAAACTCATACATATAAGTAGATGTGTCAAGTTTCAAACTTGGTCCGACTTAACAATTTCAACGTTGATTTGTGAATGAACCACATAGATCTTATTAGCCATAATCAATTTTCATATAACCCAGTCGTATTTTTTTTTTTTTTAAAGAATTTAACGGAGTCATAATATCCTAGTTCCACTCCTGGAGATCTGCGAAACTACCCCTTAAGCTGATCAAGCTGCTGATCACTCCGGTCACCCGGATCTTGTTGTAGACCCGAAAGGAGTTGAAAAATAAGTTACTCTAATCGAGCTTGTTGTCCCCGACCGGCCGGTCTATAACAAATCATTATTATCATGGGTCATTATTATCATTAGTGTAAATATATAGAACGTATAGAATTCTTTTAAAAAATATAACGTAAAAACTGTTGCATTATTGAGAAATAGCCGTAAAATCAATTTTTATGTGCTATAAATTGGGTAAATAATCATTTTTGTTTTTAATGTATAATAAGTTGTTACAACAATTTTTTAATGTAGTAAAATTATGAAATAATCCTTGATTGTTTACTCTATCAATCAAATAATATCTGATATTCAAATGATTTCTTTAACGCTATGACATTGAAGCTCTTAGAGGGTTAAAATGTGATGGATTAACACACGGAAGATTAAAATGAGAAGTAGAGACGAAAGATGTAGACATATTTTTGATCGTGCGCAATCACATACAATTTCATAATTTTACTATATTAAAAAATTATTATAACTACTCGTTACATATTTTGAAACGAATATGACTATTTATCCGTTCGCTCCAACATAAACTTATTTAAGCTCAAAAGTGAGTTACACATGTGGATCTCTTTAATTGAGAAAAGACAAAGATATAAAAAATAGTATTTTTCTCGTTTAAAAAAAGGTATAATTGGCAAAAGAGGGTTGTGAGTCTAAACTTACAAGATACAAAGGTTATAAATAGACACATAAACCCCTTTGCAAATAAAACAATCAGTCTAAGTACTCTTTCTATTAGTTCTCTCATTTTCAACCCTTTTCTTGAGTTAAGCCTTCCACAAGAAGATCATGGAAGAAACCAAATCAAAGTTTAGGAGAATTTGTGTCTATTGTGGTAGCAGTTCAGGGAACAAACCTACTTACCAAGAAGCTGCTGTTGAACTAGGAAAAGAAATGGTATATGATTGTCTTCTCTTTTTCTTCTAACGTTGTTATTTTTGTTAAACACTTTCATCAATCATGTTTTCCTTTCAAAAAGGTTCTTTTTCACAATTTTTATTTTTATATTTTTATAAATTTTGTGGTCAGATTCTGCATTCTATCTTTCTTTGTTCATGTTCATCTTCTCATTCCTCATGTTCATATTTTTTTGTGGTCTTTTACATTATTTTTTCTTCCCTTGTTAGCCTCTTTCTTCTCCTTTTTTTTTCTTCAGCTAATTAAATTTTATAAAGTCCCAAATCTAGGTTAAGATTGTTGAGGAATGAGAAGATTGTTGTGTTTGGCATGAAAGAGAGAAATTTGCTAGCTGGAATCTCTCTGTCAGTTGATCAGCCTTCTTGCATGATCTTAGTTTTTATTTCTGTATAATCTATCTAAAACACATATTTTTAATCATACAATTTTTTTTTATTTTTCAATATGATGCAAAATAAATAAATCAAGAAATGCTTTCTGCACTTTTCTAGGAAAATGAACGTGCAAAGCTTTGTATCATTACACTATACAGAGCGTGCTATTAGCCTTTACCATTTCCCACAATCTTTCATGATTTTTTCCCTATAGCCAAGGGCTACCTATTTTTACATCCCAAATTTTAATTTTATTTTCTTATTGACTACTCCACTAAATCAATCAATCTCTATCAATCAATATTTATATAATTAATATAATAGTATTTTTATTTTTTAATCAATATTTATTGTTTCTTTCTTTCTGGCTTGGTTTGGTTTTGTTGTCATGATTACTATAGTTACACGTGTCATTTGAGTTTGTGTTTTCAATCTTGAAGGTTGAGAGAAGGATTGATTTGGTTTATGGAGGTGGTAGTGTGGGTCTGATGGGTCTTGTTTCTCAGGCAGTTCATGATGGTGGGCGTCATGTTCTTGGGTTAGTTTCTTCTCTCTCTTAATAAACATTTTTTCCCCTCATTTTGTATCAAATTTTGAACACAATATGCTGCACTTTTATGTTTTCATGTTTATCTTTATCTCTTTTAGTTTACAACTTATATGTATTTTGAAAATACACACAATCTAGGACACCACTTGACATCAAAATATGATGTCCAAAAATCATTCTCTTTTTTTGTTTGTTTTTGTCTATATCTAAGTGTGTGTTTGATGAAAGGACAAGTTAATCATTTTATTGATTGCTAAGAGGTGGGTTAAATCTTTCTATATGTTGTCTATTGTCCCATGCCTGTTCCCTAAGAAATTAATGATTTCAATGTAAGACATTATGGGGGATCATAAAATATTGGTAGAGTGTGGGACAATTTTTAATTTAATTAATCCCCCTATAGAAGCTTCTAAATGTAGGATGTAAGGGAGCATATTAGAGTTTAATAGAATATAAATTTACTATGTAATGCGGTTAATTTGGCTTTTTGCTACATTGTTGAGTTTATATAAAGGGGGGTGAATTAAAAGTAATTATGTGTATAACTTTTACTTATGGTTAGAAGCTTTTTGAAGACATTGGTTAAAAGGTGAATGCCTTTTGGCTTATTATTTTTTACAGAAAGGGACGGTAGAAAGTTCTTGCGCGGGAATTGGAGCCAATGTTTTTGCCTTTTCCTTTTCACTTGCATGCACTTTGAACATTGACATGTTTATAGTTATAACTCTTCTCTTTCATGTATCTTACTTGTCTTTCATTTTTTAAATTAAATTTGTTTTTTAGTCATTCATTAGATTCATTTTGTTAAATCACAATCATTATCCATTAAAATATTTTGTCTTGTAATGTTTGACTAATGATGTATATATGGACTTTGTTTATGCAGTGTTATCCCAAGGAGTCTCATGCCAAGAGAGGTAAACCATTGAGTTAATGTGACCTTTGCTAGTTGCAATTAGGCTTGTCTTTTGTTATGTAGTATAAGGTCTTGCATGATCAATTTTTTTTTTTACTTAATTGTCAAATTTAAATGACAAATGTCTCATGTAATTTGTTAATATATGGTGGTCGAAAATGCAGATAACTGGTGACCCTATTGGGGAAGTGAGAGCTGTATCTGATATGCATCAAAGGAAAGCTGAAATGGCTAGGCAGGCTGATGCCTTCATTGCCCTTCCTGGTATGAAATCTTGGCTACACTTGTAAAACCTGAAGGGTGCATTTTATATATAGACCGAGCCCACATGTCGAATTGATCATTTTTAGTAATACTTCATCGGTTTATATTTACCGGATTTTACCGGATCCATAGGTGGACCTTATATGGACCGGTCTGCTACAACACTTGTTGTAGCAGACCTGAGACATTCATTGAACCAAGACCATATTAGAGGCGTCATGCATTATTAGTTTATTAATAAAACATAAGACAGAAAGAGCTTACTCATGTGAAGTAGGTTATTATCATGTGAAGTGGGATTCTTAATTTGGTTAACACATGAAGTTGGTACTAAAATGTCTTGTTATTTTGAAACATCAGGTGGATATGGAACCCTTGAAGAATTGCTGGAAATTATTACATGGGCTCAACTTGGGATCCACAGCAAACCGGTAAGAACCATACCCCTATAAGTAAAATTTAGTCAACAAAAATTAATGGATTTGATTTAAAATTTGTTGTACCAAATACATCAACTTATATTACCGATTTTTATTTATATTTTGGGACGGACAAAGGATATTACTCTTTTCCTATTTCTTATCGTAAGACATATTATATGATGCCGTTTTTACTTCTTTGGTTATAGTTAGGGGAGATACTGATGACATTAGTTACAAACTAATTAAGTTGACCAAAGTTATATAATATAGACATAACAGCATTATAAATAAGTAATAACTAGAGACATGCCTGAAAGGTGGGAATGGAATAAAATATATCTTACAAGAAACTATTTAGCTTTTATAATTAAACAAACTAGCTAATTCACTTGCCTCTTGTGAACTCTCTGGAATCGAATTTCTCCTAATATCCTACTTTATAAAATATGAATCAGTCAAATTCGATTTAATTAATGTTTGCTTTTTTTTTTCTTTTTAATTATTCGGACAGCAGTTGCCTTAACCAACTTTGCCTCCTATCTATGATGCATGTCATACGTATTTATTCGTTGTCTCCATGTTTAAAAACCATTGTTTTACGTACCTTAAGATGACATGTTGCTTACAAATGCGTTTTAGTTTTTTTGGTTAATTAGCCTAATTAGTTAACTACTAGTTGATGTTTTAATTTTAAGCATGATACATAACATTAGGAAGCTTCGTATATAATTGAACCGAAACATGTGGGGTATTGAATTGAATTTCAATTCACATGAAAAGATAGTACTTTAGGATTTTGTGTAGTTAATCGTTGTCACGTTACATTATTTGATACTGATATATGACGTTAGACTGATGGTTCTCCATTTGAATGGGAGAAGGATATGTCACAATAAAAACTAGTAATAATTAAAGTAATTAACTAAAGAACAACAATAAACCAATAAAGTTGTTGGTCAATGGAATACTACAAGAAATAAAGATATGAATATGCTCTGATTAGCAATTTACACTTTTGTCGATAGTCATTGGATCAAGATCATACGATTTAAATTTAATACATATTTTTATTTTTATTATAATATGAAGATTATGATATTTGAAATACGACTATATATTATATAGCTTAGCTATTATATAATTGTAACATCAGTGTTTGATTGTTTAATATTTTTATGGTGCAGGTGGGCCTATTGAATGTGGATGGATTTTACAATTCATTGTTGTGTTTCATTGACAAGGCCGTTGATGAAGGCTTTATTTCCCCAAAGGCACGTCGCATTATCGTGTCAGCATCCACAGCCAAGGAATTGGTTAGGGAATTAGAGGTTCGTGTTCAATTCCATTGCTCCTCCATCTTCACTTTATTTTCAATATAAAAAAAATAAACTACTTTCTTTCTTGCTTTAAAAGATAATGATGATGATGATTTTATTTAATTAATACATATTGCTAAAACAAGTGGGTCATAATGATGAACATTTAATGTTATGTGAAGCAGGAACATGTACCTGAGCAAGATGAAGTTGTATCCAAGTTGGTGTGGGAAGAAAGACTAAATTACGTGCCCGAATCAGAAGTTGCCATGTGATGATCTTATATAAAACTAATGGGCAATCGATGGAAAAATTAGTTTTTCCTTTTTGGGTCCTTGTCTTTGTTTTTTGGGGTCTATTTTGAATGTATTTTGGGTACATAAAATAGTCATATATATGGGCATAGGAATCGTAGAAAAAGTTGATACACTATCTTTTTGTTTTTCCAACTAATGTTGATGATGCCCCTAGTATACACTAAATTAGGATAGTTTCAAATTATGAAGAAGAAAAATTCAATGAAAGTGTTGGTATCATTATGATTCTGAAATTTGACGTGAATCATTCCCTATTTTGTATTTCTATTATTTTGACAAATATCAACATAAATTCCAAAGGGACATACCTTAAACAAATAATACAACGAAAATTTGGATGACATAAAATAAAAACACAGCAAAATTCTGATATTCCCACTTAATATTTTTAATATTTCAACAAATATCAATCTAAATTCCAATGTTTTATTTAACCCTAAAAAAAACATAAATTCCAATGTTGTATACATTTAAACATACTATAATACAACGAAAATTTGGAGAGAACATATTCTCTGTCCCATAATATTTGTTGCACACATTAAAAAAATGTGATAAAGAAAAAAAATTATATTAATTATTGATGTATTTCTATTATCATAAACTAGCAGTAAGATGGGACATTCATGTGCCCATCATTCAGCTTCTTTTATTGCGCTAACGTGTGTAGATTTTCAACGATATTTTATAGAAATTTTGCGTGTAAATTACAAACGATTTTTTATATAATTTTTTTATATAAATTAAAGTTATAAGTATAAATATTTGTGACGTTTAAATGCAACAAACTCTTCTTTAAAAAAAAGTAACAAACTCAACAAACCATTATCTTTTTAATAACACCAACAATATCACATTATAGAAAAAATTTGTTTAAGGTATAATTGGAATAACAAAAAAGTCAGCCCAAAATCTTTCAAATATCTCTGTATTCTCTTTCTATATATATATATATATATATATATATACACACACACACACAAAGCGAACAACAAAAACTTGATAATGATTTACCTAACATTAATTAAATAGGATTGCTTCCGTCTCTAAATATAAGCTCTCTTCTAACTTTCAAGATGCATTTTTTCTTCAAACATGCCCCTAATTAATACTACTTTTACTTTAAAATTTGAAAAGTCAATATTGAATAAACTACATATAAATGACAAATTAGTACTCCCTCCCATATTAGATGACATATTTGATAATGTGCACTATTGACGTGACATACTTTGACAATATTTTTCTACTAATATACAAAGATAAATAATATCATATAAGATGTTAGATTTGTCTTGACGAATATTTTCAAAATATTAAATTTTCATAATTTTTATAATAGATAATTAAAGATATTAAAGATAACAAATATGCATCGGTACGTGTGACATTGTCAACTGTGTCACTTAATATGAGACGGATGGAGTAATATTCTTACACAAAATAGACACATTAATTACACTATCAACTTTTCTTAATATCTTTAAAAAAAAACTTTTCTTAATATATGTAAAAGTTACAATAAGGGCTTATATATAGGGACCGAGTGAGTACAATTAAAAAAAATAAGCAAATACTAATAGCTGGCCCAAATTTTATGTGAAATAAACTTCATATTTCCTCTAACCTTTCAATTAAAAAGTGACTTGATTCTAATATATATTTTGATTTTTAACTAGTGGGCAATCGATAAAAAAATAGTTTTTCTTTTTTGGGTCCTGTTCTCTGTTTTTTGGGGTCTAGTTTGAATGTATTTTGGGTACATAAAATAGTCATATATATGGGCATAGGAATCGTTGAAAAAGTTGATGCACTATCTTTTTGTTTTCCCAACTAATGTTGATGATGTCCCTAGTATACACTAAATTAGAATAGTTTCAAATTATGATGAAAAATTCAACTAAATGAACCTTTCCCCCTTCATAACTTACTATTTCTATGTCTATTATTGCTTTTGAAATTTGGTATATGTGAACAATTCCTCCTTTCCCAGCTTAATATTTCTATTATTTTGAGAAGTATGAACATATTTCCTACTTTTTTTTTATCAAGAGCGTAATGACATCAAGTAAGACATTCCAACGAGGTTGGCACCTCTTAGAACCTTTAATCTTATGCTAAGCGCTCATATATAATATTATAAATGGGAAAAATTATATACAAAAAAAGGAGACTAAGTCGTTACTCTAAAAAGAAAAAGGAACAAAGAAAAAGAAAAAGAAAATAAGCAAAAACAGTAATACGGGAGATTTTGGAAAAGTGTCCCACCAAGTAAAATCATTTCAGTTGATGACAATTCATCTTACTTTATTTTCCACTTATTTTTTGATCGTTTTAGTTATGATTTGATCCAAATTAGAGGAATATGAGAACAATTGTCTATGATTTATGGGACATTTTGAACTGTTTTCATATTAAGTCATGTAATTCTAGTTTTCCCGAAACCAAGCAATTCTTAGGTGTTTTTGATGTAATTAACTGAAAAATCATGCAATTTGGCAAAATAAATCACCTCATGAAGAATTGGGAAGACAATGAATGAAGATTCAAGAGGCCTCTGAAGACATTACAAAGTGGAGAAATTATGTTCCATCGACACGGACGCAGACTCCTCCAACTGTTTCTTTAATTCACTCAACTCGGACGCAGACATTTGATTGGGTGCCATCGACACCGGTCTAGTTCTAGGTACCAAATCCATGGTGAAATCAACTTCTCTCTCTGGTGGTAAATCACTAATGTCCTTTGGAAACACTTCAGGAAATTCGCATACTACTAGTTGATCATGATTTCTCGGTACATTTTCTAACTTTAAAGAAGCAAGTAGCATAAACACCTGAGCATCTTCTTTCAAAGAATTCTCCACTTGTACTGAGGTCACGAACCTAGAATTCTTCTCCTCTTCAGGCTCGGGGAAAAGCACAGTCTTGGAAAAACAATTGATATATACTCGGTTGAATTCCAACCAATTCATCCCTAGAATAACATCTAACTGACTCAAGGTTAAACAAACTAGATCCATCCCAAAATGTTTCCCATAGATAGTTAGGGGACAATTTCGACAGACTAATGTCGTGGTCACCGAACCACTGGCTGAGGTATCGATAACCATACTACCCGACATTGGTGTCAATACAAGATTCAACCGCTTCGCGTAATCAAGGGAAATAACTGAATGTGTAGCCCCAGTATCAATAATAGCAATCAAAGGGACATTGTTAATGAAACAAGTACCTCAAATCAAGTTGTCGGGGCTGGGAACATATCCTCCACTCAGGGCAAAAACTTTTCCTTTATTATGTTCATGCTTTGGCTTTTGGCAACGTGTACTGATATGCCCGGTCTCACCACAGTTGAAACACTTAATAGCATTCTTGCACTCATTCGAACAGTGACCCTCTTCCCCATAGTTGAAACACTTCGGCTTGGAACTCTGACACTCAGTCGCCCGATGACCCAATGCTCCACAGTTAAAACACCTCAACGGAGGGAGAACATCTCACCCACTAGCTTCTTTCTCACCAGTATTCCTTTTCTGCTTCTCTTTATCAGTCAGAATGCTATAAGGCTTATTACGGCTCTGGTCCCTCCCTTTCTTCTCGCTTGCTGCTTTGTATTGATTAGTTCTTGCCTTGTTGTCTCCTTCATAGATCTTGCACTTGTTGACTAACGTGGAAAATTCTTGGATCTCTTGATATCCAATAAACCGCTTGATTTCTGGACGCAGCCCGTTCTCAAACTTTAAGCACTTAGAAACCTCTGCCCCCACTGCATTGTAATGAGGACAATATCTGGACAGTTCTTCAAATTTCGCTGCATAATCTGCCACTGGCATACTTCCCTATTTCAGATCGATGAATTCAATTTCCTTTTGGTTGCGAACATCAGCAGGAAAATACTTTCCCAGAAACTCCTCCCTAAAGACTTCCCAGGTAACTGCCGTACCCGCAGCTTCAAGCCTCTGACGAGTGTTTTCCCACCAGAACTCAGCCTCTTCTACCAGCATATGTGTCGCCAGTCTGACCTTCTGCTCATTAGTACACACCATCGCTCTGAAGATTCTATCTACTCCTTGTAACCACGATTGTGCCCCATCAGGATTATACCTCCCCTTAAAGGTTGGTGGATTGTTTCTCATGAATCTATCCAATCAAAGTTCTTCAGCTCCCCCTTGCTGGTTTTGTTGCCCCAGAAGGGCATCATTAGCCTGTGCCATAGTCTGCGCCATTGCGGCCATAGAGTTGGCAATTGACTGGTCATTTTTCCCAGCCATTTCTTATCTACACCGTCAAAATTAAGCAAGGAATTAGAACTTAGGCATCTACAGTGCTCTAGACACATGTCGCCTATTAGGGCCAAAACATCGTTAAGATCCTAGGTCGAGTGGACCGACCTGCTCTGATACCAACTATATAACACCCTAATTCCCGTCGGTAGATATTAAATATAAAGATGTATTTAAATAGGATGTTACAAAAAAAATCATCTTTTATCACATAATAATACAAGTAATTCTCCATCGAAAATAATAAAACACCACAAGGTAAAGGAAATAGTTCAACGATCTCATTAAATAAGAATTATTCAAGTCTTCCAGCAAATCATACATAAAAACAATAAATGATTTTCAATGTTCAACTTAAAAGTAAATAATTTCATCGTCAACCCCAACCCCGATGTTACAGGAATTAGAGCTCGCAACGACTACATACTTATTCAACAACTAATGAAAGAAAGAAGACGGAATGCACTTCCGCCGCCACCTCTTGGATTGTACCGCGTCTATTCTTCCTCAACCTGAGTGTCTGTACCCCCAAGAGTACAGTCACCATAACCACACAACAACAAGCAGGGGTGAGAAATCCAACCATACATAACATTAGGGAAATCACATGTAATAATAATAGTATTGATAAAGCATCTGTCGGCATAGAACATCGTCAATAATATACTTCAGAATAAACTCTTCATTGCATCGGTTCATACATGTTATCCATAAATTACCAAGAATAAACACCATTACTTTTATGCACATGGACACTGTCCTAAGACCTATATGAATGTGGTACCACACCTATCGTCGTCATAATTTGCCAGAAGTATGTTACTGGACTTTCGTCGTCATAATTTGCCAGAGATATGTTACTGGACTTTTTCGTCGTCATTTCATCTTCATAATTCCTAGACACGACTCTATATGCATGCATGGTGATAGACTCATCAGGTATTTACATATCATCACATCATCAGGAATTCACAATCATAGATGCAAGACTCTCCCTATAATGCACAATACAGGACAAACATATCATCGTCATTCACATCATCATAAGGAAACATCGTCATCATGAACATACGTCGTCAATCACATCATTATTATATAACTCAACATCATCATTCTCATCTCCAATATATATATATATATATATAAGCATCATCATTTGCATCATCACTACTAATATATATATACCACCATATTCTTCGTATTTATGTATACAATACCCAACGTCATTGTCAACATCATTACCAAAGCGTCTTCACAAACTACTATCGCCTATTCATGTTCTCGATTTGCTATTATCTTGAGGGAACTACCTCTATTTTCGCCTAAACGTACCCCTTCATTCAAGTATGTAGTTTAAGGGTCCTTACTTTCACTTTACACGCTAGCGGCTTGTTTAAGCTAACTATTGTTTTCTTGGGACAACTGAAAAAAAGGATCTTTGTCACTGGAAGTATCGTGGATCGATGGCCCTTCCATCGTGGCACAATGGAACAGTTAAAAAAAAAAAAGAGATTTTCGTCACTGGAAATATCGTGGCACGATGGCCCTTCCATCGTGGCACTATGGAGCAGTTAAAAAAAATGATGTTTACCACTGGAAATACCGTGGAACGATGGCCCTCCATCGTGGGATGATAGAGCGGTTTCAGAACCCAGAAAATAACGTTTTTTGCCCTCGAATTTGCTCATAACTTGGCTAAAATTCCCTATTTCCGACCTCTTATGATCACAAATTGCTAGGAAACACTATCTAGGGTTAACCTACCATCCAAACACTAATTTTTCACACCATCCATTAATTCCAACAACCCTTCACATGTTTAATTCTATACTCAAAACCTAGCCATCTGTTTTCACAATTCTAATTTTCCTACATCATCATCAATTCTTATTACGTCAGTACTTCATCATTCCTTCATCATAATTTCCATGATAACAACAATTTTAAGATTAGACAACCCTCATCATTAAGATTAAAACACCCTAGAAAGAAAAGATTCTCGCCCTTACCTCAAATTTTCTGAAATCTTCGGTTTGGCTTGGCTTCGTTATAGCTAGGTTTTCCTTTCTCTGACTGCTGCTCATCTCTCTGTTTCTACGTTCAGCAAAAACTGACTTCTATTTCCCTAAAACCCACTTTTATACTTGAGCCCGCCACCAGTCATAAACTTTCACTCTTCTATTCACTATTCTTTTGCTTTCCACCTCCCTCACTTATTAAAAACTTATTATCTACACTTCCTACTCTTTACTACCTGTTTTCGATTCCTTTTTCGATTTTATTTAACTTATTTTATTATAAATTAATTCACCAATATAATCCTACTATCTCAACATATACATCACATTCAATTAAAATGGCACCAATATTAATATTCACCAAGCTTCACCCATAAAACTCATCAGAATTTAATTAAATATAAAGCAGGGGCGTTACACTCATCACAATAAACCTCCTATGTTTAATGGAGATGCTGAAAAGTTTTCCTGGTGGAAGAACAAGATGTATAGTCATATCATTGGTGTTGATGATAGTCTATGGGACATCATTGAAGATGGTATCATTATTCCTGTTGATGAGGAAGGTGTAGCTGTTGACAGAAAGAGTCTCACTGATGCTGGAAGAAAAATTTACAGAAAGCATCATAAAGTGAGAGGAATCATTGTTGAGGCTTTACCTCATAATGGATACTTGAAGTTGAGTGATAAGTCTACTATTAAGGCTATCTTTACTTCTCTACCTTCAAATTATGAGGGTAACAAGAAGGTTAGAGAAGCCAAGGCTAATCTTCTTTTTAACCAGTATGAGTTGTTCAAGATGAAAGAGGATGAAGACATTGAGACAATGTTCTCAAGGTTTCAGACTCTGGTGTCTGGACTTCAAATACTGAAGAAAAGCTATTCAACTGTTTATCATGTGAACAAGATCCTAAGAAGCTTGCCTGCTAAATGTAGACCTAAAGTGACTGCTATAGAGGAAGTAAGAGATCTGAACACTCTAAGTATTGAAGATCTTGTGATTTCTCTAAAGTGTCATGAACTAGGGCTCAATGAGGATGAACCTGCAAAGAAGGTAAAATCTATTGCACTAAAGTCCAAAGGAAAGTCTTCAAAAGCTTTGAAAGCTGATGAGTCTGATGAAGAATCCCCTGATGGAGGTTCTGAAGAAGCCCCAGAAGTTGAAGAGATGGCAATGTTTTCCAAAAGACTTCAGTATCTGGCTAAAAAGAGCAAGAGATTCTCAAACAAAAGCAGTGGTTTCAAGGGATCAGGTTCTAAGAAGGAAGATCAGAAGGGATGCTACAACTGTAAGAAACTAGGTCATTTCATTGCTGACTGTCCAGAACTGCAAAATGACAAGTCTAAAGAGAAGCAAAGAGCACAAACTCCAAGTCAAGTAATTTTAGAAACAAGATCAGGAAAAGTCTGATGGCTACTTGGGATGATCTTGATAAAGAGCCAGACTTTGACAAGGAAGATGAAGAAGAAGCCAATTTGGCTTTAGTTGCAACAATATCTTCTAATGCAGAGGCTGAATCAGACTCTGAAAATGAAGATGAGGTATACTCTAAACTATCTAAGTCTGAAGTGATTAATACATTTAAAGAGCTTATGAGTCATTACAACAGCAAGTCTAAACAGTTAAAAAGTTTAAAAGAAAGGTATAACTTGCTGGCTGAAGAAAACCAAAGACTTCATCTTCAGATAACTAAACTAGAAGATGAATACAGTGGTTTCCTTAAAATGACTGATAAGAAATTTGATGAACCTTTAAGTGAGCAAGAAATTGCACTTCAAGAGTTCACGGTAAATGGTATCAACAAAAGCAAGGTTGCTTCAATGATTTATGGTGTTAGTAGGAACAGGGGAGAAGGTATTGGTTTCTCTAAAGATCCTTTTAGCCAATCTAAGAAAGCCAACCTACCATCCTGTTCTGAAGATATTAAGAAAGGTCTAAAGGTTTATTTTGTGTCAAAAGCTGATAAAACTGAAGTTCTGAACAAATCAGAACCTAAGACTTCTGAATCCAAGACTCTGAACAAATAAGAATCAAAGATTCTTAAGTCCAAAGTTTTGAAGAAAACATAACCTAATTCTTCAAGAGTTCATATTCAGAAAAGATCAGACCCAAAGACCCCCAAGTCTCAGGTTCTGAAGAGATCAGAGTCAAAACCAGGTTCTGAAGAACTCAGTGTCTGAGACCAAGACAACTTCAAATTCAAAGGACTCATATCCAAAGATTCTGAATAAGTCTGAGTCTTATAACTTCAGACACAAGGTACAACAAAAGCCTAAGCCTTTCAGAACTAACCAAACAGGGCCCATAAAGATATGGGTACCTAAGTCTGAAATTGTTTATGGTACAGATATGCTTAAGAGGAACAGAAAAGCAAGGTTCTTGGTACCTGGACAGTGGCTGCTTGTGTCATATGACATGAGACAAGTCTATGTACCAAACCTTGACCATGAAAGAGGGATGAACTATGGGTTTTGGAGGAAACCAGAAAGGAAAAATCATTGGTACGGGAACTATTGGTAACTCCTCTATCTCAATTAATAATGTGTGGTTTGTAGATGAATTAAGACATAACCTACTTAGCATAAGTCAATTTTGTGATAGTGGTTATGAAGTGATGTTTGATAAGAACAACTGCACAGTAATCCACAATGTTAATCAGTATGTTGTGTTTAAAGGTAAAAGAAAGAACAATGTTTATAAAATCAATTTTTTAGAACTGGTTGATCAGAAGGTCGTTTGCCTTATATCATTGAGTGATGAGAAATGTCTGTGGCACAGAAGTTTGGGACATGCTAACTGGAGATTAATCTCTAAACTTAGCAAGTTACAACTTGTTGGAGGCTTACCAGACATTAACTATCACTTACATGCACTTTGTGGTGCATGCCAGAAGGGAAAAATTGTGAAAACCTATTTTAAACCAAAAGACATTGTTTCTACTTCCAGACCCTTAGAACTACTTCACATTAACTTGTTTGGACCAGTTGGTACAACATCAATCAATGAGAAGAAATATGGACTAGTTATTGTTGATGATTACAGCGGATGGGCTTGGGTCAAATTCCTTAGAACTAAGGATGAATCATATGATGTATTTAATAACTTTTGCACACAAGTACAATCTGAGAAGGAAATGAAAATTTTAAAAGTTAGAAGTGATCATGGTGGTGAATTTGAAAATGAGCCATTTGAAGCTTTTTGTGAAAAACATGGAATCATCCATGAGTTCTCTTCTCCTAGAACTCCACAACAAAATGGAGTTGTAGAGAGAAAGAACATAACTTTACAAGAAATGGCCAGAACCATGCTTCATGAGACTAATATGGCTAAGTACTTCTGGGCAGAAGCTATAAACACAACATGTTATGTTCAAAACAGAATCTACATTAGACCAATTCTGAACAAAACAACATATGAACTATTCAAAGGAAGAAAGCCAAGTATCTCTTACTTTCATCAGTTTGGATGTACCTGTTACATCTTGAACTACAAAGTCTATCTAAAGAAATTTGATGCCAAGGCTCAAAAGGGAATCTTTTTAGGTTACTCTGAAAGATCCAAGGCATACAAAGTGTATAATTCTGAAACACATGTTGTGGAAGAATCTATGCACATTAGATTTGGTGTCAAGAAGCCTGAAAATAAAATGTCAGAGCTAGTTGAAAGTTTTACAGATATTCAGATATCAGAGGATGCTTCAGAACCTAATGATAATTCAGAATCTGATAACAATCCTGAAAATTCAGAAGTTGACCCCAGTTCAGAAGCTAACACAACTTCAGAAGTTGATACAATTTCTTTTACACTTCAAGCTCATGATGGTTCTCAAAATGCAACTCAAGCCAAAAGCACTTTCAAGTACAAATCCTCTCAACCAGAAGAGCTTATCATTGGAAACAAAGACAATCCAAGGAAAACTATATCATCCTTCAGACAAGATCATTCTATGCTTGGATTATTGTCTATAATTGAACCATCTTCTGTTGATGAAGCACTTTCTGATGATGGATGGATTGTTGCAATGTAAGAAGAACTGAATCAGTTCCAAAGAAATGATGTCTGAGACTTAGTTGCAAAGCAATCTCAGAAGAACATTATTGGAACAAAATGGGTGTTCAGAAACAAGCTAAATGAACAAGGTGAAGTTGTCAGAAACAAAGCAAGGCTTGTAACACAAGGTTACAGTCAACAAGAAGGAATTGATTATATTGAGACATTTGCTTCAGTTGCAAGACTAGAAGCAATCAGGTTTCTTCTTTCTTATGCAGTAAATCATGGCATAACATTATATCAAATGGATGTTAAGAGTGCCTTTCTAAATGGTGTTATTTCTGAAGAAGTATATCTCAAACAACCTTGTGGTTTTGAAGATTTAAAACATCCAGATTATGTTTTCAAACTCAAGAAACCACTCTATGATCTGAAACAAGCTCCCAGAGCTTGGTATGAGAGACTGAGTAATTACTTGTTGAAAAATGATTTTAAAATAGGACAGGTTGACACAACATTATTCAGAAAGACACTTAAGAAAGACATCTTAATTGTTCATATATATGTTGATGATATTTTTTTTTGGTTCTACTAATGCCACTCTTTGCAAAGATATTTCTAAGTTAATGCAGGATGAATTTGAAATGAGCATGATGGGAGAATTGAAATTCTCTTTTGGAATTCAAATAAACCAATGCAATGATGGAGTATATGTTCATCAGTCAAAATACACTAAGGAGCTTCTGAAGAAGTTTAATCTTGAAGATTGTAAAGTGATGACTACTCCAATGCATCCAACCTGCACCTTAAGCAAAGAAGATATTGGCACAAAGGTAGATCAGAAGTTATAGATAGGTATGATAGGTTCCTGGTTATATTTAACAACTTCTAGACCAGATATTTTATTTAGTGTATGCTTGTGTGCAAGGTTTCAATCAGATCCTAGAGAATCTCATTTAACTGTTGTTAAGAGAATTTTCAGGTATCTGAAAGGAACAACTAATCTTGAACAACTAATCTTAGATTACAAGTTGGTTGGATTATGTGATGCTGATTATGCTGGTGATAGGATTGAAAGAAAATCAACCAGTGGAAATTGTCAATTTCTTGGTGAGAATATAATATCATGGGCCAGTAAAAGATAATCAACTATTGCATTGTCTACAGCAGAAGCAGAATACACAGTTGGAAGACTATCAGATTCATGAAAACAACATTCCTATCTTTTGTGATAATAATGCTGCTATCTGTTTGTCAAAGAATCCAATTCTACATTCAAGGGCTAAGCACATTGAAATTAAACATCATTTTATAAAAGACTATGTTCAGAAAGGTGTTTTGGATATTAAGTTCATTGATATTGATCATCAATGGGCTAATATATTCACAAAACCCTTAATAGAAGAAAGATTTCATTTTATAAAGAAGAATCTGAACATGCATTTTATCTTAGTATGATGCTTGCCTCTGAATATAAAATCAGAATCTGATGAGATTCAGAAGCAAAATTTTATCAGACTCTCTTAACTGAGAATCTGAAGAAATTCAACTTCTAAAGTTATCAGACTCTGAAGTCCATAATCTGGATTAATGGCTTCTGATAAGTCTATTAGTGGAAAGGTCTGTAACAACTTTATTTACACCTGTCCCACTAACAGAACATCGTGTCTGATTAAGCTTCTAACGTGGCCTGTAACTACTGGGTATTAACTGTTGGACAATGATGATTGTGCATTGAAATTTGTCTCGCGCCCCCTTATCATTAATGCTATGTTTGTTTGTTTTTACTTTTTGAAGTTAAACAATTTTGACAAAAACACTTAGTCACAATCACACCAAACACTTCACTACTCACACTTTCATCTCTCAAACCGTCTCGCAAAAACTCTGTCATTTTTCAAAATCCTTAGAAACCCTAACCTTCATCAATGGCCGGTTCATCATCATCTGCTCAGAACATAGCATTGAACATTCAATCAGAAGCTGCAACTCTCATCAAGCCAAAGTCTATGCCTCTCAACAAGTAGGATTTAAATATGATTATAGAGTGCAGTAGATTTCAAATCACTGAAGCTGAACAACTGTGACATTTCTGAGTACATTGACTTTCAACAATGGAGGTCGTTCTTCAACATTCTAAACGGACCCTCCTACACTGAACTTGTGAAGGACTTCTGGATTAGAAGTGAGGTTTACGACAAGGAAGCTGCAATCAGAGAGGAGAACATGAAGATAGCTGAAAACCCCAGACTCAAAGGAAAATCTAGAGCTGAGATGGGTCTGAAGGATTTCTCAGAGACAGAAATCAGGTCTGCAGTAATGGGGATAAGTGTTACTATTACTGAAGACCTTGTGGCCAAGGAAATTGAAGCCAAAAGAATAGGCATGTTCTTAAAAAACACCAACAAGAACAGCACTTGGATGCCTCTGATCAAGAAAAGTCTATTTGAAGGAAGAGAGTCTGAGAAGACAGTGGATATGAAAGGAGAACACAGGGTTCTGAACAAGGTGCTTCTGTCCTGTGTTGTTCCAAGGTCTGGTGGAACAGATTACAAGTCATTTGATCAGATGCATCTTCTGACTTGGTTGATTCTGAAGAAACCAATTGACTTGCCAAAATACATTTTCAATCACTTGTGTGTCTCAATCAAGGATGGACTGAAAGGAAAAAGAAATGTCCCTTACACAAGACTCCTATCTGAGATTTTTCACCAAGGAAGGCTTGTGGAGAATCTGATATTCTTTGGAGTAGAATCTGATGCTGAATTGGGAGTATGCTCATGGAAGATCCTATCAGGAGTTACTTTGTGCAACATGCAAATTATCCCAAAGAAAGAACTTATCACATCAGAGTCTGATCTTCAGTCAAATGTGAGAACAACAGAGTATCTGGATAAATTTCCCCTAATATCCAAAGAAGACAACAAAGAAGTTCTAGCATACTTTGTTGCACAACATTTTAATGAAACTGGTCAAATCATCACTTGGGATATTATTCCTAACCACTCAGAACAACCATGGAGACCAGCAATGAAGACGAAATTGGATTCAGAAGCTGCTGAGCCTGAGGATCAGAAGAAGGCTAAGAAGCAGAAAGTGGTTAAGTCTAAACCTGCACCAGTACTAGAGGTCGTTCCAGAAGCTGAGAAACCTCAGAAGAAGAAGAGACTAAGGAAGCATCTTCGAAGAAAGCTAGTTCTGAATGAATCATCCTCTGACACTGAAGATGACATGCTTATTGCTGTCATCAAGGAGAAGACAATCAAAGCTGCTTAGGATGTTGTGAATTTGTCTGAGAACCTGAAGGATAAATCAGTAAAGGAGACACAGAAGGTGCTGACCTTTGTGATGGCTGTGAAGAAAGAAGCTGGGACATTAGAAGCTACAGAGTCTGAGTCTGTTAAAGGTAATCCTGCAAACTCTTCTACCCAACCCACACATATAGACCCACCCTCAACATCTGATGATGATGAGGTACCTTTAACCAAACACTACTGTCATCTCAAACCCTCTCCCAAACCTAAAACCATTTCTGAACCCAAATCTAACCCAACATCTGAACCGGTAAATTCCTATACTAAACCACATGTTAGCCCTACTTCTGACTCTCTCAACCAACCTCCTTCTGATAGCTTACCAGAATCTGAGGAACCTCTAAATGTCTCACCAGTGCAAACATGTATGCCTGGTGAGTAACCTCTATTGATTCCCAGATTCTATCAGTCTGAGAAAGTATTTGAACAGAGAAGAAAAGCTATTTCTGATAAACTTGGTCTAGGACATATTAATGAATTAATTGAGATAATTAGAAAACCCATACCTCCAATCAACCAAGTTCTTCCACAATAGACGTGTTTTCATAACATCTGGGTGGAGAACTACCAAAACAAGCACCCTCACCCATAATCCAAAAAGCCTCTGAAACAATGACATAATCCGTTGTTTCAGAACTACCCTCAGCATCTGAACCACAAAAATCACCTAAACAGGACTCATCCCCTTCTGTCACAACCTCTGATTCAACGTCTGAATCAGAAGACAAACCCATCATTGCTGAACCTCTTAACAATGCCAAACCTAAAATAGAAACTGTATCTGAACCTGAAACCTCCTTAGTGTCTGAGTTTGATATTGGACGAACTTCTGATGTGTTCATGACTGAAGCATCAGAAGTAGGTACTCAGGTCACTTCTGAAACTGTCCCAGAACCCCTAGCCTCTGATGATACTGCCCTTACTTTGGTTATATCAGAACCTGCTTCTGATACAGCTTCTCAGAGTATCATAAAAATTCCATCTTCCTCCATCCAATCTATAACCCTCAACCCTCCTCCCACCTTAACGTCCAACCTTTGTTGGAACAAAATGTGCTTAACAAGTCTCTCATAAAAGAAAGGGGGAGATTGTTGAAACATTTATGTGTAAACATATCTCTCTTTGTGGTTTTGATGATAACAAAGTATTAAAGAGAAAATTGGTTATCTGCTAATGCTTTGTTCAAGTGTTTCAGAACCACATGCTTAATAGATATTGATTGATAATGGTTATGAAGAACAAGCTAAAGAGCAAGAAGGAAAGCCAAGAAGCAAGGTTGCAAGGCTAAGTAGAAACTGGTCCTGAAGAAGTGCTCCTGAAGTGAAGCCTCTGAAGTGGTCCTGAAGAAATGCTCCTGAAGTGCAGCTTCTGAAGACTGGGTGCCTCTGATGAAGTCAACGAAAAGTCAGCATCTGAAGACCAGCTTCTGATCCGTACAACTGAAGCAGCTTCTGATCACTATTCACTGAGAAGCTTCTGAAGCTGATATGGCATGGAAAAGCAACCAGTACTGTGCGCATTTAATGCCTGGAAGTGTCAGAACAACTCAATGGAACAGTTGTCTCCCTGACCCAAACATTCTCCAGGATTAAAGGTGGGCCAATTCAAAAATGGCACCTGCCCTGTTCTGACAGAAAAAGTGCAGCACACATTTGCAGCAACCTAGCCCAATTGCAACGGCTAAATTCCTGATTTCCAGCAAATCTCCAACAGCTCTAATTTTATCTATAAAAGGAGGGAGATTTGAAGAAGAAAATGTTGAAGACTCTTGAAACGTATTGCTGAAACTCTGCCCTGTTTTCTGAGTAAAAACTGTCAAAGTTCAAATCTCTTAGAAATTCTTTAGTCTTTGTAACTTAGAATTTCTGAAGGTTAAGAGTCTTAACCTGTGTTGTATTTAGAGAACACCTCTGATATTTGATCAAGTGTTCATCCCAAACTTCTTTACGTGTAAACCAGTTTGGTCCCTCAAAGTCTTAGTCTGTATACTAAGCAATTGTAAGCTCATTCCTTTGTGGTCTGAGTCAGAAGCCTCTTGTCTTAGTGACTTGAGCATTGAGAAGTCTCTTGCCTTAGTGACTTGAGCATTGGAAGTCTCTTCCTTGGTGGTTGAGCATAGAAGTCTCTTTCTTTGTGATTGAGCAGCTGGAAGTCTCTTTCTTAGTGATTGAGCAATTGTAATCAGAACTTGATTATAGTGAAACTCTCTTGTTGGACACAAGGGGACAGGATTACTTCTCACATTGAGAAGGAACCTGTATAATTTCTGTGTGTCTCTCTTTCCCTTACCTCTTAACTTGTTTTAATCCGCTGCATTCAACTTCTGATATCTGTTCAGAACTGATCATATCAGCTTCTGAACTGAACCTGAAGCTTTAAAAAGAAAAAGAACAAGCTTTTAGAGTCACACAATTCAACCCCCCCTTCTTGTGTGTTTGTTTTTCTCACCTTCAGTTGGTATCAGAGCACCGGTTCTGATATTAACACTTAACAGTGTGTCAGTAGGATCCTGAGAAAAACATGGCCTCAACAAGTGAGTCACCTCCACCTTCTCCCAGAAATCCACCATCTCCCAGAAATCAAAGAAATGTCCAATATGACTACAGTACTGAAGAAAAGAAGTCTAGGTCACACAATAAACCTCCTATGTTTACTGGTGACCCAGAAAAATTCTCTTGGTGGAAGAGCAAAATGTATAGTCACATTATTGGGATTGATGATACTCTATGGGATATTATTGAAGATGGAATCACTATCCCAGTAGATGAAGAAGGTGTTGCTGTCAACAGAAGATCTCTGAGTGATGCTGAAAGAAAGATCTATAGGAAGCATCATCATGTCAGAGGTATCATTGTGGACTCATTGCCTCACACTGAGTATCAGAAGCTGAGTGACAAGTCCACTGCAAAGGCAATATTCACATCCCTCTGCTCTAACTATGAAGGTAATCAGAAGGTTAGAGAAGCTAAGGCAAACATACTTGTTCAGCAATATGAACTGTTCAGAATGAAAGAGGATGAAAATATTGAGACTATGTTCTCAAGATTTCAGACTCTGGTTTCTGGACTTCAGATTCTGAAGAAGAGTTATACCACAGCTGATCATGTGAATAAAATCCTTAGAAGCCTGCCATCCAAATGGAGACCAAAAGTGACTGCCATTGAGGAAGCTAAGGATCTGAATACTTTAAGTATTGAGGATCTTATAAGCTCCCTCAAAGTGCATGAACTGGGACTCAATGAGGATGAGTCTGTTAGAGAGCCTAAAACATTAGCTCTGAAGTCTAAAAGAAAACCTGCTAAAGCTTTGAAAGCAATTGAATCTGAAGAAGAATTTCCTGAGGGAAATTCTGATGAAGATTCAGATGCTGATGAGCTTGCAATGATTTCTAAAAGACTTCAGTATCTGATGAACAGAAAGAAAAAGTTCTCTAACAGAAGCAGTAACTTCAGAGGATCTGGTTCAAATTCTAAGAGGGATATCCAGAAGGAAAGCTGCTACAACTGCAAAAAGCCTGGCCACTTCATTGCTGATTGTCCTGACCTTCAGAAGGAAAAATCAAAGGAAAAAGCAAAGAAGTCCAGCTCAAAGTCTAGCAGTTTCAGAAATAAGCTCAAAAAGAGTCTCATGGCAACATGGGATGATCTGGATAATGAGTCAGAATCTGATGAGGAAGAAGCTAACTTGGCCCTGATGGCAATTGCATCTTCTGATGCAGAATCATGTTCAGATTCTGATGAAGAAGATGAGGTATATTCTGAACTCTCTAGATCTGATTTAATTGAAACAGTTAATGATCTTATGAGTCATCTTAAAAGCAAGTTAAAAGAAATTAAGTCTTTGAAAAATCAAACAAACTTGCTGTCTGAGGAAAACCTTAAACTTCAGAATCAGATTTTTGAATATGATGAGGAAGTTGAGGAACTCAGAAAAGAGGCTCATAAGAAATCTGAAGAGGTTCCTAATGATCAGGAAATAGCTCTTCAAGATTTCATGTTAACTGGATTCAATAGAACTAAAATTGCCTCCATGATGTATAATATGATCAGAAACAAAGGTGAAGGCATTGGCTATGATTTATTCAAACCTTCAAATGATTTAAACTCACCTTCATGTTCTGAAAATATTTTAAAAGGCAATAGTATTTGTTTTGTGCCTGCTTCTGATAATTCTGAGAAACTGAAAGTATCAGAATCTGAGACTAAGTCAGAAGTTCTGAACAACTCAGACTCTGAAGCTTCTGAGCCTAAGGGTAAGATGAAGGCAACTGTTAAAACCTTGCCTAAATCCAAGCCAAAAGGTCCTAAGCCTAAGAGTAAGAGGAAATCAGACTCTGAACTTAAACCTGTTCAGAATCTGAAGTGTTCAGAACCTGGAACTAGTAAGTCTCAGAATCTGAACAATTCTGATTCAATTTTTTCTAAGACTGGGTTTATTAAAACTTCAAAATCTGTTAAATCAGTCAATGTAAAACATTTTCAATCTCAGAATGATAGGCAAAGCAAGCCAAAGCAAACCAATCAGTTTTCTGCTTCAAACTGTTTTAAGAAAGGCAAAACTGAAGCTTGCCTTGTGCCTGAAGTAAACAAAGTCAGAATTCTAAGGAGATCAGAACCAAGGTACTCAACAGGTCAGACTCTGAACAAATCAGAACCAAAGACCTTCAAGTCTCAGGTTCTGAAGAAGTCTGAGTCCAAACCTTTGAGAACTCAGGTTCTGAACCACTCAGGTTCTGAAACCAAGACTTATTCTAAATACAAGGACTCATATCCAAAGTATCAGAACAAGTCTGAATACCATAACTTCAGACACAAGAAGCCAAAACCTTTCAAGACTAACCCCAAAGGACCCATGAAAATCTGGGTACCTAAGTCTGAAATTATTTCAATTGCAGATATGCTTGTCATCCAAAGAAAAGGAAAGGTCCTGGTACCTGGACAGTGGATGCTCGCATCATATGACAGGAGACAAGTCTATGTTCCAAACCCTGACTCTGAAAGAGGGAGGAACTGTGGGATTTGGAGGAAGTCAGAAAGGAAAGATCATTGGTACTGGTAAGATAGGTAATTCTTCCCTGTACATTGATAATGTTTGGCTGGTAGATGGACTTAGACATAATTTACTTAGCATAAGTCAATTATGTGATAGTAATTATGAAGTCCTGTTTAATAAGAACACTTGCACTGTAATCAGTAGCAAAGACAAGTCTGTAGTGTTCAGAGGCAGCAGGAAAAACAATGTGTATAAAATTAATTTTTCTGAATTGGTTCAGCAGAAGGTAGTTTGCCTTCTGTCTGTGAGTGATGAGAAGTGGGTCTGGCACAAAAGGCTGGGACATGCTAACTGGAGACTCATCTCCAAGCTTAGCAAGTTACAGCTGGTCAGAGGCTTGCCCCAAATTGATTATCACTCAGATGCACTGTGCAGTGCATGCCAAATTGGAAAGTTTTCTAAAACTTCTTTTAAACCAAAGAACATTGTTTCCACCTCTAAACCTCTAGAACTCCTTCACATTGATTTGTTTGGTCCTGTTGGAACTGCTTCAATCAATGGGAAGAAGTATGGACTTGTTATTGTTGATGATTATAGTAGGTGGACTTGGGTTAAATTCCTCAGAACCAAAAATGAAACATATGATGTGTTTTTCAAATTCTGCAAACTAGTACAAACAGAAACTGATTTGAAAATTTTGAAAATCAGAAGTGATCATGGTGGTGAATTTGAAAATGAACCTTTTGAAAATTTTTGTGAAGACCATGGAATTTTCCATGAGTTCTCATCTCCTAGAACTCCACAACAAAATGGAGTTGTAGAGAGAAAGAACAGGTCTTTACAAGAGATGGCCAGAACCATGATCCATGAGTCAAAAATTGCTAAGTACTTTTGGGCAGAAGCTGTAAACACAGCATGTTATATTCAGAACAGGATCTACATCAGACCTATTCTGAATAAAACTTCATATGAATTATTTAAAGGAAGAAAACCAAGTATTTCTTATTTTCATCAGTTTGGTTGTACATGTTACATACTGAACAATAAGGTCTACCTAAAGAAATTTGATGCCAAGGCTCAAAAGGGTACCTTTTTAGGTTACTCAGAGAGATCCAAGGCATACAGAGTGTATAATTCTGAAACACATGTTGTTGAAGAAGCTATACACATTAGATTTGATGATAAGAAGCCTGGTAGTGAAATACCAGAGCTGGTTGAGAGTTTTGCAGATGTCAGAATCTCAGAAGAGCCTTCAGAAGCTGAACCTAGTTCAGGTTCTGATGAAGATTCAGAAGCTGAAATCAATGAAGACTCTGAGAAACTCTCCAACAATGACACTACTCCTGATGCTGACCAAGACCAGCATGGCTCTGAACAAATTCCTGGTGGCCCTTCAGAAGCTAATCCACCCAGAACTTCATTCAAGTACAAGTCTTCACATCCTGAGGAATTGATCATTGGAAACAAGAACAGTCCAAGGAAGACAAGATCAGCATTCACTCAGAATGAGTCTATGCTTGGCCTGTTATCAATGATTGAACCCACAACTGCTGATGAAGCACTTACTGATGATGGTTGGATTGTAGCAATGCAAGAAGAGCTGAACCAGTTCCAAAGGAATGATGTGTGGGATCTTGTGGCAAGACCTGATCAGAAGAACATCATTGGAACAAAATGGGTGTTCAGGAACAAGCTCAATGAACAAGGAGAAGTGATCAGAAACAAGGCTAGATTAGTAGCTCAAGGGTACAGCCAGCAAGAAGGAATAGACTACACTGAAACTTTTGCTCCAGTAGCAAGACTGGAAGCAATCAGGTTACTTCTTTCTTATGCTATTAATCATGATATCATCTTGTATCAAATGGATGTTAAGAGTGCTTTCTTAAATGGTGTGATTTCTGAAGAAGTGTATGTCAAACAACCTCCTGGTTTTGAAGATGTAAAATATCCAAACCATGTTTTTAAACTTAAGAAGTCCTTGTATGGTCTGAAACAAGCTCCCAGAGCTTGGTATGAAAGACTAAGCAACTTCTTAACTCAAAATGGTTTTGTAAGAGGTCAAGTTGACAATACACTCTTTAGAAAAACTGTTAAGAAAGAAATCTTAATTGTACAAATCTATGTTGATGATATCATATTTGGTTCTACTAATGCCTCCCTTTGCAAGGAATTCTCTAAGTTAATGCAGGATGAATTTGAAATGAGCATGATGGGTGAGCTGAAATTCTTCTTGGGAATTCAAATCAACCAATGCAAAGAAGGTGTGTATGTTCATCAGTCAAAATACACCAAGGAGCTTCTGAAGAAGTTTCAGCTGGATGATTGCAAGCTGATGACAACACCAATGCATCCCACCTGCACATTAAGCAAAGAGGACAATGGCACTAAGGTAGATCAGAAGCTGTACAGAGGTATGATAGGTTCTCTTCTATACTTAACTGCTTCTAGGCCAGATATTTTATTTAGTGTATGTCTGTGTGCTAGATTCCAATCAGATCCTAGAGAATCTCATATGACTGCTGTCAAGAGAATCTTCAGGTATCTGAAAGGAACAACTAATTTGGGACTTCTGTATAAGAAATCTCTAAATTATAAGCTAGTTGGATTCTGTGATGCTGACTATGCTGGGGACAGGATTGAAAGAAAATCCACCAGTGGAAACTGTCAATTTCTTGGTGAGAATCTGATATCCTGGGCCAGCAAGAGACAAGCAACCATTGCTTTGTCAACAGCAGAAGCAGAATACATCTCAGCTGCAAGTTGTAGCACACAACTGCTCTGGATGAAACATCAATTAGAGGATTATCAGATTCATGCAGATAATATTCCAATTTATTGTGATAATACTGCTGCTATATGTCTGTCTAAAAATCCAATTCTGCATTCAAGAGCCAAGCACATAGAAATAAAACATCATTTTATAAGAGATTATGTTCAGAAGGGTGTTTTGGATATTCAATTCATTGATACTGATCATCAATGGGCTGACATATTCACAAAACCCCTAACAGAAGATAGATTCAATTTTATTAAAAAGAATCTGAACATGCATTTTATCTCTTGAAAATGTGCTTGAATCTGAATGTATTCCTTGATTCTGAGTTTATCATAAGCTAAGACTTATCAAACACTCATCTTCTGAGAGTTTGACTAAAGTTAAGCCTGAAAGACTTCAGAGTCTGAAGGATCAGAACCTGGATCTTTCTGACTCCTAAATCTGATGAAAATCTGATGTTGGTCAGAATCTGATAAGTATAGTTATGGGCAATGATGATTAAAGCTTTGAAAGTTTATACTATAATCCTCCCAAAGTCATCAAGTAAAAAATGTGTTTTTATGCTCTGATACTCATTGTTTAAATTGCTTGACAAACAATTTTCAAGTTGGTATCAGTTTATTTTCAAAATGTTTAGCACAGACACATTTTAAAAGCCCTAAGTGATTCAGACATGTTCAGTTTCAAGAACTCTTTTTATCTTGGTATCAGTACTGAAATGTTGTTATTTGGTATCAGACTCTGAATTTAAACCTTTTAGCTGGTATCAGACTCTGAGATAAATCCTCAATTGGTATCAGATTCTGATATATTCCTTTAAAGCAAACTCAGAATTACTCTGATACTGAACACTTCTTGAGAAGTTTTGCTCTGATACTGAACACAACTGGTTGTTTTGCTCTGATGCTGCACCAGTTTGTACTGAACAAGCAATGTCTGAACACAGAATGACCTGATCAGAAGCTCCAAATTTTTTCTGGTTCTGAACAGCATTCTATTTTTTTTCTGCAAGTCATATACTAATTGAACATCAAGTAGGCTCTGATGATTATCCTTGCTACTTGGTTATCCATATGATTGCACAAATATCTCACAATCTTGGTTAATTCAACCCCCTCAAATTCTGAATCTTTTTGAAATGTTTTCAAACTTGGTGTCAGAATCTCTTTAAAACTATTTTAAAAAGGGGGAAACTGAACTGCCTTGATACCTGCTTTCAAACTCTTTTCAAATCCTTTTCTGCTCTGATACAGATAGTTTCAAACTCTCTTGACAAAGGGGGAGAAATTTTTCTGTCTTCAAGAGAGAAAGTAGTACTTTTTGTTGATGACAAAAGGGGGAGAAAAGTAAAACAAGTATTAAAGCACCTGAGCTCAAATAAGTTAAAATTGTCAGAAGCTAAGCCTATTAAAGCTCTGATACAATTGTTAGGATTAAGTTCTGATACAATTTGTTAAGCTAGTTCTGATCAGATAAGCTAAGTTAAGCTCTGATACATTTCTGACTAGCTCTGATACATTTAACTTATGAGAACTGCTTTTTAACTCTTAGCCTCTGAGGTGAAATTCTGGCTCTGATATATTCTGTGAGGTATATATAACTCTTAGTGAGTTAAGATGAATTTAAAATAACTTGGATAAGACTCAGGGAGCTTACAAAACTCATCCTGTGGATTATCAGACTTAGGGGGAGAGCTTACAAACCTCAGAACCTGAAGTCAACAAGTCATTTTGAATTCTGAGTGTAAATTTCACCATATTGTTTTAAGTTAAGCTTAATTAACATGGATAGGAATCAAGGGGAGCTTACAAACCTAACCTTGAGGACTGTCAGACCTAGGGGGAGCTTACAAACCTCTCCTGAAGTCAGATTGTTAATTAAACTTAATAACAATTCTGAAATTTTCACATTTGTGTTTTTAACTGAACTTAATTAACTTGCATCAGACTCAGGGGGAGCTTACAAACCTCACACCCTGCAGTTAACTTGTTAATTAAGTCAACAACAATTTTCTGTTTTAATACTTATGTTTGTCATCATCAAAAAGGGGGAGATTGTTGGAACAAAATGTGCTTAACAAGTCTCTCATAAAAGAAAGGGGGAGATTGTTGAAACATTTATGTGTAAACATATCTCTCTTTGTGGTTTTGATGATAACAAAGTATTAAAGAGAAAATTGGTTATCTGCTAATGCTTTGTTCAAGTGTTTCAGAACCACATGCTTAATAGATATTGATTGATAATGGTTATGAAGAACAAGCTAAAGAGCAAGAAGGAAAGCCAAGAAGCAAGGTTGCAAGGCTAAGTAGAAACTGGTCCTGAAGAAGTGCTCCTGAAGTGAAGCCTCTGAAGTGGTCCTGAAGAAATGCTCCTGAAGTGCAGCTTCTGAAGACTGGGTGCCTCTGATGAAGTCAACGAAAAGTCAGCATCTGAAGACCAGCTTCTGATCCGTACAACTGAAGCAGCTTCTGATCACTATTCACTGAGAAGCTTCTGAAGCTGATATGGCATGGAAAAGCAACCAGTACTGTGCGCATTTAATGCCTGGAAGTGTCAGAACAACTCAATGGAACAGTTGTCTCCCTGACCCAAACATTCTCCAGGATTAAAGGTGGGCCAATTCAAAAATGGCACCTGCCCTGTTCTGACAGAAAAAGTGCAGCACACATTTGCAGCAACCTAGCCCAATTGCAACGGCTAAATTCCTGATTTCCAGCAAATCTCCAACAGCTCTAATTTTATCTATAAAAGGAGGGAGATTTGAAGAAGAAAATGTTGAAGACTCTTGAAACGTATTGCTGAAACTCTGCCCTGTTTTCTGAGTAAAAACTGTCAAAGTTCAAATCTCTTAGAAATTCTTTAGTCTTTGTAACTTAGAATTTCTGAAGGTTAAGAGTCTTAACCTGTGTTGTATTTAGAGAACACCTCTGATATTTGATCAAGTGTTCATCCCAAACTTCTTTACGTGTAAACCAGTTTGGTCCCTCAAAGTCTTAGTCTGTATACTAAGCAATTGTAAGCTCATTCCTTTGTGGTCTGAGTCAGAAGCCTCTTGTCTTAGTGACTTGAGCATTGAGAAGTCTCTTGCCTTAGTGACTTGAGCATTGGAAGTCTCTTCCTTGGTGGTTGAGCATAGAAGTCTCTTTCTTTGTGATTGAGCAGCTGGAAGTCTCTTTCTTAGTGATTGAGCAATTGTAATCAGAACTTGATTATAGTGAAACTCTCTTGTTGGACACAAGGGGACAGGATTACTTCTCACATTGAGAAGGAACCTGTATAATTTCTGTGTGTCTCTCTTTCCCTTACCTCTTAACTTGTTTTAATCCGCTGCATTCAACTTCTGATATCTGTTCAGAACTGATCATATCAGCTTCTGAACTGAACCTGAAGCTTTAAAAAGAAAAAGAACAAGCTTTTAGAGTCACACAATTCAACCCCCCTTCTTGTGTGTTTGTTTTTCTCACCTTCAACCTTGTCCTACAAGGAGTTTTCAAGATTATTTTTAATAGCTTAGAAGAACTAATGGAATCTAGACAAAATCCCATTCAGTTAGTCAACTATGCTGATAAGTGGGAAAACCTCATAATATTGGTCAACAAAACCCTAGATGAGCTTCAAGAAATCTCAATTGCTTTTGAGCTGAAGAAGGACATAACCAGACAGATATCAGACTCTACCTTATATGAGGAAGTCCCTCAAGAAGTGCCTGAGATTCTGAAATCTGGGTTACAAGCTTCCCAATTATCCAAATTCTTTGTCAAGCCAGATAAGATTGTGGTCAAGAGACTAGATTTGGAAGAAGCTAAGATGATCAACTTTGTGGATAAGGTTCAAGCATACTTCTGGAGCAGAAGAATAAGCAGGAAGCTTTGGAAGCCAAGCTACTGGAAGTTATGAAGAAGCAAGAAGAGCTAGCTAAGAAGCAGGATGAATCCTGAAGCAACAGTCTGACATTGCCAAGACTCAGTCTGATATGGCAAAGAAGCAAGATGAAATGAGCTCTGGGATCAACGCCATTCTAGGCATGTTGCAGCAACAACATAAACCTTAGGATTTTTTTTTGTTTTGTTTTTGCACACCCTTATGTTCTGTTTCTGATACTTCTTTATTTTGTGCTTCTGACAATTTAAAATGCTTCTGATATTTTTGATATGCTTGCTTCTGATGATATTATTGCATCTGTTATGTTTATAAGTTGCTTCTGATGATTGTCACTCTTATGTTTTTAACTCAAAATCTTTTCCTATTTTTTTGTTGTTTTTGTTGATGACAAAAGGGAGAGTAAGATTAATAGTTCTTAGGCTCTGAGTCCAAAATAAGTTAATTAAAAAATTGATTTAGGAACCTTCTTCTCATCTCTTAGCCTCTGAGTTATTTCATGTGATGTACTTTTGAGTGACGTTTCTTTGAAATTCTATTTGATTATGCTTAAAATGAATTTAGTTAACTCGTATAGAACTTAGGTGGAGTCTCAAAAACTCACCTTCTGGACTATTAGACTTAGGGAGAGCTTACAAACCTCAGACCCTAAAGTCAAATTATTAATTAGATTAACAACAATTGACTATTAATATGTACATTTGTCATCATCAAAAAGGGGGAGATTGTTGGAACAAAATAAGTTTAGACAATGCCTCTTAAGTTTTGATGATAACAAGGTATTAAAAGATCAATTGGATATGCTAATATTTGTTCAAGAGAGCAGGACCATAGATAAAAATTTACAAGGACTTGATCATATATGGGTTCTAAAAGAACAAATGAAGAGCAAAAGATTTTAGTTGAGAAGCTAAGCTTGAAGTCAGAATCTGAAGAAGTTAGACTCTGAAGATGCTCCAGACTCAGAAGCTGAAGACTCCAGACTCAGACTCTAAAGACTCCAGATTTAGAAGTTGAAGACTCAGAATTGGAAGCCTATCTTAGAAGCTGAAGAACTTGATACTGAAGCATCTGAGACATCTGCTATGGCTGTTGAGAATGTCAGAAGGTCAATGGTTGTCACTGTCAAGCATGGACAAGAGTACAACCACGATCTCCAACATTCTCACATGCTCTGTTCGTACTCTGCAACTTTGTATCCTTGGCAAACAGTTCATTCCATATTCAGGAAAGGTTTCAAATTCCTTCCATCATAGTACGTGAACCAAATCAAGCAACAAATCAATAGTGTATGATCAAAGCTCATCTAACGAACTCTATGATGATTTGGCACTCACTTCAACGTCTCTTTCATCCTCTATATAAATGCCTGAAGACTTGAAGATTAAACAAGATTCTGCAATATTTAACAAGTGCCAAAACTCTGTCAATTTGAGTATTCATCATACACTTAGAATTTCTTACAAATCTTCATATCCTAGAAATTCTTAAGTCAGAAGAGTCTGAACAGCGTTGTATTTTGTGAACACCACTGATAGTATATCAAGTGTTCAATCCAAACATTTTACTTTGTATCTTTGTTTGTTTAGAAGTCTCTTGCTTTGTGCTTGAGCATTAGAAGTCTCTTACTTTGTGTTTGAGCATTGGTAGTCTCTTGCTTTGTGCTTGAGCATTTGTAATCTTGGTGATTATAGTGAAAATCTCTTGTAAGTAACAAGGGGACTGGACTACTTCCGGATTGTGGAAGGAACCAGGATAATTGCTTTGTGTCTTTTTCTTCTCTATCTCTTTAACTTTTTATCCGTTGCATTAAAATCTGAACTTTCCCTCAGACTCTGAAACTCTGCTTCTGACACTGAACTTCTGACTCAGATTTTGAACTCTATCAGAACCTGAATCTTGTTCTTAGTCATTTTTAAAGAAAAAGTCAACACAATTCAACCCTCCTTCTTGTGTTTTTCTCACCTTCATAGAGAAGGCTAATCATTGGTGATGGAAGCAAACCCTAGGAGAGCCTCATGATTTCTTAACATCATACACATCCTTTCAAAATATTAACACAGAAAATAGGTAAAATAAAAGAATTATATTTCCTACATTCAACATATATTGCAATAAATCAATTGATTGACTTCAGATGATTAATAATTTATATTTTAAGATGAAATGATTGGGTGAATTAGAGTTTGAATTTGGATGAAACAAATTTTTATTAGAATATTCTTATCTTTCATATTTTACTTATCTTTTGTGTTAAAGAATTTGACCGCAAAATTCAAATATTAAATAACCACGGACAATGGGAAGCTAGAAAAAAAATTATGAGGGGACTAAATGTACAGGAAAAATACTTTTTTAAAATTGATATATTAATTAACTATAAGAAAAAAATTACAATAATTATGATTATATAAATATATGTAACTTAAAGCATAACCAAAAAATAAAAATTAATAATAACTATTTAAAAAAGTAGAGTTCAACGCTCCACCAAATGATGAATTGTTCGGGAGAAACTGAGTTTGATTCTTGGGTGAAACAATTCTTGGTAAGACATTACTTATCTCTCGGTCGAACTCTGGATTGCTAGACCCTCTTTTCTCTCGGAACCGGAGGATTACACCAAAAAAAATGAAAAAGTAGAGTTCAACGCCATTTTAATGAGTCAAATTTATCTATAATTAATTTTGTATTGAACAAATAATTAGTGTCTTTGTCGATGCGAACAATTAACTCATTTGTAAAAAATATGTACTGAACAAAACTTTGCTTGTAGTTGCTGAAGAGACTTAAAGTGTCAAAATAATACGATAAATTAATCAATCTTGTACATTTTTTATGACATTCATATACTTACTAATTTTTTACAAATAAATTTATTTAGAATAACTAAATATACATTATTATTGTAGCCAAATATACATAAATATTAAAACAAAATAGAATAAAAGGGGGTAGCTTGTTCCTTCAAGGGTCGGTTTGACAAGACAAATACGATAGCTTATAACATAAACTCACATGATTAAAAATAATTTGACAGGATGATTGAAAAAAATATATGTTTGCTAATTGTCATTTTATCACGAGTTTATACCTTATTTTACTAGCGTATATTTTTTAGATGCTATATTAAGTAGTATTTTAGCTGATAGCTTATCATTTTTTGTCTCATTTTGACCCTTTATAATTTATTATGATTTAAAATAAAACTATTTTGTTCGTTAATCATGTTTAACGAAATAATTGTCGAGCCGAGTTTCAAACTATATTCGAATTGACTCAATTCATTGTTACCACTATCCAAAATTCAATATATTAATGTCATTAAACAATTGTTAGTCGGCCCTAGTTTTTTAGTGAGAGAAACTTCACATTCTCTCCAAGTTTTCTTTCTCTTTCGCTCATCGAGGAGGGATGATTTTAGGTAATTTTTTTTACCTATAATCACTCATCTGCATCTTTTGTCCTCTTTCTTTCATTCTAAATTAATAATTTCTACATATATCAAGTTTTTTCTTTTGTGTTTTTTTTTCCTTCGTGATTTTGTCGATCGAGTGCGGCGTTGTGTTGAATTCGCGTCTTGTTTCAGTGTTCGTTTGGTTCATATTGAAATACCAGTTTCAATCAATCATAGATTCAATCAATGATTTGGATGTCAATGTTGCAGATCTGGAAGCATGAGTATTCTAGTGTTTTAGATTTTATCATATTATTTGTAGACATTTTGTCGTTGTATGCTATTAACTTGAGTGTTTTGAGTTTGTTCGCAGATTCACCATTTACGTTTTTAGTGATATTGATCATGTTATTGTATCTAATGTATTCTATCAATTTGAATGATTGAATATCGTTTTGCTTTTGTTAAAAGAAAAAAAAGTAACTTTAAAAAAAATAAAGGCGTACAAGTATAAATATAAATATTTCCTTAAAAAAAGTATAAATATTCTTATATAGTACGGTGCTAGACTTTATTGCTAATTTTTTCTTATTACTTCTAGTATTTGTGTAACATTTATAAAAAAAAAAAAAAGTATTTGTGTAACACATGAGTTAGATATAATTGAATGAATTTGGATCTCTTAACAGGCAGTTTTATTTGACGGGAATAGTTGTGATTACAGAAGCCGGTCACGTGCGTTAAAATGCCTGCCGGCATGATTGGCTCCTTCTTGCAATCAAAAAGCTACTATTATTTGAGATATATGTCAACTCGAATCTGCACCATACCCTTAGGGTCTTGAGGTAGAAACAATATTTTTAGATTTAAAAGATGTTTTAGAAATTTTTCCTATTTGGCATGCTCTACAAAGAACATCTGAGTGATAGTCAATGTTTGGCAAGCCTCTGACCAGTTGCAATTTGCTAAGCTTAGAGATGAGTCTCCAGTTAACATGTCCCAACCTTTTGTGCCATACCCATTTCTCATCACTCACAGACAGAAGGCAAACTACCTTCTGTTCAATCAGTTCTGAAAAATTAATTTTATAAACATTGTTTTTCCTATTTCCTTTGAACACAACAGATTTATCTTTGTTGTTGATCACAGTGAAAGTGTTCTTATTAAACAGTACATCATAACCACTGTCACATAATTGACTTATGCTAAGTAGATTATGTCTAAGTCCATCTACCAACCAGAAATCATCAATGGACAGGGAAGAATTACCTATCTTACCAGTACCAATGATCCTTCCTTTCTGATTTCCTCCAAACCCCACAGTTCCTCCCTCTTTCATGATCAGAGTTTGGAACATAGACTTGTCTCCTGTCATATGACGCAAGCAGTCATTGTCCAGGTACCAAGACCTTTCCTTTTCTTTAGATGATAAGTATATCTGCAATTGAAATTATCTCAGACTTAGGTACCCATATCTTTATGGGTCCTCTATGGTTAGTCTTGAAAGGATAAGGTTTCTTGTGCACCTTTGGTCTGACATTTTGAGGTTTGAAAGGTTTTGAATAGACTGGTTTAGTAATTTTTGAAGGTTTCATAAACCCAGTCTTAGTAAAATTTGAGTTTGAATTTTTCAGACTCTGAGACTTACTTGTCTTAGGTTTTGAACTCTTCAGACTCTGAACATTTTTAGGTTTAGAGTCTGATTTTCTCATACCTTTAGGCTTAGGACCTTTTGGTTTAGATTTTGGCAAAGTTTTAAATTCTGCCTTCATCTTTCCCTTCGGTTCAGAAGCTTTAGATTCTGAGCAGTTCAGAACTTCAGACTTAGCAGTCTCAGTTTCTGTTAAATTCTGTCTCTCAGAACTGTCAGAAGCAGGCACAAAGCACACTTTAGTGCCTTTCATAATACTTTCAGAACATGATGGTATTTTTGATTCATTTGAATGATTGAATGAATCATTATTAAAACCAATACCTTCACCTCTGTTTCTGTAAATGTTATAAATCATAGAAGCAACCTTACTTCTATTGATTCCAGTTAAAATAAAATCCTGAAGAGCAATTTCTTGTTCATTTGGAATTTCTTCAGGTTTCTTATGAGTCACTTCTCTGAGTTCTCTAACTTCTTCATCAATCTCATTGATGTGATTCTGAAGTTTGAGATTCTCCTCAGTCAGCAAGTTATGTTTATTTTTCAAAGATTTTAGTTGACCTAACTTGCTTTTGAGGTGGTTCATAAGATCTTTAACTGTTTCAATCAGTTCAGAACGTGTAAGTTCAGAATATACCTCATCTTCATTATCAGAGTCTGAACATGATTCTGCATCAGAGAATGTTGTTGCCATTAAAGCCAGGTTGGCTTCCTCTTCATCATCAGACTCAGAATCATTTTCAAGATCATCCCATGTTGCCATAAGACTCTTCTTGAGTTTGTTTCTGAAGTTGCTTGATTTAGAGCTGGTCTTCTTTGATTTTTCCTTTGACTTGTCCTTCTGAAGTTCAGGACAATCAGCAATGAAATGACCAGCCTTCTTGCAATTGTAGCAACCCTTCTGATCTTCCCTCTTGGAACCAGATCCTTTGAAGTTGCTGCTTCTGTTAGAAAATTTCTTTTGCCTTTTCATTAAGTATTGAAATCTTTTGGAAAGCATTGCAAGCTCCTCAGCATCTGAATCTTCTTCAAAATTTCCTGAGGGAAATTCTTCATCAGATTCAATAGCTTTTAGAGCTTTTACAGACTTTCTTTTGTATTTCAGTGCTATTGACTTAGACTCTCTAACAAAATCATCTTCATTAAGTCCCAGTTCATGCACTTTGAGGGAGCTTATAAGATCTTCAATACTTAGAGTATTTAGATCTTTAGCTTCCTCAATAGCAGTCACTTTGGGTCTCCATTTAGATGGCAGACTTCTTAGAATTTTATTCACATGATCAGCAGTAGTATAACTCTTCTTCAGAATCTGAAGTCCAGCAACCAGAGTCTGAAATCTTGAGAACATAGTCTCAATATTTTCATCCTCCTTCATTCTGAACAGCTCATACTGCTGAACAAGAATATTTGCCTTTGCTTCTCTAACCTTCTTGTTACCTTCATAGTTAGAGCAGAGGGAGGTGAAGATGGCTTTGGCTGTTGATTTATCACTCAGCTTCTGATACTCACTTTGAGGTAGAGAATCCACAATGATACCTCTAACATTGTGATGCTTCCTGTAGATCTTCCTCTCAGCATCACTCAGGCCTCTTCTGTTAACAGCTACTCCTTCTTCATCAACTGGAATAGAAATTCCATCTTCTATGATATCCCATAAGCATTCATCAATTCCAATGATGTGGTTGTACATCTTGCTTTTCTACCATGAGAATTTCTCTGGATTACCAGTAAACATTGGAGGTTTATTGTGTGAACGAGATTTTCTTTCATCTGTACCATAGTCATATGATACAGAAGTACCAACACTTCTTTGATTTCTAGGAGAGGGTGGAGGGGAACTATTTGATGACATGTTTTTCTCAGGATCTCACTGACTCACTGTTAGGTGATTGAATATCAGAACCAGAGCTCTGATACCAACTGAAGGTGAGAAAAACACACAAGAAGGGGGGTTGAATTGTGTGGGTTAATTCTTTTCTTTCTCAAAAATTTTGTTAAGTTCAGATTCTGATATAGATCAGTTCTGAACCTATTTTCAGAGTTTGTTTCGCAGCGGGTAAGAGTAAAGAGAGAGGGAAAGAGAGACACAAGAGTTTTTATACTAGTTCCTTCCATAAACCGGAAGTAGTCTAGTCCCCCTGTCACTTACAAGGGATTTTAACTATAATCAAGTGATTACAATTGCTCAAAGCACACAGCTAAGAGACTTCCAATGCTCAAGCACCTAGCAAGAGACTTCTATGCTCAAAACACAAAGTTAAGAGACTTCCAAATTGCTCAAGCACGCAGGCTGAGACTTGAATCAAACTGATTTACAAAGAAAATAAGTTTGAGTTGAACACTTGATAAACTATCAGAGGTGTTCACAAAATACAACTCAGTTTAAGACTCTAAACTTAAGAAATTCTAAGATAAGAAACTTGTAAGAATTTCTAAGTTGTTTTTGGTGACTTTCGAATTTGACAGCAAAACAGAGCACATAATTTTTCAGTCTTTTTGTTTCTTGAGTCTTGTAGTTTCTTCTTTAAATCTTCACTCTTTTATAGAGGATAAAAGAGCTGTTGAGAATCACCAGTTTTCCAGCAAAGAGCCGTTGCAAAACTAGAAGCTATGTCCAGCTGACATTGTGTGCGTAAGTGCAGAAAACAGAGCACGCAATATTTGAATTGTTTTCCTTAAAAGCTGGAGAATGTTTCTTCGAAGGAGGCAACTGTTCCATTGAGCTGTTCTGACTGTACAGGTTTTACTGTTGACAGTGACAGTTGCTTTTCCTTAAAAGTCAGACTTAAGAAGCTTCTTCAGGAACTGTTCATCAGAAGCTCTCTTCAGACGCACCCTTCAGAAGCACTGTTCATCAGACGCTCCCTTCAGACGCACTGTTCAGACGCCGACTTTTGTTGACCTTCAGACGTTGACTTTTGTTGACCTTCAGACGCAGTCTTCAGACTCACTTCTTCAGACGCACTGTTCAGACGCAGTCTTCAGAAGCTGCTTTCAGACGCACCTTCAGAAGCTGCCTTCAGTAGCTTCCTTCAGACACAGATTTGCTTCATACTTGCAACACAAGCTTCTATGCTTTCCTTCTTGCTCTTAGCTTGTTCTTCCATCACCAATGTTAGATACCAACCTTTAAGTACATGGTTCTGCACACTTAGAATCAAGCATTAGCAATTCCAATTTTCTTTTTAACACTTTGTTATCATCAAAACCCAAAAGAGAGTTGTTCATACATTTTGTTCCAACAAAATTTATCTATAATTAATTTTGTATTGAACAAATAATTAGTGTCTTTGTCGATGCGAACAATTAACTCATTTGTAAAAAATATGTACTGAACAAAACTTTGCTTGTAGTTGCTGAAGAGACTTAAAGTGTCAAAATAATACGATAAATTAATCAATCTTGTACATTTTTTATGACATTCATATACTTACTAATTTTTTACAAATAAATTTATTTAGATTAACTAAATATACATTATTATTGTAGCCAAATATACATAAATATTAAAACAAAATAGAATAAAAGGGGGTAGCTTGTTCCTTCAAGGGTCGGTTTGACAAGACAAATACGATAGCTTATAACATAAACTCACATGATTAAAAATAATTTGACAGGATGATTGAAAAAAATATATGTTTGCTAATTGTCATTTTATCACGAGTTTATACCTTATTTTACTAGCATATATTTTTTAGATGCTATATTAAGTAGTATTTTAGCTGATAGCTTATCATTTTTTTGTCTCATTTTGACCCTTTATAATTTATTATGATTTAAAATAAAACTATTTTGTTCGTTAATCATGTTTAACGAAATAATTGTCGAGCCGAGTTTCAAACTATATTCGAATTGACTCAATTCATTGTTACCACTATCCAAAATTCAATATATTAATGTCATTAAACAATTGTTAGTCGGCCCTAGTTTTTTAGTGAGAGAAACTTCACATTCTCTACAAGTTCTCTTTCTCTTTCGCTCATCGAGGAGGGATGATTTTAGGTAATTTTTTTTACCTATAATCACTCATCTGCATCTTTTGTCCTCTTTCTTTCATTCTAAATTAGTAATTTCTACATATATCAAGTTTTTTCTTTTGTGTTTTTTTTTCTTCGTGATTTTGTCGTTCGAGTGCGGCGTTGTGTTGAATTCACGTCTTGTTTCAGTGTTCGTTTGATTCATATTGAAATATCAGTTTCAATCAATCATAGATTCAATCAATGATTTGGATGTCAACGTTGCAGATCTGGAAGCATGAGTATTCTAGTGTTTTAGATTTTATCATATTATTTGTAGATATTTTGTCGTTGTATGCTATTAACTTGAGTGTTTTAAGTTTGTTCGCAGATTCACCATTTACGTTTTTAGGGATATTGATCATATTATTGTATTTGATGTATTCTATCAATTTGAATGAATAAATATCGTTTTGTTTTTGTTAAAAAAAAACTTTAAAAAAAATAAAGGCGTACAAGTATAAATATAAATATTTCCTTAAAAAAAGTATAAATATTCTTATATAGTACGGTGCTAGACTTTATTGCTAATTTTTTCTTATTACTTCTAGTATTTGTGTAACATTTATTAAAAAAAAAAGTATTTGTGTAACACGAGTTAGATATAACAGGGAAAGATTGAATGAATTTGGATCTCTTAATAGGCAGTTTTATTTGACGGGAATGGTTGTGATTACAGAAGCCGGTCACGTGCGTTAAAATGCCCGCCGGCATGATTGGCTCCTTCTTGCAATCAAAAAGCTACTATTATTTGAGATATATGTCAACTCGAATCTGCACCATACCCTATGGGCAGATGTTGGTTTTTAGTGGATTTTACATTTTGGAATGAAAGAACACTTACAGTTAGGTCACACGGGATCATCCACGATGTATAACCTCAACTTTTTTAAGAAACCAGACTTCGACCCGTGCGATGCACGGGTTGTTTTAGAAAGTCATAATTAAAACACATTGCACATCTAAAAAATGTAACATAGACTACACCTTAACTTCAAAATACCAAGTAAAAATGGCTCCCTCATAACATCCCTACACAAATATCATGTCTTTGATGGTATCTCTTATATCAGTAAATTATGTCTTTGCAGTCCAATATAAAGTTTATCGTCATATTTTCCTAGTCATGGATGTTACCCAATGTGAGCATCTTTCAAAAGTGCACAGTCTACAAAAAGAATGCAGGAAAAATTAATTAAAACAAAGAACAAATTAGCAAAACAAAAAGCAAATACATGGTTCAAAAATAAAATAGAATAGAAAATTGGAAAAGAAGAATTAACATAAATTGCTACTTCGTTGAACTTATGGTTTTTTGTTTTTGTTCATACTTTCTGCTCCAAGAATTAGCATTTAAGGGGATTAATTTTATTAGTTATCAGTTAGAATACGATTAAATTCTTCAAAAAAAAAGTAGAATACGATTAACGAAAAGGATACATAATATAGAATCCATTGACTACCTTCATTCCAATTTTGGTGTGTTGAGTCTCTTAAATAATGGACATTACTAATTTGCCGTAAAAAAACACACACAACAATGAGTTGTGAACAACAAATTTGTAGATAGAAAAATTAACAAATGAATAAAAATCAAGTTGACGTAGATTGTTCTGTCCGATACAATATTGTATTTGACCGTCACAATAAGCCGAGGATAATTAAAAAAATCCAACATTATAAATGGTTCTCCAAAAAATCAAAAAAAGATGCAGAGAAAAATCAGAGGGAAAGTGGCATCAACGATGATATGAGAGAACCAAACCATAAGGAAAGTCACATCAACAGCCATAAGAAACATCATTTTCAAAAAATAAAATGAGAATGAGAAGTAGAAATAGTTCAAGAACGTACCAAATAACACATAAGCCATAAATATCTAATCTGCATGGCTTGTCTGCTACCACGCCTATTATAAAGTATCTCAGTGGTTGAAACCTTATTTTAGATTAAAGACAAAAGCAGAACAACTAAATAATTGTTACTTTGTAGAGCTTAACAGGACCACCATATCAAAGTAAAAAATAATTCACGCTACACTATAAAAGTTCAAAGTAACAAATAAAATAGGAAAAGAAATTGAGAATCTAATGTAGAAGAAGATGAAGGTACAAACCTTGTGCAACAGAGACACTTATATTTAGTAAAAAATCCAAACAGGAGCAGAACAATGATGAATTTTAGAGATAATCTGTCTATAACAACCGCATAAACAACATGCTTTCAACAATCTATTTATCTGCATTTTGTAGGAACTTAGCAAAAATAAATGAATGCTTTAAACTGATTCATATAAACGTCGATTGCAAGAACATATTAATATATAATATCAAAACAAAACAGAATAGGCACCATTACCTTATCCTCATATTCTCAAAACTTGCAAAAGAAAGTTCGTTTCGGAAAAATTACCTTTTTTCTTTTTTGAATCAGATTTGGGGAAAGAAAGAAAGTGGGGGGCGGTAGTGGGAAATAGAATTTCTTGTTTTCCTTCTCTTTAATTGCATATATGTTTTGGAATCAAACATGTAGACATTATAAACATTAATGTCGTATTGGCAAATCATTGGATCTAGACCATCTTCAACCCGGTTTGTTATGAAACGATCGAAAAAAAAAACAAAAGAAAAGGTGCAAAAATTACACCAATTTAAGTTATTAACTTTATTTTGTTACCAAATAATATTACCAGTTTGTGTTTCCGAATTCCTTCTTTCTCAACCTTCATATTCGATTACATTCATGTTAAAATAACAGCTAAAATAGGCAAATTGAAAATAGTAAACATGTTTCAAAAGTCAAAGTGAGAAAACAAAGTAATGTTATAATCTAGTGTAGTGATTTTTGCAAATAAAAAGGCAGAATAAATAACTTCAAGTAATTAATATAATATAGGAGAAACAAAGAGGTAGACAAAATTACACTAAAATTGTATCGATAAAAGTATATGAAAAGGAACTGCTATCAAAAAAGGAATTGCAATGACGTTAGTGACTTTTAAAAAATATGACATTTTCATGTGCTACCTGATTCAATTCCTTGCAAACCTTTTTTTCATAAAAATTAATTAGGTCTGTCAAAAAGGGCGGGGTTATGGTTATTAGGTTCAATTGCATGATGGTGAGAGAGATGAAAGTGAGTGAGAAATGATTTAGGAATTGTGAGATTGAAAGAAAGAGGGCCCAAAATTTGTGTTGAATACATAACATTGAAGCAATTGCATGTCATAAACAACATCAGTACCTTGGTGGTAAGAGTTGTGATTTGGAAGCATGTGGTATCTGGTTCGATCCCCACCAGGAATTTTTTCATAAATTTTTTTCAAAACCAAAAATTAGGGTTAGTCATTAGGGTTAGGTCAGACTACCTAACATTTAGTATTATAAAGTATCTCAGTGGTTGAAACCTTATTTTAGATTAAAGACAAAAGCAGAACAACATTTGGAAGCATGTGGTATCTGGTTCGATCCCCACTAGGAGTTTTTTCATAAATTTTTTTCAAAACCAAAAATTAGGGTTAGGTCAGACTACCTAACATTTAGTATTATAAAGTATCTCAGTGGTTGAAACCTTATTTTAGATTAAAGACAAAAGCAGAACAACTAAATAATTGTTACTTTGTAGAGCTTAACAGGACCACCATATCAAAGTAAAAAATAATTCACGCTACACTATAAAAGTTCAAAGTAACAAATAAAATAGGAAAAGAAATCGAGAATCTAATGTAGAAGAAGATGAAGGTACAAACCTTGTGCAACAGAGACACTTATATTTAGTAAAAAATCCAAACAGGAGCAGAACAATGATGAATTTTAGAGATAATTTGTCTATAACAACCGCATAAACAACATGCTTTCAACGATCTATTTATCTGCATTTTGTAGGAACTTAGCAAAAATAAATGAATGCTTTAATTTGATTCATATAAACGTCAATTGCAAGAACATATTAATATATAATATCAAAACAACAGAATAAGCATCATTACCTTATCCTCATATTCTCAAAACTTTCAAAAGAAAGTTCATTTCGGAAAAATTACCTTTTTTCTTTTTTGAATCAGATTTGGGGAAAGAAAGAAAGTGGGGGGCGGTAGTGGGAAATATAATTTCTTGTTTTCCTTCTATTTAATTGCATATATGTTTTGGAATCAAACATGTAGACATTATAAATATTAATGTCGTATTGGCAAATCATTGGATCTAGACCATCTTCAACCCGGTTTGTTATGAAACGATCGAAGAAAAAAAAACAAAAGAAAAGGTGCAAAAATTACACCAACTTAAGTTATTAACTTTATTTTGTTACCAAATAATATTACCAGTTTGTGTTTCCGAATTCCTTCTTTCTCAACCTTCATATTCGATTACATTCATGTTAAAAGAACAGCTAAAATAGGCAAATTGAAAATAGTAAACATGTTTCAAAAGTCAAAGTGAGAAAACAAAGTAATGTTACAATCTAGTGTAGTGATTTTTGCAAATAAAAAGGCAGAATAAATAACTTCAAGTAATTAATATAATATAGGAGAAACAAAGAGGTAGACAAAATTACACTAAAATTGTATCGATATAAGTATATGAAAAGGAACTGCTATCAAAAAAGGAATTGCAATGACGTTAGTGACTTTTAAAAAAAATGACATTTTCATGTGCTACTTGATTCAATTCCTTGCAAACCTTTTTTTCATAAAAATTAATTAGGTCTGTCAAAAAGGGCGGGGTTATGGTTATTAGGTTCAATGCACGATGGTGAGAGAGATGAAAGTGAGTGAGAAATGATTTAGGAATTGTGAGATTGAAAGAAAGAGGGCCCCAAATTTGTGTTGAATACATAACATTGAAGCAATTGCATGTCATAAAAAACATCAGTACCTTGGTGGTAAGAGTTGTGATTTGGAAGCATGTGGTACCTGGTTCGATCCCCACCAGGAGTTTTTTCATAAATTTTTTTCAAAACCAAAAATTAGGGTTAGTCATTAGGGTTAGGTCAGACTACCTAACATTTAGTATTATAAAGATATGAGACCTCTGACTCATATTTGTTACACAAATATTTACAAATGATTTACACTATCTCTTTTATTTACTTTACCGAACTCTTGGATTACGGAGACCCTCTTCCCTTAGAAACTATTTGATAAATATGAGTGAGATTTTCTCCTCTTGAGTTATAAGATTAAAACTTGTTTATTGAATCTTCTTACCAATGACTTCCTTCCTGTTGTAATGTTTCTTCTTTGCTTATCAATCATGTTGATTGTGGCGTCATTTTTCTACCATTTTCATCATGGAACTTAATGGAGTAAAATTGAGAGTTTATTCTCTTTGGAATTTCAGACCTGTATTTCTAGTTTGTTGACTTATTGTGAGGCTAATCTTTGACTTATCAATTGGAACTTCCGTAGCCGGTTGTAGCATCCTCATGAGTTATCTATTGGATATCCATCCCAATTGTGGCGTCTTTTATCCCTTCCATAATCTTAACTCCTAACTTCCATTTTGACGGCTTCATGATCCTTATCACCAGTTGTGCTCAAACTCGAAATATCCAATTTTGAGACCTATCTTTTTAATATTAGATAAAACTTTTGGAGTTTTAGTGAATTTTAGTATATCCATTGCAATTAGCATATATAGTATAACTTATTTATAAAGAATATATTTTGTAGAATAATTTTATTTATTCACATAATAATTATATTTGTTTGATAGCCACACAATAATCATAATGGTTTATAACTAAATAATAATTTAAAGAATTCCCTTATCATAAATACTACTGCATTGTATAAACATACATCATATCATTATTATTTTTTCAAATAGGTAAGCAATGATGTGTCCATAAAACACAGAGATTGTAGAAAACTTTCTCGATGATAAGGGTAACACATACTGTCCCGTGAACCTTTCTCCATTTTTCATCCACACTATTAAATGTTTTCTCTCTCCTAGTTTTAATATTAAATATTGTAATTTAATTGGCTATGACTCCACTAGATCTCTCCATTCACTAGAGAGAATCCAGTCTCGATGATAAGTTGTTTATGGTTCAAGAGAGTTCGTGGGTTGCTGACATGGATAATTATAAAGTAGTTGATGTGATTCCAAAAGATTTTAGTTGACGTCACAAAAGAAATTCCTTAGAGAGGCCAATTAGTATGTATGGGATGATCCTTAATTGTTTAAAATTTGAGCCGATAACTTGTTGAGAAGGAGTGGTAACAAGGAAGAAGCATTATATATATAATGTGGCACTGCCACAATTGACTTGATGGAGGTCTTTACAATGGAGAGAAGACTACTTCAAAAAGTCCTTCCATCCGTATTTTATTGGCCTAAAAATGCTGATAAGAAAAAGATGCTACCTTATGGACGACATTACAATGGAGAGATTCTACCTGGTACACATTGTGATAAAGTTATCTTACCTTATGCAACCATGTAATAATTGCCAAAGATAAGGTGTCATCTCTAATATCCATGAAATGCATTTGTAGAACATTCTGGAAGTAAAAGTATCTGACATTTGGGGGATCAATTTTGGTGGGTCTGGAGGGAAATCGTATAGTAAAATAGAATACACGCAGTGGATAAAACAAAATAATTTTTCTTTCAATGAATCCTTATGAATGAACGTGATCAGAGATCAAAGTATTACCTCTTGTAGTGTAGTTCCTTTGATGTCGAATTCAATGGACAATTACAAGCACTGCTAGATTGGCAACACCTCTTGTCAGTCCACACTAACATATTCCTTCAATCATAGTGCTAGCTGCATAAGAGTGAAGGCCTAGAGAGAGAGAGAGGGGGGGACAATTTTAGGGTTTAAAAATCTAGGGTTTATGGATAGTGAAATTCAGTTAAGAATGATGTTGCTTCAGCACAAGGGTTCAATTTATAGAATCACTTGTGTGCTCTACAAGTCAAGCATCCACTTATGAGCATCTCCAAACCAAGTAACCACATGTGGGATTTGCAACTTATGTAGTACCACAAGCTAAATGCACCCCCCATATAATAACTTGTACTTATAATTTAGTTAACTCTCATATATCTGTTCTTATGTGTGTGTCAACCTATAGGTTCTTGTAACGTTAGAAATAATATTAAATCATATATTTAATATTATAAACAATGAGCAGTATCTAGAAACACATCATTGTTACCCAAGTGACAAGAATTTCATGTGATCTGACGAAACCTTTCTATGATAATGGTCTAGTGTATAATTATCATTTTGCCCTCATGTCTATATTGAACACAAGGCATAAGGTGTCATCCTTGTCCAATTCACTTTTGGGCCCTTAGACATTTCTCCTATTATGTAGGAGGGGCAAATTCCATCTAGGTCACTCATGTCCCTCATCATGATTCGTGGAGTACCCTGATGACATGTCATCTTACGTTATTCTTAGCATGTTTTTCAGTCATTTTCAGTAGGTTTTACATCCAGAATAGAGGAGTATTAGAGCAATCTTATGATTTTGGGACATTTGTAATGTTTTCTATATTTGAGTTTGTAATTCTATTCTTCCCGAAACATAGCAGTTTTAGGGTGTTTTGATGTAATTCACGAAGAAATCATGCAAATCGGCAAAGCAAGACATCTGAAGATTTGTGAAGACCTTGGGAAAATGAAAGAATGAAGATTTAAGAGGCCTCAAAAGACTTTACAAAGGGAGGAATTATGTTCCCAAGTTCCAGGACATCTTATATGGAAGCAAACACCCAAAAAGACGAAGAAATAGGCGTCTCGAAACCCAGACAACACTCACATGCGCCTAGCACACAATTCTGTGCGCCTAGGCACACGAGGAGGCGCCTGGCGCATGCTTTTAGGCGCTTGGCGCCAGTTCCTTGCGAGCAAAGGCGCTGTTTTGTGACTTTTTAGTGGAAAAGCCCGGTATTTTAGCCCAAGTTCAGGTGAAAACTCGCCATATAAATACCGCTCTCCTCATTCATTATTTCTCATTCAGAAGGAAGTGGCTCAAGAGGAAGACAATCACTGGGAGCTTCAAGGGATGAGTTTCTCTCCTCACTTCAAGTATTTTTAGGGTATGTTTTATTTCTTTTGTAATTTGTCTTTAGTTACCATGTGTAACTAAATCTTTTTAGGCTATGGTTCTAAGAGGAACCTCTACTCTGGTTGTTGGATAATTTATTTAATTTCAAGTCTTTATTTAGTTATTTCTCTTTATGCTATTTAGTTTTAGGCTTAATTGCATGTTTGGTCCCTTATGTTTATTTTAGGTTTCAAGTTGGTCCCTATTATTTTAAAAGTTTCAATTTGGTCCAAAACATGTGTTTAGGAGGTATTCTCGTCGTTTTCCATGCAATTCCAATTTGAATCTGAATATGAACATAGTTGGAGCTCAAATTTTAATAGAAACTCCTACTTTCAGGTGTAAAAAATCAACTTGAAAGGGACCAACTTATGCTAACGTTGCAAACAAAAGGGACCAACTTGAAAACATTTAAAACATAAGGGACCAACATGAAACCTAAAATAAACGTTTTGGACCAAATTGAAACTTTTAAAACAATAGGGACCAACTTGAAACCTAAAATAAACATAAGGGACCAAACATGCAATTAAGCCTTAGTTTTACTGTCGTGCGTAAGATTTGTCTCCTCTGAAGCATAACCCTGACTTAGGCACTTAGGGAGATGACATTACGTAATATTGATGCATATTTGTTTAATCAGGAAGTAATTAATTAGTAACTAGGGAAACACGCCGAAAGATAGCAGAACCCTGAGAGAAAGGTACTTAGGGAGGTGACATACCTAATATTGGTGTATATCTGCCAGAATCATGAAGTAACTAGTTAGTAATTAAGAAATCAGGTGACTTCACGACTCTGAGAGAGTAAGACCCCACACGTACGTCCGTGTGATCAGAAGGTGGAACTCGACAGCTGGAGAGGAATGAGCCCATATCTCAGCATGTGCAACTTGACAGCTGATTGGTAGTAAAACCCCACGAACTCATCACTTAGATATATAACAATTAATAACATGAATAAGACTTGACTATTACGTAATTCCAACAATTAAATAGAAAGGATTCAAACCGCCACTAACATTCTGCAATCAAAACAGGTAAACTTTGCTCTGTTGCAAACAGATTAACTTTGCAAAACTCTAAACCCTTATCTCTTTTATTTTTATTGTTCTCAAATAAGTAACACGATTTGTTTAGTTGAAACGACAATCCCTTTGGATATGATACTCTACTTATCACTTTATTACTTGGTAAACGATTTGGTACACTTGCCTAAATCTAACCATCATACCCATCAACCAACTTTATAGTCATCTTGTTACGGACAACGTTTGAACGAAAATAAAATATTCGACTCCTACATCCAGAGTACATAGTGGTTTCAAGTCGAAGGGTGGAGTATTCCACTTATCACTATGAGAATAACTTATGACATTTCCTTCTAATATTTGTATCTATGTGAAGACTTGATAACTCTTTATCCATGATTCGTGAGATGTGATCATCAGTCTACCCACATAATAGTTTCATCATCAGGTTCACCTTCAGAATCATCATCATCAGACCAAGAGACAGACAAGCCTTTCTTTTGATTCTTGAGGTACGTGGGACATTCTGATCTAATGTGACCAAAGCCCTCACATCCATGACACTGAATGCCTTTTCAATGATTGGGTTTCTCCTCTGTTCTCGCTTTTCGTTGAAAATCATTGTTCTTACTGATGTCGAACAACATGTTCTTGACATTTGGTCTTGGCTTCCTATCCATTCTCTTAAGTACCTTATTGAATTGCCTCCCAAGAAGCACAATAGCATCAGAAATTCCATCATCAATCTCCATGTCACATTGAACCTCATCATCATTAGTGTTGGAGATAAAATCAATGCTCTTGTTCTTCTTTACAGATCTATCACTGATAGCCAATTCAAAAGTTTGAAGTGACCCAACAAGTTCATCCACTTTCATGTTGCAAATGTCTTAGGCTTCTTCAATAGTTGTGACCTACATGTGAAACTTCTTAGGCAACGACCTGAGGATTTTTCTAACCAGCTTCTCATCTGACATCTTTTCTCCCAAGGCACTAGATGTATTGGAAATGTCAAGAATATTCATGTGAAACTCATGAATGGACTCGTCATCTTTCATCTTGAGATTCTCAAATTTGGTGGTGAGAAGTTGAAGTCTTGACATTCTTACTTTTGATGTGCCTTCATGAGTGGTTCTGAGGATTTCCCATGCATCTTTTGCCACGGTACAAGTATTTATCAATCTGAACATTGATAAATCATAATTTATTGGTTTTTAAGGGTTTCTTTTTATGCAAGTTTAGTCGTTTTTCTTTATTTTCTTGAGCTATTTTACTTCAGTACCTTTGTTTTTCTTTTAGGCAAAAATAATGATGAGCAAGCACTTTGGAGCAAAATCACAAAGAGCCGGGCAAGAAAAGTCAAGTTTCAAGGCAAAAGTGAGATGGTAATGTCGTGCCATCATTTACACTGACCGTGCGTCAATCCTGGGTAGGCCGTGCCATCCTAGGCAGTGAGATCACACACGGACGTGCGTTCAGAGAGCACAGCCGTGCGCCTGTCCAGTTCTTCAAATTATGGCATTTTGGAACTTGGCACGACCGTGCGTCCATATGGCACGGTCGTGCGCGTTATGCAGTCAAAAATTATGATTTAAAACTCTTGGTTTTTGCCAATTATTGTTGTATAATTTGTGGTTAATGCTTTGTCCATGGCTTTAGGCTATAAATAGGGCTCTAATCAGAGTTGTTTCTCATCTTGGAATGAATGTAAAGTTACTATAGTGAGATTGTAAGACCCATATAGAGATTGCCTAGGATCTCTTACGAGTATTAAAATTTGGTACCGGATACATTAAATACAATACAGAAAGATTGGTAAAAATTATACATTGCATAAGTTTATCATACAACTCATTATCCGATACAAAACATTCTTCATAATTTACATCATAATACATCATCCATATACAAATGTCCATATAATAAAACATAAGCAGCACGATCAGTCTGTAGCTTTCTCTTTACCTTTTCGTCGTGCTACCTGCGAAGGACCTGCACCAGAAGGAAAGGGATGAGACATAACGTCTCAGTGAGCTCCTACCCTACCAACTGTTGGCAACCACGGGGGTAACCTAGGGTCGCCGTGCCTACTCTTGGCAATCTTGGGGATGCCTACGATCGCCATCATTCTTTACTTTTATCGCGATCAAGGGGAACCTAGGATCGCTTCATTGTCTTATCTCATACTTTTCATATTCTATTCTTAATCTTGACTTATACGGAGTGATCTTGGGGACATCCTATGATCACATCTCGTTCACTAGGAACTAATCATCATATCTCATATTACATATAAAATATACATATTCGTCTTTCGTATCTTAAGTTAGCAGTTAGGGTTGAACAAACATAACATTATCTTGGTTCGTTTTACGGAGTGCATCCGGGTGGAGTAACCCCGAAGTACATCTCCCATCATACCGGTGAAATTCCTATCATATCAGGCTAACACCGGACTCCTCTTATCTTTGTGTAGGCAACCCTCTCGGTGAAGCCCCATCCGGCATAATTCGGAGCCTGCTGGACACATCATACTTTACATGTGGACAACCCTCTCGGAGAAGTCCCATCCGGCGAATCCCGGAGCCTGATGGACATGCTTAAATCTTTAACTTACGTGTGGATAGCCCTTTCGGAGAAATCCCATCCGGCGTAACCCGGAGTCTGATGAACACGTGATCATAATCGTATAACATATTCGTATTTGTTCTTATTGTAATTTATTCATAAGTGCTTAACCTATAAAAAGGGTCTAAGCCTAATCATTGTATCATTCTTGATGTCGTATAAACTAAATCAAGTTTATATCATTGTTTCATAAGGGATAAACCCTAAACTAGTTTCTTAGCATCACTATGACTTCTTATGGATTAGTATAATCCTCTCTTATCTTAGTACCTTTCCTCTTCTATAATTCATCCATACATTTCCCAAAGGTTGGGTCTTTCTATGCCTATTAGCAACACTTAATCACTACTTATCGTTATGGAGTCCGAGGTAGCATTGGAAAGCCGGAATGGTGCGAGAAGTGATGAAAAAACAACATATTCTGCCAATGCTCCCATCGTGTCACGATTTGGAAATCGTGGCACGATTTTCTACCCAGAAAATGTGTTTGTTCCTGCCTGTGAAATCGTGGCACGATTGGAAAATCGTGACACGATTTTACCTGCAGTTAGACAGCATTTGTCAAGTTTTAAACGTGATTTTTCACCATTTCAGCTTATCCAACATACCCAGACATCATAACATCCTTAAGGCTCAATTTCTAAAGCATATAGCCAGTTTACATCATGTATAATCAAGAATTAACATGGAAAGGCAATTAGGTATTAAAAACCCTAAACTAGGTAATTAAGCTGTGAACTTTCAAACTTACTTAAACGGGTTCTAAAACCCTGTGGAGCTCACCTTAATCCACTATTGGTGCTGTTTAAGTCCTGAAACCAAAGCCCTAGCTTGCTCCAATCTACTCCTTCCCTTGGTTCTTCCTTGTTCTTCTTTTCTTTCTCTTATACTAGCTTCCAACCCAAGCTTTCTTGCAAGATTTCACACTAGGGTTTAGATTGAAGTTTGGTTGAATATTGGTATGGTGAGATTGGGGGCGTGAGAGATGAAGTGAGGGGAAAGAAAATCTGAATTTTGGAATGAATGGAGAAGGAATGGAAATGAAAGGGATAAATATCTTGTCCCATTACTAATTAATCTCCCCCTTAGCTTAATTTACAAAATTGCCATTGCTTCATTCTATCAAATTGTCATGTTTCTTAATCACGTCTAATACTGATAACTGGTACTTAAAAGCGGGATGTTACAATCTACCCCCCTTAAAGAAATTTCGTCCTCGAAATTTAGAATTTACCTGAAAATAGATGTGGATAGTGCTCTTGCATTTCTGACTCTAACTCCCACGTCGCTTCGCCGTCGGGAGAACCTTTCCAAACAACTTTAACAATAGGAATTTCCTTGTTCCGCAATGTCTTAACATCACGATCAATTATTTGATCTGGTTCAGGTTGAAAAGTCAAGTCTGATCTCAAGTCTATACTGTCCAATTCCACTAGTTGGAAAGGATCGGGAATGAACTTCCTCAGTTGTGAGACATGAAATACATCATGTAAACCTGACATGGCCGGTGGCAGCGCTAACTGATAAGCTGCTGGACCGACACGTCGAAGTATCTGAAACGGTTCGACATACCTTGGGCAAAGCTTCTTAGCCCTGAATGCTCCTCTTAACCCCAACTTGGGTGTAACTTTAAGGAATACATGGTCTCCTTCTTCAAACTCTAAGGGTCTTCGTCGCTTATCAACATAACTTTTCTGACGACTTTGAACTGTTCTCATTTTATCCTGAATGGATTTGATCTTTAAGGTCGTCTCCTGTATTATCTCAGGTCCCAATATACTCTTATCTCCAACCTCAGCCCAGCAAAGTGGGGTTCTACATTTCCTACCATACAAAGCTTCATATGGTGCCATTCCAATGCTAGAATGATAACTATTGTTGTAAGAAAATTCAATCAGTGGTAGGTGATCGTTCCAACTTCCTCCATCTTCTAGGATACATGCCCGTAACATGTCCTCTAACGTCTGAATAGTTCTTTCGGATTGTCCGTCTGTCTGAGGATGATGGGACGTGCTCATCTTTAATCTTGTCCCCAAAGCCTTCTGAAAAGCTTTCCAAAAGTGGGATGTGAAAATGGGATCTCTATCAGACACAATACTAGCTAGCACACCATGGAGCTTCACAATCTCTGAAATAAATAACTCGGCATACTGAGAGGCTCGGTATGTAGTCTTAACCGGCAAGAAATGAGCTGATTTGGTTAACCGGTCCACTATTACCCAAATGGAGTCATGTCCTCGCTGTGTTCGAGGTAATCCACTCACAAAATCCATGGTTATATCTTCCCATTTCCACAGTGGAATCTCCAATGGTACTAACATTCCTGCAGGCCTTTGATGTTCAATCTTCACCTGCTGACATACAATGCATCGCGACACAAATTCCGCAACATCTCTTTTCATACTAGGCCACCAATAATCTTTCCTCAAATCTTGATACATATTGGTGGTACCTGGATGAATACTAAAACTGCTCTTGTGCGCTTCTTCTAAAATCAACCTTTTCAATTCCATATCATTGGGTACATAAATCCTTCCTTCAAACAATACTATACCATCTGGTGCCCATGAAAACCCTGCTTGGCCAACTTTCTTATGAAGGTCCATATCCACAGATTGAGCTTGTGCAATCCTAAACCGTAGGTCGCACAAAATATCTATCTTATTCAGCAAGATGCCACCTTCTAACTCTGTAACATGTAGATTAAGGTCTCTGAATTTCTCATATAACCCACATGTATGCATCATTACTTCAGCTTTAACTAAAGCTTTTCTACTCAAGGCATCAACTACCACATTCGCTTTTCCTGGATGGTATTTCAGATCGAAATCAAAGTCCTTCAAGTATTCCATCCATCGTCTTTGTCTCATATTCAAATCTCGTTGATCGAACAAGTACTTCAAACTCTTATGATCGCTAAACAAGTCAAATTGTGCACCATACAAATGATGTCTCCATATCTTCAATGCAAAAATTATGGCTGCTAGCTCGAGGTCATGAGTGGGGTAATTCTCTTCATGAGTCTTGAGCTGTCTAGATGCATAAGCGATCACATTCTCTCCTTGCATAAGTACACTTCCCAGTCCCTTGGAGGATGCATCGCAGAAAACGGTGTATCTCTTTTCAGGATCTAGTATTGCCAATACTGGTGCTTTAGTCAACTTTCTTTTCAGAACTCTGAAGCTCTCTTCACATTCTTTGTCCCAAATAAAGGGTACATCTTTTCTGGTAAGGCGTGACAAAGGTAAGGCAATCTGAGAAAATTTCATAATAAACCTTCGATAATAACCTGCCAAGCCTAGAAAGCTCCTGACCTCTGCTACATTCTTGGGTCTTTCCCAACTTAGTACAACTTCAACTTTGGATGGATCAACGGCTACACCTCCTTGAGAAATAACGTGACCCAAAAACTTAATCTCAGATAGCCAAAACTCACATTTACTAAATTTAGCATATAACTGTTTGTCTCTGAGGACATCCAAAACAATTCTCAAGTGCTGAGCATGTTCCTGAGGATCCTTAGAATAAATCAAGATGTCGTCTATGAAAATCACCACAAACTGATCAAGGTAAGGCTGAAAAATTCTGTTCATATAGTCCATAAATACTGCTGGAGCATTAGTCACACCAAAAGGCATAACCAAAAATTCATAGTGCCCGTAACGCGTTCGAAACGCCGTCTTAGACACATCTAAAGACTTAATACGGATTTGATGGTAACCTGACCGAAGATCAATTTTAGAAAACACCGTTGCTCCCTTGAGCTGATCTAAGAGATCATTAATCCTTGGAAGAGGATACTTGTTCTTGATAGTCACTTTATTAAGTTGGCGGTAATCTATACACAGTCTCATACTTCCATCTTTCTTCTTGACTAACAGAACTGGAGCACCCCAAGGTGACACACTAGGTATGATAAAATGCTTCTGAATCAAATCTTCTAGCTGAGATTTCAGTTCTTTAAGTTCCGTAGGCGACATTCTATACGGTGCCACAGATACCGGCTCCGCTCCTGGAATTAAATCAATTGAGAACTCCACCTCACGCTCTGGAGGCAAACTATTTACTTCTGAAGGGAAAACATCTAAATACTCATTTACAACAGGAATCTCACTGGGACTTAACTCTAATTCTGAAGCCACAGTGAGCATGACATAAAATCCTTTATCTTGTGCACAAATAAATTGAACTAACTGGTGGGTGCGGTTAATCAATTCAGATAGAGCCACACCTTCCGCCGTATCACTGGTCGGCATATAAATACTCTTTTCAGAACATCCAATATACACATGGTTAGCAGAGAGCCAATCCATGCCTAATATCACGTCAAGTTGCTCCATCGGGAGACACACTAGATCAACATAGTAAGTCTTACTAGACACAGTGATTGGACAGTTTTCACAAACATAACTTGCCTCAATTCCGCCTTCAGTAGCGGTGGATACTAACATGGGAGGATTCAACGGAGACAAAGATAATTGAAGCGTCTCCACACATTTATATGAAATAAAAGAGCATGAAGCGCCACAATCAAAAAGAACTTTTACTGGGTATGAGCCAAGATAACACATACCGGCAATCAGATCTTCATTTGCCAAGGCCTTTGCACCATCAAGGGAATACACCCTTCCTTTGCTAGTGGTAGTTCCTTCAGTTCCACTTCTATTCCTCCGTTCTGGACAATTTGCAATAATATGCCCCGGCTTCTTACATCCATAGCAAATACCCGTACCCTTCATGCATTCGCCATAATGTGACTTCCCACAATTGTTGCAAATAGCACCAGCCTTCGGTGAATACGTCTGTTTACCCCTCTGAGGTGACCCCTTCGGTTTCAACTTGTCATGATACTTATCCTGCATCCTACTCTTCCTTCTTTCAAAAGCGACTGATCTTTCCTTTGAGGTCTTTGCAAGTCCTGCTTCGACCACCAAGCTATCATGTACCAATTCATCGTAACTTGCAATTCTTTGGAGACTTACTGCAGTGTCAATCTCACCTCTTAAACCTCTCTTGTACTGGTTCATCTTCCACACTTCATTCTCAGCATACTCATTGTGTGTGGAATAATAGGACAACTCTTCAAACTTCTTAGTAAATTCTGCAACTGACATACCACCCTGCTTCAACTCTAGGAATTCTTGCTCTTTCTTTACCTTGTAAGACAAAGGTAAATACTTTTCCAACATCACTTCTTTAAAGTTTACCCAATTCACTTCTACACCATTGGCTTCCATCCTGCGCTGAGCAGATTCCCACCAGTCTTCTGCTGCGCCTCTGAGTTGATTCGTGGCATAGACCACTTTATCTTCTTCTGAACATTCAGCCATCCTAAAAATCTTCTCCATCTGCTTAATCCACTTTCTTGCTTCTTGTGGTTCACCTTCTCCATTGAACTCCGGAGGGTGATGCCTGTTATACTCCCGGAACACGGGATTACCAATCGCTGGAGGGGGTGGTGGTTGTGGATGGAAACCTTGACCTTGCTGCATCATTTCCATCCATTGCTGCTGAGATTGGGCCTGTTGCTGAGATTGTTGTTGCATCATCAGCATCATTTGCTGATACTGTAACGCATTCTGAGCTTGTTGCTCTTGGTATTGCTGTTGCCAGGCCTGCTGTTGCTGCATCATCTGTTCCCATGAATTCATATTGGGTCCTCCACTTTCATCGCTAGCTTGGTTAGCACGAGGTCTACCTCTTCTTCTCCCAGACATCTTATCCTAGCTGTCATATACAAGTCAAAGTGATCAGTTTTAACTGAACATAACATCTAGAATAATGTCCTGGATCCAAGAGGTCCACAAACTTGGATTGTACTTTAATGACCCAAGGCACGGTCTGAATCGACCTGCTCTGATACCAAATTGTAACACCCATATAGAGATTGCCTAGGATCTCTTACGAGTATTAAAATTTGGTACCGGATACATTAAATACAATACAGAAAGATTGGTAAAAATTATACATTGCATAAGTTTATCATACAACTCATTATCCGATACAAAACATTCTTCATAATTTACATCATAATACATCATCCATATACAAATGTCCATATAATAAAACATAAGCAGCACGATCAGTCCGTAGCTTTCTCTTTACCTTTTCGTCGTGCTACCTGCGAAGGACCTGCACCAGAAGGAAAGGGATGAGACATAACGTCTCAGTGAGCTCCTACCCTACCAACTGTTGGCAACCACGGGGGTAACCTAGGGTCGCCGTGCCTACTCTTGGCAATCTTGGGGATGCCTACGATCGCCATCATTCTTTACTTTTATCGCGATCAAGGGGAACCTAGGATCGCTTCATTGTCTTATCTCATACTTTTCATATTATATTCTTAATCTTGACTTATACGGAGTGATCTTGGGGACATCCTATGATCACATCTCGTTCACTAGGAACTAATCATCATATCTCATATTACATATAGAATATACATATTCGTCTTTCGTATCTTAAGTTAGCAGTTAGGGTTGAACAAACATAACATTATCTTGGTTCGTTTTACGGAGTGCATCCGGGTGGAGTAACCCCGAAGTACATCTCCCATCATACCGGTGAAATTCCTATCATATCAGGCTAACACCGGACTCCTCTTATCTTTGTGTAGGCAACCCTCTCGGTGAAGCCCCATCCGGCATAATCCGGAGCCTGCTGGACACATCATACTTTACATGTGGACAACCCTCTCGGAGAAGTCCCATCCGGCGAATCCCGGAGCCTGATGGACATGCTTAAATCTTTAACTTACGTGTGGATAGCCCTTTCGGAGAAATCCCATCCGGCGTAACCCGGAGTCTGATGAACACGTGATCATAATCGTATAACATATTCGTATTTGTTCTTATTGTAATTTATTCATAAGTGCTTAACCTATAAAAAGGGTCTAAGCCTAATCATTGTATCATTCTTGGTGTCGTATAAACTAAATCAAGTTCATATCATTGTTTCATAAGGGATAAACCCTAAACTAGTTTCTTAGCATCACTATGACTTCTTATGGATTAGTATAATCCTCTCTTATCTTAGTACCTTTCCTCTTCTATAATTCATCCATACATTTCCCAAAGGTTGGGTCTTTCTATGCCTATTAGCAACACTTAATCACTACTTATCGTTATGGAGTCCGAGGTAGCATTGGAAAGCCGGAATGGTGCGAGAAGTGATGAAAAAAACAACATATTCTGCCAATGCTCCCATCGTGTCACGATTTGGAAATCGTGGCACGATTTTCTACCCAGAAAATGTGTTTGTTCCTGCCTGTGAAATCGTGGCACGATTGGAAAATCGTGACACGATTTTACCTGCAGTTAGACAGCATTTGTCAAGTTTTAAACGTGATTTTTCACCATTTCAGCTTATCCAACATACCCAGACATCATAACATCCTTAAGGCTCAATTTCTAAAGCATATAGCCAGTTTACATCATGTATAATCAAGAATTAACATGGAAAGGCAATTAGGTATTAAAAACCCTAAACTAGGTAATTAAGCTGTGAACTTTCAAACTTACTTAAACGGGTTCTAAAACCCTGTGGAGCTCACCTTAATCCACTATTGGTGCTGTTTAAGTCCTGAAACCAAAGCCCTAGCTTGCTCCAATCTACTCCTTCCCTTGGTTCTTCCTTGTTCTTCTTTTCTTTCTCTTATACTAGCTTCCAACCCAAGCTTTCTTGCAAGATTTCACACTAGGGTTTAGATTGAAGTTTGGTTGAATATTGGTATGGTGAGATTGGGGGCGTGAGAGATGAAGTGAGGGGAAAGAAAATCTGAATTTTGGAATGAATGGAGAAGGAATGGAAATGAAAGGGATAAATATCTTGTCCCATTACTAATTAATCTCCCCCTTAGCTTAATTTACAAAATTGCCATTGCTTCATTCTATCAAATTGTCATGTTTCTTAATCACGTTTAATACTGATAACTGGTACTTAAAAGCGGGATGTTACAGAGATTGTAATTCTATCTTGTTCTAAGCTCAAACACTTTATAAAATTTCTGCATTTCTACATTTCCTTGCAATTTATTTTATTGTCCTTTATATTTCTGCATTTTATTTTATTGCACATTTACAATTCCTGTCATTTACTTTCATGTCATTACAATTCATGCAATTTACATTTTGTCAGGTGTCTACAGTGAACTCTTGTGAGTAGACTTGTCTAGTCTTGGGATTGTTGGAAAAGTCTAATGACTAGATCCTAATAAAACGAAGCCTAGACTCTATTTTATATAAAAAAATCATTTTCCTCTCTAATCTCATCGTTTTCTAAACTCAATAGCAAGTGTTGAATGAAGTACCGAACAGAGGAGTTTAACAACTACTATTTCATCATTTCAAATATCAAGTGAAGTATCGAACGAAGAAGCTTGATATTGGAACAAATGAGATTAGACAAGATGTCACAAAGCTTGATGGCAAAAAGACCAAATGAATAGCTTTGTGAAGCCTTGAGGCCATAAGACTCATACTTAATGGGTCTCATATAGCAATCAACCATGAGAATAGGCGTGGTTGCTATTGAGATACATTCATGTAGCTCGAAAGAGACCATGAATTACCTTAGAGAGTCTTGTCTTTAGAAAATGGATCCAATATCGAATAGAGAACAAGTTTGATTGTTATTTTTATTAAATTAAAACTAAATATTTTCCAACACAAAGATTTAACTTGTTCAGCTAACATACTCTGAAAACATAATCGGTACTTACTAAACTCCCTGTGGATCGATATTTTTATTACGCGATATTAACTGTGCACTTGCGGTAACGTATCAAACATATTTTTGTCAACCCCATTGAACAAAGAGTTCAAAGCTTTGGAGTTTCCAAGAGCAAGTTCATCTTCTTTCTTAGACCAGTCCTCTTCTGGCTTCAATTCAGTTGTGTCCTTTCCATCTTTGTTCTTCACCACAGGATGTTCTCAACCTTTGATAACTGCTTTCCAGGTTTTGTTATCCATAAACTTTAGAAAAGCCACCATACGTGCCTTCCAATAATCATAGTTGGTGTCATCCAAAATAGGTGGTCTGTTAACAAATCTTATTTTCTTGTCCATAATACCAGAAAATATCTTCCATGGAGCTCACCCAAAATATAACAGGGTGCCTGCTCAGATGCCAATTGAAATTTTGGCACGTGAGGACAGATGTTGTATACGATGTCAAGACACCAGAATGTTGAATACAATGTCAAGACATCGTGACAACACAAATAACAATAAACAGCTTAAAGTAAATTTGCAGGAAGTAAATAACACATAGTATTTGTTAACCCAATTCGGTGCAACGTCACCTACATCTGGGGGCATCCAAGCCAGGAAGGAAATCCACTGTAATAGTATTAGTTTGAAGTCATATGTAAACAACCTCCGGTTTACAGCCTTCACACCTAATCATTACCCATGATATTTCTATCTAAGACTCTCCTAGATATGAGACCCCTCTCACTTCCTCTCAATCACACAACCCGTGATAACAAAGATAACAATCAAAGAGGAGACACACTCCAATAAACAGAATCCACTCTTGCTTAAAAGCTTACGAGTGATTCACAATTACAACTCAACTATTAGTCCAGCTCTAGCATCAAGGTGATACGAGAGTGGCTTACAAACAACAAAGAATAGACTAAAACCCTAATTGACACTTTCACAAATTAGGCTTCAGTAGTCTTCTTATGTTTAGAGTCTTCCTTTAAATAGCCTGAGAATAGCTTGGGCTTGATGAACAATTCGGGCTAAACAAAACAGTTGATCCAATACGGTCTTCAGCACAATATTCAGGAAGCATATATATTGTTTCCTTAAATGTTTTGACAACCATTTAGGAAACACAGTAAATAATAAACCAGCCTTTGCTGCTTCTAAAAACACACGCTTCTTGGACCCCAGCACACGTGAATCATATCTTCATAGAATCTTCAGTGATATCACGCTTGAAACAAATCCTCCAAGAATACGAAACAAGGCACGCTACGATGTCGTACCAACATGTCAAGACATCTTGTCCAACATCTTGCTTGAACACTTGTTTTAACAAAATGCAGCCAATCATAAAACACAAATCTAACACAAAGTTCTTGATTAATTATAAACCTTGGATGGATTCTGCACTATTGATATATGAACTTGTTTTGGAATTAATTTTATGGGACTTTCGCTTCAATACGAACAAAGTTCTAAGTTTGGAAGAAATGATAAGTGCCAAATTCACCTAAAATCCAATATATTATTAAGGAACTATTAACTTGTTTTGCAAGAAAACTTATGACATTCCCTTATTTCCTTGTATATATTATATAGTTAGGTTTTTAGTTATATCATAGTTTTTTTTTACCTATTTCCATGTGGTTTGTAGTTTGAATGATAAAGGAATGTGTGAAAGATTATAAGACAAAGATTTTGAAGGTTGACAAGTTCACTAAGCGAGCTAACAAATGTCTTGGAGAATCAAGTCAAAGATCGAAGGAGAGTTGGAATAGAAAATTCGCTAAGCCGGAAACTGCCTCGCTTAGAGAATTAAGACGGTTTTAACGACGTCAAGGATGGGTTAGAAATTACTTCTCTATGAAGAAAGAAGAATTATCTAAGTGAGCCTCAAATCGCTTAACAAATCCTCATTTTCCAGCTAAGTATAAAAGGAAACTCATATTCACTATTTGAGCATTCTCACACATTTTGAAAGAAGGAAACTCAGAGCGAGAGCTTATGGCATGAAGGAAACAAGATGGATAGCATCAAGGATTTGATCATCAAGATTGAATGTCATTTCATTCACATCACTTTGTAAAACTACCATGAGCTAATTTCCTTTTGTGTTGGGATTAGGTGTAGTTAACTATGATTTATTGTATACTCATGATCAATTTGGTTATGTCGATCAGCAGTTTATGTTCTTAATACTTTTCTGAACTTATACTTCTAAAACTGATTATTGGATTTAGAAAGTACTTGACAAAGACTTTATAGATAAAGGATTTGGAATAATTTTATTTGTAGATTTTAGTAGCTAGATACAGGGCTAGATTTATAGTCACAACCAACTATCGAATTTTAATTCTATCGTATAAATTAACCGAGACATCAGAAGTTAATAGGTACAGTAGATCTCTTGTCATTTATCAGACACAAAAACACGAATGATATGTGATGATATAACGGAAACCTTGAAAGTGTATAATCGACCAAAATGATACAATAAAGGAGTAGATAATGAAATATAATCTCAACACTTGTTTTAATCTTTGAAGTTTCATTAAATTAGTGCATTTTCGTTTATGTCATAACAAACTAATGCAAATCCTAACTTAGGACTATCAAATAAATGAATGACTAAGAAATATTGCAACTCTTTATGGATACGATATTCACAATACTTTGATGTTCATTGCTATGACTTACTCAACATCATGACTTGGATTTTCCAAGTGCTCTATGAAAGGTCGTCTCCAATCATTTCTTACTATGACAATCTTTGTCGTTAATCCATCTTTTTTAACATAGATAAGTATTTCTTTAAATATTTATTTCGTACATAGATGGAATGTATTTATTTAAAAGGTTTAATATGTTTTTGGTCCCTATAAAATTGGAAACTTTTAAGTTTAGTCTTTACTTAATTTTTAATAGCATTTTTAGTCCCTATTGAAACTAAATTTGTTTAATTATCTTTAAACTCTTAAATTTTTGAACAATTTTTTGGAGACAGATTTAGAACATTATAAAATATTCATTTACTAAAATTTAGAATTTTTTAACATAAGATGAGTTAAATATGAATTTTTTTAAACAACAAAAGTTCAATATAAAATTCACAAAAATCTGGACGTATAAATCAAATTTTGAGCTGATTTTTTGTGGAGAAAATTTTAGTAATGTTTTTTTGAACAAGCCAAAATGAGATATATATATATATATATATATATATATATATATATATATATATATATATATATATTAACAACAACGGAGAGCCATTGAAAGCACAAAGTGTGCCAACAAGACCCTCAAAAAGAATACAATCAGTTCAGTTGAAACCAAAGCAAAACAACTTTTAGTAATGTTTTTAACACATCTACAAAAAGTTGTAAAAAAACTTAAAGTTTAAGCATAATTCAACAAATTTGGATCTAGTAAGGACTAAAACTGAATGCAGAATTTTTTTTATAAGGACTAAAAAAGCTATTAAAATTAAATAAGTACTAAACCTAAAAGGTCCCAGTTTTATAGGGACCAAAAACATATTTACCTTATTTAAATATTTTGAATGTGTCCATGTATTTGACACTACAGAGTTTGGTGAAGAGGATATAATCCCTCCCCATTGTTGTCCAGTAATACCTTTTAATGAGTAAGATCATCTTCACACCATCCCTTTCTTGATGCTTCCTGCATATTACTTCATGGACTTCTTAAAATATTATGAATGCATTGTCTTAACTTAAGCATAAGTCTATGTTGTGGTCAACATTGTTTTGGTATATAGTTCCTCTTAACAATACATAGTTAGAAGCTTGGTACCTTAACTTCATGTCGACTGATGACACTTGGTCATATTTTATTTTCTTTAGCAAGTTTTATACTATTTTAGTTGAGTTCAGATGATTTTGTGTGGGTAACAAGCCTCAAAAGAGCAGTTTTTATGATCCCTGGGAGCAAAGAAATCGTGCCACGATTTGTAGCATCGGAGCACAATTTGGAGCAGTTTTGAAGAGTTTTGGTTCGTAAAATATCGGAGCACGATGGTTTCCAATCGTGCTACGATTTGAAGGCGCGTCAGGCTTGAATTTGAATTGATTGAAGAAATCGGAGCACGATTTCTTACCATCGGAGCACGATGTGTGCATTTCTGAAATTTTCCTATAAAATCCAAAACCATTTCTGAAGCAAGGGTTCGATTTTGGAGAAGAAAAACTGACGTTTTTGGAGCTGGTGATCTGAGCCAAGGTGGGAGACCATCAAATACTCATAGCCGGTTCTTCAATTCATGTAATGAGTCGTCAAATTGAGTTAGTTATTTGTGCTTTAGCCATGAGTAGCTAAGTTAATTGTGATTAGGTCTTGCGATGAATCTGTTCTAAGCTTGTTGACATGTAATCTGTAACTCTGAATTTTATGAATGTTAATCTAGTTTATTCGGTATGAATTGTGCTTAATGCTTTTATGATTCTGACCCAATATAATTGATTTGAAAGATTATTTGACTATTGACACTAGCTTTATAAACTTTGACCTATTTATACTGAACAACTTATCGGGCAATCTAGGAATGGAACGTTGTTAAGTTGTGACATTGGATTAACGGACTTAAAAACCTCTGATGATTATAGGTTCACCTAAGGAATTAGGGAATTATAATTAGAAAAGAGGGCTTTTAATCAAGGGATTGATCTAAGCTAATTTTGTTAATCGTCTTGAACTAATTGACACTAATAAGATTCAGAGGCAGATTACTTATGAGCGGCGAATAGATGATTCGAAAGACCTAATCCCTTCTTCATCATAATTTGAAATCCACTTTTATTTTCAGTTATTTATTCACTATTGCAACCAAAACCTATTTGCCTAAGGCAACCCCCCTCATTTACATATCCTAAATATGAACACCATTGCTAAATTGAAGTCACAATAGTCCCTGTGGAGACGAATTTATTTCTTACTCCGATTTGAATTAGTACACTTGCAAATTTACTATGAAGTTTTTGGCGCCGTTGCCGGGGACTGTTGAATCATTTCAACAAGGCAATATTGTGATTATTTAGGATTTCTGCAATTTAATTTCTGTATTTTAAGTTTTTGTACGAAAAAGTTGAAAACAGTTGCATTATTTTGTATTGTGCAGTGCTACTAAGGTATTCATTTGCTGTTTATGCTAGGTAGAGTGCAGCCTGGAGAACTGTTGCACGATCCTGAGATCGAAAAGTCTGGAAGAGCCAATCGGAGAGCTGTCCGGTTAGCTCGATCAGCTGACCCTAGTCCTAGAACACAATACACTGAACCTGCACCTATTGAAACTGAAACTATTACTATGGGAGATCCTGGAGGTAATCCACCACCACCTCTGAGACCTATGATGGGAGACTATGGGTTGGCGGCCAACAGAGGACAACTGACCCATGTTTTTCAACCAGCCAACCTCGTAGCTTTTGACATTAAGACCTCTGTTCAACAAGGTCTGAAAGAAAACCAATATGAGGGGAGAGATGCTCAAAGCCCTCATGAACATTTAAGTCGATTCTATGAAACCTGTCAGTTTTGTGTATCACCAGCCCATGTCACGGAGGATCAAAAGAAACTTAGATTGTTTGCCTTTACTCTCACCGGGAGGGCTAAAGATTGGTTGTTATCTATTCCGAGTGGAACTATCCAAACCTGGGATGAGCTGGAGCTGAAATTTCTTGAGAGATTTTTTCCCATGTCCAGATATTGGGAGAAAAGACATGAAATCACAAACTTTAAGCATGGAGAAAATGAATTGTTGTATGACGCATGGGAAAGGTTTAAATTATTACTTAAGAGATGTCCTGCACATGACTTGAGCGAGAAAACTCAAATGCAAGTTTTCACGGAGGGATTGAAACCTAACCATAGGATGTTGTTAGATGCCTCAGCTGGGGGGAGTATGAGAATGAAAACTGACCTTGAAGTCCAGACCCTTATAGAGAACATGGCCCAAAATAAGTACCGTGCTGAAACTCAAAAAGGGAGACGAGGAGTGTTTGAGGTGAGTGAGAGCAGTGTCGTTCTAGCAAACCAAACCCTGATGACCAAACAGATGGAGGCTCTAACTAAACAAGTTCAAGCACTTACTATGGGTCAATTACAAGCTCAGCAAGCTCAAGTCCAACAAATTCAACAAGCAGCCGTCCTCAAATGTGATTTTTGTGGCGAAGGACATGCGAATGAGGAGTGCGTACCTGAAGGAGTGAGTGAGGATGTTAACTACATGGGAAATTTTCAAAAAGGGAACCCTTATTCTAACACCTATAACCCAGGATGGGCACAACACCCCAACCTCAAATACTCAAACAACAATACTTTAAACCCTCTTCTACCTAATCCCCAAACTCAACAACAGAGAAAGCCATCAGCTTTTGAAGAAGCCATGATCAGTTTTGTTAAGTTTACCCAAACCAACCTTCAAGAGATCAAGGCGAATCAGGAAACTGTCCAAAGAAACAATGAGGCCTCGATGAAAAATCTTGAAAATCAGATTGGTCAGCTTGCAAAACAAATAGCTAATCAAGCAAATGGAGGCTTTTCAGGAAATACTCAAGATAATCCAAAGAATGAAAGCTGCAAGGCAATAGAGTTGAGAAGTAAAAAAATACCGTTACCAGTGGCTCCAAAGGCTACTAAAAATGGTGTAGTTGAAAAGAAAGAGGAGGAAGAGGTGTTGGTTGAACAAAAAAATGGTGGAGTTGAAAATGAAGAGGAAGAAAAAAATTCAGAGGGAGAAAAAAGTGAAGAAGAAAATGAAGGAGGTTGTCAAGAAAGAAGTCCTCAAGCTTTTGGATGCAGGAATGATCTACCCTATTTCAGACAGTGCATGGGTAAGTCCAGTACATGTGGTACCTAAATAAGGTGGAATGACTGTGGTAGCAAATGAAAAGAATGAATCGATCCCTACCCGAACGGTAACAGGCTGGAGGATGTGCGTTGACTATAGGAGGTTGAATCAGGCCACTAGAAAGGACCACTTTCCCTTACCCTTCATGGATCAAATGTTGGAGAGATTAATGGGGCAAGCGTACTATTGTTTTCTGGATGGATACTCGGGGTACAATCAAATTGCAGTGTCCCCGGAGGATCAAGAAAAAACAGCATTCACATGCCCCTTTGGTGTTTTTGCATACAGGAGGATGCCATTCGGGCTGTGTAATGCACCTGCCACTTTCCAAAGATGTATGCTTTCCATCTTCTCTGACATGCTGGAGAAGAACATAGAGGTATTTATGGATGAATTCTCTGTATTTGGTAAGTCTTATGATACTTGCTTACATCACTTGAATGTTGTTCTTGAAAGGTGCACCGAAACTAACCTTGTTTTAAATTGGGAAAAATGTCACTTTATGGTTAAAGAGGGCATAGTTTTGGGGCATAAAATTTCAGAGAAAGGCATTCATTCAAGTGGATCAAGCCAAGGTTGAGGTTATAGAAAAACTACCTTCCCCGATTAATGTGAAAGGGGTAAGGAGTTTCTTGGGGCATGCTGGTTTTTATCGGCGATTTATCAAAGATTTTTCTAAAATTGCTAAGCCCCTTTGTATCCTTCTAGTTAAAGAAAATGATTTCAATTTTGACTCTGATTGTTTGAATTCTTTTTCTTTGATTAAAACCAAGTTCGTAACTGCACCCGTAATGTGCGATGCAAGTGATTACGCGGTTGGAGCAGTTTTAGGCCAACGTAAGGAGAAATTTTTCCATGCAATTTACTATGCAAGCAAAGTTCTGAATGAAAATCAAGTTAATTACTCCACAACTGAAAAGGAACTGCTTGCCGTAGTGTTTGCATTGGAAAAGTTTCGGTCTTATCTAATTGGGTCCCAAGTCATTGTTTTTACAGATCACGTGGCTCTAAAGTATTTGTTGACAAAGGGGGACTCAAAACCTAGAATATTGAGATGGATTTTGCTGCTACAAGAGTTTGATCTTGAAATTCAGGACAAGAAAGGAGTCGAGAATGTGGTAGCAGATCATCTTTCTCGGTTAGACAACCGGGAGGTCACAGCGAGAGAGATGGAGATTGCTGCAGAATTTCCGGATGAGAAGTTGTTTGTTGTGGAGGAGAGGCCATGGTTCGCTGATATGGCCAACTTTAAGGCCGAGAACTTGGTCCCTGATTATATGGATTGGCAACAAAAGAAGAGGTTTTTCAAAGAAGCCAACCATTACCTGTGGGGCGATCTCTTCTTGTTTAAGGTAAGCATTGACGGTTTGATTAGACGTTGTGTTGCAGGTGCGGAGGCCAAAAGGATCATGTGGCACTGCCATAGCTCAGCTTATGGGGGCCACCATAGTGGTTACCGAACCGTCGCCAAGATTCTGCAAAGCGGTTTTTGGTGGCCCACACTTTTCAAAGACTGCCATTAGTTTGTGAAACAATGTGACAAGTGCCAGCGCACAGGTAATATATCTAAAAGGAATGAGATGCCCCAAAATGGAATTCTTGAAATAGAACCTTTTGATTGTTGGGGCATCGACTTCATGGGACCTTTCCCATCCTCTCACTCTTATCTGCATATTTTAGTTTGTGTTGATTATGTAACCAAGTGGGTTGAGGCAATACCTTGTGTTGCTAATGATTCCAGCACGGTTGTTAATTTTTTTGCGAAAACACATCTTTACTAGGTTTGGAACCCCTAGAGTTTTGATTAGTGATGGGGGGAAACACTTTTGCAACAAGTATCTTGAAAATGTTTTAAAGAAATATGATGTCAAGCATAAAGTTGCAACCCCTTATCACCCTCAAACTAGTGGGCAAGTTGAAGTTTCTAACCGCCAACTAAAGCAGATTTTAGAGAAAATTGTTGCGTCAAATAGGAAGGACTGGTCTAGGAAATTAGATGACGCACTGTGGGCTTATATGACAGCTTTCAAGACCCACATGGGGATGTCCCCTTATCAATTGGTTTATGGTAAGGCTTGCCACTTACCAGTAGAGTTGGAACACAAAGCCTATTGGACAATCAAGTCTTTAAACTTTGATCAAATTCTTGCTGGTAAGAAAAGACTCTTGAAACTCAACGAGTTAGAGGAGATGAGGCTGAGAGCGTATGAGAATGCGCTCATTTATAAAGAAAGAACCAAGCGATACCATGACCAACACTTAATCCCTAGGGAATTTAACGCTGGGCAATTAGTTTTGTTGTACAATTCCAGGTTGAAGCTGTTTCCTGGAAAGCTCAAATCAAAGTGGTCAGGACCATTTGTGATCAAAAGTGTATCACCACATGGAGCGGTGGAGTTGATAACTCCAGAAGGGGACAGAACTTTTAAAGTGAATGGGCAAAGACTTAAGCCCTATCTCGGAGGTGACCTACCAAAAGAAAGGGTAGGACTGGTACTGGCGGACCTGTAAAGGTTGCTTGAAGTCAAGCTAGTGATGATAAAGAAGCGCTTGGTGGGAGGCAACCCACTGTTTTCAGGTACATTTTTTTCAGTATAAAATAATAAAAATAAAAAAAAATGTGTGTGTGAGTGAGAAAAGAAAAAAAAGAAGTTTTGGAAAATCGTAGCACGATCTTGTAGCATCGTGGCACGATTTAACAAAATCGTAGCACGATCTTGTAGCATCGTGGCACGATTTAACTCAGAAGCTGAGCAATTTCTTTCGTAAAAAATCGTAGTACGATTTTCACATATCGTGCCACGATTTTTAGTCAATTGGAAGTCAACATTTTTTTTCTAAGTATCGTGGTACAATGGTTCTAAATCGGACTACGATACTTGAGGCAGCAAGATTGTTTCTCTCGTAAAAAATCGTGGCACGATACGGTCAGATCGTGCTACGATATTTGAAAAAATTTTCAAAAACTGACCGTTACAGAGAAAATCGTAGCACGATGGACTGGCATCGGAGCACGATTTCCTCTGTTTCTATTTATACCAGAAAATTTTTATGTTGTTCTCATCACAATCTTTAGCGAAGCTCTGCCAAATTTTTCCCAGCACACGCCTTTTCTTGCTTAGCCACTCATCCTTCATCCCTCCAAACATTACTACTCAATCATCTTCATTCTTAAACAATCCACCACATCAAAACCCATCAATTTCACTCAAAAATCCACAAAATGGCACCCAAAACTTCCAGAAACACTAACCTTGCTAAAAGAAGAAGAGGAACTGACCCAGAAGCCACTTCATCCATCCCTCCTCCTAACCCTCCTACCCAACCTACACCTTACCGAAGATTTGAATCTGAAGAGGCAGAAGAGAGGTATCAAGCGATTAAGGAGTTTGATTTTATAGGGGAAAGGGGGTTTGATTTTGTGAATTTGACTGAGCACAGGACATTTGAAGCAACCATTGGGGCGAAAGGATGGGAAGGTCTAAACAAAATGGTGACGAAGTCAAGCAACAAGTCAATTGCATTGGAATTCTTTGCCAATGCTTTTGACCAGAAGCAGCAGGAGTACGTATCTGAAGTGAGGGGAAAAAAGATAGACTTCAGCCCTCACAACATTAACCGGGTTTTGGGTCTGAGAGTGCCGGAGGTTTGTGATGTAGAGAGGAGAAGGTTACCTCAAAATTGGCCCGGAAGTCAGGAAGAGTGGGATGAATTGCTGGTAGGATTGATGAAGGAAGGGAAGGGGTGGAGAAGAAGAACGCCTCAGAACAACCCTCAACGTTTGGACACTGCTGATTTGTTGCCGGTCCCTCCAGCATGGGCCTCTTTCATCTTGTCTACGATAGTCAACACTTCGGCAGCTGCTGAAATGATTACCTCGCGAGTCTTCATCCTTTTGGTGCTGCTTTCTGAGTATGAGCAGATGAATGTGGGGCAGCTGATGGCCAAGAATATGAAAGACCTGGTCCATACCAAAAATACCACTTTGGGGCATAGCTGTCTGATTAATTTCCTGTGTGAAGAAGCTGGAGCAAGGGGGTATATGAGAGAGTTGAGAGGAGCAAGGGGGTTCCGGCTGAACCAGAAGGACAATCTCAGCAGCAGCAGCAACCTGAAGCAAATTATCCGCCACTTCACCCTCTGATGGCAGACTACATGTTTGGTGCAGCAAATTGGATGGAGGAAACTTCTGCCCAACTGTATGTGGAGCCTCCACATTTCTCCCAGCGCTTTACTGAGGCGTCTGCCTTACACAGAGAGAAGCCGAGAGGTTCTTTTGCAAGATTTGGCACCAAGGATAGGATGAGAGCTTACTTCAGGGAGCAAAGGGGTAGAGCTTCTCGGAGGGAAGAAGAGATTGAGGCTGACTTTGACCAGGGGGTTGATGAGGAGCTTGACGACTTGTTGGGGGGCCACGTTGATGCACCTGGGTTTAACCCAAGCTTGTTTTAATCTTGTTTTTGCTCGCATTTGTTTTAGCAGTACTTTTTGTTTAATTTCTTGGTCTGTAATATTTGAACTTTGTAGTGTCTGTTTGTGTAAACTTGCTATTCCCCGCTGTTTGTAATTAAATCTGCACTTGTTTTTTATTGACAAACTTTCTTTTCTCTTGAGGTTTACCGGTTTAGTGACAGGTTGTTTTCACCAATGGTATTTTTGGAAGTTCAAAGGAGGTAGATGTGTGCATGATTTTGCAATGGTGAAGTGTACGGCCGCTGGATGTTTAGGTAGCCACAACTTCCATATACCTCAGCTTGTAAGTTCCATAGCCACATTTTATTTTTCAATTTTACAAAAATGAGTGTTCCATGTTGGTGCTATTTCTAGGGCTTGCGATTTTTCTTTATGTCAATTGGCTATATCTTATACACACTAAGGCAAAGTGCTTGTACCTTGAGCCTTTGAAGCCAACCTGTTGTTGTGTTGAATTATCCTTTTTCAAGCCAAGTTGAGCCGATAGGTTAGACCCCTGTTTCGGTGATAAACCATGTTACAAGCCTAGAGACCTTAGAGTATGTAACCCAATTTATTTTGGAGTTAGGCATTGTGTATATGTGTTTACTCTTGTTCAAAGTTCAAGTTTGGGGTTGCTCTTGGAACTAGCAACACTTTAAGTTTGGGGTAGGGGTACTAGAGAACAAGAACTGAAAAGATCACTTTTGTCTCATAAAAAAATGAAATGAAAAAAAAAAATAATAACAAGTTGAACTCAAAAATCAACTTACAAAAAATTGTGAGACTGATGCATTATTGTGAGTTCTCTAGACCTCTTGTTGTGATAAAAAAAAAAAAAAGATTTGTTCCTTTATGGTTTGTGGGGGGTGTTACTTGCTCAAATATGTAGGATTTGCCTAACTCCAGTTGTGTTTGATTTAACCTACTTCCCAAATTATCCCACCTTTAACCCTAGCCCCATTATAACCTTAAAGTCCTTAAATGTGTGTATTGTAATATATCTTTGATTGATGTTTAGAAACTTTGCAAGTCTTGGTAATATAGTAGTCGGCATGTCGACTGTGTGAACCTTGTAATATCCATATTGTTGCGAGAAGTTGTGGGGTGGATGTATAGCAAGCTAGTTAGCACATCAATTGCTAACAAGGAGATGAACTTTGAATTATACCATTGGTGAAGAAACTGTTGTTTTACTGGTGAATTTCATGTTTAAAGTTTGTTCCTTGAGGACAAGTAACGATGCAAGTTTGGGGTTGTGATGACACTTGGTCATATTTTATTTTCTTTAGCAAGTTTTATACTGTTTTAGTTGAGTTCAGATGATTTTGTGTGGGTAACAAGCCTCAAAAGAGCAGTTTTTATGATCCCTGGGAGCAAAGAAATCGTGCCACAATTTGTAGTATCGGAGCACGATTTGGAGCAGTTTTGAAGAGTTTTGGTTCATAAAATATCGGAGCACGATGGTTTCCAATCGTGCTACGATTTGAAGGCGCGTCAGGCTTGAATTTGAATTGATTGAAGAAATCGGAGCACGATTTCTTACCATCGGAGCACGATGTGTACGTTTCTGAAATTTTCCTATAAAAGCCAAAACCATTTCTGAAGCAAGGGTTCGATTTTGGAGAAGAAAAACTGACGTTTTTGGAGCTGGAGATCAGAGCCAAGGTGGGAAACCATCAACTACTCATAGCCGGTTCTTCAATTCATGTAATGAGTCGTCAAATTGAGTTAGTTATTTGTGCTTTAGCCATGAGTAGCTAAGTTAATTGTGATTAGGTCTTGCGATGAATTTGTTCTAAGCTTGTTGACATGTAATCTGTAACTCTGAATTTTATGAATGTTAATCTAGTTTATTCAGTATGAATTGTGCTTAATTAATGCTTTTATGATTCTGACCCAATATAATTGATTTGAAAGATTATTTGACTATTGACACTAGCTTATAAACTTTGACCTATTTATACTGAACAACTTATCGGGCAATCTAGGAATGGAACGTTGTTAAGTTGTGACATTGGATTAACGGACTTAAAAACCTTTGATGATTATAGGTTCACCTAAGGAATTAGGGAATTATAATTAGAAAAGAGGGCTTTTAATCAAGGGATTGATCTAAGCTAATTTTGTTAATCGTCTTGAACTAATTGACACTAATAAGATTCAGAAGCAGATTACTTATGAGCGGCGAATAGATGATTCGAAAGACCTAATCCCTTCTTCATCATAATTTGAAATCCACTTTTATTTTCAGTTATTTATTCACTATTGCAACCAAAACCTATTTGCCTAAGGCAATCCCCCTCATTTACATATCCTAAATATGAACACCATTGCTAAATTGAAGTCACAATAACGAATTTATTTATTACTCCGATTTGAATTAGTACACTTGCTAATTTACTATCATCGACAACATGACTTGGATTTTCCAAGTAGTCTATGAATGGTTGTCTCCAATCATTTTCTACTATGATATTCTCGGCCATTATATGGTATAATCTGTCCTTTTTACGGTGAAGAGTTCGATATCTTATAACTGGAAGTGATTTAGGCCAGCTCATTAGCCTCCTGATAAACTTCTCTAGATACGTGTTCAATTGTGATGTCATCAAATCTTTTAAATAATTCAATATCCATTTTAGAATAGTCAGACAAATTATGACTAACATGTTTATATTCTTGTCTTATTTGTTTAACTACGGATTGAGAGTCTCCAAGAATGTTTATATTCTTTTCTTTTTGGTCTTTGGAGGTGGCATCTCCATAAAGACTTTAGTCTTGTTCTTGTTGACCTAAATTTCTTTCTTGTGGACCAAGAATCCCAAAAACTTCACCACATATATGGTGAAGCCACATTCCTCCAGATTCATATTAAGTTTTTCCTTTCTCATTCTTTCAAATGATTACCTCAAATGCTCTAAGTTTTATTCTTGACTTATAGACTTAGCTTTACTATCACATTGTTGATGTAATCTTCTATGAAATTTGCTTATACCGTGTCTGGACGTCCATACAACTCAGAAGTTTGTTCCCTAATATTGCACAAACAACCATGTTGGCCATCAACATCGCGTATTCATCTTTAGGTATTGCATGAATCAGATTCCTGAAATTGACACACACATATAACTTACCATTTTTATTGATGAGTGTAACTACATTTCCTAACCATTTGATACACGTTTTTGTTCTGATGAACTTAGCCTTCAACAATCTTTCAGTGTCCTATTTAACCTTTTAAAATACTGTGGGAACAAATCATTGATTTTTTCTGATGTATCTTCTACATATAGTTTATTTTCTTCTTTCTTCCCTATTTTCAAATCCTAACGGGACATCATAGATATTATAATTTGAAATCATGTCATCATTGATCAGCCTCATCTCGGGCTGACAACCTCTAACATGAATGTATATCATTTATATTGGGTAATTTGTTACTCCAAATTGACTTGAATGGCAAGCACTAACTGCATCTCTATCAATTACTCTTTCTCTTGAAGTGCATCATGTTGATACATGACGAGTAAATCTTGAAGTCCATGTGCAACTGCTACATATAGAATGGAATATAACTAGCATTCAAGATTTATACTTGACCTTGGTAATCCCATCCCATATGATTAATTTTTGATGTACTATTATGGAATAGCTTAAGTCTCGTGAATTATATCTCATCCCAATAGAGCGTTGTAAATGGACTTAGTTGGTGTCACGATGAACATACTCCCTCCTTTGTCCTTATTTATAGGGGTAGTTTACAAAAAAGTTTTGTCTTTAAATATAAGATCATATACAAATTCCTAGATGCATTGATTACTCTTTTTTCAAATATACCTTTGTTAATACTATCAATTTGTCTTGGTATATGAAAAGTTAATATTAAATATATATTTAATTAAGGTTAATTTAGTAATAATCACATACGTTTGAGACAATTTTATTACTCCAATAATTTTTCTTAATACACGTGATTTTTGTAAACTACTCCAATAAAAAAAAGATTGAGGGAGTAGTTTTTTTTCTTGGATCATGTTAACCGGTGCCCCCGGGGCACTGATTAAGGAAACCAAAAAAAGAAAATTTTAAATTAAAAGTAATACTTTTTAGACTTTTAATAAGTTGACTGCACAAGTTTCAATGTGATATTACTATATTTGCTTCCTTAACCAGTGCCCCGGGGTTAACATTTCTCTTTTTTCTTTCTGCTGCTCCCACTTTGAGGTTCAACATTTATACTATGTCGATCAAATAAGCTTTCCCATTGAAATTAGTAATAACCACGTTGGTGGTCGTCAGATCTGACTCCTCTTTGTCTTTTTTCAAGTCTAAATTAATGATGCCAAAGTGGATGATATGATATTGGATTGTGCTCATCCCTTTTTGAATTTACCACTCAGTATGGAGTGGTCAAATTCATGAAAAGTCTTTTATACTTAATAAAAGTCGACATTTAAATTTGATTGAACATGTTCTCATCATTCAATTATTCATTGATATGTCATAATTTTATATTAATTTATTTTAAAATAAATGTAAATGTTAAACTTTTTTTAGAGGGTATCGGTAACCTACCAAACTTCGGTATACCTAAAATTTACCTTTAGGTTTAGGAAAAAACAACAATTATAAGCTTTTCGGCCCATGTTGTTAAAAACCTTGTTGGCCCATGCCACTTCTTTTAAATTAATTTATCGTTATCTTATTCACAATGGCAAAGATGGTTGTTTCCTTCATTTAGAATTATATTAAGAAAATTTTACCGCATTGTCACTTGCCAGATTATTATATAATAACATAATTGTGCCATTCTACCAAAAGAAAATATAATTGTGCCACCTATATAGAATAAGAGAACCGTGATGTAACGCAATACATGTGAGGCACATGATATGTAGTAAATTACAATTACAATACAATTATCTACTTGCTAAATGCATTTGATTTTATTAATCGTTATCATATAAATCTAATTCAATATGCTTGGAAAATTCCAAGTAACCGACCATCATAGACTATTTATATAATGAACTAAATGTTTGATAAAAAAAATATAATGAACTTATGACGCTAACCGATTTCATTGGTCTAATGTTATCGTTCAACAAGAAACTAAAGAATTCCCAACTTCTGGCAATGGGTCTATATCTGGTTTGGCTGTTATAGCAATATTTGTATCATTCAATATTCAATGTTCCCCTGTACTGTCACTTCAGCAATATAATCAAATACATTCAATAAAAAAACACCATATATATAATATTTTTTTCTTTTGATGAAACAATATATATAAACTAATACTTCTTTGAAAAAAAATACTACATCTAATAGAGTGAAATCATAACAAAAGACTTGCAAGAAATTAAAGAGTTATTCCCATCCCTAGCTATGTTTGAAATACCATCCAATAAATTTGGAATCCGCTTCGGTCTCGTTAGTCAAGCCTCAACAATAGAGGTTTGAAAAGGTTTCAGATGCCGCAAATGATCTTGGTTGATCGAAAATTTAAGTTAAAACCATTAAGATTGTTTATAAACAATCGTTTTTAACTCACTAATGTGTCTTTTAACTAAGAACAAAACCCTAGAAACTTAAATTGGTGTTGTCTGTGAGTAAGTGTTTTTAAGTCACATATGAGGGTTAACTACCCTTTAATTAGCATTGATTGGGGACTATTTTTTAGTACAGTAAAAAGTCTCACATTGTTTAAGAATCGATATTAAAAGGTAGTTTATAAACACATCATCAACCCTCTAAGACTCCCTTTAACTAAGGATAAAACTGTGATGAGAATTTACACAAAGATCTAAAATGGATAATACCTTACTTGAAATCGGAACAAAATCATTATCAAGAAATTCAGTAGAAAAAAAAAACAGAGAAAAATTATTTTTCAACCCTACTTGCTTCTCACGTGCCCTCCACTTTTTCATTTTACCCATGTTCGGATTATATAATCCGAATCATTTCACTTCAAGAATGACACAATGTTGCGTGATTTGGGTTATGAGTGTTTTGAAGCGGGATAAAATTGTTTTCTATTCATGTGTAATTAATCCTTTATATATAATATATATTTCTTTATTCGTATGGCCCATGTTTAACATGGTCACTTGCGTATAGCCGTATACCATTCAACTGGCAATCGCAACGACCTTAGATGCACCTATTCTAGTAGTGTATGAATGTTCACACAACCGTGTTGAAGGAATTCTAGTCACAAAAATGTTTTCAACTGTGAACGGCCAAAATGATATATAATAACTTAAAAAAGATATTGAACATAGATAATTAGATATGAGATATCCTATCATTAACTAAAAGATATTCATAATGAAGATCAACTAACATGTGAACATTATATATGCTGCAGTTTTATTAATTAGTATATATTATATAGTATTGGTTCCGGATAAAATAGTGAGGGTATAACTTCTATCATATTCAAAGTGTTGCATTTTATTTACCTAACAACATTTTAAAATAAAAAAAAAGCCAAACTGGATTTTATTGAATCTGCAGGCCGCAATACCCTAAACCAAATGATAGGGATAATGATAGTTTAACTTATGTAACATGACATGAATCATGATTTTGTCCCATTGTAGGAAATTTGTATATATGAAGCAGGTGCTATGATACCATGTTTGGTGAGTTTGACCAATGGCTAAAGCGAAAGCAGTGCCTAAAATTGTGTTGTATCTAATAGAGATATCATAGATATACAGAGATTCTCTTTTGTTATTTACTAGACTCTAACCCATGCGATGCATGAGTTTTTGTAGAGTTTCATATATAACTATCAAATTGGTTATATTATTATTTTTATAGTTACATTCAATATTATGTTATCAAACTACTTCAAAAAGCAACAAAAACAAAAGATGGACTGCAATAAAAATGTCAAATCAAAGAAATATATATATATATATATATATATATATATATATATATATATATATATATATATACACAAAAGTTAGTTACACTTAATCAATCAAATTAAAAAAATACAATGATTAACTCAAAAATAATAGATGAAATAAATGGGTATTGTACAAACGTATTACAACCGAAATCTAAAACAATCTAACATCACAAAACTGGTCACTTTGGTAATCAAAATTATTGAAGGTGTGCTCCAGCATCCGATATATTGCCATCATAATAAGTTTCACCTTTTCGAGCTTTCATATATACTGTCAATATTAAGAATCTGATTTCCAAAAACAACAAATATGTTAAAAGAAAAAGAGTAAAAAAAAAGGAATAATCTTACAATATCACACTGAGGCGCCGCTAAAATATTTCATATTCACTTTGAGGCTTTTATAAACACAATCTGCAAGTTCAAACTAAGAAAACAAAAGACACAATGGGATCCACAAAAAAAAGTATTTTCAAACCATTGAAAATTATGAATTTTATTGATGGAAAAGTGAAAGAGAAATCACAATTGGGTGGAATTTGATATTCCTACGGTAAAATCTCTCTCCAGGTTCTTCTCACTTGTCTCCTTGCTTCTTCTCTCCACAACTCTAGTCCTCAATAATATTTTAATAGTGGGGTTAATGCAAGATTTTACAATTTCGGGGGGGTCTTTGCCTATTTACTCTTTGATTAATTAAATGTATGTTTGGATTCGCTCTCATATAATTGTTTTTGAGGAAATTGATGGAGTTGTATATAGATGCTACTCGACGTTCCTTTTTAATTGTAACATTTTGATATTTTACACAGATCAAGACAATCAATAAATGTTACTATTTTTTATACTATAATTTATCTCTTTCCCATAATAACCTCATTTATTTAATATCTTATTTTATATATTTATTTTTTGTAATAAATAATTAAGGATAATATTGGTAAAATAACATTTAATATTGCATTGAACTTTGAAAGTAACAATTAAATTGAAACAAAATTTTTCTACAAAAGAAACACTTAAAAAAAACGGAGGGAGGTCTTGCTAACCGGTGCCCTAGAGTACGGGTTAAGGAATCCTCACATAAAATTTTTGCCTTCAAAATGTGAGGATTTAAGTTTATAAAAACTTATTTGTTTTGGTTCCTTAATCGGTGCCCTTAGCCACTAGTTAACATTCTCCATATTTTAATAAAAGAGAGATGAATTATAGATTTGTGTATTTGAATCAATGAATTTTTGAATTAAAAACTAAAAACAATATGGCAAATTATTTTATGGGTCATTTATCTTATTTGTTTGTAACAGTTGATTTCTTTATCTTTATTTTTGTCTCGTTCAAATCCTTTATTTAATTTCTTTATAACACTTGAGTCATTTATCTTATTTTTTTGCACTGTTCAAATCCTTTATCTGATAAAAGGTGTACAAGTTAGTCATTTTCCCATTTTTTTATTACAAAAAAAACGTTGAGGTGGCTGAAGGTGAGAAAAACACAAGAAGGGGGTTGAATTGTGTTGACTTTTTCTTTCTCAACAAAAAACTTAGAGTTAGTTCAACTTCTGAACTTTTATCAGAGTCTGAAGCTAAATTCAGAGTTAGGATGCAGCGAATTGAAAGTAAATGAGAGAGAGAAAGACACAAGCAATTATCCTGGTTCCTTCCACAACCCGGAAGTAGTCCAGTCCCCTTGTTACTTACAAGAGATTTTTCACTATAATCCAAATGATTACAAAAAATGTTCAAGTATACAAGCAAGAGACTTCCAAATGCTCAAACACACAATAAGAGACTTCTGATTATTCAAGCACACAAGCAAGAGACTTCTGATTGCTCAAGCACAAAAGCAAGAGACTTCTAAACAAACAAAGTTACAAAGAAATATGTTTGAGTTGAACACTTGATATACTATCAGTGATGTTCACAAAATACAACACAGTTTTCAGACTCTAGACTTAAGAAATTCTAAGATAAGAAAGTTTGTAAGAATTTCTAAGTAATTGATGCGTATAGAATTTGGCAGAGTATTGACACTTTTCAGAGTCTTGTAATTTCTTATGTTTCTTCAAGTCTTCAGTCATTTATATAGAGGAGTAGAGAGACGTTGAGAATGTGTCAGATCATCAATAGAGTCGTTTGAATTGGAGCTTGATCCAACGTTGATTTGTTCCTTGATTTGGACTGCGTACCATGAAGAATAACGTTTGAATCCTTTCCTTAAAATGGATTGAATGTTTTGTCCAAGGAGACAAAGTTGCAGAGAACACTTCTGATTCTGAGAAGTTGCAGAGGTCGTGGTTGTACTATGTCTTTGATGACAGTGACACCAGTTGACTTCTGATACTTCAGAGTCTGTGTCTTCAGCTTCTGATCCTCAGCTTCTGATCCATCAACTTCTTATCCTTCAGACTTCAGCTTCTGATCCATCAGCTTCAGACTTCAACTTCAGACTTGCAACACAAGCTTCCAATAAAATATTTCCTTGCTTTTAAACTTGCTCCTTGAGAACCAAAACTTGATTTATACTTAAATAATTTTAGTCTATGGTCCTGCACACTTGAAACAAGTATTAGCATATCCAATTTTCTTTCTAATACCTTGTTAGCATCAAAACTCAAAAGAGACATTGTTTACACATTTTGTTCCAACAGTGGCTTGTCGGCGTATGATATTAGTAATAGTTTTTATTATAAATTATTTTTATTGTAAAAAAAACTCAAAAAAAAAAAACAAATATTCATCTTCTTCATATGTTCATGATCTTCACCATCATCAGATTTTTCATCAAACCCATAAAAATCAAATTAAAACATCAAGTTGTATTGTCTCAACTCAAAACATAGAAAACACCAACCCTAATAATCAATTAATCATATCAGGCTAGCCTCATCAATGTATTTTTTAATAAAAATGAAAAAAATGACTAACTTGCAAACATTTCAAGAGATAAAATATTTGAATGAGATAAAAAAATAAAAGACTAAATTGTTATAAATAAATAAGAAAAAAGACCTCTAAAATAATTTTGTCTATACCTTTAATTATACTTTATCTGTCCTTAATTATAAACACTCTTCAGAAAAGAAAAAAATTTATCCATTTTCAATAAATATAAGCCATTATATAAATACTTCCCTGCTCCCCATTTTCGCCACCCAAAATGTTGTCCACTACAGTCCCAATACCTTGTGTTAAGAGAGTTTTGCTTTCTCATTGTCTATGTCGCCACAAATTGCTACCGTTTTTGCAGGACTCAATAAGAGTAAAAAATAACCAAATTTATATTATTTTCAATCAAATAGAATGTTCAAAAAATTAACCATAAAATAATATACATAAAATATTAAAATATTATTGTGATTCTTGTGATAATAATAAACATAACATATAAAATAAATTTATAAATAAGTTGTATGAAAGACAACTCAAAGTTAAGAGAATTCATTTTCTTTCCTAAATAGTAAATAGGACGGTCCATGCAAGGATCTCTGCTTATATATTCAAATTGACATTGTTACCCTAACCTCCATCCTAAGAAGCCCTGATATCTGATATGACACGGATACGCTATTGTCATACCCCATTTTTTGTCTCATATTTTTTCTTTGTCTTATATTATTTCATCATTTATTACTTTTTATTATTTCATTTTTGTTATTGGATTTTATTTACATTTTATTTACATAAGCATTACCACCTTTATTAACATTGTCATTATCCTTATTAATACCATTACTTTTGTATTTTTATTATTATCCTTTTATCAATATTTTATTATTATTATTATTATTATCATTACCTTTATTTATTAATTACTAATATCATTAACTTTTTCATTTTTTATTATTATTGCCATTATTTATTTTCATTATCATTTTCATTACTATTATTGCCATTATCCTTATTATTATTATTGTTATTATTATTTATTCATTTTTACCTTTTATTTTATTTTAAAAACAAAAAATCAAAAAAAGGGGAGTTCGCAGTGCGAAGTGACCTTCGCACTGCGACCTCTGCGATTTTTTCTGCAGAATTTTATTTCTTGATTTATCCTTTTTGTTTTCATTTGTAATTGTTATTATTAGTATTATTATCTTTGTTATTGCTATTTGTGGCTGAAAGGATGCAGCAAAGCAAGAGTTAATGTGTGACATTAAAGGTAAAAGGAAAGAAGGATTTTCTTCCAACCTAACATGTGCTCAATCAAATTGGCTGCCCTTGGTCAGCTCTTGTCCCTCCCAATTGACCTATCATCCAACCTGAGCTTGTCAGCCAGCTGCTTGATCCCTTTCCTTCCTTCTTTCTTCACCAAAACCAGTCAAACTCAAGTGGTTTTGCTTGCAAAAAAGCTGTTTGAGCTGCCCTGTTTTCAGCTGGATTTCTCCTCCCACACACCAGCCCACATGCTCATTTTGCTTCCCCCAATCTCCCTGTACATGGCAGTACACGTTTTCATTGCTTGGCCCTCCAAGATTGCAAGGATTGATCCCAAGAATCACACAATTTCAAGCTGCCCTGTTTTTCAGTTTTTTCCATCATTACCTTCCAGAATCAGCTGGATTTTGTGGCTGAAATCAGTCAAGGTCTTGACCTTTGGCACAAGGCAAGTAACTTCTATCCTTTAGAATTTAATGCAAAGCCATTTAGCCTGGATTTAGCCCACAAATCAGCTAGGATCTAGAGATTTGCCATCATTGCATTGGATTGCATTTTTGCCTATAAAAGGAATGGCAAGGCACAAGGATTAGAGAGCACTGAAACATTACACTGAAACAACATTGATACACACACAATACACACGAAATTCACACCAAAATCCATCACATTGCAGCATCAAAACAGTTCATACCCAAGAAAAGCAAATTAGAGTTCATTGTCCATAACCTCTAACAAATCAACCAAGCCACTTTCAACCTCTTGCACAAGCATTGCTAGGAGTTCTGTAAGTCTCCTATAATCTTTATCATTCATCTTGCTTGCTGTTTGCATCATTTATCTTGTTCAATTTCATTTTGTGCACAAAAACCCCTCTTGAAACTCAAAAGGAATCTCAAAGTGACCAAGCCTAAAAACTGAGTTTTTACACTCCTTTTTTTCAATTTTTGCAAAGCTTCTTAACCCCCTTTAGGTTCTGAAGCTTGCTCAGGAGCAGTTTCTGAACTTCTGTTCAGAAACAACTTCTGAGTTCAAAATTTCGCATACTTTGCAGAGCAAAGTATGTTCGCAGTGCGACCACATCAGAACCTGACTTCGCAGAGCCAAGTTCTGGTTGCTCTGCGAAGTATGTGAAACTCAGAACATGAATCAGGCTTCCAAATGCCAAATTTTTGGGGTTCCAACCCTTGATTCAGAACCTAAAGAGGGTTAAAATCATTTTTGTTCAAACCATATCCATAATCATGCACAACTTTGGAAATTTTTACAAGTTCATGCATTTAATTTTGAGTAACTTGTGAAACAAGTTATGTTCCTAAATTTTCAAAACCATGCTTGAGCAATAAGCTAAGTTCTTTATTTTCAAAACCAAACTTGAACAACCATGTTGTTCATGATTTTCAATCCAAACACGAACTTAAGCCGAGCTTGCTCACTTTTTCAAAACCAAACTCGAATTGAGCCGAACTTGTGCATTTTCCAAATTTGTGCATGTTTTTATGATTTTTGTTCATCTTTCAAACTTGAACAAACACTTGTTCTTAAGTTTCAATAACTTAAGCAACAAGTAATGTTCATGATTTTTAATAAACTCGAGCAACAAATTTGTTCATGTTTTCTTTTCTTTAAGTTTCCTAAACAAGTGCTTTGGTTCCCTTTGAGATTCCTTAGAGTTCCACCAAAAACCAAACTTGAATGAAACGGGAATGGCTTGACGTATGTCTCCCCAAACCTCGGTTGCACGAATGCGTGACGTATGTCTCGTCGCTCGGGCAATCGTCATTCCACCTTTGACGCGTCTAGCACGCTCAACCTTCCTTTGGTCCTCGTGGCCATTTTTAACCTTTTCTTGGCCCTCGTGGTCAATCCGAACCTTTCGCGCCTTTGCGCGTTTATTTTCAATCATTTACGCCTTGCGCGAGTTTATTGCCTCTGTGCGTCTGTCTTTTATTTTCAACCATTTACGCCTCCGTGCGTCTGTCTTTTATTTTCAAGCTTTTTACGCCTCTGTGCGTCTGTCTTTTATCTTTAAACTTTTTACGCCTCCGTGCGTCTGTCTTTTTATTTTAAAACATTTACGCCTTGCGCGAGTTTATCGCCTTAGCGTTCGTCGTCTTTATCATTTAAACATTTTACGCCTCTGTGCGTCATCAAATCTCTTTTTATTAAAACGAACCAACATACAAATTTTTTTAACCAAAGAACTACGTACGCTTTGAATTCTCCAACTACCGGGAGATACGTAGGAGCAAGATCGACATCTTGTCAAGCCCATTAATAAAAAACCTTTTTTTTTCCTTTCGTTTGTTTTTATCTCTTTCTTCACTTCACATTATATTTTCTTTTTTTTTTTTATGTTCAAAACACGCAAGTAAAAACTTTCGAAACATTTTAAGCCTAAGCCGACTAAGAGGTTCCCGTTGAGTACAACGGATGTGAGGGGTGCTAATACCTTCCCCTCGCATAATCGACTTTCGAACCTAAAATCTCTTTTTCAAAGGTAATTTCGAACTTTTTTTCCTTTTCTCCCCGAAAAATTAAAAGTTCAGTCGTGATTTAAATTTAGTGATTCAACGCTTCCCAATAGCTTGATACCCGAAATTCGACGCGACAAAAATGGCGACTTCACTGGGGATATATATCTCTGGATGCGTTCGTCGCCATTTTTTCACAAAAATGGCGACTTCACTGGGGATCATGCATAAAACACTTTGTTTTTGTATGACGAGTCAAGCCTATCTCAGTCGGCTTTTAGGCTAATTTGTTTCATTTTACTTGCGTGTTTATATCTTCTTATCATTATTTGTTTTTATTCTTTTGCTCTACATTTACATATATCATTTGGCTTCATATTTATACATATCAATTGTGGGGTTACTTGAGCGATGTTACTCCACATTGTTCGGGTTAATGCCGGACGTGTGAGGCTCTCTACCCGAGCTCGAGAGGAAACTAAGTTAGAATGGTGGTTGTGAGCGGAAGCCCGCGTTGACGTATGTCCGTGAGGTAGGATGCCAAACCCCGCTTAGAGGAGATTTTCACGTGGAATGTATTGAAGTCATGTGACGTATGTCCATCGACAACCTTACATTCCGTGTGAGATCTATGACTCTAGGGACCTCTTCTTAGGAAATCTCACCTTTAGAGCCTACACGTGAGGATGGGGGAAATTTTGAACATACATATCACACCCATGCATATCATACATTTACATTCATGGAAAATAATTTTCGCATACCACTTTGCTTTATATAGGAAATTAAAAGGAGCAACCAATATTAGCAAAAAGAATATGACCTCCAAAAGTAGAAATACGCTCGTTTTCAAGATCAAGGTCCCTAAAGTGGAAAGTTTGCTAGCTTTGAGTAGACGGCTCTCTTCAGTAGACAAGAGCAACTTCGAGGCAAGTTATGGGCTAATACTCGACCTCCTACCCGTGAAGATAGATTCAGTGGCTATAACCACTTTGGCTCAGTTCTTCGACCCACCTCTCCGGTGCTTTACCTTTCAAGACTTCCAACTAGCTCCAACCTTGGAAGAATTTGAGAAAATTTTGGGTTGTAGCATGAAGGATCATGGGCTTTATCTCGGTCCGGGAGAAGACCCTACTTTAGAGGCCATTGCCGAATCCTTGCACCTTAATGTTCAAGACATAGCACCTCAGTTGGAAACTAGAGGGAACACTAAGGGTTTTACGAGAAGGTTCTTGGAGACCCAAGCTCGGTTTTTGTTGGCTAGCAAAGAGGGGAAGGCAATCAACGCAATCCTAGAACTTTTGGTGTATGGAATAGTTCTATTCCCCAATATGGACGACTTTGTAGACCTTCCGGCCATAGAAGTATTCATGATTAAAAATCCGGTTCCCACCCTTTTGGCGGATTTTTATCATTCACTTTATTCAAGGCATGGACAAGGGAGAGGACGCACAATTTCATGTTGTACTTCTTTGGTACAAATTTGGTTGACATCCCACATGCCAAGGAGCCGAGATTTCATGGAAAACCGAGCGAAGCTTCAATGGTCGCTAAGAATGCTAGCTCTCACTGAGAAAGACATTCATTGGTTTTCTCCGGATTTAGAGGACCCGGAAGTCATCCTAAGTTGTGGGGATTTCCCTAATGTACCCCTCATTGGTACTAAGGGATGCATTAACTACAATCCGGTCCTCTCTCTTCGCCAGCTAGGCTATCCCATGGAAGACAAACCCGGTGATCTCTTGCTAGAACCTTTCTTCTTAAGAGAGGGAGATCAAGACCCGACCTTGCTAGAAAGAATCTGAAGGGCATGGAGCCAAGTGCGCAAAGGAAGGGTCGGCAAGAAGAATTGTGTGGCCAAGCCTCTATATACTCAATGGGTGAAGAAGAGGGTTAAAACGATCAAGCTACCCTTTGAGGTCATATTCCCTCTAAAACCTACCACACCTAAGCCAAGCATAACCGTTCCCAACAAAGAAGCGGAGGAACTCAAGGCTAAAATTCAAGAACTCCAAAGTAAAAATGGAGAGCTAGAATTAAAACACCTCCAAGCTTTAAGGGAAATCACTAGGACGAAGAGAGATCGAGATGAAGCAACAAATTCTCTCCTAGTGTTTTAGCCATATGAGTTTGGGAGCAAGAAAATGTTTTAGCCATATGAGTTTGGAGGCTTGATCATAGTGAGATTTTCTCCGCTAAAGGTGCTTATCATTTCCTGAGGACATGGTAGAGGATCCTTTAACCCTTCATGAGATTTGGAACAAATTGATTCCTTTAAAGGCTTCCTTTTTCTCTTGAAGACTAATTCAAAATCGACCTTCTACAAAGACCAATTTCATTAAAGCAAACTCTTCTCTTTGTCTTCTTGGTTGGCTATCATTCAGTTGTTACCATGAGTGTAGCTCTCTTACGTGTCTTCTCTCTTATGTGTCTCCACATCCAGAACAATAAGTTTGGAGACAATTAAGTACTTTTATTCGTCTAAAACATGCATCTAGATTGATTCAAGGTTTTAAAAATGGAAATGATAACAAGTGTTTTTAAGATATTGTTTAAGCAAAGACAGTAACTTTTACGTAGAAAATTATATAATCATGACTTTTATGCATTTAATTTATATTTTCAAAACAAACTTTTTTTATGAGTTCCTTAAATAATGTCTTTAGGACACTTGTTAGTACCATCCTTTAAAAATTGAGGGGAAGAGAAGTAGCTCGAAAAAAATCTTAGTTGTTGGTCCAACAAACTTGGATACCTTTACCAATATTTTTAAAGGATGTAGCAATTGTCACCTTGTAATATTATTTAAACGAATGTTATAAATATTTTTCTTTTAACACTCACTCTCTTATTTGGTAAAACTCAAGTGGATCCCACCACTTTATGTGAGCAAATTTTAAAGTGTAGAATCCACGTTAATTTCACTCAATAAGAGAATAAATGTTAAAAGAGTGCTAAAAATTTTGTTCTTGGCATTTCTCACCACCATTGTTTCTTGTGCTGTGCTATTTGATACTAATTAACCCCTCTTAAATGCTTTAAATTAATCACTCCATCTCATTATAAGTTTCCCTTGTGCAATATTTCTATGTCTAAAACTATTTGTTTGTTATGTTAACATTTTTCTCCTTGTCGGGACTTGAACACTGAACTTTTAACTCTTCAACTCTTTAAAACTATGTCCTTTTAATATAACAATGCAACACTTGTTACTCCCTCCGTCCCAAATTGTATGTCGCTTTGGAAAAAAAATTTGTCCCAAATTATATGTCGCTTTACAATACCAATGAAACATTAATGTTATTTTTCCTATTATATCCTTAACTATTTATTACTCTATTTTTTTCAATTCTTTAATTTATCTTTTCCATACCATTTATTAAGGACAATTTTGTAAAACAACTTATAATATCTCTTTCCCACACAAAATTAATTATATTTCTTAATACGTGTGAAATGCCCAAAACGTCATACAATTTGGGACGGAGGGAGTAATTTTTTTTCATTATTAACCCTTATTTATTGTATTTCAACTCACATGACATAACTACTTCACTAACTACTATTAACAAGAGTATTGTGTGAATGAAACTTTTTAACATTGAAATCAATACAAATATTCATTATCTTATGAACTGTGCAAAACTTAAATAGAACACCTAAAATGAGACGAAGGGAGCAACATTTGTTTTTAAATTACTACTGATGCTGATTATACTGTTGTCTCAACTCCCAAAATTTATCCGACTAAACCAATCTCATACAGAATATACTAGTATACCATGGATTCTTTCAACAACAAAGCAAGCAGCGTTGATACCATAATAAACATTGAAACCAAAATCTTCATCACCAAAACTTAAACCAGGGTGTATATCCATGTAAAATAATTCATCAAAGTGTACCATAGATATGCTGTAATCAAAGAAATTCAGGAGACCAACACAGCTAACAAGATCCTTCAACTTTTAGAGATTCAAAACAGTAAACCAGCTTCTTTAAGAGCAACTTTATAGTCTTCAACACTTCTGTCTTTCACCTACATCCACAGTGACATTAACAAAATGATTTACATAAGATGCATATCTTCATAACCCTTTGCACATGCATACAAAGTGTTTGAATTTTAAAGATCTGATTTTCTGCATTATGCTGCATGGAATATCATAATTAAAATCCAAGTACATTATCAAGTAGCATACCTCTTTTATATGGGTGCCAAAATGTTCTTCGATCTTTGACATGGTCTTTTCATCCCTTTCACCACATATCAGGTTAAATACAGCCCCTATTCAATCAAATGTAAGAAAAACTTGGTATTTGCACCAATACTGAAAATATCATGCATAACTTACAGGGGAGTGAAATTACAATTTGACTTCCTTTAAAAAATGTTAAAATATAGGCCAAACAAAATACCAAATGCTAGCCCGGATCAAGGGTAAGATTGCCAAAGCATTTATAAAAAAAAAAAATTTCCCCTAGCCATATATCTAGTTGAAGTGGGGATCTTAGAACGCCAGTGGAACCCCCAGAATTGGACATATGGAGAGTGAAATTAAGACATTAATGGACGACTCTATCAGGTTTCGGATAAGCTCTAATACCATATTGGAATTTATACCTAACTAAACTAGCTCAAGGGAAATGATTGGCCAAATCTTATAATGATCGAGTACTTTGGTTATATCTCTTACCAATGTGGAATCTTTAAATATTGATAGAAACCCAAGAACGGGATAGTATACAATGAGTGTATTATTTCCTAAATGAGAATGATTACAAGAGTATCTTCTTGTAATCCCCAGAGCAAAAAGCATCTCAGAGATGAGATAATTCTCACTCTGCCCAACCCATAAGGTTCCTAACAGAAAATATGTTGAATGCCCAACCCATAAGATAATTCTCACTCTGCCCAACCCATAAGGTTCCTAACAGAAAATATGTTGAATGCACCCCCTCTTGCTATCCCACCAAAGCAGGGTCAATCAGTCCAACAAAGGGTCTGCAAGATTAGGTTGGTGGGACATGAAAATGCAGCACACAGAAATAATGTCCAGACACAGCCATATTTTATACACTTTGTCTAGAATTTATCGAGCACAAAATAACGTTCACTATCCACATATACAAGAAGTTTGAAATATTACTACTTAGATTAGAGAAATAATAGGACCGACATCTATTTTACAACCAATGAAACATGGTGGCAACAACAATGTTTCTTTGAGGAAAATAACACCAACAAAAGATTTGGGGTCAGAGTTTACTCTTACAATTAATATATGGAAAGAGCATGGCTAAATTACTACAATGTGAGATATATAATATTTGACTTAAACAAGCCGAACTCAAAATATTAACATGAAGCACACTTGTTACAGTAATATACTGATTTATTTATGATAACTACACACACAAGCAGGCAGTTTACTGCACAACACTAAGCAGGCAGATTTAGAAACTTACCCTTGCGCCCAAATCGCCCAGCCCTACCAACCCTGTGCAAATACACCTCATAATCAGGCTCTTGTTCATGGCCAGGGGTGTACTCCGCAGTGTACTTCAGTGGAAGATCATAGTTTATAACCAAATTAACCTAAACAATGCAATGGAAGGATGCATGAAGAAAAGAAAAAAGAGAGTTGAAGCACAGATAAAGGGAAGACACACGGAGATGGACCAAATGAGAACCTGTTGCTGATCAAAGCCCCGGGCAAGAACATCAGTCGATATAAGAACCTGAGTCAAACCATCTTTGAACTCTTTGACGATCTTGTCTCTATCAACATGTTCAAGAGCACCATGTATGGAAGTAACCTCATAGCCTAAATCAACAAGAGCTTTATGCAACATTTTCGCACTATTTCTAGTGCGCACAAATATAATAGTTTGCCCCACATTCTCTCCTATTTCAAATATATAATTTTTAATCACGTCAATCTTAGCAAGCTCATCAGGAACATGAACTTTGTACTGCTTTACTGCATCTAAAGATAGCTCCTCTTTCTTCACAAAAAGTTCATTATGCTCCTTCTTACCAACAACCCTTGTAGCGAAATTCTTGACAGTGTCATTAAATGTAGCAGAAAACAGAAGAACCTGCAAAAACACAAGCCAATCAAAATTTTCTTAGTAAATAAACAACACTGAAAAAGCAACTGTAACACAAGAGCAGACACAAACATTTGAAATCTTTACTTCTGATATGATTCTACTAGTTTCTATCTAGAAAACGAAATTGTATTAGTGAAGAACTAGATCAATAGATAAATGAAAAGCGCAATGCTTCCAGTCAAGGACGAATCCTCTTAAGCCCCAAGCTATAAGCCGAAATAGGAAAATACAACCAGAGGATCAATTCTCTGTTATATTCTTATAGAAGAAATTTCAAGAAACAGAAAAAATATGAAAAGAAAATGGAGCAAGCTCCTTAAAAGATGACAATTAGGAAAGCAAGGTCAAACAAGGTAATGCCGGCAAACTGATTAAAATAGAAATTGTTCCTCAGTACAGCCTAACCAACCGCCTATTACCACCATAAAATGCTCTGCACCCACCTTCGGTTATGCACCTCCTAAGTCCTAAATAATAATTCTGCATCCTTGCCTGATTTTCGTATCCTCTCATCATAGCAGAGTTGGCCAATATTTGTTTAGTTTCTTGCTATTAGATTTAATGTTGCTGGTCCACCAAAATCAATGGTTTTCTTGCCAAAACAAAAACAACTTTTTTGTACATATAGAGAAAGGATATTAGTGGATAACCCTAAATGTCTGACTCTGACCCAAAACTTGCAGACTTGCAGTCTCATCCCTTCTTTCATATATCCTTCTCTTTGTTTTATTGTGTCATGCTTTTCTTCACTTCACCTAATCTCGTATTTTGTTTTTGTACCTTCTTGTAAATTTTAATGAATATCAGCCATTTTATGAAAACTTCCCAATTGATCTCAACTGTGCAATTCACACTGGTTTTCACAATTTCCTATCAAATATATGATGTCACATCCAATTCAATGACAATTCCAATCTGAGGCCTTTCCCTGACCGAGCATGGGTCCAATTCATGGTAGGACGGGTCTAATATCGATAACAATGGGTATGACTAGCCAATGATTTAAACATAAAAGGTTGCGCTTTCAATTATACATCATCTCCCACCTTCAACTCCACTTCTCTTATCATCTGTTTGTAATTTTGTATCTTCACACTTTTTGAGCCTTGCAAAAGTTGGCCTTAAGGTCTACCAATATGGCATCCCTCTCAACTCATAACTGATTCAATCCGCCTCAAACACAAACAATAAGTGTGACAGAGAATAATATTTCACAACGAAACAAATTCCAATATAATACAGCAACCCACCAGCATCAAGCAGAAAAATATTCAATATTTGCACCTGATAAACTAGATCATATCTAGAAAAGAAATTGCACAGTTTAACAAAATCAGATCAAAAGAAATGAAAAAGCATTGCTCCTTGTTGAGTAGGGATGGGAATAGGTCAGGCCGGCCTAGCCTACGACAGGCCAGACAATGCCAAACTTTTTTCTTAAAAAGAGAAGGTTTAGGCTTTTTTAGAAGCCTATTTAGTTAGAAAGGTCAGGCCACGAGCCATAAAAAAAGCCACTTAGGCCAATCAGGCCGGCCTACTTACGTAAATATAAATAATATAGTTTATCACTAATATTATTATATTATATTTTGTAATTTGAATTAAATTATAAATTTGTTATCCTTTTCAATAATTTAAGTTTATTAGTATACAATAATTTTTCGCATATTTAAGTGTATTGTTATAAACTAAAATTGAAATATGATATAATATAGTCAAATTCTCTAAAAAATCATCTTAAATCAAAAAGGAGTTTAATCTCATTGATCTATTAGTTCACTAGTCTATTTAAACTTAGATCAAAATACTTATAAAAATGTTCATATGAAATAGGTTTTTAAACGGCCTAGCAGGCCACATGAGGCTTTTAGAAGGTCAGACTCAAGCCCAAAAAATAAGCCTATGATAGGTCGTAGGCCAGACTTAAATATCAGATGGAGGATAGTCAGATCACTAGAAGCAGAGAAAGACATAGAAAAACTATAAGAGAAACTATTAGAAAAGATTTAGAAATTAATAACTAGGACCAAAATATGGTTTGTGATAGAACATTATAGTGTAATTTGATCCATGTAGCCGACCTCGCTTAGTGGGAAAAGGTTTGGTTGTTTGACACATTATTTAATGAAAAATGATGATGTAGATGTTGCCTTATTCTACACAGCCTGTTCAGATTAAATCTATGCAATAATTTCTTGTAAGAAAGGAAATGTCACATACATGCAAGCACACTAAGCAAGAGAGAGATCAACAAACCTGACAGCTTGAATTGAAATTTTCTATTGCTTTCATTATCCTCAGAGAATCATCTCTAAATCCATCCTGCCACAGCACAGTTTTACAGTTATTAAGCAAATGAAGGCGGGTTATATTTAGCAACCGAATCCTGCTGAAAAATAAAGAAAAGGATAAAACGCATGACAAATTCAGTAAACCAAAACAATTCCCTGAACCAAAAACTGGATCCTAGTATGTCTTATATGTTTACTTCGAAGTTTTTGTTTTACTTGGAAGTAATTAGTAGCTAGAACTACATATAAAAAGATGTGTTGTTTAATAGCAACCTCTTCCCTTTATCCATATCACAAGGGGAGAGTCATCTTAATCTTAATATCTATAAAAGCACTTGCTCTTCAGGCATTTCTCATGCCATTTCTGCAAAGAGCATCCAAGTCATTCTCCGAGTGGTCCACCCAACAAATAACCAATCAGATAAGTTTTAAGCTGTTTGATAAGTGGTAAACCCATATGCAGATAAAACGCCCCTTAGCAATGCAACATCAGCTCTTAACGTCAGTACCTTTCCGTAGTCCATAAAAGTATTAGCACTAAGTTTGGGAGGAATACATAGGCTATGCATAGGTGATAATGTGGGGGTGGGTAGGGTCAAGATACGAACCAAATACTGCAAAGGGTCAGTTCAACTTTGTTTTAGTATGTCAGGAAAAGATGGATTGTAGGAGTTGTTGTTGTAGACTTATAATTTCAGTAGTTGTTGATTCATTTTAGTTGTCTCTTGTCGCTTTTAGAGAAATGTGGCGTATTAGCACTTTCCGTGTAATGAACCCACGAGGTTGATGGGTTACATTGTTCACTATGGACTCGTAAAGAAGGAAAGTGATACAGAATGCAGCTCTCCAGTATAACATGAGTAAAGCATGCAGTGGAATCTGAATTACAATATTAATGATGTTGTCATGCTTTGGAATTAAAATCAAGTTCCATGTCAATTATGTTGTGTCTGCTCTAGACTAACCAAATAACTACTAATGTTTGGGCCAGGTGTCTACTAGTGACATACTCAAGCATGTAAGCATATCCATAAGGTCTTGAAATGGTTTTAGTTTATGATAAATTTTTATACTTATGTTTCCTGTACTTTTATACAACTGTCTACACATAAAATAAGACTCTAGTCACCTTCCTTTCCTGATGTCCATCATTAGACATGTGTGCTTATGTTTACTATTCTACATTAATATATAATACCCAGCAAAACATCTGGCTGCTGACATTGTACTCCTAAATCATGCTGCAGAGTGGCAATTCCAAAAGGATACAAACTATTTTTTCACTACAATAAAACTATAACTTGTAACACACACAGTTCAGGTCCAAAGTGCAAACTTAACACACATTCATCATTATTCATCAGTATTCAAATGGCATGCGAAAAGGCCAATAAAAACAAAAGAACAATGAAATAAAAAGTGAAGCACAGAGTAAGTTTAGTTTGAAAGGAACTCTCATCAATGAAGAGTGCTTCTATTGTTGCAACTATTTGCAAGGTTAAAAAAACTCATTTACTAGTTGCAGAAAATTAGAAATCAAATAATAATACATTCATTGGTTAGTTTCTTCGATTAATAATTCCTTGTAGTTATCTATTCAACAATCCAGTCCGGGTATAACTAATACTCCTTGTACTTAATCCAAACGGGGTATAACTAATACTCCTAGTACCTAATTAATGAAAGATAGAATGGATGTACTTGTATGTAAGCCTAGTTAGCATGAAAAAGTTTACCTCATCAAGCATTTGATCCGCCTCATCAAAAACAAGAATCTTCAATTTTGTCACTCCAAGTTTCTTACCAGTAATCAAATTCTTAATTGTGCCAGGAGTACCAATAACAACCTGAGCCATAATAGGCGCCCTTTTTGATACCGGAATTGAATCCCTTCTGTCCATAGGAACTGCACATTCTGAGCTAATCCCCGTGTACTTCCCCATCTTACGGAGAACCTCAACGTTCTAACACGCAACACAACAAATAACAATCAGGCCACATTGTTCAACACAAGCTATTATGAAACCAGAATAATCAAATTAAATCAAACCAAAGAAAGGACTATTTGAATAACTCGTCTACTAGCATAAGCACTTGTGAAACTGTTTGAAAGAGCTTACGGAGTCAGCTTATGATATGTCCACATGTGATTTTCATCTTATTTCCATATGAGCTTTCAAAGATAGGATAGCTTTTTATATGAAAACAATATGACTTTATTCAGAGCCTGTTTGTTACAGCTTAATCTCCTTTTTTGAAAAATCAGTAATCACTTTTGGAAGGTTCCATCTGTTTGTTATGGATTCTTAAAAATTTAAATCTGAAAATAATCTAAAAATTGCTTCAAATGAGAAGTTGATTTTATTAGCTTATCTTAAAATCATTTTCTCATAACTGATTTAAGGGTGCGTTTGTTTTAGAAAGAAAAAAAAAATTGTCGTTTTGAAGTGTTTGTTTAAGATTTTTTTTCAAAAATCATTTTTGACTAAAACGAAAAGCTATTAGGATTAGCTTTTTCCAAAATCTATTCTTTTTTTCAAAAACAAGTAGGTAATACATGAACAAGTTCAAAATCATTATTTTTTTTTTAAAGTGATTTTTATGGGTAGTAAGCAAACAAAAATAGCTTCACACTTTCTTTAAAATCTCTAATTAACACAAAAGATATATATTTATTTAAAGCTGAAACACACACACCCTAATTTGAAGAAAAAAAATGATTTTGTTTTGGTAAACAAACACGAAACAGCTTCTGCTTTTTTAAAAATTTAACTCTTTCTATAATCTGCAGCAAACAGTCCCCTGATCTATTATAGATATAGCTTATACATAACACCATAAGCACTTAACTATGTTATTTATCCAAACAGGGCATAGAGAAAAAAACATCATCTAACCTGAATAGCTAACTCTCTAGTAGGACAAATACATAGAGCTTGAGGAGCTTGCAAATTGGGATCAACCCTACTAAGCATCCCAAGCACAAAACAAGTAGTTTTTCCAGAACCATTATGTGCTTGAGCAATCCAATCCCTATGTGGAGGGTTAAGAATCATGGGCAAGCTCTTAGCTTGAATTTTGCTAGGTTTTTCAAACTTCATCTCCACATATAATCCCTTCAAAAGCTCTGGCGAGAGTGATAATTCTTCGAACGTCGCGGCGGATGTGTAAGGAGTGTCTCCAGCGGTAACCTGCACCAAAATTCATAAACCCTAAGGCTTTGTTTGCGAGTTTTGAGGAGAGGGGAAGGAAAGGCTTAGGAGGGGAAGGGAAGGGAGGGGAGGGAAGGGGGAAAGGAGGGAAAGCCTTCCCCTTGTTTGGGAGTTAAAAACCCAACAAGAAAAGGAAATGGAGGGCTTATGTGATAATTTTACTATTTTACCCCTTTTTTCTTTTTTTGAGGAATACTCTAAAATAATTATATATATATATATATATATATATATATATATAAACCATGTATTTTTTTTTACAGTGTATTTTTTTTTGTACAAACCATGTATATTATTTAAAACTGTATAAATTATTTAGAAGTCATAACTGAAGTTTTTTTAGCAACTCATTAATGAAGTTGAATCATGTTTTATTCATCATAGTCCAATTTTAATGAATTAAAATGCAAAAATAATATGAACCATTAAAAAATAAATGGATATAAATAAGATGAACCATGCTCTTTTGTTCCCAATTGTTATTAGCAAAATATGTTGTTATAATAAAAACAAGAAATCCATCATAATGACTGCAATATTAAACAAATCTCAAAATAAATCCAACATAAAAGAAATTACAAAAAAAAAATCTAACAATATGAGATAAGTCTCAAAATAAATCCACCATAAAAAATCTGAGTAAAACATATTATAGATGTTCCGGTTGGTTTCAAGCGACGCTTCGGTTGTTGCTATGAGAGTGCGAACGTGTTAATGAGTGAATTGTGTGAATGAGGCGTGCAACTGTGTGAATTTGGTTTTGTCCTTAATTGGAATTTTGAATTATTATGAGGGCAAAATTGTCAATTTGTATGTTTAACCCCCCAAAACCCCCCAATTTGGGGAACTTTAAAATTGGACAAATGAAGCCCTTCAAAACCCCCCAAAACCTTCCCTTGATTTTTTAAATCTCCCAAACAAGGGTTTATCACTCCACAAGCCTTTCCTTTCCTTCCCCTCCCCTCCAAAACCCAACTCCCAAACAAAGCCTAAGTGAAATTCAGTTTCAATTTTCAAATTCTCGGCGAGATTTGAAAGGGAGAAGAGAGGATAAGGATGACGAACCGCTGTAATGTTGGAGTCGTCGGGATCGTCTAGAGATTTAGAAGGGGATTTGTTTTCTTCGTCGATGGTTAATTCATTGAGGTTGAGGGAAGGTGTTTCATCGGCGGCGGAGGTGGAGGTTTGATTGGCTTCTTCTTCGGCTTGATCGGCCCAGCTTTTGGTTGCCGGCGTTGGAGGAGTGGTGGTGGAAGGTTCTGACATGATGGAGATTTGAAGTTACGGTGAGAGGTGGCGGGGTTAGGGGTACGGAGGAAGGAGAGGTTCTGTGATGTGTGTTACTGTGAGGAGTGTTCGCGACTCAAGGGGTAATAAATGTTGCGTCAAAAGAAAGCATATCTTTATATATATAAATATATAAATGTTAGGTAGTTTTGACAACCCTAATGACTAACCCTAACATGAAATATTTTTTAATACTCAATAATATATTTTTATACTGAATATAATATATTTTGGTACTCAATTTGAGATATTTTTGAATTAAATCCAATATACTATTTTTATATTGAAAATATATTTTAATACTCAATAAAATACTCAATAATATATTTTTATACTGAATATGATATATTTTGGTACTCAATTTGAGATATTTTTGAATTAAATCTAATATACTATTTTTATATTGAATATGATATATTTTGGTACTCAATTTGAGATATTTTTGTACTAAATCTAATATATTTTTGTACTTAATAATATATCTTAAAATTGAAGAGTAAACCCGTTAAATAGTTATGAGAGAAACCTAGCTTAGTTAAAAGGTTATAAATTTGAGATATTTTTGAATTAAATCTAATATACTATTTTTATATTGAATATGATATATTTTGGTACTCAATTTGAGATATTTTTGTATTAAATCTAATATATTTTTGTACTTAATAATATATATTTTAAAATATATATTTTAAAAGGCAACAAACAAGAGGTTACAACAAACAAGAAAAGATTAGAGATCAAAGGAAAACTAGCAAGGAGACAAGTGAGAAGAACCTAGAGAGAGATTTTACCGTAGGAATATCAAATTCTGCAAACCAAAGGTAAGGGGGAGTCTCTATTCACCATAAGGGGAGTCTCTATTCTCATGTCTTTTATTTTGGCCTAAAAAATAGGAAAATCTTCTAGGTCATGGCAAATAAGTTATTAACATATATATAATGATGTGGCTTTGCAGTTTTTCTTTAAACCTTATAATGTGCCTTTGTTGTTGCCCATGTTCTGTTTTCAATAACTTCAAAAATCCTTGAATCTATCCTCTCTATTAAGTAGTGTTTTAATTAAATAGGATAAAAGGAGGTGTAAATAGTGGAGAGCAAACCTGTTAGAAAGTGATTTCTTAGTCCCCGAAATTGAATATTATTGAGTATTAAAATATATTTCATATCACAAACCAAAATATATTAGATTGTGCATAAAAATATAAAGATCAAAATATTTTTCATAAATTTCTTTCAAAAGAAAAGTTAGGGTTAGTCATTAGGGTTGTCAAGACTACCTAACATTTATATATACTAGACTTTAACCCGTGCGATGCACGGGTTTTGTATAGCTTCATATATAACTGTAGAGTTGTTTCGGTCTGGAATTGACCAGAGATGAATGACCCGAGCCATGACATTAAAATCAGTCTTACCGCACACGATATCAGAGATGGGGGTTGCTTTCACCAATGTCATCCTAAAACAGATGTGATCCACATTAGTTATGATACATAACACAAAAAATGTGAATTATAAATGTGAAGTATATTAATCTCACTAAATTTTAGCACATACTTTGGCTGATTTTTTATTCTAATAGAGAGGATAGATTCAAGGATTTTTGAAGTTATTGAAAATAGAACATGGGCAACAACAAAGGCACATTATAAGGTTTAAAGAAAAACTGCAAAGCCACATCATTATATATATGTTAATAACTTATTTGCCATGAGAATAAAAGACATGAGAATAGAGACTTCCCCCTTATGGTGAATAGAGACTCCCCCTTACCTTTGGTTTGCAGAATTTGATATTCCTACGGATGCTCTCCTCTATTTATAACCTTTTAACTGAGCTAGGTTTCTCTCATAACTATTTAACGGGTTTACTCTTCAATTTTAAAATATATTATTAAGTACAAAAATATATTAGATTTAGTACAAAAATATCTCAAATTGAGTACCAAAATATATCATATTCAATATAAAAATAGTATATTAGATTTAATTCAAAAATATCTCAAATTGAGTACCAAAATATATCATATTCAGTATAAAAATATATTATTGAGTATTAAAATATATTTCATATCACAAACCAAAATAGGATTTTTTTTCATAAATTTCTTTCAAAACAAAAGTTAGGGTTTCTCATTAGGGTTGTCAAGACTACCTAACATTTATATAGCAAAACTTGGAGACTAAGAAATCACTTTCTAACATATTCAATATAAAAATAGTATATTAGATTTAATTCAAAAATATCTCAAATTGAGTACCAAAATATATCATATTCAGTATAAAAATATATTATTGAGTATTAAAATATATTTCATATCACAAACCAAAATATATTAGATTGTGCATAAAAATATTTTAGATTTAATTAAAACACTACTTAATTCCTTCATTCAAACCCCCCTTTTTATAAGAAAAGTTAGGGAGAAATGTGTCATTTTGGGTGTTAGGGTTGCATTAGAGTTAGGGATTCATGTAATCAGACTACTTAACATTTATATGTAAGTGATAAAGATTTCTTTTTATGTATTGTCAATCTCTAAATTGTCCCTAGTTCTTACTAAACCATTCCTTTTATTATTTAGCTGGGGAATTTGGAAGCTAATAAATACCAACTTCAGAGTTACAAAGTATTGGAAAATCTTAAACATCATATTGAAAAGAGAATACACCTAAAAGAGTTTATAAATAATGACATTACTCGTCTTGTGTGAATTGATTAAGGATGACTTAGATAAAGTAGTGTTGTCCTTGAAAATTAGTCGAGAATTGGACTAATAACTTTAAAAAGTTATACTTTTTTTCTTCAAACAATTACAACAAAGAAGAAACTCCGTCTTTCGATTGTGAGTTCCTTAACTCCTTTAAAGATATTAAGTACGGATAATGATTTTTGAGAACCAATAAGCTAGGAAAAACATAAGTAAAACTGAAAACATAAAAATATAGGAAAATTGCTAGTAAAATAAGTTAAATGATTAAGTTTGTCTAAACTAAAATGTGTAAGTGATATTTATAAAACAAAGATTCAGAACATGTAAACATATTGGCCAAAAATGTCGCCTACAAAGACTAAGCTCTAATTTCATATTCGGTTAAACTCGTGAGTAATGTGTATGAATCTGATCGTTGTCGCATGTACGTGGTGTGCCACGTTTTGCATTATTGACCTTGTTTTGCGGCATTTTCTGGGTGTTGGTTATCTTTAACCGAGATAGATTTGGTTAACTCATCTTTTGTTATTTTTATTTCGACTAATAATATGATTGACTATCTAGACATAAGCTCACCCTAAATTTGGATGTATATTGTTTTCGCTAATAACTTAGATTATTTTTAGACGTAAATAAATACAAAATCTTAATATAGTATCAAAGTTTATCCATTCAAACCACCCACCAAATTATCCATGCAACAAAGTCCAAATTATCCTTGAAAATTATTTTGTCAGATTTTTTTTTTTGTTGCAGATTATTTTTCTTTTAAATAGAAAAGGAAATTTTTTTTTTTTTAAGGAAAATAGAAAAGGAAAATTGTTCAAGTATATTTATTGGTCATCATCTAAACATTTGATGTTTTTGTAACGTCAGTATTAAGATAATAATTTATCCACTAATTGCTATAGGGATCAAAGAATGTATCCTAATAAGCAAAGTCGAACAATAGATTGTCCGGTAGTTACTATATGTGCAAGTAATACTATAAGGGTCGTTTGATGCTCATGATAGAAAGACATGATATGATAAAACTATCATATCCTGGTTCAATTTGTTGTTTGGTGCGTCAATAGGAAATGATAACTTAAACTCATTTCTAATCTTATCATACTCACCCTTTGTTATTTTTATCCTTAGTTTTTGGGTGGGTTAGAATTATCCTATCATGATTAGCACTAAAATGTTTATTTTGCCCTCTCTCTCAATTCATCGCTCATGTTCTCTATGATCTCCATCCATCGACCTCTATCTCTTCCTCCATAACTCTTCAACTTCATCTCTTCTATTTGTTACAGAGTTGACCTCAATTCCACCCTACAATCACTTTTTCCTCAATCTGCTTAATTGTTTGTTTCTTTCTTTCTTGGATGTCTATTTTGTATTCAAGTCAAATTTGAAAAGAGATGAAACATAAAGTTTTCGAATTTCGTATTATTTTCAACAGAGACAACAATTAGTTTGGTTAAGAGCTTGGATTGTAATTGTAAATTTTTTATAGGTTGTTGTTAGTGTATGAATTTTTTTACAGGTTGAAGTTACACCAAATGGTTTTGATAGAACTTTGTAATTGAAGAAGGAAGAAGACAGTAAACAATTTTTTTAATTGAAGAAGTCGTGATTTTTTTTAATTGAACTTTAAGAATGAAGATTATGGCACCCCTAAAAAAAATGATTGACAATAATAGTTTTGTATCTAATTAATAATAGCTTAATTATATTTAATTATAATTAATTACAAAGTTAATTATGTCATTTAATTGTGATATATATGATTTTATGTTTGTTATCATGTGTGCAACAAACATGTGATAAGATAAATGTTTATCACGTCCATATTATTTTATATCCTTATCCAGTTTCATATTCTATCATATCTTTATCATATCATGTGCACCAAACAGACTATTATGGTTTGTTTGATGGTCGTGATAGGATAGAGACAAGATATAATATATAGCTGCATAGAGACATAATATGATAAGCGTTAATCTTATCATGTGTTTGATATGCACATGATAGTAAATAGGATATCATTATTTTAGTTATAATTAAATGCGAAGATTACTCTCGAAATTAATTAAATATTTTAAAAATGACATGTAATTAATTATAAATAAGTAAGGAATGACAACATTTTAAAAATGGCAAAATATCATGATAATAAATAAGTAATGAATTTCTAACCTGTCATGATAGTTTCTAACCCATAAAAATTACAAATGCGAATTAGGATAAGATAGAAAAATTGTATATTTTATCTTATCTCTTTAATGAATCAAACATGAGATTTAAACAAGATATGAATATGATAAATATATCATATTTTGTCTCCTTATCATAACCATCAAACGACCCTTAAATTAACTAAAACTGAATTGTATAACTCAGTGTCTATTTACATTAAAGTAAGGCACGTAATGTGTAAAATTGGTCCTATGGTAATTAGTGTCTGCCAAAAAGCAAAGGTCATTAGGTACATACATTCTGCTGACTAAGTATTCTACAAAGAGTCGGATACTCGGATACCACAATACAACATTGTATGGCTTGTTCATTATATATTAACATAAAGTGAACTTTTGAAGCAAATGATTTTTCAAGTTTTACTATGCAAGGTGAAATTATGGAAATAGTGGATACTTGATGAATTTATCTTATGAAAATGTTTTTGCTTTAATTTTCCTAAAAAATGTTTTTACTTTAATTGTTAAGTGCTTTTTTTTTTTTTTCAAAAAAAACATAAAAAATTAAATATTATTAAATTACTTTATGATATATAAGTAAACTTAAATAAATTTTCAAATCGTTAATAAGTTTTTTTTTGGTACAATAGGGAATCTTTAATAAGTTATATAAGTGTTATTAGTGTGAATATTATTAATAATAAAAAACAATATCAATTAAATTATTCTTATTGGCAAAAAAAATTAACAAAATGTGGAAATAATGTTTTTAAAGTGTAAAATATGAAATAAACCCTTGTACAGTTTTTCAAAATAGTAAAAAAAAAATAACAAAGAATGAAAACATTAGACCCAAGGGAATGTGATGTTTTTTCTTTTACGGAAGAATTATATGATACTTATTTTTACAAAACAAAAAAGGGATGGACTTGCTTACAGTAAAATAAAAGAAATCCAATCGAATGTGATAATTATGAAGTGAAATATCAAATGTAAAAAGAAAATCAAATTTTTTTTTTATGTTAACCCTCCAGTAATAGGGGAAATTGGTCTTAATAATTTGAAATTCGTCTGAAAATGAGTCAAAATGGATAACGTTGTTTTCTTTGCATTTTATTTTGTCGACATATAGACACTATATTGTTGAGATTTGTTCATGTTATTCAGGAAAGTTGATCTATTTCAAGACATACAAAGAAATCAGTTTGTATAGATGAAATGATGAAGAAATTAGTTTAACTCTTATGATTTTGTTTGTGTTTATTTATGTTGTCATTGTTGTTGTGGTTGATTTTATGTTGTTGTTGTAGAATTTGATTTAATGCAAAAAAAATTGCTCTTCTGTCTTCCCATTGCTTTTAGATTCTAGAATCCAAAACTCTAAAAACACGCATCGGATTCTAAGAACCAAACATGGGTACTTTTGGAAATGAGAAGGGCACGTGAGAGGGGGTGAACTTCAGAAATTCTTTGTCTTCCTAATTAAATCCAAATTCTAAGCGGGAGCTTTCTTTTTCCTTTGAGGCCTGTTCTGATTGAGCCCAGTTGCAGATTTAGGCTTAGACAATTTCTTTACCCACCCTCCACACCTGGTTCAGAATATGAAATCTGAAAAGAAGAAAAAAAAATGTAGGATGTTGAAGGGTATTTTAACGTGTTTTTACACCTTTCAGATTATATAATCAGAGATGTTGTAAGGTGTGCGAGAAGTTAGTAGAACGGAATAAGAATTGTCTTAGTCTTATAGCCTAAGGTTTTGTTTGGGAGTTTGGAGGGGAGGGCATGAAAGGGCTTTAGGGGTGGAAAATATAGAGGGAAATAGAGAAATCTTTCATATATTTTTGAAAGGGTGTTTTTTTAGAGAATGATAAACTAATGTTAATGATTCATATATTTTTAATATTAAGAATATTATAACAACATAGAATAAATTTGAAGAATTCATATAAACCCTCCTAAACCCCCCAAAACCCTCCTCCAATACAACTTTCTAGTTCCACCAAATGAGGAGGGTTTTGTATTATGAAGAAAAATTAACTCCCCAAAGCCCTCCTCTCCCAATGTACTTTATTACTTCCACTTCCTCCTTCCTTTTCCAAAACCCTCCCCTCCCTTCCCCTTCAAACTCGCAAACAAAGCCTAAGGTGCACTTCAGTTGGTCCAATTGCTTCCCTGGGACCCGACTCTGTTGTGTCATATCTCTTTCCATTCAAGCTATAGTTGTTGAAACAAAAATCTTTTTGATGAATGTTTTAATGATAACAAACCTTATGGAATAAAGGCTAAAGTTTTATGAATGGTGATCTACTGATGTTTGCACTTAAGTCTTTTCACAGAAGTAGACAAGAAAGAAGTCTCTTACAAGTGCATATATATACTCAGTGGAAGATTACCAAAACAGTAGCATCACAAGCTCAAAGAAGATATAAAAAGAATATTGTTTGAATCAAAAGAGTGTTGATCGAAGATTCAACAAGAAGATGAATTTTACTATCAATTGACTCATCCTCGTCACCACATGGTTTTCAATAAAGCCTTAAAAATTCGAGGAATAAAGGGTTAATATTTGAATGGTACACAAGATCACTCTTAAAAGTCATGTGACAAAACACATATTGAGTTTTTGTTACATACCTTGAGTATCTACAAGATACGAAGATTCAAGAATGATCTTCAAATAGTTTCCAAAAGAGTTTAAGGAAAAGGCATAAAAGTTTCATTCAAGAGAATGATTGATTTTACCTTCATGACTACATGCATGCTTAAACTAAAACATCTCAAAGATACTCAATGGACAAGAAACATTGTGTGGAATCACTTAGAAGAATTATGAGAAGAATTGCATCATCAACAAAATAATTCAAGGTTAATTGACCAAGAAGATATTGTCTTCTCATAAAGAAGAGAACATTATCAACTTTGATGAAAAAATGTTCTCACGATGAAGATGATTATTACATTCGAAATTATTCTCATTACTTCATCGAAATGATTAGAATCAACTCCGAAGAGAAACCAATCCATGAATGAACTATTCATTAAGCCATTCATTAATTGGAGAATTATCAAGAAAGAAAATTCATGATAATATGCACGAAGATTCTATCATAAAAGAATTAGGATGATCCAAGAATTTTCCATCATTATTCAAGATATGATTTGGGAGAATAGAAATCAATCAAAGGAATTTTGACTTTGAGAAAGGTTTCTCATGTTCTTACAAAGAACATTTTGGTCATACAAAGTGAAGAGAACATCCTTATTTGATGTTTTAAAGATTACAAACATATTAAATTTATTTCATCTTGTTATCTACTAATCCATTTTGTGAGAATTGTTTCATGAGAACATTACGAGAACGTTCTGGTCACTGTTCCAAGAACCTTATGGATACAATGAAACATTTACATCAAAAGACAAGAAAGCAAAAAGGAATGCATGGCATTAAAACATGAGAAGTTATCTTAGGGTCTTGAAAGTTTCGATCCATTTGGAGAAAAACCCATCAAAAAATAAATATCTCATGAAATGTATTAAGTCACATGTGAAATGGAATGACATCATCATATGACATCATGGTGACATAAACATAAGTGACTTGCAAGTTTTTACAGCAAGCAACAGCTCACTACAGCAAGCAACAGCTCATTACAACTGTATACTTCACATGTTAAAGCAACAAAAGCAAGCTGAAACGTCCAGAACGTTCTGGATGTGTAAAAGAACATTCTGGTTGAATTGAAGAAGAAGTGTGAAATCAAATGAAGATGTAGACAGCTGTACAAAACGTGTCTAACAGCTCTATTTTCACCCTTGGTCACCAAGACACTCCTCACCTATAAATACAAGAGGCTTTGGAAGTTAAATGCAAGAGTTTGCAAAGAAAAACATCTCTCTCTTTCAAGCTCTTCACAACATATCTCTCAAAAGTTCTAGATCATACTCTTATGAGTTTTTTAGTAAAATCTCAAACATGTGTTGAGTATTTTATTTGATCGAAAAACTATCTCTTTCTTTTGGATCATACTCTTTCGAGTTTTTTTAGTAAAATCTCAAACATGTGTTGAGAATTTTATTCGATCCAAAATTCATATCTTTTCATAGAAAGTGTACTATATTCTCAAGTCTATTCGTAACGATAGTTTGAGAAGGAATTTGTAACAACATTTCTTGTGCGAACGCAAAGAATTGTAGAAGCCTGCCGAGGTTGATAATACGGTTTGTAACGGACTGATCTGGTGTGATCAAGAATCTATGGTGCTAGTCAGAAGTTTCTGTTAGAATGATACTATAGTGGATAATCCCACACGAGGTGTGGGGACTGGAAGTAGCCGGGTTTGGTGAACCAGGATAAATCTCCTGTGTTTTTCTCTCTTCCCTTCTCTATTATTTTCATTACACGATATACACACACAGTATCACAATAATAATAATAATATCTATTAATCTCTCCAGAATATTCTGGTCCTAATTAATCACAATCAATCCAGAGTTCTCTGGTCCTAATTAATTTAATCATTTATATTGTCTTGATTAATTCATACAACTGCATCCAGAATATTCTGGTCCAAGATAACAAATTCTTAAGTTAAACTCACGTTTAAAATCAACATATAATATTGTTTTATCATTCTGCTGTTATTTAATCATTCTCCAGAACATTCTGGTCCTTGCTTTACAGCTTAATATAATTTTACACATTCTGCTTATATATTAATTAATCATTCTCCAGAACATTCTGGTCCATAGTAAAAGCAACTTAATTTAATCCAGAACATTCTGGTCCTAAATAAAACAAACATTTTTATCTAAAAATCTGTAATCTTGTTATACTAACAATTACCAAGAATTTTCTTGAGTATATAAACTTGTTAAGTTTTTCAGGAGTAATTTTAAATGGGTCACAATTCAAACCCCCCCTTTCTTGTGACTATTTCTTCCACTTCAATAGTATCATTTCCAAAGAGCCCATGCAAAGCTCTGTCTAGGATAGATATATCTATATTCATCTATGGGTAAGCTAAAGTTGGATGATACTCCGTCACATTTGATGGTAAAAGATTTACTCCCTCCATTTTAAAATGAGTGTCGTTAAAGGTTTTTATACACATTAAAAAGTACAATAATGTTGTCTAAAGACAAGTCACTTTGAGTAGAATAACCTTGTTAACTATTGGTGCATCTCCTATCATTATAAATTAAAGTAGAATTTGGTACTTGAGAATAGTGTGCATAGTAATAATTAGGGATACTATTGGAAGAAAAAAATTAATACTACATTAAAAAGTGATAATGACATTCATTTTAAAACAAATTTTTTTAGTTAAAGTTACACTCATTTGAAATTGTGGGTATCAATTTTGTCAAAATTGCTAGGGATAAACAACATGGACAAACTATTCGAACACCAAAACTCCGCAACAGAAAATTCTACAAAAATAATTGGGTTAACCACTGTTTTGGTTTCTGAAGTGTAACTCATTCTCACATTGGTCTTTGATTGTATCAAATTACAATCAAATTAGTCCTCGAATGTGATTTCTATTGATCAAATTGGTCCATAAAATTACCAATAAAAGAAACACTAGGGATGTTTTTGCAATTTTAATACATTTAGATAGTGACAACATCTCACACATGGTTATTTGCCCAAATGGTTATTTGCCCAAAAATCATTCAAGTTCTATACTTAAACACACATGTAAAGTTCGAGAGATTATACACTCTGCTTTTCTTTTGATTTTTTTTTATGTGCAAACTTAATTTTCAGTCTGCATTTAGTTTCTAAATTTCATTTTACCAAAGTGATAATTTCCAATTTTATCTCATTTAGCACAGGATTGAGAGCGATCTGGAACTCTAGTAATGGCAAAAAGGTATCCATCACACCCAAATATGATCATGCAGGCACCATAATCAAAAGAAATTGTAAATTATAAATACATAGTACAATACAAAATCCAAAACACCAGTGTGCAATTATTACCACCTTGAGGTTTTAAATTTTAGGACTAATATTACATAATACTCTTTTATAACTCACAAATTGATACAGATGCACATGGCTACTCTTAACTGTTATTCACGTTACACTGCTGCAAAGTAATCTTTGCTAAGTTTGGGGTCTGGTTTCATGGACTTCTCCCCAGGCTTCCACCCAGCAGGGCAAACTTCATCTGGGTTCTCCTGCACATACTGCAAGGCCTGCAATACAAATGCACATCAAGGGAACAATGAAGTTATGTACACGGTAGAACAGATATAGAAGCGAACAAATAAAAATGTGATATTCTAAATAGAATATTGTTCAATCTTGATGTGGTCCTAATTAGTTGTATAATCACCTGTAGTGTTCTCTTTGTCTCATCAACACTTCTACCAATTCCCAAGTTGTTGATGGTAGAATGCTGAATAACCCCTTCCTTGTCAATAATGAACAATCCTCTCAATGCAATTCCCTGCATCATTGGATATTTTTAGGTACGTTATGACACAAGTCCAAAATAGTTGAATGGAAGACAATAGTTTAGATGCCAACTTTTGACCGCTTAATGCTACTACTAAGCATCGTAAATTTCATTCCAAAACAACATTGAAATATGAGCATAAAGGACAAGTGTTGGGGAAGGAAAAGCAATGTCCTAGTTCAATTCCTTAAAAAGTCAAAAAAAACTTGCTTTGATTAGATAGCAAGTCTGATAACTCGGGAAATTCTACAAATGGGAGAGCATTCCCCGTAGATATGGCATACCCTTGCTAAGTTCGTTTAGGGAGAGATGATACAACAGAAAATCTAGACGGCTGTTGCTTTATTATAATCCAGCCATACATAAGTTACACTATTTTCATATGTTAGGACATACCTGATCAGGAATGAGAACACCGTAAGATTTTGATATGGATTTGGTGACATCGGAAACCAGAGGATAATTCAAGTCACCAAGGCCACCTGACTTTCTATCTGTTTGAACCCATGCAAGATGCGAGAACTGCACGATAGAAACAACGGCATCACTAATAAAAAAAGAAACAGATGCTGGAATTTCTGTTACATAGGTTATACCACATACATAAGAACATAAAGAACCTATCAGATACCAAGACAACAAGCCTTGTTTTTCAAGGGCATGTGTCAGCACTCAGCATGTGAGTGTATCCTTGCAGTCTATGTAAAGACTGTGCATTAGTTTACAAATGCTATGAATCTCATTACCTATGTAGATTAACAAGATATATTTCAATTATTTATGTTTGAACAAATGTTTATTCACATTTTTTCATTTTCCTTTATTTATGAAGTAATTCCCTCTGACAATACTCTTATTCAATTCAGCAATTATTCAGAGACATGAAAATATGACATGTACGAACTGTTAACCTTATAGTAAGAACTAGTTTATCTCTACAAAATAAATCCTTAAACAGTATGAAATTTTTAAAATGCCCTATAATCCTTCGCAGTTGATTCATTTTTCTTGCTAACTAATAGACAGAAAGCAGGTATGTCATAATGAAGTATAACATGAAATTATGCAGACACATTGACACACAACGTTAACTAGGACAACAGTAATGATAAAAGAAACAGTCTAAACCAACGTACCACACTGTCCACTGAAACACCCAAAATCTCAGTATTTATTGCCTCAAACTCTGCATGTCGGTCACTGAAAGCGGTGATTTCTGCAGTCAAGAAGCACACATTATTGTTAGGAAGTTAAAGAAAGAAATTTAAAAGCACAACTAGATCAACCTGACTAACCAACCTGTTGGACAAACAAAGGTGAAGTCCAATGGGTAGAAAAAGAGGATGACATACTTCTTCCCAATGTAGTCAGAGAGTTTGACCTGGAATGACAAAGATTTAGTCAATCAAACATGAAAATTTCCAACAGCAATTACTCAAAAATAACCACATAATAAAAATGCAAAAGCTTTTCAAGCCATTAAGAATCGGTATTCATATTCGCTTTGGTTGGTGGTTGGGTACCTTGATAAACTCCTGATCAAAAACAGCCTCTGCTTCAAAATCAGGTGCTGCATTTCCAACCAATGGAAGCTCACTCTGTGGAGATGAAACCAGAATTTTAAAGACTATACTTAGAATAAGATTTAGTGATTAAAGAAAAAAATCTCAAAACTCACATGAATTAGAAACATTGAAGAAATTTCAAAATTTTCAATACGTTATGCTTAAAATTACCCAAAGGCATTAAAGCATTCTAGCTCAAAGTACGAGCCTGTTTGGCTAAACAACTTACTTATCATTTAAATGTGTATGTATAAGCTATTCCTATAGCAAAAGATAAATTAAATTCAAATGTCTTCACATATTAGTTGTTTTCATAAGCTATCTTGGAGAGTTTATGGAAATAAGCTGAAAATAATTTATAGACATATCATATGTTTTTTCATAAGCTCTCCCAAACAGACTCAAACGCTTATGCCAACAGATTAGCTCAAATAAGTCAATCCAAGCAGACCCTAAGATCTAGTGATTAAAGACAAAAATCCCAAAAACGCACATGAACTAAAAATATTGTAGAAATTCCAATATCTTGCTTAAAAATACCCAAACATTAAATCATTCTAGCTCAAAGTAAGGTCGTGTTTGGAAAAGCTATTTCTATAACAAAAGATAAAAGAAGAAAATTAAATAAGCTATAAGTTGTTTTCATAAGGTATCTTAAAGACCATATGAAAATAAGCAGAAAACTGCTTATAGACATATCAAAAGTTTTTTTTCATAACCTCTTCAGACAGGCTCACAAATGTTTATGTCAGTAGATAAGTTCAAATAATTCAATCCAACCAGACCCTAAGGTTTAGTGATGAACTAGAAATATTGTAGAAATTCCAATACTTTATGCTTAAAATACCCAAATATTGTAGGTCAAAATAAAGTCAAATTTTAAGTTTTTTTCATATTCTATCTTGGAGAGCTTATGGAAATAAGCTGAAAATATCTTATTATAGAAAGAAATGTCATAAGTTGTTTTCATAAGCTCCCCCAAACAGACTGACAAATGCTAATACAAATAGATAAGCTCAAATAAGTCAATGTCAATCCAAGCATATGCTCAAAAACACACAAGAACTAGAAATATTGTAGAAATTTCAATACTTTATGCTTAAAAATACCCTTTGGCAAAAAAAAAGCTTAAAAATACTAAAATGCACTAAAGGCTAAAGCAGTTTTACTGAAATAGTCAAATTAAAACAAATTGCACAAACAAGTACCATATCTAATTATCTACAAACCAAATAATCAATTAGTGTTGAATTAACATAATTAAGATACAGAAAAACACACACATCAATAAACAACAGTAACATTTTCAACAATGCAGAAAATTTCAAAAACAAAATTGGGGGAAATGCTTACAGAGGCTTTAACAAGGAAGCTACTACGGCGAGAAGAATGTTGAATTTGAGAAGGGCGAGTGAAGGAAAGTGAAGGGAGAGAGAATGGTATAGGGATAGAGAGAGTAGAAGAAGAGGGTAATTTGGGAGAGAAAAGTGAGGATTTAGGGTTTAGAGATGATAAGAGGGAAGAAGCAGAGGTAGTAGCAGCTGAGCATGCCATTGTGGTGGTCTGGTGGATGATGATGGGAAGTGCTATGAGGTTGAAATGAAATGGGTTGGGTTTTGTGGGGTAAGATAAAAGTGGTGAAGCAAACTAAGTTTGTTGAGAATTCAGAAATGACACCAACATACACTCACGGACAATAGCAATAAGACTAGGACCACCAAAATCACAGTAATCTATCGTTATTTTCAAAAACTACATTTTATAGTTTTAACAAAAGTTTAACAGTGTTTTACCCTCTGTAATATTGACAATTTCTGATTTTCCCCCTTGTAATTTCTTTTTTTAGATTTCATCCTTATAATTACTTTGCAATTGTTTCATCTTTCAAGAGAAGCCACTGTTTTTTCTTTAGAGAAAAATGGGAGTAGTGCTTCAAATGAGAAATAAAGAGGTTCATGGTTGAACCAAATGGAAGAAAATGTTAACTTCTCACCACACTCATAATATGAAAGAAAAATATAAAGTTTGTCTACTCTCTTCTTTTTGTACTTACTAGAAATTATCTTTTAATCATTTACCGTGTTTTAAAAACTGAATTAGCAACTGTGAGTTATGTTGGAAATTTAGGTCTTAAAAGGAGATTTCATAAAACATGTTCAATAATTATGAATCAATAGCGGAAGCAAACAGAACATTGAACATGATTACGATCGGATCTACGACATGTTTGATTTATCAAGGATATTAAGAATTAAGATATTAGGAATACCTGAATGAAGCTTTCATGGCAACCCTCTCAACAACAACGGTTTGAAACAAGAGAGGAGGTGATCTAATCTGAAACACATCAAAGGTTAGCGGCGGCTGATTTGGTTCTTCCTCAACCGGTACTTTTATGCCTCAAGTTCTCTTCAGATGGGGAGAAGAGAGGGTTTTGCCCTGCCCCTTTTATATTGGATGATCATTAGGGTTTCCCATTAATGGGTCATCCGGACATCCACTCATATCGAGTCCATATCAATTAATTAATTAATTATCTAAATAGAAATCTAATTAGCATTATTACTTAATTTGATCACTAATCAATTAAGGCTCTAAATTGATAAATAGCTAATATAATTATTATTACGATATTTGTCCACATAATGATATCGGAATATAATTAAATAATAAAATATTCCAACAATCTCTCACTTGGGCTACATATCTTAATAATTATACCTGAATTCTTTAGGCGCGCGTCTGAATGCTATTTATCTTTAGATTTCAACTTTACAATCTGGTCCACCTCATACATTTATAATGGGACCACCGCGGCTGTCGTCACTGACGTGTAACGTGACAGAACCTCGACGACCACCATATTAATGCACTTGATGACATAGATCGATATGGATGAGTGACATGGAAATTTCATGCAATGTGATCTCTAAATCATGTCTATTTCCAACTGGTCCAACTGAAAACTTTAGTGAGATCAAAACTGAAGATTTGCAAATTTAATATTTGCACAAACTGATACATAAATGGTTATAATAAACATAACCTCATGAACTTTATTTCTGCAGAAAATAATTTGTCTCTAAATGGTCACATAGCATAAAGTTGTCTCTAATGGTCACATAACCTCATAAATGGTCACATAACATAAAGTTTGTCTCTAATGTTCTATCATTTAACAACAATAATTTATAAGGTGATGAACCTTATAAACTTTGTTATTAAAACATTATATGACTACATTATGTCACTATATAACTTAAATGGTTTTTCAATACCTTTTTACTCTACAACCAAGTGACATAAATACTTACAGTCATTTCCTGGGTTAGGATGTGTATTATATACACACATCCAAAAGTCAGAGTCTAACACACTAATGATCTCCAAATTGTCAGATCTCTGATGTGAGTATAAGCTCTTTTGTTCTATTTAAAAATCTGTATGGTTGTCTGTTCAACAATTCAAGCATTGAATTGCTCAAATATCTGCCAAACAATCTGGTTATATACACTATTTTCAAATGCGTATAAATAAGATCATACATTAGAATCCTATAGACAAAACATATGAAAATACTTAATTTTTGGAATATAAATTTTCTATTGGACAATATTTGAGACTGAAAAGTCTCTCGGTGATTGAGGTCACCCATAGTTTATTATGTCAATTTATTTTCAACTTTATTGATATAAATCTTTTGTGACATCTGAAGGATACCTTGAGAGTAATCTCTAAGTATCTAAAACTTGATACAAAAGAAGTGTCCCCAAGAGCTTTCATCGCTAATTTGTTAGAGATTTTCTTGGTTTCACATAACTAATATATATCATTGTTGACTAAATAAAATAAAATCGACAAATTAAATATGAATATAAATTTACTCCCACAGAGCTTACTAAATCCACAACTCTCCATAATATTATCTCAAAACCAAATGAGACAAATACTTTATGAGAATTTGAGATAACAATAAAGAGACAAATTTCTTAACTCTTAAGTGGATTTCATGATTGCAAACCATATGCTTTGTATCAATTGACACAAAAGTTTTCTTCAGTTGCACCATATTGTATCATTAATGTCGCCATTAAGAAACACTGTATTGAAATTCATCTTATGTAGCTCCAAAATGATAATAAGCAAACTAGTATCATGATTGTCCTAATAGAGTCTTTCAATTAAACTAAATAAAATTTTTCTTTTCAGTCAATTTTTTATGACACTAGAAGCCCTAGTTCTTGAGGGTGTTGAGTTTGAACTATATGAGTTAATTCCATAACTTGATTGAGAGGAAGAACAATAATATCCTTATGATGTTCCAAATATACTATAATAATAGTAACAATATGAAATAGTTTCAAACTAATTCTTTCTCATTCAATTTTGTTATATTACCATATCTCTCCCCCAAACTCAATATTGTCAAGGAAACTTAACAATTTATGTCTCAAAATTTCCTTAATTTGTGGGACGAAAAAGTTATAGTTTTCAAACCCTTAAACAACATAGAATGTCACAAGTCATAACTGAATTGACTCTAATAATAGAACTTAAAAGACGCATTGAATCATCATTTGAAAATAAAACTCAAAATATCTTGATTTATTCAAAGAGAAATTAAAACAAAAATTAATTCAAATAATGATTCACCAAATTGTCTTTTAAATACAAAAATAAGCTAGTAACGACAATCTAAAATAGTTTAAAAATGAATAAAACAATCTTTATTGACTTTGTCCATTCTAAATTGATATATCTTTCAACATCATTGGACATAAGTCAGTCAAGATTGTCTTAATTATCAAACTAACATAATTATCAAACTAACATAATTTAATCGACAAATAAGCAAAAGTGTGCGTCATTTTGTCAAGAAAAAGTTGTTTTAGGCTTTGTTTGAGAGTTTGGATGGGAGCGGGAGGAAGAGCTTAGGGGGGTGGAAAATATAAGGGAAAATGAAAAAAAACTTGAACATTTTTTTAAAGAGTATTTTTTAAAGAATGATAAATTATTGCTTATGATTCATATATTTTTAATTTTAAGAATATTATAACAACATAGATTAAATTTTGAAGAATTCATATAAATCCGTCTAAACGCCTCAAAACCCTCCTCCAATACAATTTATGAGTTCTCCAAATGAGGATGATTTTGTATTATGAAAAAAATGAACCACCCAAAGTCCTCCCCTTCCAATGTCCTCCATTTCTTTCGCGTGTTCCTTCCTTTTCTTCAAAGCTCTCCCCTCATTTCCCCTCCAAACTCGCAAACAAATCATATGTGTGTTATCTTCAGATAGTATCCCTTCTTATTGGAATTGGTCCTGAAACTCCATTGACACTTAAAAATCTTGTCAAAACGAGGTATCAAGGAAGGTGGGTAGTGGTGAGACAACTAGTGTAATATCCCGAATCTAATTAATACTAAGAATAATATTAATTAGAATTAGAGATGGTTAACTGAGGTTAAATGAGAGAAGATAAATTAATCGCTTCAAAGAGAAAGGAAGGTTATATTGGTCATTTCCACAAGTAGTGGCATTTTAGTAAATATTGGGCTGAGTAGTGGCATTTTGGTAAATTGTATGAGCTGATGAGGGGAGCTTATAGGCAGAATTGGGAGAAAAGAAAATCAGATTTTTCCTTCTCTTCTCCCTTTCACGTGAACTCTCCCCAAACCCTCACCATCCCCCATTTTTTATTCTTGAAGCTTGATACCCAAATCTTTCACCCAAATCCTTCAATCAAAGTAAAAAGAAGCAATAAGTAAGCTGTGAAATTTCCATCCTTCTTCCTTTTTTATGGGTTGGCCGAAAATGGGACCATTTTACCCAAATCTTCATTTCTCATTTTGTGTGATAAAGCTTTGGTTATGATTTGTTGGTGTGTAGAAACACGAAATTGAAGGTGAAAGCTAGCACTAAGGTTGAGTTATGTTGCTGAAAGCTTGAAGCTTGGGGTTTGTTAAGTGTTGAAGGAATAAGCTTGTGATTTTAAGTTTTACTTGGAGTTGTACAAGGTAACCCAAAATAAGTTGTTTTAAGAAGTTAAATTATAGCCTAATGTTGTTTTATGTTGGTGTTGGAATTGATTGAGGTTAAGCTGTTATGGCCGAGTTTTATGGAATGTTGGGTCAAAATTCGTATGGCATATATGTGATAAATTTTGCATAACTCTTGGAATATAGGTCATATGCTGATGAGTTTGAATCCAATGCATAGAAGACGAAATTCCCTACAGTTTAGACACAAGAATTGCCAAATTTCATTAAGTATAGTAGGAGAAAAGCTACCTGCAAGTTTGAGAAAAGTTTCAGTCCGGTTTCTGTACCAATACCCACTATTTGGTTAAACTGAACCAATTGGATGGTTAAACCTCAAAACAAAAATTACATCCGTAATCTTGACACCCTTAGCTTTCTAACGAGTGGTTGTTTGCTCAAAACGGATATCGTTTGGTATTTTAATTAAATTGTGAAAGTTATGGTACTGATGCTGAAATTTGAAGGATGGACCCTGCGGGTTTGACTTATGAGAGCCATACGAACCGGTAAATGAGATGTCCAGAACACGATGATCGTCTTTTCATGTTGCTCTGATTCCTCAGAGGCTTAGGGGCATTTAAAGAAATTGATTTTAAAGATTTGGTTTGAAGTAGGAAACTTGGAGAAAATTAAAGAAGTATGCATGAGCTGAAGTTAGGGGTTAACAATTGTTGGAAGCTCAAAGTGTTACATGAATGTTGGTCATTGGAGCTGCTTGTTGGATGTGCAAAGGCTGAGTGCTTAGGAGTGCACAATGGAATTAAGCATAAGCTATTTTGAAAGTGGCCATAAGGGATTGAAAGGTGAGTTCCTTATTAGTTTAGAATTTTCCTTTGGGTTGAGTGAGTTAATCTCAAATAATTTAGATAGATTAAACTCCTCTTTCGTTAATACATACATCTAATCATGTGAATCCTTGCCTTAATATATGTTTCTATCCGTAAAACTAAGCATTGGTTATGTTATACTACGCTGTAACTTGAAATCTCTAACTTTTACTGAGAATGCACTTATGCAAAAACAGAGCATCTGTTTCTGCATAATTTCGCTAAGCGAAGTCTCACTTCGCTGAGCGAAGATGTCCATAATCCTATTATTTCTCAAAAACCTCCTGTGTAACATGCCAATGATTATTTAATTGTTTAAATTAACTTCATTACTGAAGGACAAGGATTAGCATGCTTGGATGATGCATTAACAATGAGTGATGGGTTATGATATATATATATATATATATATATATATATATATATATATATATATATATATATATATATATATATATATATATAATCATGTAATTTAGTAAGAACCATGATATGAGAAATATTAATTTATGGGGATGATTAACTAATTTAAGTAAATAGCATATGAGAACGATATGCTTAGATGCCTACTTATATAGGTTAAGTACTCAAGAACAATTACTTAAAGAATGCATCAGATATGCATAAGTTAAAAGTTATAAGTTATATGTATATATATATATATATATATATATATATATATATATATATATGTGTGTGTGTATATATATATATATATATGTGTGTGTGTGTGTGTGTGTGTGTGTGTGTGTGTGTGTGTGTGTGTATATATATATATATATATAAAGAATAAGAACAAGAGTTATATAACGACCTTATGTGTCTCCAGTGTTCTCGCTAGTTAGAGCACGGGGGTTCCCGCTAGTTGGAACGGTGTAGTTACCATCCGCGAGGATAGCCACACATAAGTGTTTAATTAAAATATTGAGTCGTGACTTTCGTTGTTCACGCTAGTGGGACACGAAAGGTTCATGCATAAGTTAAGACTTTTAATGAAAATATATTAATTCGCGTCTCTCGTCGTTCACGCTAGTGAGACACGGGAGGTATACGCGTAAGTTAAGATTATTAATTAAGTCGTGTCTTCTGTTGTTCACGCTAGTGGGACACAGGAGGTTCACGCTAGTGGGACGTGTTATTCCGCAAGGATGACCGCACGACGACAAGAGGAGTCCGGTGTTAGCCTGATATGATAGGAATTTCACCGGTAGAGGGGAGATGTATTCTGGGGTTACTCCACCTGGATGCACTCCGTAAAATGAACTCAGATAATCATTGTTTGTTCAACGCTGACTTACTAACTTTATAATTAAGAATGATGTATATTAATACTTATGAAATTATTATGAGAATATGATGAGTAGTCAGCAAAGAAAGAAAGTGATCATAGGATGTCCCCAAATCACTAAGTATAAGTTTAAGTTTAAAGTTAGAATATGATAAGCATATGATTAAGACATGTAGCGATCCTAGGTTTCCCCTTGATCGCGAGATATGTAGAGAATGACGGCGATCGTAGGTATTCCCAAGATCGCTAAGAGTAGGCACGGCGACCCTAGGTTTCCCCCGTGGTTGCCAACAGTAGATTGGGCTGGAGCTCACTGAGACATTATGTCTCATCCCAATCCTTCTGGTGCAGGTTTTCAGGTAGGCAAGAGGTTCGTGATGAGGTCCTTCAGGAAGACGCTGAATGAAGTGAAGATGCTCGACTGGTACCAGCTCAGGAGGTTGTTAGCCAATATATGTATATTTATTTAAGTGTATTCTATGGTACTAAATTGGTTGTATATACGAGCATGTTCGTATTCATTCAGTGGTATTGTGTTATTATTATTGAAAATTTTAATGTATCCGGTATCAGATTAATACACATGCTAAATATTCTAGATAATTTAGTATGGGTGTTACAACTAGTTTTTAGAAAGATGGTTGGGTGGGTGGTGCCCCCTTGTGTTTGCAATTTCCCCGGTTATTTTCAATTGCAACCGATAAGGATGTGAAGGTGAGGGAGTTGAGGGTGAGAGAGGGAGATATGTGGGTGTTGAAGTGGTCGTGGTGACGTGTATTATTTGTATGGGAAGAAGATTTGTTGGGTCTTTTGGTGGAAGTGGTTGATTCATGGGTAGTGGGAGAGGATGTTGATAGGTGGCGGTGGTAGCTGGAAGATAGTGGAATTTTCTCGGTGAGTTCGGGCAATTTAAACTTGGAAGAGAAACTTCTTACCACAAATGAAGTACAACCCTTAGAGAAAAAAGTCTTTTCATACTTATGAAAGAGTCCGGCTCCTTTGAAGGTTATCGCGCTCTCTTGGAAGGTGTTACTAGATCGTGTCCCTACTAGAATTAACTTAAGAAGGCGGAGGGTAATGAACTTTTAGGGTGTATTAATTGTGATATCGGGGAAGAAACTGCCTTGCTTTTATTTCTACGGTGCGGCTATGCTAGAGAGGTGTGGTGTAAAGTGCTCAACTGTCTTTGTAACAATCTGATTTTTAGTATTAGATTTATTTAATAATCGTTATATTTATTACTTATGTATTTATATTTGTTAATTGTTTTTTTGGTGTGTGTGATTGGTGGATTATTGGATTTTTAGTGTTTGAGGGTATTTTGATCATTTATGGGTGAGTGGCATTTTTGTAATTATGTTATAATTAAAAATTTGAATTTTGGAGAATAGTGGTGTATAAGTAAAATGAGAGGTTTAAGTGAAGTAAAAGTGTAGAGAAATATTTATGAGAGTTTGATGCGACTAAGTCCATTAGTGTGAGTGACCCTAACCCATTGTATTTAAAGAGAAGTGTGTGTGTTAGTGAACTAGGTTAAATCATTTCACACAAAATTTTGAGAGAGGCAAGAGAGAGAGAATAGAGAAAGAAGAGGCTTGGAGAAGTAGAGGGGAAAGCTCAAGAACACAAAGGGGAAGAGGAATTCGGCTTAGAAGAGCTTAGGAAGTGAAGAATTGAGGTAAGGGGGAAGATTATTTATACCAATTGGGTTTAATAAGCAATTGGGTAGTTTGGGTGTTTTAGCTTATGCTTAATTTTTTTTTTATGTTTGATGTTGATTATGTGAAATCCGTGCTCTATTTTATATGGTTAATTTGAGTATGATAAATTTGGTGAATTCATTTTTTGTTTATATCAAAATTCATGGTTTGTTATAGTAAAATGATAACTTTGTGAGTTTTGATGATTTTGATGAAGAACATGATAATTGAATGATGTTTGTGGATTATAAAGTTGATTTTGAGCATGGGTATATGTTTAGCTTGTGAATCCATGAAATTGTGTTGATTAAGTTGTGGTTTAAGTTGTTGTTGTTATGTTTTTGGTGAAATTGCTTAATTGAATAAAAATGATTAAGTTGTTGTTATGATAATTGAGATAAGTGATTTTGATTATGTATAACATGAAGAAATGTTGTTGTTGTTGTTATGCCATGTTTGGTTGCTAAGTTGTTGGTAAAAATGAACTTTTGAGACAATGTTTGAATTAATTGGAAAACATGGTAATTATTGATGAAAAGTGATTATGATTAAGTTGTTTAAGTTGTGTTTGAAGTACTAATAGTGGGATATAATTGGTTTAAGGATTTGGGACGATTTTGGTGCGAATTGGATCGAAAAACGATGTTAAAAACGGTGTTTTTGCGAAAACGCAAAAAATCGGAGAAATCATGTCCTGGTGAGGACGCACGACTGTGCACCCCTGTGGCACGAACCGTGCATACCTCTTGTACTTGGGCAGCACGACCGTGCACCCTGTGAGCACGACCGTGCGCCCCTGTGTTGTTAGGAAACTCCAATTTTTCCGACTTTTGAAATATCCAATGCCTATGAATGATTCCCAAACCCCTAAACTGGATTAGTAGGTGTTTAATTATGATGTATATGGTTGATTAACTTGGGATATGATTAAAGATAACTTAGGAATAGAAAGAGGTGAAATGAACTTGTGAATTATCTTTAATTGTGACGTAAGTTGTATGTGAACTTGTTAATTGACTAATGACACATGAATGATGATGAATCATTATTAAATATATGAAATGATGATGAGTTAGCTTGTGGTAGGTTAATGGAACCTTGTAATTGAATAATCGTGGTTTGTGAACTATGTGATGAATATCAAATGAAAGCATGATGTTACTATGATTATGATGTGATGATTAAGCATGATGAATGTGATGAAATGATGATGTGATGAATAAACATGATGAATGATGACGTGATGATAACATGATTTATGATGTATGGAATGTATTGATTTGATAATGCAAATGGTAGAGACATGGTATATGATGGAGTGAATTATATAACAACATGATGAGTGCATTGTCGAATCTATGTGTGGTGTCCATGCATACATTGTTTGTCGAGCCGGGACTTTGATAGTCACCACCATGCCGAGGGACTTTAAGAGTTACCAACATGCCGAGGGTAGTTCAGTAACATACTTCTGAACAAGCCAACATGCTGAGGGATTTAATAATCCAACATGTCGTGGGATCACTCAGTAATAGACCTCTGATATCCAAACTTTGGTACCACATGCATTTAGTGTCGTGTTAGGCGCATTACATGAACATGATGAGTCGTATGTGCCAATGTTTTGGTGTGAACTTGTGCATTTATGTGGTAAATGTATAATTGATGTTATTGATGAGATGTGAATGTCTTATAATTAATTTGATGATGAAATATGAATGAGGTGAAGATGAGTTGATAATTATCTGGTGATGACTTAAACTAGGTTCTTAAGTATTGTCGTTGATGCATAGTTGAGTTGATAATTATTCGTTGATGTAAATATGTTATGTATGAAATATGAACCTTATTTTGAAATGTTGATGAAACTAAGTTGTTAATGATTTATGAATGTGGTAAGATGTTAACCATGCTTATTATGTTAAATGCTTATATGTTGTTGTTGTTGCCTGAAACTTACATGCGTTTATTAATCCTTTTTGTTGAACGTATATATTACCCTTCAGTGGCTTTGTTGTCGCCTGCATCCTCGTGGTGTACACTTGCAGGTTGAGGAGTATATTGCTTGGTGAGTTTCGCTGAGGATGACATCATGCCTACTCTTTTTATTTTGCTTTTGAGGATGTCTAGATTAGGTGCTCTGATCTAGGAGTCTTGGGTATTTATGATATTTGTTTTGAATCATTGTTGAGAGATCCAGTGATCATGATATTGATGTACTTTTGTCTGAGATTTATTTTGATGAGACCCGAGATGATACTTGTTGAGATGAATATTTTCCATTGTGCCATGAATATATTTGATGAAATTTTTATATTGAGGATTTTATTTATGAGATGTATGATGAATAGTAATACCTCGATTTGTTGGAATGCATGATTTATTATTTAAATAGTAGTCTCGGGGATCAAGGTCTTATAGGCTTGGTGTGGAAATCTTGATTCCTGATAATTTGTATTCCATGTTGGACTTTGTAATTAATCTCTAAAAAATTCTTCTAGATGCTGTCAAAATTATGTCACGATTTTGCAATCGTATCACAATTTTTGCAACCATGTCACAATTTTATAGGCAGGGGCAAACTCCATCTTTTTGTAATTTCTTGCTTTTTGCACCTCCAGACTGTCTAATAATGCTACATACTCAATAGAAACATCAAAACAACTGATAAAAACATGTAATGACAACATGTCATCAACAATAAAAAACTCAAATTGAATTTTCTCTCTTTCTTTATCTTCTTTTCACACTTTTTTCAACAAAAAAAAATATTTTTTTAAAGGTACAAGAAAAATTAATTACCCTAACAATCATCATCTTCCCTCTTCAATAAAAAACCTAAATTGATTTTTGTTAGCACTTCAATAATTTGAGTTTCTATGTTTATGATTTTTAGTTGGACGAAGGTAGTTTGGGTTTCTCCAACAAAAAAACCTAGTTAAATCAAATCGTTTTTCAATTAAGGCAATAGTATCGATGAGTTATGGGTTTGAATCTTGTATTGTTGTGCATTTGGAAGAAGGTGATGAAGATAGCGGATTATTTTGGATTTGAAGAACCCTAAAATAGAAAGAGTATAAAGAAGTAGATGAAATTATTTATTTTTTCTTTGTTGTTTTCATGTTATTTAGTTTTTTTTTTTAAAAAAAAGTTAATTAAATAATAACTCAGCCTCCATGTCAGCGATTTTGGACAAAAAAATAGAAATAGGGATAATCTTGTGTATTTTCTAAAAAATAAATGACCTAAACCAGCCGGAAAAAATAAGATAAAAGACTTAAGTGTCACAAATGAATAAGATAAAACACATGCGGAGTAATTTTGCCTATTATTTTTCTATAGATTCTCTCCACTAGTGTAATCATGTGTATCAAACACAAAATATGAGTTTTTTTCTAAGCCATAGATTTGAACCTTGTTTCATCATATTGTGGGAGTCAAACATCTTTTTTTAGATCCAACTTTCGTTGGTTGCACAATGTAATACTATTATCAAATAAGAATAAAAAGATTGTGATGATATGTTTTTAGCAAAAGGATTATAGCATTTCATCACTTAAACTTTGTTTCTTTCAAAAACAAAAATCACTTAAACCTTGTTCAATACAATTTACACCAATATCTTAAAATTAACTGACTGTTATGAATAATTAAGTTAGTGGTTGTCCATCCTTAGTCTTCCACCTTCCTATACTCTCATAAGTGAATGGATGGTTAGTGGTCCTTAACTACTTTGATCATTCACTTACACATTTTGTGTCCTATAAATAGGACTCATATTTTAGTGTAAAGTCACACTTGTGAAGAGAATAATACAAAAGGCTTTCATCTTCTTCATCTTTGATCTTGTGCTTTTACTTTATTTTCATAACACGTTATCAGCACGAAGCTCTAACATCCTAAGCACGAGGTTCTAACCAATAGAGGTAATATTGATTCTTCTTATTTTTGGTGTGGCTGTCATTTTATCGATGTTACGTTGGTTAGATATCCATTTCTAATCTTATAGTACCTTAAATTATCACCTAGGATTAGATTCCACATTACATAATTGTTATCAATGATTGTTTCTGATTTTCTTATTCATTTAGGATTAGGAGTCTCGTATATTATAAATAGGGGTTAGTTTTAAGTCTTTACTTCTTGCTATCAAACTAATATCGAATTAGTATCAAATCAGATTTCATCTTGATTCATTCATGAAAATGAATTCATATTTTAATTGAAAATATATGACCTTTAAATTTCATCATGTGGTTGTTTTGTTCTTCCGATCCAAAAATTCATTCTTTTCTCCTCAATATTTATGTCTTTGTCACTTCACATGCTAAGGGATTATTTACTTACCTCAACAGTCACGCTCAAAGCAATAGGAAAAATTGATTTATATTGCTTATTGATTTGTTTATGTTATATTTGTATGTTTCTGTGTTGTTTCTGTTGATATATATATATAAATAAATCTTAACTTCGACATCTATGTATGTTTCTCACATTTTTTATATATAATATGCCCAATATCCAAATTGATTCAATTTGAGACCGAGTTAGAAATGATTAATTCAAATTTTATCAATTATTTTTATATTATCTAACTTGTTTAAACTTTTATTATAGTACTCATTATGTCGAACCTTGCAAAACTTGATTTTGAGGCTCTTGATATTTCGGGAAAAAATTATCTGGCTTGGGCTCTAGATGCTGAAATTCATTTAAATGTCGAAGGTCATGTAGATACTATTAAAGAAGGAAATAGATCATCTGATCAGCATAAGGCAAAAACCATGATATTCCTTCATCGCCATTTTCATGAGGATCTGAAAAATGAATACCTTACCATAAAAGATCCACAAGTTCTTTGGAACAGTTTAAAAGAAAGATATGACCATCAAAAAACTATCATTCTTCCTAAAGCTCGTTACGAATGGATGCATTTGCTTTTACAAGACTTTAAATCTGTAACCGCATATAACTCGGCTGTATTTAGAATTACTTCTCAATTGCAATTGTGTGGAGAAAAAGTGACCGATGAAGATATGTTAGAAAAAACATTCTCCACTTTTCATGAGTCTAATGTGCTCCTGCAGCAGCAATATCGCGAAAAAGGATTTACAAAATATTCTGACTTGATATCTTGCTTGCTTGTGGCAGAACAAAATAACGAGTTTTTGATGAAAAATCATGAGGCTCGTCCCACTGGTAGTGCTCCATTCCCAGAAGTGAATGTAGCAACACACGATCACTATGGGAAAAATTTTGGTCGTGGTCGTGGACATGGTCGTGGGCAAGGTCATGGTCGTGGACGTGGTTGTAGTCTTAATCATAATCACAGTAGAGATTACAAAAACACATTTTCTCACCAGAAGTTGAAAAATGTTGGAAAGAGTAGCAAAAATAATGAGAATATTTGTTATCGTTGTGGAGGAAAAGGCCATTGGAGTCGTACCTGTCGTACACCAAGGCATCTTGTTGATCTTTACTAGCAATCACTTAAAAATAAAGATAAAAAGGCCGAGACACATTTTGCATGTGAGGATGGTGATTATGATTATGGTAATATGGATGTTACTCACTTAGACATTGCTGATTTCTTTGTTGATCCTGATGGAAAAATTGATCATCTCATTGGAGATGGAAGTGTCAAGAAATAAAACCTAGCAATAAATAATCATGTTTACGAATGCTTTTGAATTTCCTATGATAATAAAAATTTTATGTTATGTTTTAACTTTCCTATGTTAATGATAATAAAGTCTTATTTCTAAGTGTGTTTTCAACCTCCAATGCTAGTCATGATAAATATGGTTTATATAATTTTGTTTTTATACTTATCTTTTGTTTCTTAATTTTTTTAGATAGAATGAGTATTAACATTAACCTCATAATGGAGATATGTGTCTCGCTGATAGTGCAACTACTCATACAATTTTCAAGGATAAAAAATATTTCTTTTATTTAGTAAAAGAAGAAACTGATGTTAGTACTATATCTGGAAGTTCAAAAATAATCGAAGGCTCCGGAAGAGCTAATACAAAATTACCTGGAGGAACAAATTTAAACATTGAGAATGCATTATATTCTCCCAAGTCTCATAGGAATTTATTAAGTTTCAAGGATATCCGTCTAAATGGATATCATATTGAAACAAGAAATGAAGGAGATGTTGAATATCTTTATATAACGAGACATAATTTGGATAAAATAAGTGTCGTGGAAAAGTTACCCGCCTTTTCCTCTAGTTTGTACTGCAATTGAAGCACATGTGATTGTAAACCAGAAGTTTACAAATCATAAAAAAATTGTTGTTTGGCATGACCGGTTGGGCCATCCCGGGTCTATAATGATGCGAAAAATAATTGAAAATTCTTGTGGTCATCAATTGAAGAGCAAGGAGATTCTTCAATCTGATAAGTTCTCATGCACCTCTTGTTGACAAGGGAAGTTGATAATTAGGCCATCACCAACAAAAAATGGAAGTGAATCTCTAAATTTTTTAGGCGTATACATGCTGATATTTGTGGGCCAATACACCCGCCATGTAGACCATTTAGATACTTTATGGTTTTAATTGATGCATCCACTAGATGGTCACATGTTTGTTTGTTGTCAACTGGCAACCAGGCATTCACAAGATTGCTAGCTCAATTAATTCGAATAAGAGCGCACTTCCCTGATTATCCCGTCAAGAAAATACGACTTGATAATGCCGCTAAGTTCTCATCTCAAGCATTTAATGAATATTTTATGTCCATTGGAATTGACATTGAACATCCTGTAGCACATGTTCATACACAAAATGGACTTGCAAAATCATTTATCAAGCGTATACAATTAATTGCAAGACCACTTCTCATGAGATTCAAACTCCCAATTTCTACTTGGGGACATGCAATTTTGCATGCTGCATCATTGATTCGCATCAGGCCAACAAGTTGTCATAACTCTTCCCCTTTAAAATTAGTTTTTGGTCAAGAACCTAATATTTCCCATCTAAGAATCTTTGGATGTGCGGTGTTTGTTCCTATTTCTTCACCACAACGCACTAAGATGGGTCCTCAAAGAAGGTTGGGAATATATGTTGGATATTAGCCCGATTTGCTGATTGTCATTTTGATGAATCAAATTTCCCAACATTAGGGGGAGAGAGTAAGCAGCTGGAAAAGGAGATCGTTTGGAAAGAATTATAATTGTCTCATCTTGATCCTCGAACTAAACAATGTGAACTTGAAGTTCAAAAGATAATTCATTTGCAGAGCTTAGCAAATCAATTACCAAATGCATTCACTGATCCAAAAAGTGTGACAAAATCATATATACTAGCTGCTAATGCTCCGATAAAAATGGATGTCACAATTGGGCAATCTCATATTGCAAATGAGTCTCAACCACGCCTGAAGCGTGGTAGGCCAGTCGGTTCCAAAGATAAAAATCCTTGAATGAGAAAAGGAGCTAAAAAGAAAGATGACCCAAGTGAGGATATAGAAACTCTAAAAGAGTCTTCAGACATAATTGATATTTCAGTTCTGGAAGAGACTAATCAGGTACTTGAAATTCATGAAAAATAAAGAGATCTCAATAAATTATGTCAGTAATGGAATACAATGGAACCGGCAAAAAGTCAACATTGACGATGCTTTTGCATATCATATAGCGCTAAATGTGATAAATGATAGCGAGGATCATGAACCAAAGTCTATCAAAGATTGTAGGCAAAGTGAGAATTGGCCAAAATGGAAAGATGCAATTGAAGCTGAATTAAACTCGCTTTACAAGCGAAAAGTTTTTGGACCTATAGTCTGAACACCTGAAGGTGTGAAACCAGTTGGATATAGGTGGGTTTTTGTGAGAAAACGAAATGAGAATGATGAAATTGTGAGATACAAAGCTCGGCTTGTTGCCCAAGGATTTTCACAAAGACCTGGAATTGACTTTGATGAGACATATTCACGTGTAGTGGATGCATGTACTTTTCGGTACTTAATTAGCCTTGTAGCACATGAAGGGCTCAAATTGCACATGATGGATGTTGTTACAACTTATTTATATGGATCACTTGATAGTAACATTTACATGAAACTTCCAGAAGGATTTAATTTTCATGAGATAAATTGTCCTAGATCTCGAGAAGATTATTCCATCAAATTGAATAAGTCTTTATATGGGCTAAAACAATCAGAGCGCATGTGGTATAATCACCTCAGTGAATATTTGATAAAAGAGGGGTATACAAATGACTCCATTTGTCCATGTATTTTTATAAAAAGATCTGGAAAAGAATTTGCTATAATTGCGGTGTATGTAGATGATATAAATATTATTGGAACTCCTGAAGAGCTTCCAAAAGCTATAGATTTCTTAAAGAAAGAGTTTGAGGTAAAAGACGTGGGAAGGACAAAGTTTTGTTTGGGATTACAAATTGAGCATTTGAATAATGAAATATTTGTGCATCAAGAAGCTTATGTTGCAAAAGTATTAAAACGTTTCTTTATGGACAAATCTCATCCATTGTCTACTCCAATGGTTGTTCGATCACTGGATGTGGAGAAAGATCCTTTCAGACCTCGAGAAGAGGGTGAAGAAATACTTGGTCCTGAAGTACCATATCTCAGTGCAATCAGAGCACTAATGTACCTTGCTAATTATGCGCGTCCTGATATTTCATTTTTTGTCAATATGTTAGCAAGATATAGTTCTTCACCTACATGGAGACATTGGAACGGAGTCAAGCATATATATTTCGTTACCTTAGTGGATGTCCATCCTTAGTCTTCCACCTTCCTATAACTCCCATAAGTGAATGGATGGTTAGTGGTCCTTAACTACTTTGATCATTCACTTACACATTTTGTGTCCTATAAATAAGATTCATATTTTAGTGTAAAGACACACTTGTAAAGAGAATAATACAAAAAGCTTTCATCTTCTTCATCTTTGATCTTGTGCTTTTACTTTATTTTCATAACACTGACAATAATAATAAGATTTGCAACAACAATGTACACATATTACAAATGTACAAGCATTAAATTATACCATCAAGACATTTACTTTTTTATCATGCACAATACTAATCACATTAATGACTCTAAAATAGTGGTAGTGAATAGTAAAACATTTTTTGAAAAAGAAAATATTACACCATATCATTTTTTATGTAATAAAAAATGGTCTATTTTTTTGTTCAGTAAAACAATTTTGGAAAAGGAAATATCACACTATATCATTAATAATCAAATCCTGTACATCAATGGTATTTAATCAAATTCACTTACACCGAATGTTCCTCATGTGAAGCCATTTAGGTACCGTTTGACCCGACTTTTTTTCTACTTCTCTACAATTTTAAGGAGAAGGTAGGCCAAACACAATATCTATTAAGTACTTACTAAAAACATATTTTAAAAATTTTTTCCCTTCAAAAAATATTTTAACATTTTTTTATTTATTATATATTTGTACAATATTTTGCCAAACAACTTTTAACTTAAAAATAACTTTAAAACTAAAAAAATAATAAAGTAACAAAACAACTTTAACTTCTTTCTTAAAGCCCTTAATTTTAACTTTGTTTTAAAGTAACTTTTAGACCGTAAAAAAGTCAGGCCAAACGATGCCTTACTATTAATCACATCAATAACTTAATAGCTAAGACGTTAAAGAAAAAATTAAATAGCGAAGATTAAAAATAACTTTCAAAATATCATTATGTGTATTGCACACTACTAATAAATTAAATAACACTTAACCAAAAAGACAAAAACAATAATACATTTCTGTCAAAAAAAATAATAATACATTTATAAATATAAAAAAAATAATTATAAAAATCATAATCATAATAATAAAAACTAGCCATAAGAGTTGTAAGACGTAAATGATAAAAGATGTTCATATTTTCAAACAATGATCACATATTTTGACGAATCCTCTCATTTGTTACTGAAAACATCTACATTTAATTCCACTGATAAACTCTATCAAAACATTTTACGCGACTACTTCTCGTGTAAAACCATATCTACTTTTAATCACACTAATGACTAAATAACGAATACTAGTATTAAAAATAACCTTCAAATATTGTGTCGTGAATTGAACATATCTATTAATACTACAAATAATAAAGATGAAATGATAAATAAAATAATAAATTTACAAATAAAAAGATTATAAAAAAGAGAAAGCCTTGAAAAAGAAAAAACTACGCTATATCAATAATAATCTGATCATGAAATATATAAGGGTATTTCATCAAAGTCATAAAAGTTAGCCATATGCTACTAAAAGAATGTGAGCCATATATGTTGATTCGACGGTGCATCAATTACATTAACTTCTCTACCAAATGAGAGTTTACAATCAGAGACAATAAAAAGACATTCATATTCTTAAAGATTAAAAATATTTTACCCAACTATTCCTCGTGTGAAACCATCTACCATTTATCACACTAATAGTTAAATAACGAAGATTAAAAATAACATCGTGACGTGCATTACACGGGATCCATTACTACTAATAACGAATAAGAAATTATATTAAAAAAAAGAAATAATAAATGTATAAATAGAAATATTCTAAAAAAGCTTGTTCAAAAAAAAAAAAGAAATATTCTAAAAAAAAAGAAATCATTGATTCAGTTATTTCACATTAATAATAATCCAAAGAAAGAAAATAATAATATTTTGTTTTTGATTTTGTCTTATTTGGTCATACACACACTCACTCACTCACTCACGTAGTCACGTAGTTATTCTTAAGTTCTTCCCTCCACATCTATCCGAAACAAAATTCCCTCCCTGCTTCCCTCCCTTCCTCATTTTCTTCTTTCTTTTCTCTCTCTATCTCTCTAAACCCCACTTTCTCTCTCTAAAACCCTACTTCTCTCTAATTACTCTCCGATCATTTTCCATTTCGGTTTCCACTCCGATTCTCCGCCGTAACCGTAATGTCCGGTAACGCTGGAGCTTCCGACCGTGGCTCGCCGATGCCGAGAGAGATTTCTGCCGGAGTACAGATTCGGCCGCCGTTGAAGCGTCATCTGGCGTTTGTTTCGACGAAGCCACCGTTTGCACCGACCGATGAGTATCATAGTTTCGCTGCTGTTGATTCTAGGAAAGTCGCCGATCATGTGAATGAAGCCGTTATTGTTAGATCTCCGGTGTGTTCTTCGTTTTAGTCTTTCTGTTCTTCAATTTTGCATCTTCGGAATTAGAAAGGGTTTTTTGATTTTGTTTAGCGTTTGTGTTGTTTGTTTTATGATTTTTTATTTTTATTTTTATTTTTGTGGAATTAGTTAAATTTAGCTTCATGTGGTTTTGATTTTGGTTTATTGGAGTGAAATTTTGATTCTATTATTAGTTAATTTTTTGTTATTATTATTAATTATTAATTTCGCGTTGAAATCTTAAAATTAATTCCTAACACTGGATCTAAATTCAACTTGGTTTAATTAAAATTGGAGGGATTTTCTGAGGCTTTGAACTTTCTCTAGTATGGTAATTTTTGTGCAAAAGTGTGTAGAAAACATTTTCGGCGGATACTATTGTTGTGCATTGCTATGTTCATTTGTAGTTTTGCTCTTGAACATATGCTTATTCTTATTAACTGGTGTGTATGCGCATGTGTGTGTTTGATAGGTGTAGTTCATTTAGTCTAATGCTCTGTAGCAGCACTGACACTTCTGACCGAATGTCTGTTTGGTGTCTGACTCGCGTTTGTGTCAGACACCAACACATGTGACTACATTCATTTATGTATTTTTTTTTTTAAATTACTACAGGTGTCGATGTGATATGTCAGTGTCAATGTTGATGTCTGTGCCAGTGTTGGTGTCTGTGCCAGTGTCAGTGTCTGTCACTGTTTCATAGATGCTTGGTGATTCTGTGTAAAAATGTGTCGAGGATGAGATTATTGTCATTGGTATGTTTACTCGTAGTGTTCCTCTTGAACACATGTTTATTAACTGATGTATATGTTTTTGCTATGTGTAGTTCATTAATTTTGAGTGTGTTGGTTATGCTCACTTATTAATGTGATGAGATTGAATTGCTTTAGTTTGTGTTTTAACTTTTACAGTTAGCATTGTTATAATTTATAAACTTGATGAATTGGCTACTTTTGCTTGGTTGGTTGCATCATATCACCACCATCTCACCTATAAATTGATGTGTGTATACATCTTTGGTCATCTCTTTTCTCTTGCTAATCTTATTGTTTATGAACATGATGGTGGTGCAAGGTCATAAAGCGAAAGAATGGAATGAATGAAAATGAAGGAGACTCACAAAAGTCAAGTAACAGCCCTGGATACACTAATGTAATGAATAGCCCCTTCAAAACTCCTTTGTCTGCAAAAGGGGGAAGGGCAAACAAGTCAAGGGCATCCAAAGAAGGCAAATCATGTCCTCCAACACCTATCTCAAATGCTGGTCAGAAATTTACCCAATTAACTTTCCGTTGATCTAAGTTAAGTTCAAATTGTAATTTGCTTCTTCCTTGTTGTACCCCAGCTTATAGTTTCTTATGACATGCAGGTTCCCCTTCTCCGCTTACTCCTGCTGGTAACTGTCGTTATGACAGTTCCTTAGGTAATTTTGGAAGCAATTTTAATCAACAAGCTCTTCACATGCACCTTCTGGATATGTATGAGTAGTGTAGTTATTTCTATAAGAATAAACATGAGAAACTTATACAATAATTTCACAGGTCTCTTGACAAAAAAGTTCATCTATCTACTCAAGCGTGCTGAGGATGGTATTCTTGACCTAAATAAAGCAGCAGAAACTTTGCAGGTTCGTTTTTTATACAAAAGATTATGACCAATATATCTGTTACCTTTTCTTTTTGTATCCTATATGAATTTAAATTCTCCTATACTATAGGTGCAAAAGAGGAGGATATACGACATAACTAATGTTTTGGAAGGCATTGGTCTCATCGAAAAGAATATCAAGAACAGAATATATTGGAAGTAATGTGACACATTTGTAATTTTTCCAAAATATATATGTTTTTTCTATCGTTTAGCATAAAGTTTAGATGTGTATGTTTAAACAAAATTCTTACATCAAACCTTGTGGCATGCAGAGGAATTGAATCTTCTACGCCTGGTAATGTGGATGGTGATATCTCTTTGCTTAAGGTAAGTGATGTAGATGTCGTTTTCTTGAGACCTATTGACACCTAGAACTAATTGTTATACAATTGTCTGTGTCAGTGACATGGCTCGTGTATATTCGTTTCCAACTATAATGTCTATTTGCTGCACTCAACGTTTAACGGCTCGGACTCTTGTTGGTCAAGCTCCATGTTTATATTGATGCTATCAATATTAAAAAGGATTAGTAATGAAGGATAGTATCAATCTCTTGTGATAAGGGATATAGATAATGTTTCACTGTTGTTTTCTCATATTGATAAGGGTAGAGATTTGAGTTTAAAGAAGCACTAGAGACTCCATAAGAGAGAGAAAGTTTGAGAGAAGAGAGAAAATAAACTGAATATTAAACTGTAACTGAATAACCACCACTAGCTCGCCGAGGCTCAAGGCTTTTCTGTCTCATTGGAGAGTTCTAGAGTACTCACTCTACAACTCACGATACAGCGATAACAGACACATACTCATTACATTACCTCCTCAAGCTCAGGGTGGTTGAGGCATAAGCAGTACCCTGGGATTGTTTCTAAGTAAACAGAAACATTGAGTAGACAGAGGCTTATTCAGAATATCATCGACTTTGTCCAATGCCGGACCGCAAAGTAATCAAGTTAGAGCCAATACAAATGCATGCCGCAGAAGTAGAACGGCTGTCATCAATGTTTGAGGCCCAATCAGCTTCACAGAAGACCTGCAAAGTGAACGGGTCATAGGAGAATGAGGTTGCAGCAGAAGCCCATATGTGTCAGTACCTTGTAGAATGTGAAGGATTCTTTTAACCAACTTCCAGTGCTCATTCAAAAATTCAAAACTAAAATACCTCTGACCTCACCTTTTCTCCCCTCTTCTCCTATTTGCAATAGAGGCTATCCCGCTACTGCCACTATTGCTATCCCAGTTTTAGGGTCAGCCACTCTGCGCTGCTATCTGAGATTAACAACATAGAATACCATAAGCTAGTACTGGATTTGGGACCTCTTTATTTAAATTCTTCATGTTATCATACACTTACAGGGCCCCTTATCTATCTTACTATCACGTGTCCAGAGATCACATACTCTGCATATTTTAAGCCAATTAATGCAAGAACCATGATGTGGACATTGTAACGCTGCTATGTGTGTTCTTTGATATTTAAAGTCCTCACTCGGTTGATTAATTATCTTGTTAGAGGAGAATGTTCCACAACTAGTTGAATATTGTAACTCAAACTAGGTTTCTTGTCCATTAACCCGAAGATCAGTATCAGGTTACTTGATAAAACTTGGCCCATCTCACATAATCCCCATGCTCCAACATGAGGGAAAGAAAGAGGATAGTGTCAATATGTTGTGTTAATGATAAGGAAAATATTCGATTTTTTTGTTTTTGCATGTTGATAAGGGTAGATATTTGAAGCTGAGTTTGATAGTTTATTAGTAGTTCTACTTGTAAGATTATGTATATCAAGTTGTTAGAGGCACATGTATGCATAGGTGATTATGTATAATATGTAGCACTAATCAGTCAAACCAGAAATACATACATTTTATTAATTAGAATGACTTAGTGGCATAGCATGTTATAACATAATGAATTATGTTGTCAGCCTTGTGGCTTTGACTTAGAAGCTACCTTGCAACATGTTGTTAATTGGCTGTTGGCCTTGTGGCTTTTGTCTTGCAGTCGGAAGTTGATAACCTTTCTCTGGAAGAACAGAGACTAGATGATCAGATAAGGTTATATTGTTGCTTTACATTACAAAAAGGAGAAATTTACTATTACTATACTGTTGTCTAATGCTTTTGAACCATTATTAACAGGGAAATGCAAGAAAGACTGAGAAGTTTGAGCGAAGATGAAAACAACCAGAAGTAATCTCCCATTTAGTTCTTAGATTCATTTTTGCTTTGTCCTCCTTCCAGAAGGAAAAATATTGTTATTGATAAATGATAAACTTAAACCAATTTTCAATTCCTTTTAGGTTCCTTTTTGTGACCGAGGAAGATATTAAGGGCCTACCTTGCTTCCAGGTGAGTTTTTGGTTTTTGCATTGCACTCCAACCTTTTCCATTGTTATTATCAACACTGTTGTGTTCTCCTTTCATGCTGTTATTGAGGTTTTTCTTTTTATTTAATACTAGTGCATTTCTTATAGCAGAATGAAACTTTGATAGCAATCAAAGCTCCGCATGGAACCACCTTGGAAGTTCCTGATCCTGAGGAAGTAAGTTTAGGGAATCAACTGATGAAAGGTTCATGATCTTTGTAAAACTAGTGTTTCTGATACATGATGGATAATTAATGCTTCCATATGCTTTAGGCCGTTGACGAACTACAGCGGAGATATAGAATCATTCTAAGGAGCACAATGGGTCCAATTGATGTCTACCTTATCAGGTATAGCTACTTTGGCTATTAATGATTTATGGGGGTTGCTAATTACTCCTACATATTAGTAATTAATATATATATATATATATATATATATATATATATATATATATATATATATATATATATTTGTTAACGAGTGCCCCTGGGGCACTCTTTAAGCATTCTAAATTAAGTAATTATTCTTTAAAAATGTCAAAGTTTTCAATTTCCAATACACTGATTACACAAATTTTTATAAAAAGTTACTATTTAAGGTCCTTAACTAGTGCCCCGGGGGCACTAGTTAACATATATACTTTTTTCTAGTTTTGTAGTTTATCTTTTTGATAATGCATTCTCCAGTTAATTTTGGAATTTTTGAACTGTTTTCAGTCAATTTGAAGAGAAATTTGAAGAGATTAATGGTGCTGATCCCCCCACAAGCTTCCCTCTTGCTTCAAGTTCAGGGTCTAATGAGCAACAAGTGACAGAAATGGTACCTGCTGAATGCAGTGGAAAGGAACTTGAACCTCAAGCTCTGCTCTCTTCTCAGACATACTCTGATTTAAATGCTTCGCAAGAGTTTGCTGGGGGAATGATGAAGATTGTCCCTTCAGATGCTGATGTAAGTATATCACAGCCTTGTGAGGGTTCCCCCTCCACTTCATACCGGGGATTTTGGGCTGCACTTGTCTAAATCCTTCGTATTGATTAAACGCTTCGGATGTGGTCCTGCAGTTGTTTTTTTAGTATTTAATGATTGGTTAAGTGTGATTCTTTAATGAAATGCAATGTACTGCATTCTTTGCTGATATTTTTGGTAAATTTTGTAGAATGACGCTGATTATTGGCTTCTATCAGATGCTGAAGTTAGCATAACAGATATGTGGAGAACAGATTGTATCCTTTTTGTTTTAATGCTTTTCTTCAATGCTTTTTCTTTTTTCTTCATGTGTCTTATCTCTTATTTAAAGTAATATGTATGATTCCTTAACTCCAGCATAACAGCTAATGTTGATTGGAGTGGAGTGGACATGCTTCATCCTGACTTTGAAATGCTTTCGAGGCCACAAACTCCATCGCCGGGACTTGCAGAAGCACCATCGACTGTAGCTAACCCTAATCAGAGATGATTTTGTTTTGTTTATTATCACCAAGTTAGAAAGTATGTTCATCATCCTCTGTATTGAGGGGAAGCTATTTCAATAGAGTAATTGCTAGCTAGCCTTGTGAATGTTGAGGATGCTGTCAGGAGCTGTTGAGTTTCAAGCTGAGAGTTCTTACTACACTTCAAGTAAATCACCGACCCTCTCTTAGGCATAAACGAGTTATGGTAGACATACTAAGCTTGTGGAGAATTTAGCTTAGAAGTTAGAGAAGTTGCGATGAGTATTTTTTACGGAAAATGTTGCTACTGCATGAATTGCAAGGTAGGTAGATTTGATGATCAGTATTTGTATCTGGACAAGTTATTATCCATATTTGAAGTGTGGCATAGTGGGTCATTTTTGTTTCCTTTTGAAAAGGAGAAGCTGCTATGCAGATGCTGACCCCAAACAACTGCAAGGGTGCACTGGATATTGTTAGGACAGGACTGCCTTATTATTCAATTATCATTCATGCTTGTAAACATTTCATAAACAGTCTGCTGATAAAATTATGTCATTTATTATCCCGAACTACTCCCGTTTTTTCTATCATTTTGTTCTATCTTTGGGATGCCTATTGCATGAAGGCTTACACATGTTTGAGCTTACGGTAGTTTCGAAAGCATCTGGGGATGGGATCATTCTGCTATACAATTTCAAGCATATCGAAATGGGAACACGGGTTTTTTTCGTTTTTTCAATGTTCTGCTGTGTTGGGTAGTCGGGGATATTCGATCGACAGTTGTTAATGAGTACTATTGTAGTAAACTGTTTTTGTTGAAGCAAGCAAAGTTAAGTCTTTCATTGGATATTAAGGAGTGGATGCATGCTGAAATATCATAGGATGTATCGGGACTTGCTGGTCTAGGGGCTACTTTTGCTAAAGCATGGACAGTTCTATTGGTAGGCTCTGTTTGGGAGTTTGAAGGGGAAGGGAAAGGAAGGGAAAGGGGGAGGGTTTTGGAGAGATGAGATTAGAGGAAAAAATAGAGAAATCTTTCAAATTTTTTGAAAGAGTGGTTTTGTAGAGAATGATAAATAAATATTTATGATTAATGTATTTTTAACTTTGAAGGTATTATGACAACATAGATTGGATTTGAAAAATTTACCCACACCCCCCAAAGCCCTCAAAAACAATCCTCCAATACAATTTTTTAGTTCTCCAAATTAGGGGTATTTTGTATTATGGAGAAAACTAAACCCCCCAAATCCCTCTACTCTCATAGCTATCCATTATTTCCATTTCTTCCTTCATTTTTTTTTACAAACCCTCCCCTCCCCTCAAAAGTCCCAAACAGAACCTTGGTAAATTCAACACCAGATTTTTGAACTTGTTTAAAAAAACACCAGAGTTTGGAAAAGAAGACACGATGTCTATAGTATGATGATATGGTGCTGAAGTTAGAGGCATCTTTAGGACTGTGTTTAAAATCATCAACTACTCTCTCATCGTGCAACTCAAATCAAAGTTACTAAGTTATAAGATGATAATCCACTGTAATGCTACTAGTAAACTATAAGCTTCCCCTTCATCAGTCGAACATAAAGGAGACTTTCACATTATCTTGGTAACCTTGTTATCTCTAGTACACATACAAATGCCAACACAACCACGTTGGGAGAGGCATCTACATTACACTTATAGCTTCCTGAGCCAAAAAATGCGAAGTAGATCCATTAAAAGGTTGCACCATAGGAAATTGGAATGACACTAAACGCGGAGCAACCGACCAATTTGCAAAGATATCCTTCGACTCACAACCTAAATTGGGGATTCTTTTAAACCATCCCAAAGCTTGACTTTCCTACGCTTCTGCATAGACCGCTAGATGGTAAGCTACATAGGAGCCTTATATGTTGGAATGGAAACAAGAACATATAAGAGTAAGTTTGAGGTTCTCTGCCATAGGAATACAATCTCCAAATCATGCCAAAATCCACTTATTTTCCATCATTCAATGCTTCAAGGGCCAATTTTTTTTTTGCCAGTCCTCCTCCAGTTCAGACTCAGAAAAGACAACCACTTTGGCATTGCAGTCCCCTTGTTTGCGATCTCGCTCAACTAGTATAGACATTCCTTCAAGTACGCCACTAAAAATTATAAACTTTTCGTGGGGCTTTAACCTTCCGAATCAAGGACTATTTGCCTGACAAATAGGGATGATTAGGGTTAAGGAATTTGACCTATACAAAATTTATACATACTCTCAAGAGAATAAAGGTCACGAGGATCTAAGCGAGGAACTGAGGTAACCTTGGTCACATCTTCATGGGATAAAAGTGAAGAAAGCAAGTTAGTTTTCCAAGCTTTAACATTGGGTTGCAATAAATCCTGCACCATAAGAGTAGGAAACCATATTTCTATATTGGTACACATATGCCACATTGAACCATCTTGTAGTCACGATTTATGCCAAACAGAAATGTCTTCACCTGTGCCAATGCTCCGTTTGAACCCCTCCTTTAAGAGGAATTTCGAACGCTAAATACTACATCAAACATAGCTTGGTCTGTGATTGATGTGAGCCTTCAAGAAAACACTGCTACAAATATTTAGCTTTAAAGACGTGTGATTAGCCAATCAAGATTTTTTAAGAGATTTCAGCCTTGATTTTCTAACATAGAAATTAAAGGCATGAAGAGTTAGAGTCTTGAAGTTGAAACCCACACCACCACAAAACTTACTCATATATAACCGATCCATAACACCGCAGGACTTGCCATCCCCAATAAAAGGAATTCAACATTTTTTCTATTTTTCCAAAAATAATGTGGAGGAAGATAAGTACTCATAATATAGGTCGGAATGAATTGCAAAAATGATTTTATGAGCACTTAGAAATATTTAAAACTTGTCAAGAATTAATTTCCGGATATAATCTTTAGAAATTTAAATTTTGCTTTCATGTTTCTACCAACCATTGATACAAGACCTATAGAAGTATTACTCCCTCCCTCTGTCCCTAAATATAAACATTCATTTGACTAAATATATATCCTTAAATATAAGTCACTTTTCAAGTTACTAGATACATTTATTGTTTTTTTTTTCTTCAAATAAACCCCTAATTAATACCATAAAGTGTTATGAAATATTAAAATGCAACATTTACTGCATGCACATGCAAATGGTATTTTAGTTATATTCATACATAAAATTGATACATTAATTCCACGACAAATTTTTCTAAAGAAAGCAAAATGTGCATGTATAGGGACGGAAGGAGTATCCAAGCAATTACAAACCTTTAAGATTTCGAAAATTATGGTTTTAAGACTATTATCATCCACATCGTACCGTGGAAAAGAAAAAAAAAAATCATACTTTTGATTATTTATGTGTTGCCCATAAGCTGCTTCATAGGTTATCAAAATATGCTTCATGAACATAGTCTCCGAATCATTAGCCATAAAAGTAAAAATAACAAGCATCTGCAAAAAGAATATGGTTAATAATGGGGCCCTTTTCTTCAAATAGGGATGACAATGGGTAAAATCTAGGTATGATAATAAGTTGTCGATTATTTATAAGAATGTAAGAATTTCTTCTTTGAAAATGTTATATATCAATACAATGTATTAATAAGTAGTTTCTTAACGTTGATGTACTTTTCACTAGTATAAATAAGGGTAGCCTCAAGGTATGAATGTATGATAACTTCACATCTTATAAAGTCTTGTTTGAAACGTTATTTATTTTTAACATGAGATGTTTATAGGTATGCTCACTCCCCTTGTTGAGTAGTTAAGAATGATTCATTCAGTAAAAAGGATTAATCACCAACAAACTGATAATCTTTTTGTTCCCATACCCTGACGCTTGCTAGGAATCCGATAAATTAACTTGGACCATAACATAAGCATGAGTCAATATGCTATTCAAAAAGAAAAAGGAGTCAATATCTTATAAAAAAAAAGAGAAAATCTAACTTGTGCCCTTGGGACATACGTTAAGAAAATAAAGGTAGAAATTTTTTCTTGAAAATAATGCATTCAATGTCTTAAAAGTTTCAAAAGTTATCTTTTCAATATAAAACTTTATTTTTTAATTTCATTGTAAGCTTCTTAACTTGTGACCTTAGGACACAAGTTAACATGACAAAAAAAAAAAGAGTCAATATAACAAACAAGCAGCCACAAAACTTTGTTATTGCTCCCCCGTTGCCCTAGCAAGTAATGATTTAGGAGTGTGCTCATGTCTACCATGTCTCAGGTTCGAATCCCCCATGTAACAACAATTCTTGCGTTGGGTTAGTCATATAAGATTTTGCTGTGGTTTTAATTGGGTCATCTGTTAGTGGACGGTGAGGTTCTTAGATGGGATACTAAATTTTCCAAAAAAATAAATAAATTACAGGATTAAACTAAAAAAATGAGATAATGACTAAAAATTTATTTTGGCCAAATTAATCATCACATGTAGTTCATTCAACAAAAGTAAAAAGAAAAAAAAAACAATACTTGCCAAATGGTCACTAGAAACTCTTATTTGAATAACAAATCAAAGACATAAGAAGTGAACTTGCTCTAACTAGAAGATGGTTGCAATGGCAATTGTGGCTACCATGATGAGTCCAAAGATGGATGATACAATAGAGTGAGCAGATGAAGAAGGTGAAGGTGCACCTTCTGCTAGTACATTGATGACAAGCTTCATTTGACGAGCAGCACAATGATCAGCCTTTCCACAAACATACCACTTTCTTCCTTCGGTTTTCAGTTGAATAATGTCCTTTCCGGTGGAAAGTGCTTCATTTTCTGATGGAAAAGTGCAGCTTTGAAAGAGTTTACCATCCACTTTGAAGACATTGTGCTTGGTGTTATCATAATTGAACACTGAAATAAAAAGATATAAAAGTGAAATAGTTGATTTTAAATTGCAAGTTCATTCTGTATAAAAAAAACTACATTTTAACACATATTGTTAAATAATGCATAACACCGTCAGTTTTATTAACAGAAAAAAACCACACTGTTGGAAAAGCTATTACACATGGAACACTGATGTAAAAACGCTGAAGGCAATATATATATATATATATATGAATGAAATACTATTTTACCACATATGGTTTATGCTACAAAAATTGGTATCGATTTTGCTAGAGTCTATATAACTGGATTAAAATTTATATTTTTGAAGGATAGATTATAATTAATATCATAAAAAATTGTTCCTATACAAAGTAAGCACGACGGGTTATACTAAATAGTGTCCCATAGACACTAGTTAAGAATGTTAAAAGTAGGTTTTTTTATCGAAACCAACAAATTTTTTACTTTTAAAAAGTTAAATGTATAACTTTTCCACGCTTTCTAATACAAAATTTCTATATTGGTATTTTTAATTAATGTCCCAAAGACACTAGTTAGCATTTTTCATGTTTATAATATGTTATAAATGCATGTTTGCTTTTAAGGTGAATACTTGATGGAATTGTAGTACACATTGCGTTGGTACACAAAAAATGGAATTTCAATACAGTTTTGTGTAAAAATTGAATTACACTTAGTTTTGATGGAGCACTAGAAATGGAATTCCAACGTACTACGTAGTTCCAAATACATACTAAGCAAAGTTCATATATAGGAATTAGTATTATCACACATACTCTTTTAATTTTGACCTCAGAATAACATGCTGTCCAAAAAAATAATATTATATAATATTTCATAAAAGAAGAAATTTAAGACAAATTCAAATGTGCATTCAATCTTTTCTTTGTATGATAATATTTTTTCCAAACCAAGTAACACCAAAACATGATATTCATCTATACCAAAGCTAATTAATTGATATGAGAACTCATTACGTAAAAGATTTGATTCATATACACTATTTTTTAATAAAAAATACATTGTAAATGTAAAAAAAAGTCACGCCATCAATTAATCATAACTATTTAAATAATTAAAATTAGAGGTGTTCAAAACTGAACCAATCCAATAGAAAAATTGCAAACCGAACTAACTTAAACTGAAACCGCATAAAACCGTATTTGGTTTGGATGTATTTGGATAACTTTTTTTACTCAACCGCATGGTTTGGTTTGGTTTGCAGTTTTTATTTTACCAACCAAATTAAACCAAACCAAACCGTAACATAAGAAAAACACTAATTAAACATATGTCACTTAGACCAATACTCATAGAAACTCAGTATAAACTTTTATAAAATGACATATTTTTTCTCTTGTTAAGTTTCTTCTTTGTTTTTTATTTCAAAAATGTATTTACGTTCTACTTAAACTTTTAGAGAATTATAAAAATTTAGTCTTTTACATTTCTTACATAATAAAATTACTTTTTATCCACATTTTTAATTTAGTCTATGTTGTTTCATGACAAGGAAATAGTAACGTTGAATGAAATTTAAAACATTGCTGAAAATATGTTGTGTTTTAGCTTTTTAACTCGATTTTAATGTTGAAAACAAAAAAAATGTATGTTTTGAAAAAAACCGCACCAACCGCTCCAACCCAAACAACATTTGTTTGGTTTGGTTTAGATTCTATTTTAAAAGTCAATCAAATCAAACCAAATCGTATGTTTTTTTATCTTGCGATTCAGATGATTTTTAACCTCAAAATCGACCAAATCAAGTCAATCAAATCAAATCAAGTCATGATTTTAAAAGTCAATCAAATCAAGTCATGATTTTTATAATGACAATGCATGAAAAGTAAACTCTTATTTAAATGAGAGCGAGAGTAATATTTTTACCAAGGTTGTCACCAACACGAAAAACTTTGTCTTGGGCCCACTGAGTGTAGTTGAAATCAACTGTCCAACCCTTTTCATCACCCACAACATGATCAGCTGCCATTGCTACTGAGGAAAGCAAAACCATGGAAATGGCAAGGTAGATTACACGAGAGTAAGTCATTTTATCAGAATTTGAGTGTAAAATTAGTATTTTCCTAAAATCTCAATCAAATGCAGAAGTTGCTGGTATATGATATGCAAATGTTATAATTGCTTTGATAAATGTTAGCTCACACTAATGTGCATTTCAACTTGGTATATTTATACGACTTGTGTATTGATCTTATCGAATTAAAATCTATGAAGCCTTGCAAATATACTGCAATAGGACAAATACCGGATTAGGTCGGCTTTTCTACATTTCTAATGTTTTAGAATAAGTATTGTTTAATCCTTGTCTTTGATTAAAAAATGGTATCTAATTTAGATTTTCAGAAAAAGAATTCACTAATATAGTTTTTCAGAATTATCAATTCGATACAAATTAGTCCCTACAAAAATTTAAGCAATTAAAATAGTCCATGACGGAGAGACTAAATATTCACTCTCCCATAATACCTATTACATTTACAAAAATATTGTCCTAATGCGTCCTAATGTGATAGTTTTTTTTTTTTTTTTCTATCAAAACACTAAAATATAAAAGACAAGAGATGTTTGAACCAATACAACAAAGCCATAAAGTGGAGAACTTGTGAAGAGAAAATCTAGATCTATCCCTAGAAAGGAAAGGTCCAAAGGAAAGAGATGACTAAGTCCACCATTGTACAAAAAAGCTAGACAGATTATGACCATTTTTTGCCATAACAACTGCTACAAGACTACTCTCTCTATGAAAATTTGTACAAAAGTATTGAAAATCCTAGATAGTCTATTGCAATTGAACCAACTATTCCGTAGCTGGCAAGGCAGCTTTGGAGGCACTCTCATTCCGGCTCAGTTAAATCTAGTAGGCTTCACTTTGTTCACATGCTTCTTCTCTTTCTCTCTGCCTTAGTGCTCTCAGATAGACTTGAATAGTGTTGCTTAAAGTCTGATATGATGGCTTCATCATCGTCCTCTTCTACCTCAAGTCTCTTGTCATGGCTGAGAGTGTCCTCCATCACCTCTTCTACTTCATCCCCCCAAAATTTGGAAAGAACCTGCACACTTTTAAGGGCTGCAGCAGAATGAAGAGAGGGATTGGAAGCAGGAACCAATGTTTGGCTTGAAGGGAGCTTGTCACTTGTCAAACTAGCATATCTGGTAGTTACAGGATGCGACATAGAAACAGTTGCATACTGTTAGCCTGTATTTTTCGACAAAAGATATTAAATACAGTCACTGAGGTTTGACTGAACACGTGGAAGAAAGATGGAATTTTTAGCTTAAAGGATTTCTGAAGTTGCACGAGTTCGTTCGACAGAATCAAAGCATTAGAGTTGGTCGAAACACATCTCGACAACGTGAAGGTTGGTTATGTTTTGAAGAGGTTCTTTGACAAACTGTCAAAGTTTGCGGCTGTCGAAGGAGCAAGATTTGAATTTCAAATAGGTTGTTTTTCTCTATTATTAGACGTTATTAGGAGTTAGAAGTATGGATATGAAATTCCTGGCAGTTAACTGGTTCTGAACTAAAAGCAGAGTATGAAAAATAAAGTTCAGAAGCAGAAAAATAAAGTGCAGAAAGTAAAGGAACACAAGGAGTTTGTTAACACAGTTCGGTGCAAACTTCACCTACTCTGGGGGATACCAATCCAGGAAGGAAATCTACTATGAGGAATCAACTCAAAGACTCAGACACAGACCCCCCTGTTCCCAGCCTTAGCAATCAATCTCCACTTAGTCTAGACTTCTACTCAGGAACCCACCTAAGTATTAGCACACCACTAACTTCCTAATTACTCAATCACAACCCAGTGATCAGTAACACTTAAACAAACAACTCAAAACAATGAAGACATTCTTCAATACAGAGACATCATTCGTACTTAAAAGCTTTGAATGATTTTCAACTCAAACAATCTAAACCAACTCAAAGCATATGAGTGGTGTACAAAACAAAGCCTAAGCTTACACAAACAAAAACTCTAAAAACTCTAAACTCTGAATTCTGGTTTTTGACTCATGAAATCTCCAATAGCAATGCCCTCTTTAAATAGTCTTCAGCAGCAATATAATTTTGAACACAATCTTCAAAGATATACTCCCAGAATTATTTTAGAAGCAAATAGAAGCTCACATAAAATTCACAAATATATTTTCCAAAGATTTCCTTGAAAATATATTCACAAATAATTGAATCAAATCTTCAGAACATATCTTGCGCGAAAATAATTCCTTCTAGAAATGAAGCTTGGATAAATCTTCAATTAAATCTTCAAAAGATACTGTTCTGAAATACTTTGAAGCTCAAAAAGGAAACAAATAATTCTGAATCAAATCAAGCAAAGATCCCTTTGCAATATATTCATTCATAAAACACGAAGCCAATCTTCATAAGATCTTCACCAAAAAATATTCAGCCTTCTGGAAACTTTAGCATGAATAAAACTTCAGAAAATCTCCAAGAGATACGCACAAAATTAATCCAAAAGAATGCAGATAACCAGCTTCTGAAATCAGCTTCTGAAGACTTCTTTAACACATAGAGACGCAACGCTTGAGCACTTTGATTTTACCAAACAATGTAGCCAACACAAAATAACCAACAATCTCCCCCTTTGGCAAATTTTTGGCTAAAATTAAATGCACCACAAAATCAAGTCCTTCACTCAACACAAGATAATCAACCTTGAAGAACTCCACATAAGATAGCAGAGTTAGCAGCGGATTAAAAACACAAACAACTGAAAAATGCTCCCCCTGCAACACACAACATCAGTTTCTGAGGAACAACTCTTCTCTCCCTGAAACACAGCACTCAGGAACTGATAAGTGCTTAAATGTTGTTATATTTTGGTACAAATTAAGGCACTTATGCTTACTTGTTGTACAAGTTACCTTAGGATTTGAGCATAAATGTGTTAAAAATGCAATAAATGTGATCCTAAGCCTTACCCCATGTGATTATGCAGGAAATACATGCTTGAACCTGATTGATGCAAAGACATGAAGCTTTTCTTGATGCCATCGCTACAAGCACAGGATTCATCGCTAGTAGCGAGGATAGGCAGGGATTTCCAGACATCCATCGCTTGAAGCGCAGCATCCATCGCTAGAAGCGAGCTTAGGCAGGGATTATCAGGAGTTCATCGCTTGTAGCGATGAACTGGACGCTAGAAGCGAGCCTAGGCAGGGAATTTCAATGATCCATCGCTAGTAGCGACAGACCTTGTCGCTACAGCGACCAAAGGGGCGGTTTAATGCTGATGGTGACGTGGAGCTCTATGATTGGCCAATTGAAGTCCTCGCTACAAGCGACAGGCTGGTCGCTTGTAGCGAGCGAACATTTTCTCAGCATATTTAAGGAATTTTAAGCTCATTTTTTTAGATATATAGCTTTTTATCAGTTTTAATATTTTCCAGAGCTTAGAAAACTTGTTATCTTTGAGAGAGAATAGGCATAGAGGGAGAAGAACTTCAAATAGCAATTAGATTTGGATTGAAGAAGATCTTAAGAAGCTTTGAGACATCAAGCTCTCACATATCTTCATCTTCCTTTCTTATTTTGCAAGAGTTGTCATGACAATGATCAACTAATCTCCTTTGTTGGGATTAATAGGTAATCAATCATCCATGTTGTAAACTTTTGATTATTCAATATATGATTCTAGCAATTTTTATATACCATTGAATTTCTTCTTGCTTTTCAATCTTATGTTTGATTTAAATGTTGTTGAAAAAGACTTTTGAATCTAGGTTTAGAATGATTTTCTATCAAGATAAGAAATTCTAGAAATGGGATTTGGTTTTGATAATTACATTATAGTATTGGATCGTAAAGCTTTTGGATCGTTTAATAGATTGAGAAATCATCGATTAAACGATACAATCGATCTCACGACGTCATTTGGGAAATCAATGATGTTGTTGAGCAATACGTAATAATGTCATATATAAGAAAACGCTAGAATTCGTATTTGTAATCAATCGGATATAAACGATGTTTGATTGATGAAAGTTAATCCTAACACCTTCTATGTCCTATTACTCTACTATTTATTTATAAAGTTTTTAAAATGATGAGTAGTGTAGTATAAAAACAAGTTAAACCCTAACTTAAGACAATAATCGAAGTTGAACGGTTTATGATATCACATTAATCCCTGTGGAACGATATAAAAAAAACTAATACTTACTTTTGTTCACTCAACAGGAACTCCCCCTGAACATAACAACTTCTGACAGGAAGCACACAAACTCAGGAAGCACACAAACAGATCAGCAATCACCAATCACACATACTTCTCCCCCTTTTTAGCCAAACAAGTTTGACAAAGCACCAACATAACACCAGCAAACACTAGGAGAAGAACACAACCAGAACACAAAGAACTCATCACAACACACTTGCAAAGATCAGAAACACAAGCAGAAGTTCACAACAGACACAAACTAGCCAGTCTTCAGACTCAGCATCAGAAAATACTTAGTCTTCATTAGACACAATCATCAGATGCTGCTCAATTGATATGTGCCTCAGGCACATTCAGAACCTTATTCCCAGCTATCTTCTTCTCAAAATCAGCAACTCTTTTCTGAACACAGGACATAACATCTTCAGACTCACAAGAAACAAGTGCCTTTTGAACAGGAATAGGAACCAGAACTTTGCTCCAAACTTTTGAAGGTCCAGCACCAGAACTCATCTGTGCTACAGGAATAGGCTTGCTGTCATCAGCAACAGCCTTTCCTTTCCCTTTGTTCAGCCTCTGAGCAACACCATCACACTTTGGTCTCCATTCTTTCTTGATTTTACTTTTATTCACAGCTGGTTCAGTTTTTCTGTGTTGAAAATGCTCGGGATAACCATGCAACTTGTAACAAAAAGGTTTAATGTGACCCTTTTTACCACAATGACGACAAACCCAAGGATGAGAAACTTTCTTGTTTTTAGAATCCTGAGGTTTGTTCTTAGGTTTCCTCATCAGTGGAACATGAGTATTAGCAGCAGGTATAAACCTCTTCGCAGGTTTTTGGTGTTTGATGTTCAGATTCTGATCAACAAATCCAATGCCATTTGGTTTTCCTTGATTCTGATTCTCCAGAATCTCTTCCAGCACATCAGTAGCAGAGTTCAACATTCTAACTTCCTTTTTCATCTGATCAAGTTGAGAATTCAGTTGAGTTACCTCACTATTGAGAACAGAAATTTGCTCTAGATGTTCTCTTCTTTCAGACTGAAGTTGAGTGTTAATTTTCTTCTGTTCTTCCAGCTGCTTACACACTTCTTCAAATTTAACATGCCACTTCTTGCAAAAAACAGCAGGATCTTTATAAGACAATTCTCCATGTGACTTCTTAACATCAGTATTGGTAACAAGGCCAATGCTTTTTACTTTCTTTTCCATTTTGCCAGAAAATATCTCCCTGGAGCTCACCCAAAAAAACAAGCAGGGTGCCTGCTCTGATGCCAATTGAAATTCCTGGCAGTTAACTGGTTCTGAACTAAAAGCAGAGTATGAAAAATAAAGTTCAGAAGCAGAAAAATAAAGTGCAGAAAGTAAAGGAACACAAGGAGTTTGTTAACCCAGTTCGGTGCAAACTTCACCTACTCTGGGGGATACCAATCCAGGAAGGAAATCTACTATGAGGAATCAACTCAAAGACTCAGACACAGACCCCCCTGTTCCCAACCTTAGCAATCAATCTCCACTTAGTCTAGACTTCTACTCAGGAACCCACCTAAGTATTAGCACACCACTAACTTCCTAATTACTCAATCACAACCCAGTGATCAGTAACACTTAAACAAACAACTCAAAACAATGAAGACATTCTTCAAAACAGAGACATCATTCGTACTTAAAAGCTTTGAATGATTTACAACTCAAACAATCTAAACCAACTCAAAGCATATGAGTGGTGTACAAAACAAAGCCTAAGCTTACACAAACAAAAACTCTAAAAACTCTAAACTCTGAATTCTGGTTTTTGACTCATGAAATCTCCAATAGCAATGCCCTCTTTAAATAGTCTTCAGCAGCAATATAATTTTGAACACAATCTTCAAAGATATACTCCCAGAATTATTTTAGAAGCAAATAGAAGCTCACATAAAATTCACAAATATATTTTCCAAAGATTTCCTTGAAAATATATTCACAAATAATTGAATCAAATCTTCAGAACATATCTTGCGCGAAAATAATTCCTTCTAGAAACGAAGCTTGGATAAATCTTCAATTAAATCTTCAAAAGATACTGTTCTGAAATACTTTGAAGCTCAAAAAGGAAACAAATAATTCTGAATCAAATCAAGCAAAGATCCATTTGCAATATATTCATTCATAAAACACGAAGCCAATCTTCATAAGATCTTCACCAAAAAATATTCAGCCTTCTGGAAACTTTAGCATGAATAAAACTTCAGAAAATCTCCAAGAGATACGCACAAAATTAATCCAAAAGAATGCAGATAACCAGCTTCAGAAATCAGCTTCTGAAGACTTCTTTAACACATAGAGACGCAACGCTTGAGCACTTTGATTTTACCAAACAATGTAGCCAACACAAAATAACCAACAATCTCCCCCTTTGGCAAATTTTTGGCTAAAATTAAATGCACCACAAAATCAAGTCCTTCACTCAACACAAGATAATCAACCTTGAAGAACTCCACATAAGATAGCAGAGTTAGCAGCGGATTAAAAACACAAACAACTGAAAAATGCTCCCCCTGCAACACACAACATCAGTTTCTGAGGAACAACTCTTCTCCCCCTGAAACACAGCACTCAGGAACTCCCCCTGAACATAACAACTTCTGACAGGAAGCACACAAACTCAGGAAGCACACAAACAGATCAGCAATCACCAATCACACATACTTCTCCCCCTTTTTAGCCAAACAAGTTTGACAAAGCACCAACATAACAGCAGCAAACACTAGGAGAAGAACACAACCAGAACACAAAGAACTCAGCACATCACACTTGCAAAGATCAGAAACACAAGCAGAAGTTCACAACAGACACAAACTAGCCAGTCTTCAGACTCAGCATCAGAAAATACTTAGTCTTCATTAGACACAATCATCAGATGCTGCTCAATTGATATGTGCCTCAGGCACATTCAGAACCTTATTCCCAGCTATCTTCTTCTCAAAATCAGCAACTCTTTTCTGAACACAGGACATAACATCTTCAGACTCACAAGAAACAAGTGCCTTTTGAACAGGAATAGGAACCAGAACTTTGCTCCAAACTTTTGAAGGTCCAGCACCAGAACTCATCTGTGCTACAGGAATAGGCTTGCTGTCATCAGCAACAGCCTTTCCTTTCCCTTTGTTCAGCCTCTGAGCAACACCATCACACTTTGGTCTCCATTCTTTCTTGATTTTGCTTTTATTCACAGCTGGTTCAGTTTTTCTGTGTTGAAAATGCTCGGGATAACCATGCAACTTGTAACAAAAAGGTTTAATGTGACCCTTTTTACCACAATGATGACAAACCCAAGGATGAGAAACTTTCTTGTTTTTAGAATCCTGAGGTTTGTTCTTAGGTTTCCTCATCAGTGGAACATGAGTATTAGCAGCAGGTATAAACCTCTTCGCAGGTTTTTGGTGTTTGATGTTCAGATTCTGATCAACAAATCCAATGCCATTTGGTTTTCCTTGATTCTGATTCTCCAGAATCTCTTCCAGCACATCAGTAGCAGAGTTCAACATTCTAACTTCCTTTTTCATCTGATCAAGTTGAGAATTCAGTTGAGTTACCTCACTATTGAGAACAAAAATTTGCTCTAGATGTTCTCTTCTTTCAGACTGAAGTTGAGTGTTAATTTTCTTCTGTTCTTCCAGCTGCTTACACACTTCTTCAAATTTAACATGCCACTTCTTGCAAAAAACAACAGGATCTTTATAAGACAATTCTCCATGTGACTTCTTAACATCAGTATTGGTAACAAGGCCAATGCTTTTTACTTTCTTTTCCATTTTGCCAGAAAATATCTCCCTGGAGCTCACCCAAAAAAACAAGCAGGGTGCCTGCTCTGATGCCAATTGAAATTCCTGGCAGTTAACTGGTTCTGAACTAAAAGCAGAGTATGAAAAATAAAGTTCAGAAGCAGAAAAATAAAGTGCAGAAAGTAAAGGAACACAAGGAGTTTGTTAACCCAGTTCGGTGCAAACTTCACCTACTCTGGGGGATACCAATCCAGGAAGGAAATCTACTATGAGGAATCAACTCAAAGACTCAGACACAGACCCCCTGTTCCCAACCTTAGCAATCAATCTCCACTTAGTCTAGACTTCTACTCAGGAACCCACCTAAGTATTAGCACACCACTAACTTCCTAATTACTCAATCACAACCCAGTGATCAGTAACACTTAAACAAACAACTCAAAACAATGAAGACATTCTTCAAAACAGAGACATCATTCGTACTTAAAAGCTTTGAATGATTTACAATTCAAACAATCTAAACCAACTCAAAGCATTTGAGTGGTGTACAAAACAAAGCCCAAGCTTACACAAACAAAAACTCTAAAAACTCTAAACTCTGAATTCTGGTTTTTGACTCATGAAATCTCCAATAGCAATGCCCTCTTTAAATAGTCTTCAGCAGCAACATACTCCCAGAATTATTTTAGAAGCAAATAGAAGCTCACATAAAATTCACAAATATATTTTCCAAAGATTTCCTTGAAAATATATTCACAAATAATTGAATCAAATCTTCAGAACATATCTTGCGCGAAAATAATTCCTTCTAGAAATGAAGCTTGGATAAATCTTCAATTAAATCTTCAAAAGATACTGTTCTGAAATACTTTGAAGCTCAAAAAGGAAACAAATAATTCTGAATCAAATCAAGCAAAGATCCCTTTGCAATATATTCATTCATAAAACACGAAGCCAATCTTCATAAGATCTTCACCAAAAATATTCAGCCTTCTGGAAACTTTAGCATGAATAAAACTTCAGAAAATCTCCAAGAGATACGCACAAAATTAATCCAAAAGAATGCAGATAACCAGCTTCTGAAATCAGCTTCTGAAGACTTCTTTAACACATAGAGACGCAACGCTTGAGCACTTTCATTTTACCAAACAATGTAGCCAACACAAAATAACCAACAATCTCCCCTTTTGGCAAATTTTTGGCTAAAATCAAATGCACCACAAAATCAAGTCCTTCACTCAACACAAGATAATCAACCTTGAAGAACTCCACATAAGATAGCAGAGTTAGCAGCGGATTAAAAACACAAACAACTGAAAAATGCTCCCCCTGCAACACACAACATCAGTTTCTGAGGAACAACTCTTCTCCCCCTGAAACACAGCACTCAGTTACTCCCCCTGAACATAACAACTTCTGACAGGAAGCACACAAACTCAGGAAGCACACAAACAGATCAGCAATCACCAATCACACATACTTCTCCCCCTTTTTAGCCAAACAAGTTTGACAAAGCACCAACATAACACCAGCAAACACTAGGAGAAGAACACAACCAGAACACAAAGAACTCAGCACAACACACTTGCAAAGATCAGAAACACAAGCAGAAGTTCACAACAGACACAAACTAGCCAGTCTTCAGACTCAGCATCAGAAAATACTTAGTCTTCATTAGACACAATCATCAGATGCTGCTCAATTGATATGTGCCTCAGGCACATTCAGAACCTTATTCCCAGCTATCTTCTTCTCAAAATCAGCAACTCTTTTCTGAACACAGGACATAACATCTTCAGACTCACATGAAACAAGTGCCTTTTGAACAGGAATAGGAACCAGAACTTTGCTCCAAACTTTTGAAGGTCCAGCACCAGAACTCATCTGTGCTACAGGAATAGGCTTGCTGTCATCAGCAACAGCCTTTCCTTTCCCTTTGTTCAGCCTCTGAGCAACACCATCACACTTTGGTCTCCATTCTTTCTTGATTTTGCTTTTATTCACAGCTGGTTCAGTTTTTCTGTGTTGAAAATGCTCGGGATAACCATGCAACTTGTAACAAAAAGGTTTAATGTGACCCTTTTTACCACAATGATGACAAACCCAAGGATGAGAAACTTTCTTGTTTTTAGAATCCTGAGGTTTGTTCTTAGGTTTCCTCATCAGTGGAACATGAGTATTAGCAGCAGGTATAAACCTCTTAGCAGGTTTTTGGTGTTTGATGTTCAGATTCTGATCAACAAATCCAATGCCATTTGGTTTTCCTTGATTCTGATTCTCCAGAATCTCTTCCAGCACATTAGTAGCAGAGTTGAACATTCTAACTTCCTTTTTCATCTGATCAAGTTGAGAATTCAGTTGAGTTACCTCACTATTGAGAACAGAAATTTGCTCTAGATGTTCTCTTCTTTCAGACTGAAGTTGAGTGTTAATTTTCTTCTGTTCTTCCAGCTGCTTACACACTTCTTCAAATTTAACATGCCACTTCTTGCAAAAAACAACAGGATCTTTATAAGACAATTCTCCATGTGACTTCTTAACATCAGTATTGGTAACAAGGCCAATGCTTTTTACTTTCTTTTCCATTTTGCCAGAAAATATCTCCCTGGAGCTCACCCAAAAAAACAAGCAGGGTGCCTGCTCTGATGCCAATTGAAATTCCTGGCAGTTAACTGGTTCTGAACTAAAAGCAGAGTATGAAAAATAAAGTTCAGAAGCAGAAAAATAAAGTGCAGAAAGTAAAGGAACACAAGGAGTTTGTTAACCCAGTTCGGTGCAAACTTCACCTACTCTGGGGGATACCAATCCAGGAAGGAAATCTACTATGAGGAATCAACTCAAAGACTCAGACACAGACCCCCCTGTTCCCAACCTTAGCAATCAATCTCCACTTAGTCTAGACTTCTACTCAGGAACCCACCTAAGTATTAGCACACCACTAACTTCCTAATTACTCAATCACAACCCAGTGATCAGTAACACTTAAACAAACAACTCAAAACAATGAAGACATTCTTCAAAACAGAGACATCATTCGTACTTAAAAGCTTTGAATGATTTACAACTCAAACAATCTAAACCAACTCAAAGCATATGAGTGGTGTACAAAACAAAGCCTAAGCTTACACAAACAAAAACTCAAAAAACTCTAAACTCTGAATTCTGGTTTTTGACTCATGAAATCTCCAATAGCAATGCCCTCTTTAAATAGTCTTCAGCAGCAACATAATTCTGAACACAATCTTCAAAGATATACTCCCAGAATTATTTTAGAAGCAAATAGAAGCTCACATAAAATTCACAAATATATTTTCCAAAGATTTCCTTGAAAATATATTCACAAATAATTGAATCAAATCTTCAGAACATATCTTGCGCGAAAATAATTCCTTCTAGAAATGAAGCTTGGATAAATCTTCAATTAAATCTTCAAAAGATACTGTTCTGAAATACTTTGAAGCTCAAAAAGGAAACAAATAATTCTGAATCAAATCAAGCAAAGATCCTTTTGCAATATATTCATTCATAAAACACGAAGCCAATCTTCATAAGATCTTCACCAAAAAATATTCAGCCTTCTGGAAACTTTAGCATGAATAAAACTTCAGAAAATCTCCAAGAGATACGCACAAAATTAATCCAAAAGAATGCAGATAACCAGCTTCTGAAATCAGCTTCTGAAGACTTCTTTAACACATAGAGACGCAACGCTTGAGCACTTTCATTTTACCAAACAATGTAGCCAACACAAAATAACCAACAATCTCCCCTTTTGGCAAATTTTTGGCTAAAATCAAATGCACCACAAAATCAAGTCCTTCACTCAACACAAGATAATCAACCTTGAAGAACTCCACATAAGATAGCAGAGTTAGCAGCGGATTAAAAACACAAACAACTGAAAAATGCTCCCCCTGCAACACACAACATCAGTTTCTGAGGAACAACTCTTCTCCCCCTGAAACACAGCACTCAGTTACTCCCCCTGAACATAACAACTTCTGACAGGAAGCACACAAACTCAGGAAGCACACAAACAGATCAGCAATCACCAATCACACATACTTCTCCCCCTTTTTAGCCAAACAAGTTTGACAAAGCACCAACATAACACCAGCAAACACTAGGAGAAGAACACAACCAGAACACAAAGAACTCAGCACAACACACTTGCAAAGATCAGAAACACAAGCAGAAGTTCACAACAGACACAAACTAGCCAGTCTTCAGACTCAGCATCAGAAAATACTTAGTCTTCATTAGACACAATCATCAGATGCTGCTCAATTGATATGTGCCTCAGGCACATTCAGAACCTTATTCCCAGCTATCTTCTTCTCAAAATCAGCAACTCTTTTCTGAACACAGGACATAACATCTTCAGACTCACAAGAAACAAGTGCCTTTTGAACAGGAATAGGAACCAGAACTTTGCTCCAAACTTTTGAAGGTCCAGCACCAGAACTCATCTGTGCTACAGGAATAGGCTTGCTGTCATCAGCAACAGCCTTTCCTTTCCCTTTGTTCAGCCTCTGAGCAACACCATCACACTTTGGTCTCCATTCTTTCTTGATTTTGCGTTTATTCACAGCTGGTTCAGTTTTTCTGTGTTGAAAATGCTCGGGATAACCATGCAACTTGTAACAAAAAGGTTTAATGTGACCCTTTTTACCACAATGATGACAAACCCAAGGATGCGAAACTTTCTTGTTTTTAGAATCCTGAGGTTTGTTCTTAGGTTTCCTCATCAGTGGAACATGAGTATTAGCAGCAGGTATAAACCTCTTAGCAGGTTTTTGGTGTTTGATGTTCAGATTCTGATCAACAAATCCAATGCCATTTGGTTTTCCTTGATTCTGATTCTCCAGAATCTCTTCCAGCACATTAGTAGCAGAGTTCAACATTCTAACTTCCTTTTTCATCTGATCAAGTTGAGAATTCAGTTGAGTTACCTCACTATTGAGAACAGAAATTTGCTCTAGATGTTCTCTTCTTTCAGACTGAAGTTGAGTGTTAATTTTCTTCTGTTCTTCCAGCTGCTTACACACTTCTTCAAATTTAACATGCCACTTCTTGCAAAAAACAACAGGATCTTTATAAGACAATTCTCCATGTGACTTCTTAACATCAGTATTGGTAACAAGGGCAATGCTTTTTACTTTCTTTTCCATTTTGCCAGAAAATATCTCCCTGGAGCTCACCCAAAAAAACAAGCAGGGTGCCTGCTCTGATGCCAATTGAAATTCCTGGCAGTTAACTGGTTCTGAACTAAAAGCAGAGTATGAAAAATAAAGTTCAGAAGCAGAAAAATAAAGTGCAGAAAGTAAAGGAACACAAGGAGTTTGTTAACCCAGTTCGGTGCAAACTTCACCTACTCTGGGGGATACCAATCCAGGAAGGAAATCTACTATGAGGAATCAACTCAAAGACTCAGACACAGACCCCCCTGTTCCCAACCTTAGCAATCAATCTCCACTTAGTCTAGACTTCTACTCAGGAACCCACCTAAGTATTAGCACACCACTAACTTCCTAATTACTCAATCACAACCCAGTGATCAGTAACACTTAAACAAACAACTCAAAACAATGAAGACATTCTTCAAAACAGAGACATCATTCGTACTTAAAAGCTTTGAATGATTTACAACTCAAACAATCTAAACCAACTCAAAGCATATGAGTGGTGTACAAAACAAAGCCTAAGCTTACACAAACAAAAACTCAAAAAACTCTAAACTCTGAATTCTGGTTTTTGACTCATGAAATCTCCAATAGCAATGCCCTCTTTAAATAGTCTTCAGCAGCAACATACTTCTGAACACAATCTTCAAAGATATACTCCCAGAATTATTTTAGAAGCAAATAGAAGCTCACATAAAATTCACAAATATATTTTCCAAAGATTTCCTTGAAAATATATTCACAAATCATTGAATCAAATCTTCAGAACATATCTTGCGCGAAAATAATTCCTTCTAGAAATGAAGCTTGGATAAATCTTCAATTAAATCTTCAAAAGATACTGTTCTGAAATACTTTGAAGCTCAAAAAGGAAACAAATAATTCTGAATCAAATCAAGCAAAGATCCCTTTGCAATATATTCATTCATAAAACACGAAGCCAATCTTCATAAGATCTTCACCAAAAAATATTCAGCCTTCTGGAAACTTTAGCATGAATAAAACTTCAGAAAATCTCCAAGAGATACGCACAAAATTAATCCAAAAGAATGCAGATAACCAGCTTCTGAAATCAGCTTCTGAAGACTTCTTTAACACATAGAGACGCAACGCTTGAGCACTTTCATTTTACCAAACAATGTAGCCAACACAAAATAACCAACAATCTCCCCTTTTGGCAAATTTTTGGCTAAAATCAAATGCACCACAAAATCAAGTCCTTCACTCAACACAAGATAATCATCCTTGAAGAACTCCACATAAGATAGCAGAGTTAGCAGCGGATTAAAAACACAAACAACTGAAAAATGCTCCCCCTGCAACACACAACATCAGTTTCTGAGGAACAACTCTTCTCCCCCTGAAACACAGCACTCAGGAATTCCCCCTGAACATAACAACTTTTGACAGGAAGCACACAAACTCAGGAAGCACACAAACAGATCAGCAATCACCAATCACACATACTTCTCCCCCTTTTTAGCCAAACAAGTTTGACAAAGCACCAACATAACACCAGCAAACACTAGGAGAAGAACACAACCAGAACACAAAGAACTCAGCACAACACACTTGCAAAGATCAGAAACACAAGCAGAAGTTCACAACAGACACAAACTAGCCAGTCTTCAGACTCAGCATCAGAAAATACTTAGTCTTCATTAGACACAATCATCAGATGCTGCTCAATTGATATGTGCCTCAGGCACATTCAGAACCTTATTCCCAGCTATCTTCTTCTCAAAATCAGCAACTCTTTTCTGAACACAGGACATAACATCTTCAGACTCACAAGAAACAAGTGCCTTTTGAACAGGAATAGGAACCAGAACTTTGCTCCAAACTTTTGAAGGTCCAGCACCAGAACTCATCTGTGCTACAGGAATAGGCTTGCTGTCATCAGCAACAGCCTTTCCTTTCCCTTTGTTCAGCCTCTGAGCAACACCATCACACTTTGGTCTCCATTCTTTCTTGATTTTGCTTTTATTCACAGCTGGTTCAGTTTTTCTGTGTTGAAAATGCTCGGGATAACCATGCAACTTGTAACAAAAAGGTTTAATGTGACCCTTTTTACCACAATGATGACAAACCCTAGGATGAGAAACTTTCTTGTTTTTAGAATCCTGAGGTTTGTTCTTAGGTTTCCTCATCAGTGGAACATGAGTATTAGCAGCAGGTATAAACCTCTTAGCAGGTTTTTGGTGTTTGATGTTCAGATTCTGATCAACAAATCCAATGCCATTTGGTTTTCCTTGATTCTGATTCTCCAGAATCTCTTCCAGCACATCAGTAGCAGAGTTCAACATTCTAACTTCCTTTTTCATCTGATCAAGTTGAGAATTCAGTTGAGTTACCTCACTATTGAGAACAGAAATTTGCTCTAGATGTTCTCTTCTTTCAGACTGAAGTTGAGTGTTAATTTTCTTCTGTTCTTCCAGCTGCTTACACACTTCTTCAAATTTAACATGCCACTTCTTGCAAAAAAGCAACAGGATCTTTATAAGACAATTCTCCATGTGACTTCTTAACATCAGTATTGGTAACAAGGGCAATGCTTTTTACTTTCTTTTCCATTTTGCCAGAAAATATCTCCCTGGAGCTCACCCAAAAAAACAAGCAGGGTGCCTGCTCTGATGCCAATTGAAATTCCTGGCAGTTAACTAGTTCTGAACTAAAAGCAGAGTATGAAAAATAAAGTTCAGAAGCAGAAAAATAAAGTGCAGAAAGTAAAGGAACACAAGGAGTTTGTTAACCCAGTTCGGTGCAAACTTCACCTACTCTGGGGGATACCAATCCAGGAAGGAAATCTACTATGAGGAATCAACTCAAAGACTCAGACACAGACCCCCCTGTTCCCAACCTTAGCAATCAATCTCCACTTAGTCTAGACTTCTACTCAGGAACCCACCTAAGTATTAGCACACCACTAACTTCCTAATTACTCAATCACAACCCAGTGATCAGTAACACTTAAACAAACAACTCAAAACAATGAAGACATTCTTCAAAACAGAGACATCATTCGTACTTAAAAGCTTTGAATGATTTACAACTCAAACAATCTAAACCAACTCAAAGCATATGAGTGGTGTACAAAACAAAGCCTAAGCTTACACAAACAAAAACTCTAAAAACTCTAAACTCTGAATTCTGGTTTTTGACTCATGAAATCTCCAATAGCAATGCCCTCTTTAAATAGTCTTCAGCAGCAACATAATTCTGAACACAATCTTCAAAGATATACTCCCAGAATTATTTTAGAAGCAAATAGAAGCTCACATAAAATTCACAAATATATTTTCCAAAGATTTCCTTGAAAATATATTCACAAATAATTGAATCAAATCTTCAGAACATATCTTGCGCGAAAATAATTCCTTCTAGAAATGAAGCTTGGATAAATCTTCAATTAAATCTTCAAAAGATACTGTTCTGAAATACTTTGAAGCTCAAAAAGGAAACAAATAATTCTGAATCAAATCAAGCAAAGATCCCTTTGCAATATATTCATTCATAAAACACGAAGCCAATCTTCATAAGATCTTCACCAAAAAATATTCAGCCTTCTGGAAACTTTAGCATGAATAAAACTTCAGAAAATCTCCAAGAGATACGCACAAAATTAATCCAAAAGAATGCAGATAACCAACTTCTGAAATCAGCTTCTGAAGACTTCTTTAACACATAGAGACGCAATGCTTGAGCACTTTGATTTTACCAAACAATGTAGCCAACACAAAATAACCAACAGGATAGGTGTGCGCTCTTGTTAAAAACGCCCAAGCCTCAAGCGTTCGCAAACGCTAGCAAGGCTGTGTGAAGTCGCCACCAAAGTTTTTGTTTAAAGGGAACGTTGATAAACCCTTAAGTTTTTTGTTTTGAAGGGAAACGATAATAAAACCCTTGACGATGAGGAAAGGATGGTCATCGCAACCATTATCGGGTTCGGGAGTCGATTACGCAAGGGGAAGGTATTAGCACCCCTCACGTTCGTTGTACTCAACGGGAACCTCCTAGTTAGCTAAGGCTTAGAATGTTTTTAAATGTTTTGCTTGCATGCTTGAATATGTAAATGGGAAAAAGAAAATATGATGAAAGGGAAAAAAGTTGTTTTTATTATTGTGCTTGACAAGATGATGTTCTTGCTCCTACGTATCTCCCGGTGCGATGGAGAAATCAAAGCTACGTAGTTCTTTAGTAGAAAAACGTATTTGTTGGTTGTCTTTTTAATGAACGATGTGTTAACCGTATTCTTGCGATCAAACGTAGCTTGTATGCTCACGCATGGGAGGCTTAAGCGTTTGTTTAAAATCGCGCTAGAAATGTTAAAAGCATGTCCGTTGGGGGAAATGGGTTCGAATTGGTCGTGAGGGGACCAAAAAGAATAAAATGACTCAACCAAGTCGAGAAAGGTTCGATTGATCCGATGGGATCAAGAAAGGGTGCAATGGACTCAACCGAGTCGAGCATTGACCAAAATGACTCAAACGAGTCGAGAAAGGGTTCGATTGATCCAACGGGATCAAGAAAAGGTGCAATTGACTCAACCGAGTCGAGCATTGACCAAAGTGACTCAAACGAGTCGAGAAAGGGTTCGATTGATCCAACGGGATCAAGAAAAGGTGCAATGGACTCAACCGAGTCGAACATTGACCAAAGTGACTCAAACGAGTCGAGAAATTGAATCAAATGGTCACGGGGGACCAAAAGGTTCAAATTGACCACAAAGGGCCAAGAATTGGTTTGGTGTAGTTGGATGTGTTGAAAATAGAATGACGATTGTCCGAACAACGAGACATACGTCAAGCATTCGTTCAACCGGGGAAATGGAGAGACATACGTCAAACCATCCCTTTTTCATTCAAGTTTTGTTTGAATTTTAAGAAATCCCAAAGTTTACCAAAACACTTGGTTTAAAGCTCAAATGAAAAGGTTTTATTGTTCAAATTAGTTGTTGCAACCTATGAACAAGTTTGCCTTGTTTATGTGCATGAAAATGAGCATGTTTTGCACCAATTTGTGAAAAACGCACAAGTTCGGCTCAAGTTTGAAAAAGGTTTTGAAAAGTGAACAAGTCCGGCTTAAGTTCATGTTTGATTGAAAATCATGAACAAGGTTATTGTTCGAGATTGGTTTTGAAAATGATGAACTTAGCTTATTGCTCAAGTTGGATTGTGAAAGTTTAAGGAACGTAACTTGTTCCGCAAGTTATTCAAAAAGTGTTGCTCAAACTTGTGTATTTTCCAATATCATGCAAAACTCTTGATATGGTTTGAATAAAATGAGTTTCAATCCTCTTAGGTTCTGAGCTCTTGGGCTAGAACCTCAAAAATTGGCTTTTAGAAGCCTAAACTCAGATTCTGAGTTCTGTCATGGTCGCACTGCGACCAGAGCTTCGCACTGCGAACACTGCGAAATTTTGAGTTCAGAAGCTGCTTCTGAACTGCTGTTCAGAAGCAACTTCTGAACAATCTCAGAACCTTTGGAGGAGTGAAAAGCTTTTGAAATTAGCAATAAAATGAGTGCAATAACTCAGTTCAAATGTTTTGCAAACCTTGGGATTTCTTTGAAATTCAAAAGGGGTTTTTTAGAGCAAAATGAATTTAAACAAAATATGTGATGCAAGCAACAATTCTAAATGAAAGATAAGAATTTCAGAGTACTTACAGAACTCCTAGCAATGCTCTTGTTGCAAGGAAATGGAAAGGACTTGAATGGTTGAAGTTTTGCAAAGTTGGGATGTTGGAGGTTTGGAGGATGATAACACTAGTTTTTGGCTACTATCTCTCACTCTTTGTATGGTGCTTTGAAGATTTTGAATGCTGTGTATTTAGTGCTGTTTCAAGTGTTTTCAATTGTGTTCAATTGCTAGTAAGTCTCTTTTTTTCTAATCCTTATGCAAGGCATTGCTTTTATAGGCAAAAAACCAAATCCAATGTCATGATGAAAATCTCTAGGATCCAGCTGATTTGTGGGCTAGAAACCAGGCTATCTTGCTTTGCATTTAATGCAAAAGTGAAGAGGTGACCTTGCCTTGCAGCAATGGTCAAGACTTTGGCAAATCCAGCCATTAATGCAACTGATTTTGGATAGAAATGATGATGAAAAAGGAGAAAAACAGGGCTGGTTTGCAATTGGCTGTCCCTTGGGATTGGTCCTTGCAATCTTGAGGGTTAAGCAAGAAAAACATGCACTGAGATGTGCAGAGGTTGGGGGAAACAAAAGGGAACATGTGGGCTGGTGTGAGGAGGAAGAAAAGCTGCTGAAAACAGGGCAGCACTCATGGCTTTTGGGCAAGCAAAACCAGCTGGGTTTGACTGGTTTTGGGGGAGAAAGCAGGAAGAAAAGCACACAAGCAGCTTGCTGGCAAGCTCAAGGTCAGATTGTAGGCAATTGGGAGGGATGAGAGCTGCCCAAGGGCAGGCCAACTTGCTTGGCACATGCTTGGTTGGAAGAAAAAGCTTCTTACCTTGACTTTAATGGCACATGCTCCAATTCTTGCTTTGCTGAGCCCAAACAGCCACAATTGATGATAATAACAATAATAATAATGATAGGTAATAATAATAATAACTATAATGAAAATAAATCAAAGAGATTAAAAATCTGCAAAAAATTCGCAGACTTCGCAGTGCGAAGGGGACTTTGCTCTGCGAAGTCATCATTTCTGAAATGTTGACATTTTGTTGACTTTTGTTGACTTTGACTTTTCTCTTTTTTTTTGAATTTTTGAAATTTATTTTGAAAAGCTTGGGACAAAATTAGGGTACAACAATAGGATTGTGCATTTATTTCCTTTAGTATAAATAAGAGTTTTCCATGAGCAAAACGGGGTCACAAAATCACTTACATAATATTCTACATACTCGAAGTATCCAAGTTACAGCGAGAAAAGAGTTACGAATCATGTATGATCCTTGTGAACAACCTTTATTTCGAATCAATGCAATTTATTTTACTCTAAGTTAATTTCTGCAATCTACTTTCATACTGTAATTACTTTTCGACAAGTTCAAGTAATCGAACTTGAAGATGCTTTGTTTTCTTTTTACATTCGAAACATACAAAAAAAACATAAGAACTTGCAAAGATTATCAAATAAATCTGACACACATTGCTCTGAGATTACTGGTTGATCTCGCAAGTAATAAATTTATAACCAGCGGTTGTTTACCAAAAACCAAGGTAAACAAATTGGCACGCCCAGTGGGACCTTGTGTGTCTAAGGTTCGCATGCCCAGTGGGACCTTATGTGTCTAAGGTTCGCATTATTTGAATTTTTCTTTTGTGTTATGTTCTTTTAAAATAAACTCTTGTGATCTTACTTCGCATGCGATTGAGAGGAGGCAAGTGTCTTCCTGAAATGGTGCGTCCAAGTTCAACATCCGCTTCCTCGTCTAGCACGCAAGCCAGTGCACAAATTTCACAAGAAATGCTTGCTAGTAGCCAAACCCAATCAAATGTGATTGGTGTTACAACCTCTATGCCATCATCTACGTCGATACCGACATCGACTAGTCCTTCAGTTATCGAGGCTGCCATTCCATCGACGCAAGCGAGCCCAACGGTCTCTAGATCGTTGATACAACATGTGGATAGAAATACTTTGGCGGGGCCCTTTGGTGCCTCGATTCCACACTTTTCACTCGCAACGACAATGAGGGATCCGCGCGCCTTATGGCATGCCAACAACTTTGATGGCAGGCCTTGGGACGAATGCGTCTATATTTGCAGATAACACAAATATCATATTGTCACCAGTACATGGATCCGCAATGAGCATCCCTGGTCGAAACGCCCATTTGGCACTGACTAATATGTTTGTGGCGTCGATTAGACAACAAATGGACGAAAGTAATCATGATATAGTAAACATGTTAACCCAACAGATTGGGACGATATTTAACCCGTTGATCCAGGCTACTAACAATAGTTACCAAATGTTGGCTGCTCAAATGGAGAGAATTACCAATTTCTTTAACCCAGTTCAACCACCGAATCCTGGACCGCTTCGAATTGGCGGAAGAGGAGACAATGTAGTGAATCAGGGGCCACAACCTGCGCCCCAAGAGGTTGAAGAGCCAATTTTAGGGGCAGCACAACAAGCCCCTGAAGTCGTTTTGGTAAATAGAAATCAAAAAGCAGACAGAGTGGTTAGACAAGTCCGACAGAATAATCTGGGAGGACAAGATAACATAGCCCATCTCGTCGAAACAATTTTGGTCCAGAATGGCCTTAATGTAGGCCTACACAGACCAAATTTCGTTTCAGCCTTGTCTGAATATGTCTTGCAAACTGAACTCCCTAAGGGATCTTCCATCCCCAAGTTCACAAAGTTTGCTGGAGAAACCAATGAATCTACTGTCGAACACATTGCCCGTTATTTAACAGAGGCAGGGGACATTGCAAATAATGAAAACTTAAGAATGAAATATTTCCCCAATTCCTTGACGAAGAACGCTTTCACATGGTTCACTACCCTCTCTCCTCATTCAATACATAATTGGAACCAATTGGAGAGAGTGTTCCATGAACTGTTTTACATGGGCCAATCTAAGATAAGCTTGAAAGAATTGGCTAGTGTTAGGCGAAAAACGCCCGAGTCTATTGATGATTATCTCAATAGGTTTAGACTGTTGAAGGCGAGATGTTTAACCCAAGTGCCGGAACATGAGTTAGTCGAAATGGCCACTGGAGGTCTAGATTACTTTGTCCGAAAGAAATTGGATACCTAACATTTGAGAGATATGGCCCAGTTGGCCGATAGAGTTCAACAAGTGGAAAGGTTAAAAGCTGAAAAGGCTAGGTCTAATAGGTTTCACAAGAAAGAGAAGGTTGCATATGTCGACGATAACGGCAGTGACCAAGAATTCGATGTTGAATATGCTTCCATCGAAGAGAATGAGGTCAATGGGGCCGAATTAAAACCTGGACCTCCATATGTTTGTAAGTTATTGAAACCATCAAACAGAAAGGCTCCCGTCGAACCAAAAAATGAGAAATTCGTTGCAAAAACATACACCTTTGACGTTACTAAATGTGATGAAATTCTCGACTTGTTGGTCTCTGATGGTCAAATCGTGGTGCCTAAAGGTTTAAAGTTGCCACCAGTAGTCCAAAGGAAGAAAAGAGGGTTTTGCAAATTTCATAATTTTTTGGGTCATAATACTTCCCGTTGTGTTCTTTTCAAGGACTTGGTGCAGAAAGCACTCAATGAGGGAAGATTGAAATTTGGCGACATGGCAAAACCGCCAATGCTGGTAGACGCTGATCTTCTCCCAGTCACCGATGCAATGTACGCCGAGCCGTTAGACGTAAACGTTGTCGAGGTTATGGAAGAGACGCCAGGGGAAAGTTCCAGTAATCCCAAAGAGGGTACTGAAAGCCTCACGATAACACCTGCAATGATCATTGAAGATCAGTACAAGAAATAATTGAAAGTTGTGTACCCTGATGCTGAAGAGGGTCTGGTTGCTTTTCTGAATCATTGCAAGATAAGCAACTCAGAGGTCACGATCTGCCCAAAATGCAGTTCAGTGTTCGACAAAAAAGCAGCAAGAGGCCTCGAAGGGAAACAGTTGGTGTCGAAGAGGAAGGGAAAATGGGTCAACAATAGGCCTAAGTTCAGTTTCAATCAGATGGGGATCCCATATAGGGTTGTGCCTCCGACAAAAACATACGTCCCATCCTCGGAAACTCCTGTGGGTAAATGGATCCATTCTAACGGGAAAAACGTTGGTCGTCATTCTTCCATATCAACGAACGGAGAAATTTGTCATGTCGACAATAGGTACGCATACAGAAATGGATACAAAGGAAAGAACCCCATGACATAGACTCAATGGCGTAGATTCCAACGTCAAAAGAAAGCTGCTGCTGCCGATGGTGTCAGAAATTCTGCAAAAGGAAAGGAATTGGTGGTCACCAAAGTCAGGAAGCCAGCAACAGAGAGACTCTTTCCTCCACTGCCTCCCGTCAAAGAAAACCTTCCTACCGAGGATGAGGAAATGAAGTCAAATTTTTCCGATTCCGAACTAGACTTTGATGTGATATGCAACGTCGTTTCGATTCTACCAATCGAATTTGATGTAGTCTTAGAAATCAGTGAGGGGGAAGAAGACTTTACAGAGGATATGGCTGAACATAAGCCAATTTGTTACTATGTGATGAACAATGGTTGTGTCGAAGAACAACAGGCCATGTTCGAAAGGCCTAGTCGAGACATGATGAACCACCTTAAACCTCTGTTCGTTCACGCTAAGGTGAATAACATTGGGATAAATAAAGTCCTAGTAGATGGTGGTGCAGCGGTGAATCTGATACCGTTATGCTTACTAAAGAAAATTGGAAAGAAAGAATCTGACCTGACATCCCATAACGTGGTGCTCTCGAATTATGATGGTAAATCTGGCCATTCTTATGGGGCAATTGAAGTTGAATTCATTGTCGAAAGTGTCAAGAGGTCGACGTTGTTCTTGGTAATTCCATCCCGCCGACTATGCATCAGAGAATATCTATCTGGAGGGAAGATGGATTGTTAGAGAATATTGAAGCTGACCAAAGCTATTTCAGGGCTGAAGTCGACCATATTAACAAAAAGACCTTTGATAAGCATTTGGCGTATATTTCGCCATGTCGATCCTCAAATTTTGGTGTAGTTAGACCAGAGCTTGTGAAGAGTTCTGTTAAACTTCACCCATACCGTGGTTTCTTTTGGGAAAGAGAGTTAGTTGAAGACGGAAATTCTTCTGAGGATGAAGCCCCACCAGCTGGGTGGGACGACGAACATTAATCATGTCCATTCCCAGTTCATGGGAGAGAATTACGGCCTACATGGCCGAAAATAAACAAAACACGGCTTTGGAAGCTGCCATGCAACAAGAAATGGTCCTCGAAACCATTGAAGATCATCAGGAGGACGAGCTACTCGAAGACCGGAGGTTGGATTGCATATATGATGAGTAGCCTTTAGGATTTGAAAAAGATCCAATGGGTCCCGCCAAGAAAATTGTGGCACAGGATCCTCTGGAAGAAGTTGACCTTTGAGATGGCTCTGTAAAGAGGCCAACTTATATTAGCGCCGAAATTGGTGAGGCATTCAAAGTTTGAATCTTTAAACTCTTGAAGGAATATAAATACTGTTTTGCTTGGGACTATAATGAAATGCCAGGTCTAAGTCGGGAGATGGTGGAATTAAAACTACCAATCCGACCAGGAAAGAAGCCAGTAAAGCAGACTCCAAGGAGGTTTGCGCCCCAGATCCTGTTAAAAATCAAAGAAGAGATCGAAAGACTCTTACGAGGCAAGTTCATCAGAACGGCTAGGTACGTCGAATGGTTGGCTAACATAGTTCCTGTAGTAAAAAAGAATGGAACTCTTAGAGTCTGCATAGACTTTAGGGATTTAAACAACGCCACACCTAAGGATGAATACCCTATGCCAGTGGCAGAAATGTTGGTCGATTCGGCAACATGTTTTGATTACTTAAGTATGTTAGACGCCTATTCTGGTTATAATCAGATTTTTATTGCCGAAGAAGATGTGTCGAAGACAACTTTTAGATGCCTTGGGGCTATAGGCGTTTATGAATGGATAGTCATGCCGTTCGGTTTGAAAAACACCAGCGCCACATACCAAAGGGCAATGAATTCTATGTTTCATGATTTTATAGAAAAATTTATGCAAGTGTACATAGATGATATTGTTATGAAATCTTCAACAGAGGACGGCCATCTAGACCATCTTCGACAATCGTTCGAAAGAATGAGATCATATGGTTTAAAGATGAACCCCTTGAAGTGTGCCTTTTGTGTCCATGCAGGCGACTTCTTGGGTTTCGTGGTCCATAAAAAGGGCATTGAAATAAACCAGAACAAGACAAAAGCCATCTTGGAAACGAAGGCCCCTTCGACCAAGAAAGAACTGCAGTGTCTTCTAGGCAAGATCAACTTTCTAAGAAGGTTCATTTCGAACTTAAGTGGCAAGACTCAAGAAAGAAGATACGTTTAGATAGGAACCCAAGCATCAGAAGGCTTTTGAAGAAATCAAGTCATATTTGACAAAAACACCTGTTCTTTTACCTCCCATTAAGAATAGGATGATGAAATTGTACATAGCAGCGTCAAAATCATCCATAGGTAGCATGTTAGCCCAAGAGGATGAAAATGGTGTCGAAAGAGCCATATACTACCTCAGTAGGATTTTAAATGATGCTGAGACAAGGTATCATCCAACTGAAAAGTTATGCCTTTGTTTGTATTTCTCTTGTACAAAGTTAAAACAATATATAAAGGCATTCGACGTTTGTGTTTATTCTCATTTTGATATTATTAAGCACATGTTGTCAAAACCTATTTTACATAGTAGAATTGGCAAATGGGCTCTAGCCCTCACAGAATATTAGTTGACTTACAAGCCCTTAAAAGCTATTAAAGGGCAAATTGTAGCTGATTTCATAGTTGATCATTCTGCAGTCGAAGCTACAGCGCATCTAGTAGAGACTCGACCGGAAACTATATTTTGACGGTTCCAGTCATAAAAATGGCACTGGGATTGGTATGTTAATTGTGTATCCTACTAACATTCTGACGAGCTTTAAGTTCAGAGGTAATGAACGGTGCTCAAATAATGAGGCTGAATACGAAGCCTTAATAGCAGGACTTGAGATCTTGTTAGAACTGGGGGCAAAAGAGGTTGAGATAAAAGGGGACTCCAAATTGGTCATAAAGCAGTTGACGAAAGAATATAGATGCATTAAAGAAAATCTAATTATGTATTTTGTTATAGCCAACACGTTGTTATAACGTTTCCAGCATGTGAATATTGAGCATGTGCCTCGAATGGATAACCAAGAGGCGAATGAGCTTGCACAAATTGCTTCGGGCTATAAAGTTTCCAAAGCGAAATTAAAGGAGTTGATATAGATAAGAGACAAAATTACTCCGGTTTCCCTTCCCCAAACGGAATTGTCAATAACAAAAACTGAGGGGGCAGAGGAAATAGACAATCTTTCAGCCAAAATTTTTTCGAAATTTCAATTTGAAGTTTTTGCCATTGACAATATGGCAGACAACGATTGGCGGAGACAGATTGTCGAATACCTGAAAAATCCTTCCGGAAACACTGGTCGAAAAATTAAATATAGGGCCTTAAGCTATGTGGTGATGGGAAATGAATTGTTCAAGAAAACGCCTGAACAAGTTTTACTAAAGTGCCTCGGAGAAAATGAGGCATATTTGGCAATTTCCAACACCCATAGTGGAATTTGTGGTTCTCATCAAGTAGGCCACAAAATGAAATGGCTTTTGTTTCAACAAGGTGTTTATTGGCCTACGATGTTAAAAGATTGTATAGAGTTTGCTAAAAACTGTCAGGAATGTCAGAAGCTTGCAGGAATACAACATATACAAGCGAGCGAACTTCATGCAATAGTAAAATCGTGGCCATTTAGAGGATATGCTTTGGATTTGATTGGAGAAGTAAAACCTACTTCGTCGAAAGGCCACCATTATATAATAGTCGGGATAGATTATTTCACCAAATGGGTTGAGGCCGTCCCTTTACCGAATGTGGATCAGGAAGCAGTTATCAAGTTTATTCAAGACCACATTTTGTACAGGTTTGGAATCCCAGAGACTATCACAACAGATCAAGAATCGGTCTTCACGGGACGAAAGATGGTAGAGTTCGCCTCTGAAATCGGTTTTAAATTGTTAACTTCGACACCCTACTACGCGCAAGCAAATAGTCAGGTCGAAGCCGCCAATAAAGTTATCATTAATTTGATAAAGAAACATGTGGGTAGTAAACCAAGAAATTGGCATAATACTTTGAACCAGGCCTTATGGGCTTGTCGGAATTCGTCAAAAGAATCGACTAACACTACCCCATTTAGGCTCACATTCGGTCATGATGCAGTCCTACCCGTCGAAGTCTGTTTACAATCGACCACAATTCAAAGACTGTGCGAGATTCCAATGACCCATTATTGGGACATGATGTTAGACGAATTGGTCAATCTAGACGAAGAAAGGATACTTGCATTAGACGTCCTCACGAGGCAGAAAGAAAGAGTGGCTAAAGCCTACAACAAAAAGGTAAAGTCTAAATCTTTTGTTTTAGGAGATATAGTTTGGAAAGTAATTCTGCCTATGGATATAAAGGACAGAGTCTTAAGCAAATGGTCGCCAAATTGGGAGGGACCATTCGAAGTCACGCAGGTCTTCTCCAATGGTGCATACAAAATAGAAGAGATCGGTGCAGATAATTGAATTCTACGAGTAAATGGCAAGTATTTGAAAAAATATAAGCCAATGCTGCAAGAAGTTAAAATTACATACGAATAAAAAGATAACAACAAATTCGTAATCATGGCATATGTTGCCAGCACATTGTCAAGAGTTTCAAAAGAGGTTATGCTAGTACATATTACAATTTGAGTAGATAAGTAGAAAGCTTAAAAAGTAAGGCTAGCTGTCAGCCTCTCCAAAGCCGTTTTGGCATGATCTAGTACAGCTTGGGTCCGGGAGCCATTGTCAATCAACCTGTTGATTTCCTTGTCACTCGATGTGGCCCTTTTGAAATTTTCAATAGCCAGTTTGGCCTCTCGGAGAAGTTCGATCTCCGAAGGACCCAGTGTTTTCTGGAATTCAGCTAACTTCTTCTCTTCTTCTTTAATCTTCGACTCCAAGATTGCCATCTGTTCTTTGTAAGTAGCGATGGCTGACTTACATACCTTCACCCGACCGAAACATTGGCACTCTCAAGCTCTAAGGAAGCAACTTTAGCTTTGGACGCTTCAACTAATTTCAGGTTTTCTGTGTGCTGATGGCGCTGCTTTGCTAGCAAAGCATTGTTTTCGAATTCGCGCCGGAGTTCTGTGGCTATTCGATCCAGGAGAGGCTCGAAGTCAACCAGGAAAGCTAACAAAGATTGGTTATGGGTCAGCTTTAGCAACTTGTGAACAAAACCTTTGAGTTCGAAAGTAAGGTTCGAGTTCAATTTGATGGCTTGAAGGAGGTCCACCCCAATTACCTTCGCCTGCAGCTCTTGGATTAATTCATCCTCAGATGTTTCAAAACTCACTCCGACAGATGCTGTCGAGGTGTTTTGAGTATCTTCACTGCTTAGCAGAAGCTTAAAAGCTTCAAGGGGATCACTTTCCTCAAGATTTTCTATTTCGTCCAGGCTTGGAGCAGCGCTGGGGGGGATGCATTTTCTTTGGTGGAGACTCATCCATGCTCTCGGGACTTCGTGGACTATCCCTTCCACCTTCGACCTCGTCATCCTCGTCCGTTTCAGCTATCTCGACAGGGTTTGGATTCTGGAGTGGCTCAGTCAGGGTGGTTTCTCCGCCAGTAGGATCAGAAGTCTGGTCGCCCGTAACAGGAGCAAGACGATCACCCTTTGACGAACTCGCATTATGTTCGACACCAACTTCAGCCTGTTTGGGTTCGGAAGGAGTGGTGACAAGTCCATCTTCAAACCAGTCAACAGACGGCCCTCCGCCACTATTTTGGTCCATCATTCTGTCCTAATTTGTTTCTTCGATTATCTTAGAAATGGGACGATCATGTGGTGAGGTAGGCGTCGTCTGTCCCCCTATCTCGACGTTACCAGGTTCTGACACCTGTAATGGACAATTAACATCATGCCTGGAGAAAATTAATCAACAACTTGGTTTGCGAGTAGTCAAGGTTTGACATTTACCTCGGTATTGGCTTTCCCGACACCAGAACCTTCACTTGGGATTTTCTTTGCTTTATGGAGTTTCTTCTTGAGGGGTTCGACATTTGAATCCGGTTCAGGTTTCTGTTTCTTCTCTTTCTCGACCATGGTCGAGAGACCTTCAGTAGCGTCGACATGTGGAGAAGACCCATCATCCTAATATATATATATATATATATATATATATATATATATAACGATGATGATTAAGTAAACTCAGAAAATCGAAAAAATTCCGCATACCTCTGAATCGTCGCTCGATATGCTGATGAATTTCTTGAGCTTCTTCGAAGGAGTTATGTTGCAGGAACTGCTGGTGCGTTTCCGCTTCTGGAAAGTCACTTTCATTATCAAGAAATGGTCAAAGAAGAAATATACTACCATCAAAAAATATGAAGATTTTACCTCAACAACTTTCGACTTAGAAGGTCTCGCCTTTTTCTTGGTTTCTTCCTTGTCGGGCTCATCGTCCGAAGTTGGTTTGGCAATAAGAGGTACAGCTGTAGAATATATGAAATCATTAAGTGTAAAAACGAATAAAGCTATACTTTACCTCTGAGTCAAAGGGTGTCACCTGTTTTAATTTCTGACGTAATTCGAACATGTCGAATGTCAAGGTGCAAATGACCTCCAAAACTATGTATGTCGTGCTTAGTCGGAGTTACTCTATCAGGCTTTTTAGCTAAAAGGTTTTTGAAGGCAAATCTCGAACCACAAAAGAACCAATGAGGAAGAGGTGGTCGAAAGGCCAAAGCAAGTTTGCTGGTTGGCAAAGCTGGAAATCGTGTTTTAAAGTGCAAAGCATAAGTTTATTTGTCTTTCACATGAGGATGGGCTTTCACCATGTGAAGTTTTTCATTTTTTTTCCTTTAAAGTTTTTGCTGCCTGAGCAACAGTCCGACTAAGATGCCTCGGGTCATACACAATTTCAAAATATTTTTGAAATGCTTGAGTGAAAAGTTTTCATCAACATTAGCACTTTGTGTTTTATAATAATTTCTCCACCAAGTAAAAAATTCTTGGGTGCATAAGAATGATGTTTTGAAAACTATGGGCTCAAAGTTGGGGCCAGTTTGATCGAATTTGGCAAGGCGCTCTCGCCAATCTTTCTCGGTCTTAGGATGACACATATACTTCTTACTGGAAAAGAGAGATCTAGGTCGAAGCTGGCAAAGGCCAAATTGTCTAGCTACCAAATCTGGTTGATAGCCAGTTACTCCGAAGAGTTCTTTCCCTTTCCCAGTCGAGATTACGAATGAAAGCAGATTGGGAGTCAAGTAAGCTTTCCAGATCTCGAAATGTTCCCCCTTGTGGTCAGATGAAGGCTTTGGAAATTCTTTGGTAAACCAATCTGGTCCGTCAGTCCTATTTATAAATGGAGACATTGACGGTACAAAAGTGTCACAGCTTAAGAGCACGTTGAAGGCTGTCGAAAATAAGGCTTCATTGGTTTGGCCTATTTCTCTGAGTTTCAGCGCAGCTAGGCGAGTGCCTTCGATTCTTCGTTGTTCGACCATGCTCTTGTGTTCATCAGGAATGAAGAGTTGGAATCTTGATTCAAAAGTGGCTAACGCCACAGTTGGAAAAGCCAAATGGGCCCAGACACAGACAAAGTTTTTCTTTCCTCACTTGCATTTCTCAAGTCGAAAGATCCATTGTCAAGACCATCATAGAGGGCACCCAAGATGAGTCGACTCAGGCTAACATCCTTACCTTCATGTATTTGGATGGCTAGCTTAATGTACATCATCGCCACTTGCAACGAAGGAGTGCAAAAAACGAAAGGGATATCCAGGGGTCAGGAACGCTACATGTTCCACGTCAGAAACTTCATCACTGATAGTGTCGTAATGGTCCTCGATGTAAGATGAAAAGGCAGCTCGTTGAAAATTGAAGTCAAAATCTGTCGAAACAGCACTAGGGTCGAAAGTTCTTCGAGTGGGTTTCAAGCTAGTAATTGCAGCTACATCTAGAAGTGTTGGGGTTAACATTCCACATTTGAGTTGGAGACTGCTAGTAGAATGGTCCCAGAAATGTAATGCTGCGATCAACATGTTGGGTTGGTATTTTGGCCCAAACCTTGACAGTTGGATGAGGTCGAAGATGCCAGACGCTTTCCAGAAATCCTTTTTCTTCGACTCGACTTTGTTCAACCATTTCAGGTATCTGTCACTTCCGACATGAGGAGCTGACCTAAACACTCTAGTGGGTGCATCCATGAAATTCATAAAGTATAGTCTTTTTTGGAAAATCCTAGGGGTAAAGTTGTGATAAGTGGGAAAAATTTCCTTGATTTGGTCATTATCTGCTCGTTCTCTGGGTAAAGGACCCAAGAATGCTAAAGGACCCGAATATGCATGAGAATCAGGGGAAGGGGTCATTACCTGAGATTTCCAAATCTGGGCTTGTTCGTCCTTCAGGTCAGGTTCAGGAACGAATTTGAAGTTCCCCGGTTGAAGCTGGACGGAGAAGTTCGCCGTAGCCGCCGTGTTAGACGGCTGAGTTTTGGATGAAGACGCCATTGATATTCTTTGAACCTTCCGGATGACGTTTTCAAAGGATTGTCACGATAAGGAAAATTTTTTGTGTTGATAGTGAAGCTGGTTCTGAGAGATTGTTGTTTTCAGAGAAAAATGGGCCAAGAGAGAAGATGAACAGTTCCTGTGTTCTCTATCAACCAGTTTGGAAAAGTATGTGGAAGAAGTTAAGGAAGTACTTTTTATACTCCCCAAGGTAAAACTTTATACTGCTTCCTACTTTAAATCTTGACAGATGTCAACATTCTACGTTAACAATCTAAAAAGTTGGTTTTTTGGGCGTTACTTAGTCCAAAACGTGGCCCATTGGCTCATGGAAGAGTGGCGCCATAGGTTTGTTTTCAAATAAAAAGAAAACTACCGTTTCGGTTTCCACAAAGTCGAAACATGGGAGTTGTCACTCGACATAAGAGTTTGGGTGAAGATTTTCTATTGTTCAGATCTTATTCGAAAATCAATAGAAAGCTGCAATAGGAAATAGAAATGGCATTTGATTAAATCAAAATTCGAAGCCAAGCATTGGGTAGATTACAAAAAATGTCAAAGCAGATTGACATTAGAAACATTGTTCGACATGAAAAGTACATCAAAATGGCTTCGAGGCCCTATAAAAAAACTTAAAGCCTAAAACCTAAAAGTTTTCGTCTTCTAGGAAGCGAAACTCGTTTAGGAACCACATAATTTCCAGGTCGAGACGGCAATAGAGGCAAAGCTCAGTCCTTGAATATTCTTCGTCTGAACCTAGTAAAGGCCAGAAGATCCCTGATCTTCTCCCATGTCCCTTGCATGTTCCCTGAGCAGAACAAGTAAGCCGGAAGACCAAGCTTGAGGGCAATGGCATGATACCACAATGAAGCCTGTAAGGCAGGAAGTAAGGGAAACCTTGTCCTCCGTAGGTACACCTCCTGCATTCTGCTAGGACTTGGCGGTCGAAGAGGTCTTTGAAGGTAGGAAAAATCTTCTTCATCGAAAACCCATCTTTTGAGAGGATTCTAAAGATCATTAGTAAGTATTTGGCTCCATCCACGCCATGAGAAGCTGCTTTACGCAGAATATGGTAAATGCTGTCCAGATTGTTGGGTTCATCATGGAGAAGCCTTGCTGTTTCCACCAGGCTGAATGATTCATGGCCACTTTGGATCATCCTTTGCATGAAAGCATGTTTTGACGCAGAGGGGAAGTTATCAAAGTAATACCACAGGCAGTTGCATGGTAAGGCCCTGAAAACTGCTTTCTTGTCCGCCAGTCGACGGTGAATGATGGAAGTTGGTCTGAAATTGAGCAAATTCTGGGTGCCTGTAGCAGCTATTTTTTGGGATATTTTGATTAGAAGATCTTTTGAAAGTCTGTCCATGTTGGAAAGAAAAAGGAAGATGACTTTCTGGGGAAGTTGTAAGACGAAAGAGTTCAAAGAAAGAAAAGTTTTTTTTTTCTGAAAAGGGTGATAATGAAAGGAGTAGAAAGTGTGTTTTTATACTCATTACTGAGAGGAAACTAAAAAGACTATTGATTTGAAAAGTCTAGCCACGTGGCGAAAGAAGTCTGAAAGGTTTTTGAACCCAGCCGTCAGTTACTTCTCCTATGAGCTAAAAATCTCCGAAAATAGTGCAGTAATGATAACTGGTTTGGGGAACCGCTCGAGGAAAATGACGTCATCATCCAAGAAGACATAAGGTTTTCTCTAGAAAAGGAGTCTTGTAAAAAATGTCAGTTTTCTTCTACAGTATCTTCCGTCGAACCTAACATTTTTGGGGGGCAATTTGTTAGCCTGTATTTTTTGACAAAATATATTAAATACAGTCACTGAGGTTTGACTGAACACGTGGAAGAAAGATGGATTTTTTAGCTTAAAGGATATCTGAAGTTGCGCGTTGTTGGGTTTTTGTAGATTGGCTACACTTTGCAAAAACATCTACTAGCCAGTTGCTGGGACAGATGCGGTAGCATATGGAACAGCATTACGAGTCTTGTGATTTTCGCGCCAGCTAGCGCTTTATATTTATGTACGCAATCTTCCAAAGATTTGCCTGAAGATTTATTTTCCTCTAGCTTGCTGATCAAGGCGCGTGTATCTGATTGGAGATTTGCTTGAAGTTTTATTTGCCTTGCTATTTGTTCCACAAGATATCATTCTATATTTGGAAGCTTTTTATTATTTCTAGAAGATTGTTCAAGCTGGACCGGTCAATGTCCATGCTCTATTTTGAAGCCCAGACCCGTGCTACTTCAGTACTATATATTCGTGAAGGCAAACCCTAGTTGGGTAACTAAAAACCGTGTGTGTTAGCAAAGCGTGTGTTTTAAGGTTTTTAGGGTTTTGTTTGTTAATTGTGAGCCTTGCTTGTATCTCCATGATTCAAGCTAAGGACTGAGTTTGTTTGAGTTGTATTTGTAAGCTGCTCCTAAGCTTTTAAGTACGGAGTGAGTATGTGTTATTAGCGTGTGTTTCTCTTGGTTGTGTTTTATGTTTTGTGTGTTTGATAACAATACTGTGTGTGTTGTTCGTAGGAATTGAGACGGGGTCTCATATCTAGGAGTTCCTAGATAGAGTTGCCACTGGTAGGGTCTAGGTGCAAAGTCAAGTAGTGTGTCTGCGTTGGTCTTTTCACTAGAACTATAATAGTGGAATCATTCCTGGATTGGTATCCCCCAGAGTAGGAGAGTTGCTCCGAACTGGGTTAACAAACTCACTGTGTACTTTATATTTCTGCTGTGTTCCTTTTATTTTGTGCCTTGTTACGCTGCGTTATTTTAATTGTAGTTCTGAGTAGACACGCGCTCGGACAGTTGTGCCAACATTGTGCACAGCATATTTCAGTCAGGTTGCCAGGAATTTCAATTGGTATCAGAGCAGGCACCCTGTTTTGTGTGGGTGAGCTCCAGGGAAAGAAGTTTCTGGCTCAATGGATAAAGAAGGAGGACTGGTGAACAGACCACCCTTGTTGGATGGGTCGAACTATGACATTTGGAAATCACGCATGACAGCTTTCTTGAAATCTCTAGACAGCAGAGCTTGGAAGGCTGTGATCAAGGCATGGGTCCCTCCTAAAATAAAAGATGCGAATAATGTTGATACTGATGAGTTAAAACCAGAAGAGGAGTGGTCTACAGCAGAAGACACTGCAGCTATTGGAAACTCTAAAGCCCTAAATGCCTTGTTTAATGGTGTAGACAAAAACATGTTCAGGTTGATTAAACAATGTACTGTTGCTAAGGAAGCTTGGGATATCCTAAGAACAGCTCATGAAGGTACTCAAAAGGTCAAGAAGTCAAGGCTACAACTGCTGACAACACAGTTTGAGAATCTTAGAATGAAGGAAGGGGAGAGTGTTCATGACTTTCACATGAATGTGCTAGAATATGCTAACACATTTGAATCCTTGGGGGAAAAGATGTCTGATGAAAAATTGGTAAGCAAAATTCTCAGGTCCCTGCCTAAGAAATTTGATATGAAAGTATGTGCTATTGAGGAGGCCCAAGATATTGGAAATATGAAAGTTGATGAGCTGATTGGATCCCTTCAAGTTTTTGAATTAAAGGCTAATGAAAGATCTGAAAAGAAGGACAAGAACATTGCCTTCATCTCCAACACTGATGAAGATGATGTGGAGAGTAATTTAGATACTGATGAGAGCATCTCTGAAGCTATTGTGTTGTTGGGTAAACAATTTAATGAAGTTCTGAAGGGGATGGACAGACGCCCTAGGACACATGCTCCGGACAACAGTCGCAGCATCTATAAAAATGTCAACAATCAGAGGAAACCTAGAACTGATGACAAAACCAATCAAAGCAAAGGGGTGCAATGCCATGAATGCGAAGGATATGGTCACATCAGAACTGAGTGTGCAACGTATCTGAAGAAACAAAGGAAGGTGATGACTGGTTCTTGGTTTGATGAAGATGAGTCAGAAGAAGAACCTGAAACTGCAAAACATGTGAATGCCTTGACTGGAGTGTGCACATCTGACAATGAATCTAGTGATGAAGAGGTAACATATGATGAATTGGTTGATTCTTACAAGGAGCTATGTCTCAAAAGTGAGGAAGTTTGCAGAATTTTAGAAAAACAAAAGAGGATCATTGCTCTCTTGCAAGCTGATAAAGACAAGCTTCTGGAAATAAACTCAGACCTCAATGATGAGGTTATCTTACTTACTTCCAAGATTGACAACATGAACAAGCAACTGCGGATGATGAACAAAGGTACTGATGCTTTAGACGAAATTCTGGAAATAGGACAGAAACCTGGAGATTCTAAAGGTATTGGGTTTGACTACAGATCCTTGCCTCAGCAGAAACAACTACCAGTGAGACAGTTTGTGCCATCTGTTAGTACTCATGATCATACTATGTCAAGACAGATACCCCAGCATCAGGTGAGACAACAGGCATCTGGATATAGGCCCAGATCTAAAGGAAGGTAATAATGCTGTGACAGATGATGCGACATTTGACTTAGCATCTGACCTACAGGAGGAGAAGAAAGAAGATGAAGCAAGTAATAAGCAAGATTCTGAAGTAACAGGTCCAGAGAAGACTGCTCCCAACAAAGGACCATCTATCAGAGTTCAGAAAAACCACCCCATAGATCAAGTCATTGGCGACCCTAACCAAGGGATCACAACTAGAAGGAACTATGATGAGGTATCAAATTCTTGCTTTATATCTAAACTTGAACCAAAGAATGTTAAGGAAGCTCTAACTGATGAGTTCTGGATAAATGCTATGCAAGAAGAATTAACTCAGTTCAAGAGAAGTAATGTGTGGGACTTAGTTTCTAGACCAGATAATGTGAATGTCATAGGTACCAAGTGGGTTTATAAAAACAAGTCTGATGAAAATGGTACTATCACTAGAAACAAAGCTAGACTGGTTGCACAAGGATATTCTCAAATTGAAGGTGTAGACTTTGATGAGACTTTTGCTCCTGTAGCTAGGTTGGAATCTATTAGATTGTTACTTGGGATTGCATGCATACTAAAATTCAAGTTGTATCAGATGGATGTCAAGAGTGCCTTTCTCAATGGGTACTTAAATGAAGAGGTTTATGTGGAACAGCCTAAAGGCTTCATTGATCCTAGTTTTCCAAACCATGTGTACAAATTGAAGAAAGCTCTATATGGCCTGAAGCAAGCTCCTAGAGCTTGGTATGAGAGACTTGCTGAGTTTCTAATCAACCATGGCTATAGGAAGGGAGGAAATGACAAGACCCTGTTTGTGAAAGATGAAAATGGACAGCTGATGATTGCTCAAATATATGTAGATGACATAGTCTTTGGAGGAATGTCTGACCAGATGATAGAGCATTTTGTTCAGCAAATGCAATCTGAATTTGAGATGAGTCTTGTAGGTGAGCTAAAGTTCTTTCTTGGTCTTCAAGTGAAACAGATGGAAGATACTATATTTATCTCTCAAAGTAAGTATGCTAAAAATATAGTCAAGAAATTTGGGATGGAAAATGCTGCTCATAAAAGAACCCCTGCTCCCACACATGTGAAATTATCAAAGGATGAGAAAGGTGTGGATGTTGACCAAAGCATGTATAGGAGTATGATAGGAAGTCTTCTATATCTTACAGCAAGTAGGCCAGATATCACATTTGCAGTTGGAGTGTGTGCCAGGTACCAAGCTGAACCAAAAATAAGCCATCTGACTCAGGTAAAGAGAATTCTGAAGTATGTGAATGGCACTAGTGACTATAGTATGTTGTATTCTCATGGGGAAAGCACTGTGTTGTTTGGATATTGTGATGCTGACTGGGCTGGAAGTGCAGATGATAGAAAGAGTACTTCTGGTGGATGTTTCTTTCTGGGTAACAATCTTATATCCTGGTTCAGTAAGAAGCAAAATTGTGTTTCTTTGTCTACAGCTGAAGCTGAGTACATAGCAGCTGGTAGTAGTTGTTCTCAATTGTTGTGGATGAGACAGATGCTGAGCGAGTACAATGTCAAGACAGATGCTATGACATTATATTGTGACAATCTGAGTGCAATTAATATCTCTAAAAATCCTATACAACACAGCAGGACTAAACACATTGACATTAGACATCATTTTATTAGAGATCTGGTTGAAGAAAAAATTGTCACTCTTGAGCATGTTGCAACTGAAGAGCAATTAGCAGATATTTTTACAAAAGCTCTTGATGCTAATCAATTTGAAAAATTAAGACGGAAGTTAGGGATCTGTTTATTTGAGGAATTGTAGCAGTTAATTTATGGGAGGCGTGCAGCAGTTATTTTCTCCCTCCTCAACCGCTTGATGCACGCAATTCAAGGAAGCTATCTCCAACCTTCCTTATTCAAACCTCCCACACGCTACCATCATTATTCTTTTCTTAACTTCTCAGTTGCTTCTGGTTTGGCCAAATTGATTTATGCTGTTGGTACCAAGTCACCTTTTGATTATGGGGCCTACATTTATTATCAGGTTTTGGAGCATGCTAAGTCCTTTGCTATCAAGTTTCCTATAGCTTTTCCCACTCTCCTGTGTGGTATTGTGCTTCAGCAACACCCAGATATTTTGATCAGTACTGATGAGCCCTGTAAGAGGTCTGGCCCTATGGCCTTGGATTGTAGTTTGCTGTCTGAGAAACATGCTGCTGACTTAGCTGGTACTTCTGTCCGGACGTCTGGTGTGCTCACTAGAAAACAAATAATTGCAGATCTAACTGAGACTAGTGTGGCTCTTGGAGCTAGGAAGATGAAAATTGACAGGATAATTGCAGCCTTGAAGGCTGAATCTGAAGCTGAGGGTGAGCAGGATGAAGAAGAAGGAGGGAATAATAATGCTTCTGCTGGTGGTACTGAGGAGTTCTCCGCTGACTCTGATGAATTCTGATTCTGATGTTTTCCCTGTTCTCAGTTGCTGTATTCTTTGTGTTTGTTTTGGTTGGTTGGCCAAGACCCTGGATTTCTTATGCACCTTGAGTGCTTCTGGTCTGTAATATGCACTCTCTGTGGTTTCTATGCACTCTTTATGGCTCTATGCACTTTCTATGAGTATGCCCTATCTGTTGTTTGTCAGAATTTATGGCTAAAAAGGGGGAGTAGAATGAATTAGATTTATGCCCTATCTGTTGGTTGTGTGCGTGATTTGATATTTGAAGCTTGTATTATGTATGGTTACATGTGTTGAGGGGGAGTGTAGTATATGTTGAGGGGGAGTTCTGGTACATGCATGTTTTGAGGGGGAGCTCTTAAGTTTTTTTTTGTGTGTGGAAATTTATTTTTTCCCTTATCTATGTGATTCCACTATATGAGAGTTTATTTCTCTCTGTTCCTATGAGGCTAGATGTTTGTGTTATCCGGTGCATGCCTCTGATTCTACTTGCAAGTCATCTTTGTTTATTTCTCGCGTGGTAGTAATCTCATTATTGGCTACGATATTTTCTTTCCTTGTTGTGTGCCTATGTTGACGTGAAGGAATCTTATCTTTGTATCTCCCAAAGAACTGGCTCTAGAGTGTTTTAGCCAAAATTGTGCCAAAGGGGGAGATTGTTGGGTTTTTGTAGATTGGCTACACTTTGCAAAAACATCTACTAGCCAGTTGCTGGGACAGATGCGGTAGCATATGGAACAGCATTACGAGTCTTGTGATTTTCGCGCCAGCTAGCGCTTTATATTTATGTACGCAATCTTCCAAAGATTTGCCTGAAGATTTATTTTCCTCTAGCTTGCTGATCAAGGCGCGTGTATCTGATTGGAGATTTGCTTGAAGTTTTATTTGCCTTGCTATTTGTTCCACAAGATATCATTCTATATTTGGAAGCTTTTTATTATTTCTAGAAGATTGTTCCAGCTGGACCGGTCAATGTCCATGCTCTATTTTGAAGCCCAGACCCGTGCTACTTCAGTACTATATATTCGTGAAGGCAAACCCTAGTTGGGTAACTAAAAACCGTGTGTGTTAGCAAAGCGTGTGTTTTAAGGTTTTTAGGGTTTTGTTTGTTAATTGTGAGCCTTGCTTGTATCTCCATGATTCAAGCTAAGGACTGAGTTTGTTTGAGTTGTATTTGTAAGCTGCTCCTAAGCTTTTAAGTACGGAGTGAGTATGTGTTATTAGCGTGTGTTTCTCTTGGTTGTGTTTTATGTTTTGTGTGTTTGATAACAATACTGTGTGTGTTGTTCGTAGGAATTGAGACGGGGTCTCATATCTAGGAGTTCCTAGATAGAGTTGCCACTGGTAGGGTCTAGGTGCAAAGTCAAGTAGTGTGTCTGCGTTGGTCTTTTCACTAGAACTATAATAGTGGAATCATTCCTGGATTGGTATCCCCCAGAGTAGGAGAGTTGCTCCGAACTGGGTTAACAAACTCACTGTGTACTTTATATTTCTGCTGTGTTCCTTTTATTTTGTGCCTTGTTACGCTGCGTTATTTTAATTGTAGTTCTGAGTAGACACGCGCTCGGACAGTTGTGCCAACATTGTGCACAGCATATTTCAGTCAGGTTTCCAGGAATTTCACGCGTGAATCAAAGCATTAGAGTTGGTCAAAATACATCTCGACAACGCGAAGGTTGGTTATGTTTTGAAGAGGTTCTTTGACAAACTGTAAAAGTTCGCGGCTGTCGAAGGAGCAAGATTTGAATTTCAAATAGGTTGTTTTTCTCTGTTATTAGACGTTATTAGCAGTTAGAAGTATGAATAGGATTGTGCATTATTTCCTTTAGTATAATTAAGAGTTTTCCATGAGGAAACGGGGTCACAAAATAACTTACATAATATTCTACATACTCGAAGTATCCAAGTTACAGCGAGAAAAGAGTTACGAATCATGTATGATCGTGTGAACAACCTTTATTTCGAATCAATGCAATTTGTTTTACTCTAAGTTAATTTCTGCAATCTATTTTCATACTTTAATTCCTTTTCGACAAGTTCAAGCAATCAAACTTGAAGATGCTTTGTTTTCTTTTTACATTCGAAACATACAAAAAAACATAAGAACATGCAAAGATTATCAAATAAATCTGACACACATTGCTCTGAGATTACTGGTTGATCTCGCAAGTAATAAATCTATAACCAGCGGTTGTTTACCAAAAACCAAGGTATACACATACATGGATTGATGAGAGATGTTTTTGTCAAGAGAAGCATGTGCAGGCAAACAAACTGTTGAATCCAAAGCCTTAGAGGTAGACACAAAAGTGGATGGAACAGTCATGCACGTAGGAGTCAAAATAGGAGTAGCATACCACTTGGCTATAAGAGATGGATCCAAAGCTCTTTTGGCTGAAACAGTAGTAACACTAGGAAATGACAGCCTCCCAGTATCGTTACTTTGTGTCATAGAAAGAGAAGAGTAAATGGGGAAAGACTGCCTCCCAAAGCCATTCTTCTCCTGTATACCCTGACTAGGATGCACATGCCTTGTAACCAAAGAAAAATGTGCCTTAGGACTTGGATCTGTTTTCAAGGAAGACTTTCCTACTGGAACAACCAGACTTTCCTTCTGAGTAATAGACAACTGCCCTGCAGATGAAAACTGGATGTTCAAATCAGTCAAAAGAGCCTCCCCAGTACAAATGTTCTCCTCAATGTTTAACAGATCAAAGGAGTTATGTAAAGACAATGGAACTTCTGAATTCAAATTATCAGTTTCAGTAACATGTGATGGTGACTTAGTAACCAAATCAAAGCTTTGTTCCATGTGCAAAATAGGCACCTCTTCCTCAACTTTAGGAATCGGGGAAAAAGTGCCATGTGAGGGAACTGCATTAGGGGCCTCAGTCTTAGGAGAATCAGGCATTAATGTAGTTTCCTTGGTGAGCAAACTAGTGGAGGAATATTTCCTATATTTATCAGACAGAGAATTGGACTTCTTCCGATGCTTTTCGGAGATAATATGAACCTTAGCAGAGCTTAACTTCTTACACAATTGAATGTCATGACCCAAAACCTGACAAAGAGAGCAATATGCAGGGCATTTTTCATATTCAATGGCCACATGAAAGGCATGTCTCTGCCTTTCCACCAACACATAATCAAACTATTTGCCAGACATATCGACATCAACTAGAATACGAGAATAATGGCCAAAAAGTCATGACTGAGTGGCTTCATCAATAGAGAGAGGCGTACCAATACCTGAAGCAAATTCAAAGAGCGTAGTCTTCCTCCAATACTCCTGAGGGAGGTGCATCGTTCAGACCCAGAGTTGAGTATGTGTTTGTACTTGAGTTTGTGGGTTGAAATCCTTGGACCAACAGAAGTGTTGAGAATTAATCCATAACTGCTCCTTAGCAAGTTAGTTAGTGACACCAGAGTCTGAGGTTTCAGAGTCTGGAGTTTCAGAGTCTGAGGTTTCAGAGTCTGAAGTTTCAAAGTCTGAGGTTTCAGAGTCTGAAGTTTCAGAGTCTGAGGTTGTTAGAGTTTGTTACTTAGCTTGTGCTACAAGCAAGTGAAATATGTGTATATCAAAGGCTTTGTAATGTGTACATTCAATATAATTTTTTAATGATATTCACATTACAATCACAAACTCTCTCCATTCTTCTCTCTTTTAGTTTTCTGTTTTGTTCATTACTTTTCATCTAGCTTAAAACAGCTTATTTCAATAAATACTTATGCTGCGCAAATTGATCCAACAATTGGTATAGAGAGCCTGGGTTAAATCTTAGGGAAACACGAGTGAAGTGTGAGGGGAATCACCATAGGGAAACACTGAGTGAGGTGTGAGTGTTGATTTCTTGATCAAACCAAGATGAATAACAATGGTTTTGGATTAAACATTCTAGTTCTTGATGGCAAGAACTGGGAACGATGGAGTGCATTGATGAAATCAGTTTTTGGAGCACAAGATGTAAGTGATCTGGTGCAGAATGGCTATGAGGATTTGGGGGCAAATCCAACTGAAGCACAGAGGTTGGCATTCAAAGAAGAGAAGAAGACAGATTGTAAAGCTCTGTTTTACATTCAACAAAATGTTGACAATCAACACTTTGAGAAGATATCAAAGGCTACAAGATCCAAAGAAGCTCAGGACATTCTAGAAAACTATCACAATGGGGATAAAAAGTGAAACAAGTCAAGTTGCAGTCATATAGAAGGAAGTATGAGATGATGCAAATGGAGGAAGATCAAAAAGTAAGTTATTACTTCTAAAAAATGATTGAGATTGTGAATCTGATGAAAAATTGTGGTGAAAACATCTCAGATCAGATGGTAGTAGAGAAGGTATTGAGATCCTTGAATCCAAAGTTTGATTTCATAGTAGTAGCAATCCAAGAAGCAAAGGATGTTAAAACTATAAAGATTGAAGAATTGCAAAGTTCACTGGATGCACATGAACTGTTAGTTATTGATAGAGGTTCTGAAAGATCTGTACAACAAGCTCTTCAAGCACAAACAGTCAAGAAAGAGGGAAATCACAAGAATTTCAAGAAAAAGGGAAAAGGAAGAACAAACTTGTCCAACAATGGAAAGTCTAAAACTGATGACAAAACTGAATCTTCAAAAAGAGGAGGTTTTGGCAAAGGTCAGAATAAGAAGAAGGATTTTGATAAAAGTAAAGTTCAGTGCTACAATTGTGAAAAGTATGGACATTTTGCTGATGAATGCTGGTTCAAGAAAGATCAAAAGACTGATGAGGAAGCAAATATAGCTCATAGAGATGATCCCAATACAGTCTTGATGATGGCTACTACATGTGAAGATAAGATCAAGAATGAAGAGTGGTATCTTGACTCTGAATGCTCTAATTATATGACTGCTCATAGAGAATGGTTAACTAATTTTGATTCTAGCAAGAAAACTAGTATCAAATTACCTGACAGTAGAAAGCTTGCATCAGAAGGAAGTGGAAATATGGTGATCAAGAGCAATGATGGTGGGAAAATCATTATTGAAGATGTTTTTTATGTTCCAGATATGAAGTGTAATCTGATGAGCATAGGCCAATTAGTGGAGAAGGGGTTCTCAGTAACAATGGATGGTAATTCATTGAAACTGTTTGATGCAAGGAAGAACTTAGTGCTAAAGTCTACCCTGTCAAAGAATAGAACCTACAGATGCAGCATCTCAAGTGATAAGATGATGTGCTTGTCTGCAATAATTAGTGAAGATGCTGAAGCTCTATGGCATCTGAGGTATGGTCACTTGAATTTTAGAAGTCTTAGTGAATTGAAATCTAAAGAACTGGTGCATGGTTTACCTAAACTGAATATTAGAAAAACTATATGTGAAGTGTGTGTGAAAAGCAAGCAAATTAGGTTGCCATTTGTATCTGAAGCACCTAAAAGAGCAAGTGCAGCATTACAAGTAATTCATTCTGATATTTGTGGACCTTTTGAGGTAGCTTCTTTGGGTGGTAGTAAGTATTTCATTACCTTTGTTGATGAATTTACAAGAATGATATGGTTGTATACTATTAAGCTTAAGAGTGAAGCTTTGGAGGTATTCAGAAAATTCAAAGTCTTAGTAGAGAAAGAGAGTGATAAATCTATTAAGATTTTGAGGACAGATGGTGAAGGTGAGTATACATCCAAGGAATTTGAAGTTTTCTGCATGAATCAAGGAATTGCTCATGAAGTAACAGCTCCATATACACCACAACACAATGGACTTGCAGAAAGAAGGAATATAACTTTGCTTGACATGGCTAGAAGCATAATTAAGCAGAAGAATCTACCACACAAGTTTTGGGGTGAAGCAGTCCCCATAGTTGCTTATATTCTAAACAGATGTCCTACAAAGAAGCTAAATTTGAATGTACCAGAAGAAGCTTGGTGTGGAAGGAAACCTAGTGTGAAGCATTTCAAGGTGTTTGGCTCTTTGTGCTACAAACATGTGCCAGATACTAGAAGAAGTAAGCTTGAAGATAAAAGTGAGATTATGATACTTATAGGTTATCATCCAACTGGTGCATACAAGCTTTACAACCCTGTAACTCAGAAGGTTCATATCAGTAGAGATGTGATAGTAAATGAAGCTGTGAAGTGGAAATGGGAAAGTGAACCTGTATATAGCAGTGAGGTTCAGCAAAGCTATGTATATCCTGATTCAAGTGATGAATTAGAAAATGAAGAGGGTCAGGATGATGTTGAAAATGATCCAGAAGGAAATGTAACACCAGTGAGGCCTCAAAGAGCCAGAAAAGCACCTAGCTGGCTGAATGACTGAAATCATCCCTGATAATGCAGTGAATGATGAAGGTGATCTTATTCATTTTGCATTATGTTGGATATTTGGCTGTTGGCTTCATGTTTGCTAAAATCAAATATACAAGCAATATGTGCATCTTCAGAAGCTGATCCTCAGAAGCTGAACAGTACCTCAAAGGCTGGGTCTTCAGAAGCTGAACAGTACTTCAGACGCTGAACCTTCAAAAGCTGAACTTCAGACGCTGAACAGTACTTCAGACGCTGAACCTTTAAAAGCTGAACTTCAGACGCTGAACCTTCAGAAGCATCTTTCAGAAGCAGTCTTGTTTTCGCACTAGGAGTTGTTTATTTTTCTCACCTGATATGTTGATGATTTAATTGAAGAATTCTACCAAGCTTAGTGTGTTCTAGAAAGAAGTTATTTTCGCAAGATATTTTTTGAAGATTGGTTTCTTTTATTTGTGAATATATTTTCAAAGTAATCTTTGGAAAATATATTTCTGAAGAATATTTGCTTCTATATGTTTCTAAAGAATTTTGGAAATATATCTTTGAAGAATATTTGGTTCAATTATTTGTTGTTGCTGAAGACTATAAATAGAGGACGCTGTTATTGAAGAAAATCAACCAAAACCAAAGCAAGTATTGATAGAGTTTTATTAGGTTTTGAGTCTGTTAGTTGTGAGCTTTGTGCTCTGTTTCTGTACACCACTCAATTGTTCAGAGTTGGTTTGTTTTATGGAGTTGTAATTGTAGTTCACTTGAAGCTTTTAAGCAAGAGTGACTTTTTGTGTCTTTGGAGTGTGTCTCCTGCTTTGATTGTTATTAGAGTCTGATATCACTGGGGCAGTGATTGACTGAGGGAAGTGAGATGGGATCTCAGGTCTAGGAGTTCCTAGGTTGAAGTCAATACGGGTAGTTTCTAGGTGATAAGTTGTAAACTGGGAGTTTGCTGAGAACTTAGAACTAGGACTACGCTAGTGGATTTCCTTCCTGGCTTGGTAGCCTCCAGACGTAGGTGTGTTTGTCACCGAACTGGGTTAACAAATCATCTGTGCCTTTTTTACTTTCAGTCTGTTATTTCTGTCTGATATTTTGCTTCTGAACTATTGTACTTTGTTTTGCGTACTCTGTTTTACTGCTCCAGAATTTGTACTCTATTTTACGTTCAGAATCAGGTCTGCGCCAGAAATTTCAATTGGCATCAGAGCAGGCACCCTGCCTGTTTTAGGGTGAGCTCCAGGGAAGGTATTTTCTGGCAGAATGGACAAGGAAGGAGGATTTGTGAGCAGACCACCTCTGTTGGATGGTTCCAACTATGACTATTGGAAATCACGCATGAGTGCTTTCCTTAAGTCTATTGATAGTAAGACCTGGAAAGTAGTTCTGAAGGGTTGTGAACATGCTGTTGTGCTTGACAAAGATGGAAAGAAGACAGCTGATCTGAAACCAGAGGAAGAGTGGTCCAAGGTAGAAGATGAATTAGGTCTTGGAAACTCCAAGGCCTTGAATCCTATATTCAATGGAGTGGACAAGAATATGTTCAGACTGATCAAGCAGTGCACTGTTTCTAAGGATGCATGAGATATTCTCAAAACTACTCATGAAGGCACATCCAAGGTAAAAATGTCCAGACTTCAACTTCTCACCACCAAGTTTGAAAATCTCAAAATGTTGGAGGATGAAAATATACAAGACTTCTATATGAACGTTCTAGACATGGCCAACTCTTTTGATTCTCTTGGAGAAAGAATGTCTGATGAGAAGCTTGTGAGAAAAATACTCAGGTCTCTTCCTAAGAGATTTGACATGAAGGTAACTACCGTTGAGGAAGCACAAGACATCTCCAGTATGAAGGTTGAGGAATTGATAGGATCTCTTCAGAATTTTGAAATAGCCTTCAACAACAAAACTGATAAGAAGGGGAAAGGTGTTGCTTTTGTAGCAGATGCTGATACTGTGGATGATGAAAGCACATCAGAAGCTCTTGTGATGCTGAGTAAACAATTTAACAAGATTCTGAAGCAGGCTAACAGGAGATTCAAACCAAATGACTTGAAGAAGACATGAACTGATGAGAAAAGCAATTAATCCCAAGGTGTTCAGTGTAATGAGTGTGAAGGTTATGGCCACTTTAGGACCGAATGTGCAACATACCTCAAGAAACAGAAGAAAAGTTTAACTGTGTCTTGGTCTGATGAAGATGACTCAGAAGGAGAAGTGGAGAATGGGTCTGCTAAGTATGTCAATGCTTTAACTGGTAGATGCATGTCTGATGATGGAGTCAAGGTTTCAGAAGCACCATCAGGTTCTGAAACATCATCTGATACTGAGTCAAGTGATGGAGAACTGTCTTGTGAAGAACTGGCTACCTATTACAAAGAACTATACCTCAGAAATGAAGAAGTTTGCAAGCAGCTGGAAAATCAGAAGAAGACTATCAGCCAACTGCATGCTGAAAGAAGTGAACACTTAGGGCAAATTTCTGATCTCAAAGATGAGGTAAACCAACTGAACTCTCAACTTGACCACATGAAGAAGCAAGTCAGAATGATGAACACTGGTACTGATATGCTTGAAGAGATATTGGAGAGTCAGACCCAAGGGAAACCAAATGGTATAGGATTTGATGATAAGACCTTGAACAATAAACAACAAAATCCAGCTAAAAGGTTCATTGCAGCTGTTAAAACATGTGATCCAATGATGAGAAAAACTAGGTTGGAACACCAGAACCAACCTCAGGGATCTAAGAACAAGAGGACATCTCATCCTTGGATATGTCATCATTGTGGTAAAAAGGGGCACATAAAGCCTTTCTGTTTCAAACTGCATGGATACCCCAAGCACCTTCAGCAAAGAAAATCTAAACCTGTTGTAATCAATGTCGAGAAGGAATGGAGACCAAAATGTGATAGTGTTGGAAAGAGGCTGAAGAATAGGAAAGGAAAGGTTGTTGCTACTGCCAGCAGGCCTACTTCTGTAGCTAAGAAGAGTGATGTTGTTGGACCATCTAAAGGCTGGAGCAAGGTAGTGGTCCCTGTCCCAAAGAAGAAGGCACTAAAAGGAAAGGAAGTGGATCCTAGTGAGTCTGAGGATGATGTTGAGCATGATGTTCAAGACATCATGCCCTTTGTTCAGAAGAGGATTGCTGGGAAGAAGATTCCTCTGAATGTGCCTGAAGCACACATTGACTAAGCAGCATCTGATGTTGTGTCTAATGAAGACTAAGCAGCTTTTGATGTTGATTCTGAAGACTGTAAATTATGTCCTGGGTTTCATTTTGTGATGGAGTTGTGTTCTTTTTGAAATTCTGGCAGGTACTGAATCAGAACCGTAAAACAGAGTACTAAACAAGCAAAACAGAGTACTTAAAAACAGGTTCAAAAGCATCAAAATAAAGGACATAAAATAAAGAACACATAGTATTTGTTAACCCAGTTCGGTGATAAACAACACCTACGTCTGGAGGATACCAATCCAGGAAGGAAATCCACTAAGAGGAATTAATTCTAAGACTCAAGACACAACCCCAGTTCCCAGCCTTATCACGTATTCTCCACCCGTATAGACTTCTACCAAGGAAACCCCTAGATATAAGAACCCTACTTACTTCCCAACCAAGTAATCACAACCCAGTGATTATCAACTTCTGAAAACAACTCAATTATGAAGACACACTTCAAGACATCAAAGACATCACTCGTGCTTAAAAGCTTAGAGTGAATTACAACTCAAAACAACTAAACCAACTCAAACAGATGAATGGTGTACAAAACAAAGCTTCAAGCTTACACAGACACTAAGACTCTTAATTATAATTTCTGGTTTTTGATCAATTAACTAATCTTCAATAGCAGCACGTCCTCCTTATATAGTCTTCAGCAGCTCTCATAATTCTGAACAAAATAATCCTCCAAGATATGATTCTGAAATTCTTTAGAAGCTCAAAGAGGAAATATATTTCTGAATTATATTTTGCAAAGATCCCTTTGAAAATATATTCATAAATAAACGAAGCCAATCTTCAATAAGATCTTCACGTAAAATTACTCAACCTTCTAGAACCATTAGCCAGGATAAAACTTCAAGCAAATCTTCACAAGATACAGAAAGAATTAATCAGAAAGAACGCAGAAATTCAGCTTCTGAAAGGCAGCTTCTGAAGGTCAACATAAGTCAACGTCTGAAGGCAGCTTCTGAAGGTCAATAGAAGTCAACGTCTGAACAGTGCGTCTGATGGCCAGTTCTGCGTCTGATGAACAGTTCTGCGTCTGAAGACCAGTTCTGCATTTGATGAACAGTACCAGCTTCTGAAACTTCTGAAATCCAATTTCCACCTTCTGAAGACATAAATAGCTTCTGAAGACGCATTGCTTGCACATTTTGATTTTACCAAACATGTAGCCAACCTTCAAATATCCAACACTTTTGTTTTGTTCTTCTGTGAAGACTTTGTGTGTGGGTACCATGTTTGTGTGATTCTGATCCTGTGATGGTTTTAATGATGGCACTGATGATGGTTCTGATGAGGGTTCTGCGTGTGGTGCTGTGATGGATGTTTATATCCTGTGTTTTAGATTTCTGGATATGTTCTTTGAATAGATTTCTGGGTGTGTTCCCTTTTGTAACCTCTGTTGTTTCTCTGTTTTTCTGATCCTGGTGATTACTTAGTTGTTTTGTCAAAATTGTTTGGCTAAAAAAGGGGAGAAGTGTTCAGAAGCAACGTGTTCAGAAGCAATACAGAATTGGACTGAAGTTCTTAAGTTCAGAATACAGTTTCAGAGGGAGTCTCTGTTTCAGGGGGAGTATATGTGTTTCCTGTCAGAAGTTGATCTGTTTCAGGGGGAGTAGTGTGTGTTTCAGAAGTTGCTGCTGTATGTGTGAAACGTAGTATTTGTCTTGTTAGATTTTGTTTGTGCCGCTGCTGACTCTGTTGATTTTTTGTTGTTGTGTTTAAATTCTTCATGATTGCGTCCTTTGATGAGTGAAAAACTTGCCTTGTGTATCCCAGTTTGTATTTAGCCAAAAATTTGCCAAAGGGGGAGATTGTTGGATATTTGGTTGTTGGCTTCATGTTTTTTAAAATCAAATATACAAGCAAGATGTGCGTCTTCAGAAGCTGATCCTTAGAAGTTGAACAGTACCTCAGAAGCTGGGTCTTCAGAAGCAGAACAGTACTTCAGAAGCTGGGTCTTCAGAAGCTAAACAGTACTTCAGACGCTGAACCTTCAGAAGCTAAACTTCAGACGCTGAACAGTACTTCAGACGCTGAACCTTCAGATGCTGAACTTCAGAAGCATCTTTCAGAAGCAGTCTTGTTTTCGCACTTGGAGTTGTTTATTTTTCTCACCTGATCTGTTGAAGATTTAATTGAAGAATTCTACCAAGCTGCGTGTGTTTTAGAAAGAAGTTATTTTCGCAAGACATTTTCTGAAGATTGGTTTCTTTTATTTGTGAATATATTTTCAAAGTAATCTTTGGAAAGTATATTTTTGAAGAATATTTGCTTCTATATGTTTCTAAAGAATTTTGGAAATATATCTTTGAAGAATATTTGGTTCAATTATTTGTTGATGCTGAAGACTATAAATAGAGGACACTGCTATTGAAGAAAATCAAGCAAAACCAAAGCAAGTATTGATAGAGTTTTATTAGGTTTTGAGTTTGTTAGTTGTGAGCTTTGTGCTCTGTTTCTTACACCACTCAATTGTTCAGAGTTGGTTTGTTTTATTGAGTTGCAATTGTAGTTCACTTGAAGCTTTTAAGCAAGAGTGACTTTTTGTGTCTTTGGAGTGTGTCTCCTACTTTGATTGTTATTAGAGTCTGATATCACTGGGGCAGTGATTGATTGAGGGAAGTGAGATGGGATCTCAGGTCTAGGAGTTCCTAGGTTGAAGTCAATACGGTTAGTTGCTAGGTGATAAGTTGTAAACTGGGAGTTTGCTGAGAACTTAGAACTAGGACTACGCTAGTGGATTTCCTTCCTGGCTTAGTAGCCTGCAGACGTATGTGTGTTTGTCACCGAACTGGGTTAACAAATCACCTGTGCCTTTTTACTTTCAGTTTGTTATTTCTGTCTGATATTTTGCTTCTGAACTACTGTACTTTGTTTTGCATACTCTGTTTTACTGCACCAGAATTTGTACTCTGTTTTACGTTCAAAATCAGGTATGCGCCAGAAATTTCACATTACTAGCAGATTCTGAACCAATCAATTATAAAGAAGCACTGAAAATTGATGTGTGGAAAAGAGCTATGATAGAAGAACTGCAATCAATTGAAAAGAATCAAACCTGGGAACTTGTTAACTTGCCAGACAAGAAAAAGAAAATTGATGTGAAATGGGTGTTCAAAGTGAAGTTGAATCCAGATGGCAAGGTTTCAAAGTATAAGGCAAGATTGGTGGCTAAAGGCTTCTTGCAGAAACATGGTATTGATTACAATGAGGTGTTTGCTCCAGTAGCAAGAATTGAAACTGTGAGATTAGTAGTGGCTTTTGCTTACAAAAATGAGTGGACACTCTATCATTTAGATGTCAAGTCAGCTTTTCTAAATGGTCCACTTGAAGAGTTATTGTTTGTGTCACAACCTCCAGGTTTTAAGATTGCAGGCAAGGAAAATATGGTGTACAAACTCCATAAGGCCTTATATGGATTAAAGCAAGCCCCTAGAGCATGGAACAAAAGGATTGATCAGTTCCTAATCCTTATAGGCTTCAGAAAGTGTTCAATTGAGTTTGGTGTATATGTTCAAAATCTCAGTGATGAACAAACTATCATAATCTGCGTGTATGTTGATGATCTACTCATTACTGGTAGCACACCATCAAAGATTAAGAAAGTAAAAGATAAACTGAAGCCAGAGTTTGAAATGACTGATCTTGGTGAACTTTCATTCTTCTTAGGAATGGAATTTGTAAAATTAAAGAAAGGAATGGTTATGCATCAGAAAAAGTACATAGGTGAATTGTTAGAGAAGTTTGAGATGGAAAGCTGTAACTCAGTCTCAAATTCATCAGAGACAAACTCAAAATTAGATGACTGCAGTGAAGAAGAGAAAGTAGATCCAACTAAGTTCAGACAAATGGTTGGATCATTGAGGTACCTATGTAACAATAGAACAGATATTTGCTACTCAGTCAGTGTGATTAGCAAATTCATGCATGATCCAAGGAAACCTCATCTGATAGCTGCAAAGTGGATCCTTAGATACATCAAAGGAACTATGGATTATGGCTTGTTATTTCCTAATGGAAGTAGTAGTGAATTGAATGAGCTCATAAGGTACTCAGACAGTGATTGGTGTGGGGACTTAACTGATAGAAGAAGTACTTCAGGCTATCTCTTCAAGTTCAATGATGCTGCCATATCCCGGTGCACCAAGAAGCAACCTGTTACTGCACTCTCATCTTGTAAAGCTGAGTACATTGCAGGAACGTCACCAAAGCTTCACCGAAGCAAGGCAAGCTTCAAAACACCAGAAGTCTGAGCGAAAACCGAATCCACAAGTAGAAGACAAGTGGATATGAAAAAAGGAGCGTCACCAGAGCTTCACCGAAGCAAGACAAAACATGAACAAACAGCTTCAAAACATAAGAGAAAATCGAACCCACAAGTAGAAAACAAGCAGAGTCGAAGAAAGAAACGTCATCGGAGCAAGGCTATGTCACCGGAAAGAGCAATTACAGAGATAGATGAGAGAATACCGGGGAGCCATCTTTTGTTTTAACGAAGGTAAATTATGAAGATAATGGCATTCCTAATGTGATAGTTAATAGTTATTGTGGGAAAAAAGAGTAATAACTAAGGTGTCCCAATATTATAATTTTAAGAGACTATTTATAATTTTTCTTCTTCTTAAGACTAAGATTGTTTGTTATAGATTAAAATAAAAGTGATTTTAATATAAATAATTTGAGCATTAAGCATAAATCATAGTTGAAAAAGCATTCAAGCTGAAAACTATATATGTTATAATATCTTTTAACTCTCTCTCCGATATATATATATATATATATATATGCTAATGAGCATAGTTATTTATTTTTTAACAAAAGCATATAAAACCATAATTGAAAACGTATTCCAATTTATTTTTTTTGACAAGCAAAAGGTATTCCAGTTGAAAGCTATGCATGTCAAAATAACTTTTTATTAGATCGACAAACTAACCAATAAAATTAAGTGCTTGGCGGAAATCACGCAAGAAGGTCGAGGGATAGTGGAAATCAACAAAAAAAAAAAAAGCTTGAGTGAAATACATCCCTTATTTCTAAAGCTTATTAGGTCTAGCTACTTCTAACCCTAATATTTTCCCTCTAATTCTAATTTCTAAGTCAATTAATGGTAATCTCTAAAACCCTAAAATATTTCCCTCCTAATGTATGACAAATTTGAAATTCAAAATTACTTTGGAGTTTGTTAGCCACGTCTGCATTTATTAAGAGATTGGTTAGCTTTCCATGATATTTTCCTTGCTGTTTTTAATAACGTCCCTTGGCATACCCCATGCAAACCCAAAAGCCACACGTTTTTCCATTCTTTTTCAACTACAGAGAACAAGAGTGACCCATGTTTATTTACCATTCCTATTTCCCAAGCAAATCATATTTCCAAAGCGGCAAAGCCCTCCTCTATACTGCTACTTCTTCTTCTTTTGTCTATTTCAGTTTCTCTTTCTTCTTTACCCCTTCATTTTCTAGATCTCAATCATTTCTCCCTCATCCAATCCATCTCTTTCTCTCACAAGAACAAATATCATCCTTAATAACAACAATCTCAATTTATCTTCTTCCCTTTCCTCGCCACATTTCTCCCATCTCCTTTTCTTTTTTGGTCATGAAGATGAATGTTAGTAGGGTTTAGTGTTTCAATCGGGCTATTCCAAGTGACACTGTCTTCTAACTTCAAGTAAGTTCTTTTTTTTATTTATCTTCGATTTGTCCGTTTTTCTCTTCTTCTATGTCTTCTCCTCTCTTTCACAATATAGTCATGGGTATCAAAATCTTAATTTGGTCATATTTTCATTTGCTACAAAATCATTTGCCAGACATCTTCTTCTATCCTTTTGTGTATCATGATTTTGTTTTTATATTTTTCTTGCTTTTTTTATTAAAAAAATAATAATATTACCTTCTGTTTTATGCAGGTGTTTGACAGTAAGAATCATCTTTTTAGAATTTCTAAATTTGCTTGATTTAAATGTATTGACTCCTTTGGATTTAATGTTTCTTTTTTTCCTTGCAGGTTGAGATAGGAATGGAGTTGTGGCGGTCCACTTGCTTGATGAAATTGTGTGGTTTGATTTTAACTCTTTTCCATCTGTGTTGGGTCTGTGCTTGCCACAATCTGTGAGATCAAAACTGGAGTTGAATGGTGTTTCAGGTCATGCACTCGATGTGCCTCATTAATGACTGTAGACAATGGCAAGCTTTGTTGCAAAAAATGTACTGACTGCAAGAGCGTTGTGCTTAGGTAATTAAGACAATTGTCAAATAAATGAGGGATAGTAGCGTATGGTTGATCTAATAGATGATGTTGTTTGATGATATATGTGTAGGTTCAAACTCCATGTGATTGTCATGGACGACACTGGATCAACCACATTTGTGTTGTTTGATCGAATTGTAACTAATTTTATCGGACGTACTGTCTAAGATCTACTCGAGGTAGGTAACGTGCCATAGTGCAAATAACACTTTGTGATTACAACGTCGTGCATACATGTATTCGACCTTAATGACCAAATATTTTTGCGACGATAATAGGCAAACAAAGAAGAAGATTATCCATCTGAATTTGACATGATGTTAGACAAACAAATGTTGTTCAAAGTGGAGGTCAACAGAGGTAATGTGAATTATAAGTGGAGGAATTATGCAGTGAAGAAAGCTACATCAGAGGAGGACATTATTCAACAATTTATAAACAAACATAATCTTAAGGTTTGCTGACACGTGCATATATCCGTTCCTTTGAAAGATTTGCACACCAGTACATAATAACTATAGTAGTTGTCATAATATTTTCCTCTCTTACAGGTTTCAACTGAAACTGGTGTTAGTGGTTGTCTCAAGGATTTGTCTGGCAAAGTTGTTGATAATCAGGTATTGTGCCTATGTTTGATGAAGGATAGTCAGTTTAATGAATCTTCGACTTTATACACCCTAAATGTTTGTATGGTTTTCTTTGATATTAGGAAGGATTGGAGTGCGTCGACTCATGTAGCAACACTGATATAGTTGCGACGCCCACTAGCAAATCAGGTGTTAAACGATCTTCTGAAAGTGACAATGCTCCTGACGATGCTGATGTTGAGAGTGGCGCAGCTTCAACTACCAAGCCACCAAAACCGGTTCGCGTCAAGGTTGAGCCGACCGACAACTGATGGATGAATAAGAGGATTTTAAAGAATCATCGTTCAGTGTTTTTTTGGAACAATTTCTGATTTTGATTTGTAATTTGACAATGAGTTTGATTTATTATCTGTTTTGTTGTTTGCTTATGATCGCCAAGACATGTTTCTCTTCATTTATAATGAAAAGTGTGCAATTGTTATTATCAAAATCAAATTCTTATCATGTTTATGATGCATAGTTTTTTTATACTTTTTTTTTTATTGAACAGTGAATCATATGTGAAAAGAAACTCTTGCAAACATAATCTGATTTTTCATTAAAGGAATCAGATGGCTTATTAGCTTCCCACTGCCTTTAATGTGGTGTTGTAAACATGACCAAGCCCATTCAAAGCTTCAGAGTCTGAGGTTCTGAGTCTGAAGAAGACTCAGAATTCTTCAGACTCAGAACTCTTCAGACTCAGAATTCTGAGTCTGAGGTTCTGAGTCTGGAGAGTTCTGAGTCTGAAGAATCCTGAGTCTGAAGAATTCTTCAGACTCAGAACCTCAGACTCTGAAGAATTCTTCAGACTCAGGACCTCAGACTCTGAAGAATTCTGAGTCTGAAGAATTCTGAGTGTAAAGAAAACGAAAAAAATTCAATAGTTGAGGATTTAAAGAATCATCGTTCAGTGTTTTTTTGGAACAATTTCTGATTTTGATTTGTAATTTGACAATGAGTTTGATTTATTATCAATTTTGTTGTTTGCTTATGATCGCCAAGACATGTTTCTCTTCATTTTTAATGAAAAGTGCACAATTGTTATTATCAAAATCAAATTCTTATCATGTTTATGATGCATAGTTTTTTTATACTTTTTTTTTTATTTTTGAACAGTGAATCATATGTGAAAAGAAACTCTTGCAAACTTAATCTGATTTTTCATTAAAGGAATCAAATGGCTTATTAGCTTCCCACTGCCTTTAATGTGGTGTTGTAAACATGACCAATCCCATTCAAATGTTCAGAGTCTAAGGTTCTGAGTCTGAATAATTCTTCAGAGTCTGAGGTTCTGAGTCTGAAGAATTCTTCAGAGTCTGAGTTTCTGAGTCTGAAGAATTCTTCAGACTCAGGATTCTTCAGAGTTTGAGGTTCTGAGTCTGAAGAAGACTCAAAATTCTTCAGACTCAGAATTCTGTGTCTGAAGAATTCTGAGTCTGAGGTTCCGAGTCTAAAGAATTCTTCAGACTCAGAACCTCAGACTCTGAAGAATTCTGAGTGTAAAGAAAATGAAAAAAATTCAATAGTTGAGGATTTTAAAGAATCATCGTTCAGTTTTTTTTGGAACAATTTCTGATTTTGATTTGTAATTTGACAATGAGTTTGATTTATTATCAGTTTTGTTGTTTGCTTATGATCGCCAAGACATGTTTCTCTTCATTTTTAATGAAAAGTGCGCAATTGTTATTATCAAAATCAAATTCTTATCATGTTTATGATGCATAGTTTTTTTATACTTTTTTTTTATTTTTGAACAGTGAATCATATGTGAAAAGAAACTCTTGCAAACTTAATCTGATTTTTCATTAAAGGAATCAGATGTCTTATTAACTTCCCACTGCCTTTAATGTGGTGTTGTAAACATGACCAAGCCCATTCAAATCTTCAAAGTCTGAGGTTCTGAGTCTGAAGAATTCTTCAGAGTCTGAGGTTCTGAGTCTGAAGAATTCTTCAGACTCAAAATTCTTTAGACTCAGGATTCTTCAGAGTCTGAGGTTCTGAGTCTGAAGAATTCTTCAGACTCAGAACTCTTCAAACTCAGAATTCTGAGTCTGAGGTTCTGAGTCTGAAGAGTTCTGAGTCTGAAGAATCCTAAGTCTGAAGAAGTCTGAGTCTGAAGAATTCTTCAGACTCAGAACCTCAGACTCGGAAGAGTTCTTTAAACTCAGAACCTCAGACTCTGAAGAATTCTTCAGACTAGGAACCTCAGACTCTGAAGAATTCTGAGTCTAAAGAAAACGAAAAAAATTCAATAGTTGAGAAAGTAAACGAATACATGTTAGATATGATTCCAGGTGGAGATAAGGTGTATCTGAGTTACGATTCACCGGTTACACGGAACATTCAAGGTGATGCAATTGATGATGTGCATACACCTGAATTCCTAAACATGATTGTTGCTTCAGGACTTCCTAATCACAAATTGAGATTAAAAGTCGGAGTGCCAGTTATGTTGTTAAGGAATTTAGATCAACAACATGGGTTATGTAATGGAACAAGGTTGATCATAACCAGAATGGGAAAGTATGTGCTAGAGGGAAAGGTAATATCTGGATCTAACGTTGGTGAAAAGGTATTTATACCCCGATTATCTTTATCGCCTTCGGACGTCCGAATTCATTTCAAGTTTCAAAGAAGACAGTTTCCTTTGGCTGTCTCATTTGCCATGACTATTAACAAGAGCCAAGGGCAATCACTTCGATATGTTGGAATATATCTTCCAACGCCAGTATTTTCACATGGACAATGATATGTTGTTGTTTCAAGAGTTACATCAAGGGAAAGGCTGAAGATATTGATAACTGATGAAGATGGTGAAGATACCGGAGAAACGTCTAATGTTGTGTAAGAAGAAGTTTTTCGAAATGTGTAATATTTAAAAATCGACTATATGCTTCTTTCAAACAATTCATTGTTTTGTTTTTACATGTTTGTTTAGCGTTACAATATGTCACAATACTATACCTTTTCTCAGCATGACATTTCGTTTTACCATTTTGTCAAATGATTTTAGCTCATAAGACCCGTGCGGCGCACGGGTCGGCGATCTAGTTATACATTGTATTCCTTTATTCAAATTGACGCTAAAATCAAAAAGGAATGATCTGCAACAAACACACAATATCCATGTTAATAGCGTAAAACGACGTAGTACATATGTCTACAAATATGACTATATTCAAGTGTATGAAATACTCATGTGTCCAGATTTGCAACATTGACGACGCCAAAATCATTGATTGGATCTGCACTTGATCAAAACTAATCTTTCAACCTGAATTAAATAAACACCGCACTAAGACGAAAAATAAAAAAAAACACACCGCACAAAGACGGGAAATCAAAACAGAGTCGCGCTAAAACAACGAATCACAAAACAAACGAAAGAAAACTGAAAATATGTGAAAATCACTTATTTAATTAAAAAAGAAAGAAAAACAATTAAGAATGGTGATTTCAAGTTAAAATTAACTTTGAATAACTCATATTCGATTCGCGTATTTATCCTTCAAGGGAAGTAACACTTTTCTTAATTAATATGATATGATTGAGAAATCATGGATATTGTATTGTAAACTATCTCCCCCCAACTAATCAACATAGTTCTTCATTTTCATCATAAAACCGTTTTCAACAAAATGATATTTTGTGAAAAAACTCACTCACAAAAGTAACTAAAACATCCTTAAAAAGAATAAAAAATATAACTAAAACGTTAAAAATGATTTTCAAAATACCTTAAACAACGGGCCCTAAATTGGATGCTACGTTTTTTTAGGAACAAGTCTTTGGTGAAACATTTATATTAAAATGAAATGCAAAGAAATGGACAAAAAAAACTCTATTAATCAAGAAGTGGACAATTATAAGTACTATGAGACCGAATAGAATTATGCTTTGAAGCATTTTGGCCGTAAATGATGATTAAATATGCTTTACTACTTTGGTTTGGACGGTGAGTAAGTTCTTCGGTATGCCATAAGTCAAAAGGAAAATAGAGAGAGTATATTTGTTCCAACGGCCTGCAGGATTATAGTGCCTTCTTTTTAAAATAAATGGAAAATAACATTTAGTGAGAGATAGACACAAAAAAGTAGTTAATAAGTCTTACTATATTCTAATTATTCATATTTTTTCAACATTCTTTATGTATTTATCTCTCCGAATGAAAGAAATTAAGAAGATCTTAATTCGTGTCTTATAGTGGGCTTGAGATGATTTGTAGGCATGCAATCAAGGCACGAAAATTGTTGTTCCCACTTAAGATAATGCTAAGAAACACCATGAAATGACCAAAATAACCCCATCGGTAGTTAACTACCGTCAGATGCTTTTCAGCGGCAGTTACCTACCGCCGGTTTAATCACAGCGGCAGTTAACAGCCGTTGCGTTCTGAAGTTAAACAGAACATCATCTGCAGTTTCGTGCAGAAGTTAAAAAACACAACTCTCCAAATTTCCTCCAATTCCATTTTGACGAAAATCAATCAAATCATTTCCACAAAACCACAAGTAAGTAGTATTAATCATTTTAAATGTTAATGTTAGTTTGTGTAGGTTTATTTTTGTTAATTTTGGTAGATTGCAAGTGGTTAAGGTTGATGTTTAAATTAAAATTTTGGTAGATTGCATGTGTAGTTTATGATGTTATAGATGAATGTAGTTGTTGTGAATGTTGTTTAGATTATGTTTAAGTTCAATGTGGTTGTGAATGTTGTCCAATTAACACAATGAGAATATGTTTCATATTTTGCACTCAAAGTGTTTGATAAAATGCCCAAATGAGAATTACATTGATTTTTTTTGTTAGTTTATGATGTTATAAATGAATGTAGTTTCTGTGAATGTTGTTTAGGTTATGTTTAAGTCAATGTGGTTGTAAATGGTGTTTAAATTATGTTGTGAATGTTGTTTATATTGTGTTGTGAATGTTGTTGCCTAAAATGCCTAAATGAGCATTACATTGATTTTTTGCTTTTGTTTTTGTGTAGATATGTCTGAGCAGGACCCAAATAGAAGACTCAGATGTGGTAAAGAGACTATGACTAGAAGCCTCCGGTGGGAAAGGCAGGTTGCAAACCCTCATGTGCCTAAAAGGGGAAGAGGCCGGAGGCCCGTTGATGGTGAAGGAAGTTTCCAGCCGACACAGTCACAAGTGGATGACCCGACTCAATATCAGAATTATCAGGATCAGCTACACGATGCCACAGACGAGACTAGTAGTTTTCACTTGCCGATAGAGGAGATGACCGTCACATTAGATGATGTGGCATGTCTGTTGCACGTTCCCATTGAAGGGCGGATGCTGAGCCATGCAAAGAAGGTGTCTCAGGCTGTTGTAGTAGAATCGATAGGTTACATATTTAGGTGTTTCACATGATGTTGCTATTAAAAATTGCAGAGATGAATATGGTGCATACATTAGTTATAAGTCGCTGAAGGACCTTTATGAGGAGCACCTCGGTGCTGTTACTAGATTGGCGCAGGCACAGACGAGGGAGGATTTAGAGCAGAGACAGAGGCGTATGCTTTGCTGTGTGAGGAGTTTCCACTTATATCTGCGTGGATATACGTTGTTTGGTGATAAAAGCAACAAACACATCGAGTTGTGTACTGGCTGTGAGTACAATATAGGAAAACTAGGGTTTTCAGAGTCTGTTTAGGTCATGCCTTGGGAATGATCCCAAGGTTACTATTTGTAGCCCCAGTTTGGGCCTACCCGGTCATGGTTTTGGGACCAAATCATAAAGGGCCAAAACCATGACTAGGGCGCCCTCATGAGCTACTGAGGGTGCCTCCAGAGGATATCCCTTAAGGGAGTTTCCTAAGGTTAAGTATGAATGTCAGATGGGCTCTGTGCCCTTCTAGGGGGCGCCCGATCTTACGCTCAGGGTTTAAGCCCTTGCTTTTAGGGCATCAAGGCCTAAATGGTAAGATCTACGGTTCACAGCTCAACAAGCACGAGCTTTGGAATAAGGCGAAGTGATTAAACTGTAGCTGGGGAATTTGTCTATTACCCTTGTCCGACGAATGAGACTTATTGGTCATGAAGCTGTGTGAAAAACTTTGAATTACGGGGTGTATAAAATATTAGAAGTTTTGTGGGTGCTAGCCAATAATGGGCGCTAGCCCAACATGGGTGCTAGCCCCACTTGGGTGCTGGCTCAACATGGGTGCTAGCCCCACATGGGTGCTAGCCCAACATGGGTGCTAGCTCCATGTGAGTTTTAGCCCAAAATGGGTGCTAGCTCCATGTTTTTGTCTTGGGGCCTTGGTGGGTGCTAGCCCAACAAGAGTATCCATATAGCCCAACAAGCACGAGCTTTGGGACGAGGCGAAGTGATTTAAACTATGCGTAGAAAGTGACTTCTCTGAGTAGGTTAGCTCGCCGCGCCAGAATTAGCCCAATCATGGGCGTGATTCCTTTTAAGGTTTAAATTCAGGACGCGCCCCAGTGGGATCTGACAGTTGAAATGGGTGACCGTTCGCTCTCGCTGACGTGTTCGCATCGCAACAGTTCTTGGAGATCGTGCCAACTTAAGTGACGTCATCTGCGCGTTTTCCCAGGCTTTGTACTTTGAACTGCGCTCCAGATCTACTTTCCCTGTTTCCTGTTCATTCCTTACCTTTTCGTTTCCTTCATTTTCTTCTTTATTCCCAAAAGCGTATATCTTTATCATCGCGATCTTCGCACCCAGATCATTCCTCTTCTCCTTGCTGCTTTCATAAGAAATAGGTAATCTTGCTTCGAACTCGTCTTCTGCCCGTTAGGTTTTCATTTTTTTTTTTGTAATTTAGGGGTAGGACATGGTGGTTATCAGAGAGTGTGATAGGGAGGGTAATGTAATATCTCTTGCCAATTCGGAGGAGAGGGATAAGTTATTGGGTGAGGCGGTTAGGTTTGCAATGCGATCGGATGGAACCACCGATTGGGTGTCTTTTGAAAAAGCCTACTATGGCCACTCTGTTTTAGGAGAATTTTCGAGCGATTCGAGTGGTAGTGAGGGGAAAGATGATAATGGGAATTCGTCTGATTGCGTTGTTCTTTCTGTTCGTCCAGGTCCCTTCTATATGAGATAAACTCGTTATATGGCGTCTGGTAGTAGTTCGGGACAAGAGGATTTTGCTGACGAAGTATTGCGCTCGGAGTCCATGTATGTGGATCCTCAGCGAGTGGCGCTCTTTCGAAGCAAACTCAGTGTTTCCTCGACGAGATTCGAAGGAGACGTGATTCTTGAGCCCTGCCGCCCTGGTGAGAAAGTGTATCTACGGATGCCAAAGGTCATTGCTCATGAATTCTTCTATATGTACACGGCTGTCTTTGAAGATATGGGCGTGAAGTATCCCTTCACGCCATTCGAAGTGAGTGTTCTAAACTGGTTAAACGTGGCACCCTCGCAGCTCCAGCCCAATAGTTGGGCGTTCATTAGGGCTTTTGAAATCATGTGTGAGGGACTGGGCTTCGAACCCTCAGCGGGCTCCTTTTTTAGTTTTTATGGTACTAAGGGGGTAGACAAGTTGTCCTGGGTGTCCGTCGGCGCCCATCCTGGAAAGCGGTTGTTTCCGCCTTACGCTTCTCACTACAAGAATTGGAGACAAACCTTCCTTAGGACGAGAGGGGTAAAGGATTGCGAGGACACCGCAGTGCGCGTGCAAGGCGAGTTAAAATTTCCAATCTATTGGATGAGTTCTCCGGCCTCCATCACCGGGTTTGTTTACGAGAAGCTGAGCGAGTATGAAAAAGATGTCGTTTGTTTCTTGGACAAGATGCTGCCCATGGATATCCGAGAGTTGTTGAATAGGGAGGGGCATGTCAGTAGCTTAGAGACTTATTTACGTGAGTTGATTTTGTATCCTTACTTGATTGGCTTTCTCGCCTTTTCTGTCTTAGCAACTTATGTGTTGATTTTTGTATTTTGTTCTTGTAGAATCGATGGCGCCTATGACTGCTGCGGAGAGGAAGAAGTATTTGGATGAGATGAAGGCCAAGAAATCTGTCGGGGTGTTGGTCGCCAGCGATCCTTCTGGGCTGATTCTTCGCAAGTCTAAGAGGAAAGCTGAGGTTGCTCTTGACGCTCAACCTGAGTGTGACGCCGTTGCTGAAGTATCGTAAGAGAGGGGTCGAGAGGAGAGGAGGGAGAAGGCGCCAGCAGGGGAGGAGAAGTTGGTGGTAGAGAGGAGATCCAAGAAGGCGCACTCTCGTCCTGCTGTTGAACTTGCTGGTTCCAGCCGGGAGGTCCAATCCTTCTGGAGCAAAGATTTCGATTACGGAGCTTACGTGAAGGAAAGGATAGCCTTCAATCCTGACGATGTGGAAACTGGGAAACAGAACTCCATTCCCTTTATGACAAGGGATGTGGGTGTGAACTATTTCCAATCTATTATGCTCCTGATGGCCGTGGATTGCAAACATGAAGAATTGGTGTATAATGGAGAAACGCTATTGGGTAAGGTGAGAGCGCTGGAGAAGGAGTTGCAAGAAACTCAAGAAAGCAAGGAGAAGGAGATGAAAGAGGCTAAAGAGGCAATGAGGTCCGAATGTGATGAGCGTATTAGTGATCTGAAGATTGGTCATGATGCCGACTTAGCTGGGAAAGATGCGGTGATTATTCGGTTGAGGGGTGAGGTTGCCTCCAGAGGCGAGAGGGAGATGGCAATGAAGGATGAGATCTCGGAAGCCAAAGGCGAGCTAGCTCTGTCCTTTGAGAGTGGTTTCGACGGTGCAAAAGAACAGGTCGCCTTTCTTCATCCGGGCGTTGACCTCTCGTCTCTAGATTCTTTCAAGGTTGTTGTGGATGGCGTCCTAGTGGACAAACCATAATCTTTACTGTTGTAATTTATTATTTGTTTTGAACTTTAACGCTTCTCTCTGGACTTGTGACAATGCGTTGATCTTTTATGCTGTTCTTTTTCTTAGCTTGAACTTTTTCTTTTTAACGGCGATGTTTTTAGAAAATGCTTCATGGGGCGATGACCATTCGACAATTGTCAAACGGTTTTATTCTTGATGTTATTATTTTGTCGAGGCAATTTTTGCGCGGACTTTTCTATTTTCGCGGCGTCTTTGTGCCCTTTTTGGGTTTAAGGAATTAAGTGGCGATCTCGTTTTAGCTCACGACGTCTTAGAGCCCTCGTATGGGTTAAAGGAATTAGGTGGCGATCTTAATTTAGTTCACGATGTCTTAGAGCCCTCATAAGGGTTAAGGAATTAGGTGGCGATCTCATTTAGCTCACGACGTCTTAGAGCCCTCGTAGGAGTTAAGGAATTAGGTGGCGATCTCATTTTAGCTCACGACGTCTTAGAGCCCTCATTGGGGTTAAGGAATTAGGTGGCAATCTCATTTAGCTCACGACGTCTTAGAGCCCTCGTAGGGGTTAAGGAATTAGGTGGCGATCTCATTTTAGCTCACGACGTCTTAGAGCCCTCATTGGGGTTAAGGAATTAGGTGGCGATCTCATTTTAGCTCATGACGTCTTAGAGCCCTCATTGGGGTTAAGGAATTAGGTGGCGATCTCATTTAGCTCACGACGTCTTAGAGCCCTCGTAGGGGTTAAGGAATTAGGTGGCGATCTCATTTTAGCTCACGACGTCTTAGAGCCCTCATTGGGGTTAAGGAATTCGGTGGCGATCTCATTTAGCTCATGACGTCTTAGAGCCCTCGTAGGGGTTAAGGGATTAGGTGGCGATCTCATTTTAGCTCACGACGTCTTAGAGCCCTCATTGGGGTTAAGGAATTAGGTGGCAACCCTCGTTGGGTTAAGGATTTAGGCGGCGTCTTCCTTTGCAATTTTGATGTTTGTTGGATATCTATGTGTTGGCTGCATGTTTGGTAAAATCATTTTTGAACACGCAAAGCGTCCTCAGATGTTAATTTGGGTCTTCAGAAGCTGGAAATTGGATTTTAGAAGTTTCAAAAGCTGACACTGTTCATCAGACGCAGGACTGGCCTTCAGACGCAAAACTGTTCATCAGACGCTGAACAGGTCTTCAGACGCACTGTTCAGACGTTGACTTCTGTTGACCTTCAGAAGCTACCTTCAGACGTTGACTTTGGTTGACCTTCAGAAGCTGCATTTCAGAAGCTGTTTTTTCTGCGTATCTTTTGAAGATTTGTTGAAGATTTATCAAGGTTGATGTTTCCAGAAGGCTGAATATTTCCTGTGAAGATCTTGCGTGCAGATTTGTTTATTTTGTTGATGAATATATTTTCAAAGGAATCTTTGCAAAATATATCTCAGAAATATATTTGATTCTATGAGCTTCTAAACTATTTCATAATCATATCTTTAAGGATGATTGTGTTCAAAATTATGAGAGCTGCTGAAGCCTATATAAGGAGGACGTGCTGCTTTGAAGAAAGTTGATTGAATCAAAAAAATCAGAAATTGAGTCTTAGAGTTTTTAGAGTTTTTGAGTGTGTAAGCTTTAGGCTTTGTTTTGTACACCATTCATCTGTTTGAGTTGGTTTAGATTGTTTTTGAGTTGTAATTCACTCTAAGCTTTTAAGTATGAGTGATGTCTTTGTTATTTTGAAGAGAGTCTTCATCATACTTGTTTTATTCAGAAGTTGTTAATCACTGGGTTGTGGTTACGTAATTAGGAAGTAAGTAGGGTTCTTATACCTAGGTGGTGTTCCTGGGTAGAAGTCTAGACTAGTGGAGATTAAGTGACAAGACTGGGAACAGGGGCTGTGTCTGAGTCTTTGAATTAATTCCTCATAGTGGATTTCCTTCCTGGATTGGTATCCTTCAGATGTAGGTGATGTTTGCACCGAACTGGGTTAACAAATACTCTGTGTTCTTAATTTTCTGTCCTTTACTTTGCTGTTTCTGAACCTTTATTTTTGTGCTCTGTTTTGCATACATAGTGCTCTGTTTTACGTTCTGATTCAGTACCTGCCAGAATTTCAATTGGCATCAGAGCAGGCACCCTGCTTGTTATTGGGTGAGCTCCAGAGAAGGCTTTTCTGGCAAGAATGGACAAGGAAGGAGGATATGTTAACAGACCACCTCTGTTGAATGGAACCAACTATGAATATTGGAAGTCTCGTATGCGTGCTTTCCTAAAATCCATATATAGCAGGACCTGGAAAGCTGTGCTAAAAGGTTGGGATCATCCAGTTGTGTTGGACAAAGATAGGAATAAGACTGATGTGCTGAAACCAGAGGAAGAATGGACAAAGGCTGAAGATGATTTGGCTCTTGGAAACTCCAAAGCTTTGAATGCTCTATTCAATGGAGTGGACAAGAACATGTTCAGACTAATCAAGCAGTGCACTGTAGCCAAGGATGCCTGGGAGATACTCAAGACCACTCATGAAGGTACTTCAAAGGTTAAGCTATCCAAACTTCAACTACTCACCACAAAATTTGAAAATTTGAAGATGTTGGAGGATGAGAACATTCAAGACTTCTATATGAATGTCCTGGATATGGCTAATTCTTTTGAATCTCTTGGAGAGAAGATGTCTGATGAGAAGATAGTTAGAAAAATACTCAGGTCACTTCCTTAAAGATTTGACATGAAGGTAACTGCTATTGAGGAAGCTCATGATATATCCAATATGAAGGTTGAGGAGTTAATTGGATCCTTGCTGAATTTTGAAACAGCCTTCTGTAACCGTACTGAGAAGAAAGGAAAAGGAGTTGCTTTTGCAGTTAATTCTGAAGCTGAGGATCAACAAGAAATTGATGAGGATGATGAAGGCTTATCAGAACCTCTTGGGTTGCTGGGGAGACAGTTCAACAAAATTCTGAAGCATGTTGATAGAAGATCCAAGTCAAAAGGTCAGATCTTCAGGTTCAACAACAGTAAGCAACAAAGTGATGTGAAGAAAGCCAAGACTGTAGAGAAGAGCAATCAATCAAAGGGTGTTCAGTGCTTTGAGTGTGAAGGTTATGGGCATATCCAGTCAGAATGTCCTACTTTTCTTAAGAAGCAGAAGAAGAGCTTAGATGTATCATGGTCTGATGAAGACTCAGAAGAAGATGTAGAGAGTGAGTCTGCTAAGTATGTTGTTGCCCTAACTGGAAGGTACAAGTCTGGTGTGAAGGTTAAGGCCTCAGAAGCTTGTTCAAAGTCTGAAGCATTTTTAGATTCTGAGACATTATCAGAGTCTGAAACATTCTCAAAGTCCGAAGTTTCATCAGAGTCTGAAGCCAGGGTTGAAAAGTCATCTTATGAAGAACTGGCTGACAATTACAAAAAGCTATACATCATAAGTGTAGAAGTTTGCAAGCAACTTGTGGATCATAAGAAGACTATCTGTCAACTACAGGATGAGAAGAGTGAAATCTTAGTGCAAAATTCTGATCTAAAAGATGAAGTGAGCCAACTGAATTCCCAGCTTGAGAACATGAAAAAGCAGGTCAGAATGATGAATACTGCTACTGATGTGCTGGAGGAGATTTTAGAGAATCAGAAACAAGGGAAACAAAGTGGCATAGGATTTGTTGATCAGACTTTGAATCTCAAACAGAAGAATCCAGCTAAAAAGTTTGTTCCTGCTACGGAAACTTATGATCCCATGGAAGGAACATCTAAGATGAAACCTCAGAAGCAACCTCAGAAGTATAAAGGAAAGAGCAGAAATCATCCATGGGTTTGTCATCATTGTGGAAAGAAGGGGCATATTAAACCATTCTGCTTCAAGCTATATGGTTATCCTGAGCATTTTCAGTACAGAAAAGTGGAACCTGCTGCATCCAGAAACAATGTCAAAAAGGTTTGGAAACCCAAAGGTAATGATGTTGGCCTCATAGCTCATACATCTTTGAGAGCCACCTCTAAGGAAGATTGGTACTTTGATAGTGGTTGTTCCAGACACATGACTGGTGTGAAGAAGCTTTTGAGTAATTTGAAGCCATATTCCAGCAGTTATATTACTTTTGGTGATGGAGCTAAAGGAGAGATTCTTGGTATATGTGACTTAATCAGTGATGATTTACCAAGATTAGATAATGTGCTACTGGTGAAAGGGCTAACTTCAAATCTGATCAGCATAAGCCAGCTGTGTGATCAAGACTTGAAAGTGAATTTCAACAAGGAAGAATGTCTTGTAACTGGTAAAGAAGGAGAAGTACTGATGAGAGGCTGCAGATCAAAGGATAACTGCTATTTGTGGGTGTCTGAAGAAGAAACAAGCTTGTCTACTTGTCTCATAAGTTCAGAAGAAGAGGTCAGACTCTGGCACCAGAAACTGGGACACTTGCATCTGAAGGGCATGAAGAAAGTCATGAATTCTGAAGCTATCAGAGGGTTACCCAAGCTGAAGATTAATGAAGATAGTGTTTGTGGTGAATGTCAAATTAGTAAACAAACAAGAAAGTCACATCCTAGATTGTATCATCAGGTAACAACTAAAGTACTTGAATTGTTACATATGGATTTAATGGGACCTATGCAAGTTGAGAGCATTGGAGGAAAGAAGTATGCCTTTGTAGTTGTTGATGATTATTCAAGATTTGCTTGGGTTAGCTTTATTAGAGAAAAATCATATACTTTTGATGTGTTTAAGGATCTGTGCACTCAGTTACAAAGAGAGAAGGATAATGTCATCATCAGAATCAGAAGTGATCATGGGAAGGAGTTTGAAAATAAGAAGTTTTCTGAGTTCTGTGCTTCTGAAGGAATTAAGCATGAGTTTTCAGCACCTATAACACCTCAGCAAAATGGTGTAGTTGAGAGGAAGAACAGAACCTTAGCTGAATCAGCTAGAGTTATGCTACATGCTAAGAATTTACCTTATATGTTCTGGGCAGAAGCTATGAATACTGCTTGCTATATTCACAATAGAGTGACTTTGAAGAAGGTAACTGCCTCTACTCTGTATGAATTGTGGAAGGGAAGAAAGCCTACTGTCAAGTATTTTCATGTTTTCGGGAGCAAATGTTACATTTTGGCTGATAGAGAAAACAGAAGAAAAATGGATCCTAAGTCTGATGAAGGAATTTTTCTGGGTTACTCAGTAAACAGCAGAGCTTATATAGTGTTTAATTCCAGAACAAAGGTTGTTATGGAGTCTATCAATGTTGTGATAGATGATTTATCTACTGAGAAAGAAAGAGTTGAGTCTGAAGAGGTTCCAGATGATGTTACATCAGAAGAACAACTGTCAGAAGCTCCAGTTGCAGAAAATGAAGTAGAGTCTGAAGCAGAAGAAATTCATCCAGATCATGTATCTACTGGTAAAGGACCCTCAATTAGAGTTCAGAAGGATCACCCCAGAGATTTAATCATTGGGAGTCTTGATCAAGGTGTCAGAACCAGAAGATCAGATACTGTTACTACTGATTCATGTTTTGTGTCAAAGTTTGAACCCAAAAATATTAAAGAAGCTCTCACTGATGAATTCTGGATTGAAGCCATGCAAGATGAATTGAATCAGTTCAAAAGAAATGAAGTGTGGGATCTTGTTCCAAGACCTGAAGGTATGAATGTCATTGGCACTAAGTGGATTTTCAAGAACAAATCAGATGAACATGGAACTGTGACCAGAAACAAGGCAAGGTTAATTGCTCAAGGATACTCTCAAGTGGAGGGACTTGGATTTTGATGAAACCTTTGCACCTGTGGCCAGATTAGAGTCCATAAGATTACTGTTGGGAGTAGCATGCATTCTTAAGTTCAAACTGTTTCAGATGGATGTGAAGAGTGCTTTTCTGAATGGATACTTACAGGAAGAGGTTTATGTTGAACAGCCTAAAGGGTTTGTGGATCCTAATTTTCCAAATCATGTTTACAAATTGAAGAAAGCTTTGTATGGATTGAAACAAGCACCTAGAGCTTGGTATGAGAGACTCGCACAGTTTCTTGTTACTCAAGGCTATAGAAAAGGTGGAACTGACAAGACTTTTTTTGTGAAAGAAGAAGATGGAAGTCTGATGATTGCACAAATCTATGTTGATGACATAGTTTTTGGTGGGATGTCAAACAAGATGGTTCAGTTATTTTTTCAGCAGATGCAGTCAGAATTTGAGATGAGTCTTGTGGGTGAGCTAACATATTTCCTTGGTCTTCAAGTCAAGCAAATGGAAGATACTATATTCATTTCACAAAGTAAATATGCAAAGAATATAGTCAAGAAGTTTGGAATGGAAAATGCTAGTCATAAGAGAACACATGCAGCTACTCACTTGAAGTTAACCAAAGATGAACAAGGTGTTTCTGTTGATCAAAGCCAGTATAGAAGCATGATTGGGAGTTTGTTATATCTAACTGCAAGCAGACCAGACTTAACTTTTGCTGTTGGAGTCTGTGCCAGATATCAAGCTGATCCAAAGATGAGTCATTTGACACAAGTGAAGAGGATTCTAAAGTTTGTCAACAGTACAAGTGATTATGGGATTATGTACTCACACAGTGCAAGTTCTGAGTTAGTTGGGTATTGTGATGCTGACTGGGCAGGAAGTGCAGATGACAGAAAGAGTACTTCTGGTGGATGTTTCTTTGTGGGTAATAATTTAATTTCATGGTTCAGTAAGAAACAGAACTGTGTTTCATTGTCTACAGCTGAAGCTGAATATATAGCAGCTGGTAGTAGTTGTTCTCAGTTGGTGTGGATGAAGTAGATGCTGGAAGAATACAACATTGAACAAGGTGTTATGACTCTGTACTGTGATAATCTGAGTGCCATCAACATTTCAAAGAACCCCATATAGCACAGCAGGACAAAGCACATTGATATAAGACATCACTTCATCAGAAACCTTGTGGAGGAGAAGATTGTGCAGCTTGAGCATGTGGACACTGAAGAACAGATTGCTGATATTTTCACAAAAGCTTTGGATGCCAAGCAATTTGAGAATCTGAGAAGCAAGCTGGGAGTTTGTCTGCATGAAGAATTATAGCAATTACAGAATGCAGAGGGTGAGCAAGCTGGAAGTGAGGGAGATGAAGATGTTGCATATGTTGAGTCTGATACTGAGTCTGATTTAATCTGTGTTAAACATTTAGTTTTTGTTCCCTATGTGAAGACTGTATTTTGTCAAAATTATTTGGCTAAAAAAGGGGAGAAAAACTTGTGTTTGGTTTCAGAATGTAGCTGTTCAGAATGTGCTAAGTTTCAGAGTTCAGAGTTTGTTGTGTTCAGAATTCAGGTTTTTCAGAAATTAACTGTTTTGTTTAGAATTCAGAAGCAATACAACAAGAGCAGTGTAGTTTTGTTTGAGGGGGAGTTTCTGGCTCAGGGGGAGTGCATAAGTGTTAAGCTCCTGAGCTGTGTGCTGATTCAGTTTCAGAAGCAATGTCTCAGAATTTACTGCAGTTCAGAATTAAGGGGGAAAGTTGTTTGTGATGTGCTGAGTTTCAGGGGGAGTTTCCTGGGTGTTCCCTATCAGAAGATGGTGTGTTTGTGCTTCAGGGGGAGTTTATCTGTGTACTCCAGAAACTGAGAAGTTGATTGTGTGTGCTTCAGGATGTGATGTAATATTTCAGAAGCGGAGGCTGTTTTGGTTTGAAGTTGTTTGGTTTAACATAGCTTTTTATCCGCTGCTGACTCTGTGGCTATGTTTGGATATGTGTAGTTCTTCATGGTTGATTTATTTTGAAGAGTGAAGAACTTATCTTTGTGGTTTATTTGATTTTAGCCAAAAATTTGCCAAAGGGGGAGATTGTTGGATATTTATGTGTTGGCTGCATGTTTGGTAATATCTTTTTTGTACAAGCAAAGCGTCCTCAGATGTTAATTTGGGTCTTCAGAAGCTGGAAATTGGATTTTAGAAGTTTCAGAAGCTGACACTGTTCATCAGACGCAGGACTGGCCTTCAGACGCAGAACTGTTCATCAGACGCTGAACAGGTCTTCAGACGCACTGTTCAGACGTTGACTTCTGTTGACCTTTAGAAGCTGCCTTCAGACGTTGACTTTGGTTGACCTTCAGAAGCTGCATTTCAGAAGCTGTTTTTTCTGCGTATCTTTTGAAGATTTGTTGAATATTTATCAAGGCTGATGTTTCCATAAGGCTGAATATTTCCTGTGAAGATCTTGCGTGCAGATTTGTTTATTTTATTGATGAATATATTTTCAAAGGAATCTTTGCAAAATATATCTCAGAAATATATTTGATTCTATGAGCTTCTAAACTATTTCAGAATCATATCTTTAAGGATGATTGTGTTCAGAATTATGAGATCTGTTGAAGCCTATATAAGGAGGACGTGCTGCTTTGAAGAAAGTTGATTGAATCAAAGAAACCAGAAATTGAGTCTTAGAGTTTTTAGAGTTTTTGAGTGTGTAAGCTTTAGGCTTTGTTTTGTACACCACTCATCTGTTTGAGTTGGTTTAGATTGTTTTTGAGTTGTAATTCACTCTAAGCTTTTAAGTACGAGTGATGTCTTTGTTATTTTGAAGAGAGTCTTCATCATACTTGTTTTATTCAGAAGTTGTTAATCACTGGGTTGTGGTTACGTAATTAGGAAGTAAGTAGGGTTCTTATACCTAGGTGGTATTCCTGGGTAGAAGTCTAGACTAGTGGAGATTAAGTGACAAGACTGGGAACAGGGGTTGTGTCTGAGTCTTTGAATTAATTCCTCATAGTGGATTTCCTTCTTGGATTGGTATCCTCCAGATGTAGGTGATGTTTGCACCGAACTGGGTTAACAAATACTCTGTGTTCTTAATTTTATGTCCTTTACTTTGCTGTTTCTGAACCTGTATTTATGTGCTATGTTTTGCATACATAGTGCTCTGTTTTACGTTTTGATTCAGTACCTGCCAGAATTTCAATGTTGTCTATCTTGTTCTGATGATGTCTGCGATATCGGAGTTCATGGCATAGATAAAAATAAACAAGAATGGGTGCCCCATTAAAAACCCCAGCCTTTGCGGGGGAAAAGGGTGTTCCCCTATTCCTTTTCATTAACCGAAAAATACAAAAAGCTTTAATTAAAAATATTACAGCGGTTTTGTTCTGCGTGGTTCGCCTTGTGAGAATAGTGAAATACTCAACTGTAGTAATGGCGCAGATTCACTGCATTCCAGGTTCGTGGTATTGTGTCTCCATTCAGCTCCTCTAGCTTGTACGCTCCGTGTGCCAGCTTTTCTCTGATTCGATATGGTCATTCCCAGTTAGGTAATAGCTTGCCAATTCGGGTAGGCGCGACGACCTGCCTTAAGACCAAATCACCCTCTTTCATGTCCCTTGGGATCACTTTTGAGTTGTATCGGCGGGCTGCTCTTTGTTTTGCGGCGAACTCTTGGATGTGGGCGGCTTCACGTACCTCATCGATCATGTCCATTCCGTATAGTAAACTTGTCTCATTAGCTTCTTCCGAGAAATTTTCGCGACGCCATGTTGGCGTGTCAATTTCTACGGGTAGCATAGCATCTGCACCATAGATCATAGTAAATGGGGTTTCCTTAGTTGTTGAGTGTGGCGTCGTATGGTACGATCAGAGCACTTCATGTAACTGTTCAGCCCACAGTCCCTTGGCGTCGTCGAGCTTCTTTTTGATGCCATTCAGGATTACCTTGTTTGCGGATTCGGCTTGTCCGTTTGCTTGGGGGTGGATAACCGACACGAACTTCGTTTGGATTCCGAGCTGGTTGCAGAACTCTACTACCTTGGACCTGGCGAACTGGGTTCTGTTGTCTGATACGATGATTTTGGGTAGTCCAAACCTACATATGATCTTTTTCCAGTAGAAACGTATCACTCTGTCCGCCGTGATTTTGGCGACCGCCTCAGCTTCGACCCACTTTGTAAAATAGTCAACTCCTACTATCAGGAATTTGAGTTGTCCGGGCGCTAATGGGAATGGGCCCACAATGTCCACTGCCCACTTGTGGAAAGGCCATGGGGAGAAAACTGATGTGAGTTCGCAAGCGGGGGCGTGTTTCTTGTCAGAGAACCTCTGGCATTTGTCACACTTTTTTACGAAGTCTGCACTGTCTTGGATCATCGTTGGCCAGTAGTAACCTGCTCTTAAGAGTTTTGCGGCTAGGGATCGCCCGCCTATGTGACTCCCGCATACTCCTTCATGTACTTCAAGAAGGACGAGGTTGGTTTTGTTTTCGCTCAAACACCTGAGCAGAGGAATTGCCCTGCCTTTTTTTGTATAATTTTCCAGCGACCATGCAATACTTTGAGGCTTTCTTCCGTATTTGCAGCTCTTCTTCCTCGCTTTTTGGTTCGAACGATCCTGTGAGATACTTGATGAGTGGCGTCATCCATCCCTCCTCTGTATTTTCCACGGCTTTTACTTCCATGATCTCTGTGCTAGGGGCTGTCAACACCTCTTGAATGACCGTCCTGTTGTTTCCTGGGCGTTTGGTGCTGGCAAGCTTAGATAGGAGGTCTGCTCTGGAATTTTGCTCCCTTGGAACGTAGATTGCCTCAAAAAACTTAAAGTTGGAAGCTAGACTATTAACCTTTGCTAAATACTTAACAAGCTGAGTGTCCTTTGCTTGGTATTCTCCTGTTATCTGACTTGTCATCAACTGGGAGTCACTCTTTGCACTCAAATTCTCGGCTCCCATCTCCTGTGCTAATTTCATCCATGCTACGAGGGCTTCGTACTCTGCTTGGTTGCTGCTTGCCTTGAATTCGAATCTAAGCGACTGCTCTATGATCAAGCCCCCTGGTCTTCCAGCACTATTCCGGCTCCGCTGCCTTTGAGGTTTAAGGATCCATCAACTGATAATAGCCATACAAAGGGGGCGACTTCTTCCACCAGGGACGAAAACTCTACTAGGAAATCTGCCAAAACCTGCGATTTTATGCTACCTCTGGGAAGATACTGGATGTCGTATTCAAATAATTCTACTGCCCAGGATACCATCCTTCCGGCGAGGTCTGGCTTCCCAAGCACCTGTTTAATAGGGTAATTAGACTTGACAATAACTCTGTGTCCTTGGAAGTATGGGCGCAATTTTCTCGGCGTTGCCACTACTGCCAATGCGAGGCGCTCTATTTTCAGGTATCTTAGTTCTGCTCCCTTGAACACTTTGCTCACAAAATAAACCGGCTTTTCACCTTCGTCAGAATCTTGCACGAGGACAGAACTCATGGCGTTCTCTGATATGGACAGGTATAGGAAAAGAACGGAGCCTTCATCTGGACGATGTAAGACGGGCGGGCTGGAAAGAAATGTTTTAATCTTTGCGAAAGCCTCTTCGCACTCTTCGGTCCATCGAAAGAGCTCATTCTTCTTGATTGAGGCGAAGAATGAGAAAGCTTTATCACCGGCACAAGATAAGAATCTGGAAAGCGCCGCGAGCCTTCCTGTCAACTGATGCACTTCTTTGATATTAGAGGTCGCCTGGCACTTGTCAGGGTTTGCTTTGATACCGCGCCTGGTCAACATAAAGCCCAAGAACTTACTGGCGTGAACCCCGAATGAGCATTTGGCTGGGTTGAGGCGCATGTTGTACACTCGGACTTGATCGAAGATTTCTTCCAGGTCTTTTGAATGGCTTTTATTCTGCTTTATCTTTACCACCAAGTCGTCAATATAGACTTCCAGGTTTTTTCCGATCTGCTCTGCGAAGGCGGTGTCTATCAAACTTTGAAAAGTAGCGCCGACATTCTTTAAACCGAAAGGCATGACTTCGTAGTGATAGTTTTGGTGGTTGGTCATGAAAGCGGTCTTTGGGGCGTCCAGGGGATCCATCTTTATTTGGTTGTAACCGGAGTACGCGTCCATGAAACTCAGGGTCTGATACCCCGAGGCGTTGTCAATTAGGTGGTCGATATTCGGGAGGGGATAGGAGTCTTTTGGGTAGGCGGTGTTTAAATCAGTGTAATCCACACACATGCACCATTTTCCGTTAGATTTTTTCACGAGGACGACGTTGGCGAGCCACGTAGGATATTTGATCTCACTTATGAAACAGGCGTCTCTCAGTTTGGCGACTTCTTCATCTACTGCTTTCCTTCTTTCCTCACCTAACTTTCTTTTGCACTGGCAACCGGTTTTACCCCTGGGTTTAGGGCGATGTGATGGCACACGATGGCGGGGTCGATGCCCGACATATCCGATGGCTGCCAAGCAAACAAGTCTAAGTTTTTTCTCAGAAGGTCTACCAGACTTTCTTCCTCGGCGGGATTTAGGGAAGTTCCCACCTTCGTTGTTTGATGCGGCTCTGGACCTATTATGACTTCCTTCAGGTCTTTCGTAGGTTCAAGGCGTTCATTCTGGAATTCCTCTCTTGGATCTAGGTCAATTGCGTTTACTTGGTGAGCCTTAGTGTTGTTGGTTTCCTTTCTCTCCATTGCCGCTTGCAAGGCTTCGTTGTGGTCGCGAAGCTCCTGAATCTGCTGCTGTAGGGCTTCAAAGTTTGCCAGTTTCGCCATTATCGGTGGCGGTGACGGTTATTTGGAGATTGAGATCAGTGGTTGGAGATTAGCGACTGGGTTCGCGCAGGGTTTGGATCGGTTTTTCAAACGAAGAAAGGGTTGAACGCTTGATTAGGGTTTACTAGGAAAAGGATGGATTTGGGGTTGAATCGCGGCAGATTCAAAGGTTTCAAGGTTGCTCCTGAAAGACACGGTGTGTCATACCCCAATTTTTGACCTAAAATTCTTTTTTTACTCGTCTTTTTAGTTCGGAATTTTTCGTCGTCTCAGACGAAATTTCGACATAGAGGTATTTTAAAATACCTCATTTTTTGGTTTCATTCGGGTCCGTCTTTTTGTTTTTGTTTTTGTTATTATTTTTATTCTTTTAAATATTTTTAGTGTTATTTTATTTAGCATTTTTATTGTTTATTATTTTTTCTTCTTTTTTTACTAGTTACTTTTTTTTAATTTTTACAATCTGACTTTTTTTCATAAAATTAATGTGTTTTAATTTGTCACTTAATTTTCTTTTATTGATTGTTATGGTCAGTAATGGCAATTAGTGTATTTAACACTGAGGCATCAGGAACACAAAGGGGGACCAGAGAAAAAACGAATCAGTAATCAGAAACATTTCCAAACTCATCACAACCACTATCAGAAAACCATCAAAAATTCCTTAACCACGGTCACAGCACCACAACCAAAAGCCAACTCAAAACCCAAAACACAATCAGCAACAACACAGCCACTCAACCACCACTCATCCACTCCCAACAATCCACTCACAAAACCACTCAGCCACCTTAAGTCCAAACACACACACACGCACAAACAGCCACCTCCCTCACCATACACACACACACATAACTCACGGCCGGACCCTCTCCCTACACTTCCAACACAGCCGCGCGCCTCTCCCTACCCACTTCCAACACAGCCGGGCGCCTCTCCCTACCCACTTCCAACACAGCCGCCTCCATCTCCCTCAAACCCACTCACCACACGCGGCTCTCCCCCAAACACCCAGAAAACCAAATTCGGCCGAATCCAGCCAAACCCACACACTCCCACTAAACCGCGCACGAACAGCCCAAAAAAGCCCCAAGTCCGAATCAAAAAAAGGAGAGGTGAAATTTCGAATTGGCTTGTTTTTAAGTGTAGATTAGGGTTTTTTTTATCTTTCTTTTGGAAAAAATAAGTTTAGAAGTGTGAAGAGGAGAGGGAGAGCTTTAAGAAACACTAAAACTTTTTAAAAAAAGGCGGAGTTTTTCAACTCCGGCGCGGTGGCGCCGCCGGCGGCCGCCACGCCGGAGGAGTTCTTGGCCGGAGAATTTTCAGAGAGAAGAGAGAGAGAGAGGCGGTTGGGAGAAAGAGAAGAGAGAGAAAGCCTTTGCAAAAATGAGAAAAAAACCGGCCCTTTGGGTATTTATGGGCCCTGAACCGGTTTGGTTCTTTTGAACCAAACCGGTCTGGTTTATTTTCCCCTTCTTTAGCCCAATGGGCTTTACACGCCCTAGTCCCCTCTTCCTGTTTTTTTTTTATTCTGCCTGCTAAGTGCACCCCATTTCCTGCTTCTTGCACCCCCTTTCCCCTTTATTTTTCATCTTTTATTTTCTCCTTTTTTTATTTCTTTTCTTGCATTTTTATTTTAGTCCTTTTATTCTCATGCATTTTATTTTAATGCCTTTATTTTTAACACATCATGCATTTTTATTTTTTTTATTTTCCTTTTATTTCATGCATTTTCATTTTAGTTTTATTCTTAGTATATTTATTTTCATGCATTTGCAATTTTGTTTATCATTTTTGTCATTTTTATTCCATTTTATTAGAATGTATTTAGGTACAATGTAAATATAAATGAGAATATGCACTGACACCCACACTCTATTTATTCTGCTTTATGTCTTTTATTTTTTTATTTTATTTCGCTTTACAAAAGAAAAAAATGCAAAAAAATATTAGGTTAGTTTAATTTCAAAAGGGTTTCATGGTGATCCAACGTCACCACGAAATTAACTCGCGTTTAGCTTTTTTTTTAGTTATGTTTTTAGTCTTAGTTCATTATCAAAAAATAACAATAAAACATCACAAAAAATCTTTTCATAAACAAACCTTGATTTTCAATTAAGTGCCCATTTTTCTCTTTTATTTTCTTTAAATAACCATTAATCCATTTTAATAACACTTGAATCATTTTCAAAATTAAAAAACACCAACCAATCTCATTTTGCCACTTGGCCTTTATTTTATCTTTAAAACTTTTAAAAACCAATAAGAAATACAAAACAAATCAACCGTCATTTTTACCCCGAACTACGAGGTTTTGATCCCTCACGGGTACGTAGACAAACGACATTGTCCTTCCAAATCATAAAAAATACAAAAAAACATTTTTTTTCTCACTATTCTAATTCATTCTTTTCTTTTAAAAAAATAAGCAAGTTATAGCCAAAATAAATAAATAAAATCAAGAGGTTCTCGTAGAGTACTACGAACGTTTAGGGTGCTAACACCTTCCCTAAACGTAACTAACCCCTGAACCCTAATCTTTAAAAATGTGGTAATTTAGAACTTTTTTCCACTTTTCATTTAAAAAATTAAAAGTTCAGTCGTGAAATAAAATTAGTGAGTCAACGCTAATCAATAGCTTGATCTCCAAAAATCACCGCGACTGAAATGGCGACTTCACTGGGGACTTCCCTAAAAGGGTTGAGCCTAACTTGGATTTATTTGATTATTTTGTGCTATAACTTGCTTAAATAAAAATAAGAATGTAAATACGTGCCTATGTGTTTCTTTTCTTTTACGTGAGTGGTGAGATAAGTCCTACACCCGGGCTTGAGAGAAACATAAGATAGGATTGTGGTATAATCAAAGTGTCTTTCCGAGAGTGAGTTTCGGATGTGGCACATGTGATAACCCCACTCAATGGAGGGATCTTGGAAGTATTACTATGTTGACATGAGTAGTCGTGTTCGACATCGTTATTTTCAAGTGACCGATGAAGTTGAGGACCTTTAGAGTTACCTTTAACCCATCTTGGCCTTTTAGGACGTAGTGCGGTGGCTAATCAAGAGTAGTCTTGAATTGGTTGATACGCGATACTACACTCAAACGAGACTTTCTTACAAATGTCGTTGGACCGGGAGTCAGTCCCGTAATCCGACAATATTCGGAAGTGGTCAATGACTTTTGGGAACTTGGTAGAACCCGTGATACAGGTACATATGAAACCATGGTCCTTACCAAATGGCGTGTTTACCCTTGACTCCAACCTTATGGACTTAACCTCACCATGTTTTCTCCGTTCTTTAGCATAACCATGCATGCATGCATTCATTCATAAACATTTTTTCATCCAATTATCGAAGGACTTAAACAAGTTTTTTAAACATCATAGAGGAGCACTAGGAAGTACACCTTCAAGAGCCCTGATTTGTTGAATTTAAGGAAGATAGGAGTCTTTTAAAAAAATTCTGTTAAAATCTAGCTTCCACTAAAGGACTTTTGAATTGGTCCCTCGGCTTGGTTTCTAAAAAGGGGATTGTTTTGTAATGTTTTAATGCTCAAAAGAATGTTCATATCGCATTCATAGTTTCTCAAGCCGAGTCTCACGTTGTGTTTTTCCAAAGGTCCATCTGCCTAGTCCAAGAAAGTGGGCCGACGTCCTCAGCAGAAACCGACTTACACGTACAACTCTAGGGCATATCAGAGAAAAAGAATGGAACATTTGGAACAAGAGAATCAGGCACTCCAGGGAGAAATGACATCCATGCGGTCCAAGATCGAGGAATTAACGGAGTTAGTGAAACTGCTGGCAGCTACACAAACTCAGCCACCGTCTCCTCCCCCTGGCTCTCTAGCCCAGTTGACGACTGCTACTACTCCAGCTCCGACAGCGCACACCAGTGCTCCACAATACACCATGCCCGACGGATATCCCTGGGGCATGCCTCTTAGCTCCGGTGAAGGATTCATCCTTATTCTTGCTGCAACTTCTGCTCCTCAACCCGGTGTTACTTTTCCGCAGGCTACTGTGGCTTTTTCAGCTCCATTGATTCACACCACCCCATATGACAACGGACTTACCTACCACGCAGAAAATGTAGGGGCTCAAGAGCGGATGGATGGTTTCCAAGAAAAGTTTGACGAGATGCAACGGGAAATCAAGGCTCTCCGCCGAAAAGATCTGTTTGGGAAAAATGCCCACGACCTTTGTTTAGTGCCGAATGTCAAGATCCCGCCCAAGTTTAAGGTCCCTGAATTCGAGAAGTACAAGGGGAACACCTGTCCTCAAAGCCACCTGGTAATGTATGCTAGGAAGATGTATACCCAGACAGATAATCATCAACTACTCATCCACTATTTCCAAGACAGTCTGACTGGCACCGCTTTAAAATGGTACATGAGTTTGGACAGCACCAGGATCCAAACTTTCGATGACTTGGGAGAAGCCTTTGTTCGCCAATACAAGTACAACCTGGACATGGCCCCAGACAGAGACCAACTTCGGGCCATGGATCAAAAGGATAAGGAGACCTTCAAGGAATATGCCCAAAGATGGAGAGAGGTTGCTGCTCAGATTGACCCACCTTTAGAGGAGAAGGAAATGACCAAGATTTTCCTAAATACTCTTGGTTCATTCTATTACGAGCGAATGATTGCAAGTGCGCCTAGTGATTTCACTGAAATGGTTAATATGGGAATGCGTCTGGAGGAAGGAGTCCGAGAGGGACGTTTAATTATGGAAAGTGCTTTTACCGCCAGCAGTACGAAGAAGTTTGGGAATGGCTTCTCAGGAAAGAGAGAGAGCAACGGGTAAGTATGGTGGCTCATGGGTAGCCTCAGCAACAGTATCCAGGGTATCAACATGTCGCCACTGTCGCACCTGCCTTTAGTGCTATCCAGAATCCAGGTTATCAGCCTCAGTCTCAGCAAGAGTATCAACAACAGCCTCGACAACAGGCTCCCCAACAGTTCACCCAACAAAATCGGGTCCAGTTGATATCACAGTTTGATCCAATTCCCATGGCGTATGCAGAGTTGCTTCCCGCTTTGCTTGATAAAAAGTTAGTTCAGACTAAGGCGCCCCCTCGGGTACCTTAAAAGTTGCCACGTGGGTATAGACCTAATCTCTCTTGTGCTTTCCATCAAGGGGCACCCGGTCACGACATTGAGCATTGTTACGCCTTGAAAGCTGAAGTCCAAAAGTTAATCCAGGCTGGTATCCTGTCCTTCAAAGATTTGAACCCCAATGTGCAAGCTAATCCACTACCGGATCATGGGACTGCATCTGTTAATATGGTGCAAGTTTGTTCAGAGGCTTACCCAGTTGAAGACAATCTTGAGGAAGTGGCAGCTAGTTTTGTGACACATGGCATAGTTTGCCGCAATTGGGTCGCTGTTGACGTCCCTTCCGCTATTCATTGTTCCAAATAACATTTTGTTGTTTTTTGCTTTGCGTTTTAAAAAAATATATATAAATCCTTTCGTTCCGCCCGATGCGAAAGTGAACTTTTGTAGGGCTTTTTGCTTTATGCATTGCCATCATCAAATAAAAAGTCGTTTTGTCCCCAACTATGTCCTTTTATTCTTTGCTTTTTTATGGAAAATGGTAACACAAAAAACCCAAAAAAAATATTTTTATTTTATTTTCAATCAATTTCAAAAGGTCTGCGTTTTTTACTCCTTTTCTAAAATCAATCATCAACCATATGTAGACTGAACATCAATAAACTCGTTGAACACTGTAACCCTATTGTCTCTCCCAACTTTGATTTCCCTGTCTATGAAGCTGAAGAGGAAGAGGACGAAGAGATTCCCGATGAGATCTCGCGGTTATTAGTATATGAAAGGATTAACTTGGGTTCAGGAGAACTGCCATTACAATATTCCTGGTCGAATCCCAGATGAATGGTGCCATTGAAGCTGCAAAAAACAAAAGAAAAACAAAACAGAAAGAGAAAAAATACATCAAGAAGATAGTGCAGAAGATGGTAGCCACTTACAGGACTGACATGTTACCGTATGCTTTGAATGGGTATTGTACCTCAGTGTGCACTTCAACAGGGGCAACCCCTTTCTCTTTAGTTTACGGCATGGAAGCAGTGCTCCCTGTGGAAGTCGAGATCCCGTCAATGAGAGTTCTGATGGAGGCCAAGTTGTCTCAGGTTGAATGGTGCCAAAGTAGGTATGATCAGCTGAACTTGACTGAAGAAAAATGCATGACTGCCTTGTGTCACGGGCAGTTATACCAAAAGAGGATGAAACAAGCCTTTGACAAGAAGGTTCGTCCCCGTGAATTTCGAGAAGGAGACCTTGTGCTCAAATTTTTTTTTATCTTTCCAACCGGACTCCAGGGGCAAATGGACGCCTAATTATGAAGGCCCGTATATCGTCAAGAGAGCGTTCTCCGATGGTGCAATGACCCTTGCGATTATGGATGGCGATGAGCTTCCCCGTCCTGTGAACGCCGATGCAATCAAGAAATACTTTGTCTAAAAATAAAAGAACAGCTCGGTAAGTCGAAAACCCGGAAGGGCGGCTTAGGCAAAAATGAGCGTCTCGGTGGACTAAAAATCCGAAAGGGCCGTCCAGGCAAAAATTAGAGACATAAAACAGAAAAATAATCATCCTGATAGGTCGAAAACCCGAAAGGGCGATCTATGCAAAAATTAAGGATCAAAAGACAAAGTAACTGCATCAGGTTGGCCATGACTCACTTGGGGCACATTAGCTGTCAAAGAGACTCTGAATCTGAAGCATCCAAACAGTGGAATTCAAAGTTGTTAGGGAGAATAGCGATTATTGTGTTCAATGTACCTTCCCCTTATATTTACCATTTTCCAAACTTTGTGAGATCCGTGGAGCCACGCCATTGGCGGGCCACCACTCTGTTAAAATGAATTTGAGCCTGTGCCTTTTATTTGGAACTCCTGGTTATTCTATTTGTAAAACTTCTTCTATTTTTGATGGAAGTACTTGAAGCAAAATATTTTTTTCTTTCCAAAATCATAAATCTTTTTAATATCTTTTGGAAAGCATAAACAACAAACACATTCTCTCTGAACTCATGAATAAGTGAAGTGTGCGTCAACATCTATCCCAAGAACGGGTAGACTCTGCAGGTTAAACATGGTCGATTGCTTGAAAAAAACAAAGAAAGAAAAAAGAAAAGAGCTCGGTAAGTCGAAAACCCGAAAGGGCGGCTTAGGCAAAAATGAGCGTCCCGGTGGATCGAAAACCTGAAAGGGCGGTCCAGGCAAAAATTAGGGGCATACAAAAAGAATATATTCCCGGTGGACTGAAAACCCGAAAGGGCGATCTAGGCAAAAGTTAGGGATTCCAAAAAAAAAACAAAAAGCATGACCACAGAAATGTTGGTTCTTCTGCCAGGTCTATGGATTAACACGTCTCCCCCAGGAAGTGTTTGCTCCCCACCAGTTGTTGCATACATCGGGCCTTACCCCGTCAATGTTTTGATATGTCCCCAATGGCATCATTCCCAATGAAGTTTGCAGAGTGTTTGTACTGCGCCGTCGGTCCACTTTCCATCTTATCTGTCCTGTCTTGTCTCATCAAGTTCATCGGTCATACCATCACACTAGTCAATCCTCCATACAGTCATACAAGTCGTATTGTCATACATACATTCCTACATACATTCATACATTCATGCATATACACATTGATGCATATACAACATACAGATAACATCATTCAATACATGGTTGCATTAACCACCCTGAGTCTTGCTTTTCATGTCAATCAATCATGAACAATTTGTGACTCTTTTTCCCCAAGTGTCATCCCCAGTGTGTCTGGTCCAGAGATGTCACCCTCTTTATGTCAAGTGGCAGTTCTTTAATGAACAACTTGGGCATCTTTTATCTTGTCTTTTCGCCAAGTGGCAGTTCTTTAATGAACAGCTTGTGCATCTTCATGCTGAGTGGCAGTTCTTTAACGAACAGCTTGTGCGTACCTTTTTGCTTTCGTTTTGTCGTCAATGGCAGTTCGGCAACAACCCGGACAGTTGGCATTTACCTTTATTTCTTATCGTCAATGGCAGTTCGGCAACAACCCGGACAGTTGACATTTACCTTTATTTCTTTGTCGTCAATGGCAGTTCGGCAACAACCCGAACAGTTGGCATCTACCTTTATTTCTTTGTCGTCAATGGCAGTTCGGCAACAACCCGAACAGTTGGCATCTACCTTTATTTCTTTGTCGTCAATGGCAGTTCGGCAACAACCCGGACAGTTGACATTACCTTTATTCCTTGTCGTCAGTGGCAGTTCGGCAACATTCCGAACAGCTGACATTTACATTTTACCTTCTTTAAGCTACCCTCACAATGGTAGTAGGTAAAATATTTTGTCTGCCTTTTTTAAACTATCCGCACACCGATAGTAGGCAAGGTCTTCTCTTTTTATATTACCTTTTTTAAGCTATCAAGACACGATAGTAGGTAATACATGTCATCTGTCTTCTTTAAGCTATCATCTTTGTTGATAGTAGACAGTGTCTCCTTCTATTACCTTTTTTAAGCTATCAATACACGATAGTAGGTAATACATGTCATCTGTCTTCTTTAAGCTATCATCTTTGTTGATAGTAGACAATGTCTCCTTCTATTACCTTTTTTAAGCTATCAATACACGATAGTAGGTAATACATGTCATCTGTCTTCTTTAAGCTATCATCTTTGTTGATAGTAGACAGTGTCTCCTTCTATTACCTTTTTTAAGCTATCAATACACGATAGTAGGTAATAAATGTCATCTGTCTTCTTTAAGCTATCATCTTTGTTGATAGTAGACGATGTCTCCTTCTATTACCTTTTTTAAGCTATCAATACACGATAATAGGTAATACATGTCATCTATCTTCTTTAAGCTATCATCTTTGTTGATAGTAGACAGTGTCTCCTTCTATTACCTTTTTTAAGCTATCAATACACGATAATAGGTAATACATGTCATCTGTCTTCTTTAAGCTATCATCTTTGTTGATAGTAGACAGTGTCTCCTTCTTTTACCTTTTTTAAGCTATCATTTACACGATAGTAGGTAACATCGGTCTTTGTCTTTGTTAGGCTATCGTTCTGAATTAGTGCGATAGTAGACAACTCCTTCCCCAGTGAAATCATGTTATTCCCTAGTGGAGTCGGTTCCCTTGCTGTAATAAACTCGGGTATCCTTTTGTTTTAACCCCGGTCAGGTCATCCTCGCCGTCTTGCATTCACATTTGCATCACGAGCATCTCATTTTTTTTAGGTCCAAAATTGGCGTAATCTGTATTTAAGTCCCTTCGACCCGCCGAATCGAAGATTTCCTCTTCAAATCTCCAGACGAAGAGACTTAAATAGGGGCATTTGTCATACCCCAATTTTTGACCTAAAATTCTTTTTTTACTCGACTTTGTAGTTCGGAATTTTTCGTCGTCTCAGACGAAATTTCGACAGAGAGGTATTTTAAAATACCTCATTTTTTGGTTTCATTCGGGTGCGTCTTTTTGTTTTTGTTTTTGTTATTATTTTTATTCTTTTAAATATTTTTAGTGTTATTTTATTTAGCATTTTTATTGTTTATTATTTTTTCTTCTTTTTTTACTAGTTACTTTTTTTTAATTTTTACAATCTGACTTTTTTCATAAAATTAATGTGTTTTAATTTGTCACTTAATTGTCTTTTATTGATTGTTATGGTCAGTAATGGCAATTAGTGTATTTAACACTGAGGCATCAGGAACACAAAGGGGGGACCAGATAAAAAAACGAATCAGTAATCAGAAACATTTCCAAACTCATCACAACCACTATCAGAAAACCATCAAAAATTCCCTAACCACGGTCACAACATCACAAATAAAAGCCAACTCAAAACCCAAAACACAATCAGCAACAACACAACCACTCAACCACCACTCATCCACTCCCAACAATCCACTCACAAAACTACTCAGCCACCTTAAGTCCAAACACACACACACGCACAAACAACCACCTCCCTCACCATACACACACACATAACTCACGGCCGGACCCTCTCCCTACCCACTTCCAACACAGCCGCGCGCCTCTCCCTACCCACTTCCAACACAGCCGCCTCCATCTCCCTGAAACCCACTCACCACACGCGGCTCTCCCCCAAACACCCAGAAAACCAAATTCGGCCGAATCCAGCCAAACCCACACACTCCCACTAAACCGCGCACGAACAGCCCAAAAAAGCCCCAAGTCCGAATCAAAAAAAAAGAGAGGTGAAATTTCGAATTGGCTTGTTTTTAAGTGTAGATCTAGGGTTTTTTTATCTTTCTTTTGGAAAAAATAAGTTTAGAAGTGTGAAGAGGAGAGGGAGAGCTTTAAGAAACACTAAAACTTTTTAAAAAAAAGGCGGAGTTTTTCAACTCCGGCGCGGTGGCGCCGCCGGCGGCCGCCACGCCGGAGGAGTTCTTGGCCGGAGAATTTTCAGAGAGAAGAGAGAGAGAGGCGGTTGGGAGAAAGAGAAGAGAGAGAAAATAAATAAATAAAATCAAGAGGTTCTCGTAGAGTACTACGAACGTTTAGGGTGCTAACACCTTCCCTAAACGTAACTAACCCCCGAACCCTAATCTTTAAAAATGTGGTAATTTAGAACTTTTTTCCACTTTTCATTTAAAAAATTAAAAGTTCAGTCGTGAAATAAAATTAGTGAGTCAACGCTAATCAATAGCTTAATCTCTGAAAATCACCGCGACACGGTGGATTCATGGCGCTCTGGTGATGTTCGGAGGTCGTGGATCGAATGCTTTTCTTTCAGGGATGGTGGCTACGTCAGTTTTACCGTAGCCCCATGGTGGGCGCTAACTGTACTGGCTGTGAGTACAATATAGGAAAACTAGGGTTTTCAGAGTCTGTTTAGGTCATGCCTTGGGAATGATCCCAAGGTTACTATTTGTAGCCCCAGTTTGGGCCTACCCGGTCTTGGTTTTGGGCCCAAATCATAAAGGGTCAAAACCATGACTAGGGCGCCCTCATGAGCTACTAAGGGCGCCTCCAGAGGGTATCCCTTAAGGGAGTTTCCTAAGGTTAAGTATGACTGTCGGATGGGCTCTGTGCCCTTCTAGGGGGCGCCCAGCCTTACTCTCAGGGTTTAAGCCCTTGCTTTTAGGGCATCAAGGCCTAAATGGTAAGATCTACGGTTCAAGTTGATATACCTGCAGACGATGGAGGAGCTTGGTTCGATGAATTAGTACTCTTGGAGAGGGATGACATTGACATATCTTTACCACAGTCTGTCTGAGGCCGCTATGCCTACCAAAAAATCGATTGGGGGAAGCTTAACACTCTTAAAGGTAATAATTTTAATTTCTTATGCTTGTGTATTTGAATAAAATGTGTTTATTTTAATTTCTATATTATGTTTGGTAATTACTTATAAATGTGTTTGGTTTGTGCATGGATGGGTTTTGGCGCATTTTTCAGGAGTTTACCCAGCTGATGATAATGAAGAGTATCTCTCAAACTATCTTTGCGCTGCTAGATGGATTCCACACAGGGGTCATGGTGAGGCAAAGTCGTACCGTATGGCGCTTGATCGTCTGGAGATGGATGACGTATTATGGATGTCGTACCATGAGCATATAGAGATCCAGACATTTGAGGAGATATTCTGGTATTCGGGTTTAAATGTAGTACGGTTACGTGCAGGACATCCTCAAACCTCCCACATTTGTGCTGCTATGCTGAGACACCTAGGTTGTACAGGCTTTCCTCAATTATCATGTTCACTCCATTCCTCAGGCTCAGTGGGGTTAGCAGGTGGATGTACCATGGTGGTACGTAGACGAATATATGGTCTGGTTCGGACGTGTGTCTCACCTAAAGATTTTGCCACCTATTGCGGGATCTCCTCCGAGGCCAGCAATTAAGGAGCAGATCATTACACATCAGCAGCAGCACCGGGATAGAGGCTTGCCTGATACCATTGAGATGATTAATGGCGATGTTAGCCGGGTTGATGAATATTTGGGTCAGGAGGGAATGAGCACTGAGGAGTTGTATCAGGCCTTGCACGATATTAGGGAGAGGATGGCATCAAAATTGACCAGGAGGCATAGGAGGCCGAGGAGGCAGCATCAGGAGTAGTGTCATGTTGTTAGTTTTAGGACTTGTTCGTTTTAGGCTTTGTTAGTTTCATTTTCAGGCTTTGATGACATTTGTTTGTATTTGGTTGACATTTTATATTTTAACGGATGTTGGTACATTTCTATTTCATCGTGGTAATTTGCGTTTGTTTTAAATCAAATGTTGATAATTTGTATGTTGGTAATTTATTATTGCTGATGTGAAAATACAACGAAAAAACAAGAAATATTATAAGTGTTATTGTGCAGATTTTTTACAATGAAAGTTGGGAACTTTCGATGTTAAAACAGGTTTTAACAGTAGAATTTGGATTTTGCAGAGGCTTCAGGATGCAACGGCAGTTAGCTGCCGTTGTGAACGGATCCGGCGGCAGTTAACTGCCGAAGCGCATGGAACCGGCGGCAGCTAACTGCCGATGCATTTTTGTGTGGATGGGGTTCCACCTACACTTTCTGTGGTCCACAGCCCACATAAAGTTCTATATATAGGAAAAGCTATTTCCACAATCCACACTCAACACATCTACAGTTTATAAGATGCGTGGCAATGGGAGCACCTTCCCTTTCATCACCACTCCTCTTAAAAAATAAACAAAAAACCACCAAACTAAACACTTCATACTGCTTAATTTTTTTTGTTTTGTTTTGAATCTAGAGGCTTAAACAGTTTATAAGATGTGTGGTGATGTTGGAGAAGGTGTTTAAACATACAATGGTATAATTACCTTCTCCAACATCACCACTGCTCTTAAACACTAAAAAAAAGCCATAAATAAGTTATGTGCCAAATCTAATTGATTTTTTAGTTGTTTTTATCATTTTCCCCTTTATTACCTTTCATTTTATCGTTTTCGTTCACTCATTTATGGTTTTTCTACATGCTTTGGTTGAACGGTTGATTTTGCGGCACACTAAGAAGAAAAATGTGGTGTTCTGGAGCACAAAATTGCCACGGCAGTTAACTGCCGTCGAAAAGTAAACTGGCGGTAGTTAACTGCCGCTGCAAATCATTCGGCGGTAGTTAACTACCAATGGTGTCATTTTGGTAAAATCATGGTGTTTTTTAGCAATATTTGATGTGGGAACATCAATTTTCTCAAGGCACATGAACAAAATTTACAGGCGGGCCTTTTTCCCTCTACCAAAATAGGCAAATAAATATTGAAATATTGGGTCTCTACAATTTAGGAGGAAGAGCATCATGATTGAAGTGTAACTGTACCACAAATTCTCATAACTAAATGTTCTATATTCCAATAGAGAAATGATATTTGTATAACTATTTTGTGACAGCTTTTAGATAACTTTTTCTCATATTTTTATTGTGTTTTTTACTCTCTCTCTCTCTCTCTCTCTCCCCCCTCTCTTATTTTTGACTAATAAGAAAAAAAGAAAAGAAGGTTGTCACAAAATAGTTGTGCAAATATCATTACTCAAACAATTCAGGCGCTTTGTTCTAATTTAAAAAATTGGGACCCTAATAAAAAAAACATAAAAAACAACAAAAAATACATCATTAGTATATAATATAAAAAAGGATCCATCCTTGTACATAACATAAAAAAGAGTCAACCTCTTACATATTAATTTGTAAATTTTATCAAATCTTTGGAATGTTCTATTGGTTGCGTTTGTGAGTGGCAGTTTTATGTAATAAAGTTTAGAGGAAGATAATCAAGAAGAAGCAATGGACCAAATGGAATTAGGGTTCAAGGAAGAGAATAAATTGAGAAAAAGTTGCGAGCAAAGGAAGGTTGAGGATTAGTATCATCAGCATCATCTAGAGATTAAGGCGGGTTTCCCCTTTCGTCATCCCTCATGCATTGATTAAGTTTGTCTAATTTTAGGTTATGGGACCTTGGATTAATTAGGATGTGAAGTAAAGCACTTAGGAAATTGATGATGTTGCATGTTGAATTTTGTATGTTTTCATCTTATGGAAGATGTTTAATGATGTTAGGGTTACATTGTTCATTAAATGACATTCTTTATACCGTGAAATCATGATATTTGTGTGTTGGCCTAAAATATGTAGGAGTAGAACACAAGTGAGAAAATGAATGAGAGAAAGAAAAGAATGAATCATGTCCCTATGGACGATACGATTGTAGCCCCTTGCTACGAGTCAACTGCAGTCCGTTCATGCTTTATGTACTAGTATGTTTTTGCAACCTTGTATCCCTCAGGTTTGATCCCTTCGATAATTTTGACAATACATGAAGTGTAAGGGAGTGATGGAGACTTAACTAGGGATTTAAGTTAAGGTTGTAACAGAATATAATGATATGAATCTCGTTTATTGATGATTTAAGATATGTAAGAATGAGTAGAAACAAAAAGGACATGTAAGTTAAAGAATATATGTTCATTATATTTTGGAGGCATATGTTCATTATATTTTTCACCATATTTAAACATTTTTTTATCTTTATGTTTTTTTATTATTAAATTGTATTTTTTGTCGATATACATTTTTTTTTATCATAATTTTGTATCTTTCATTGTTATGTATTTTGGTAAAATAATTAAAACAAAATACATCACAAAAAGGATGTTTGAAAAAAAAAAGTAGTACTTTTTTATGTAAATTTTAAATAACGACTATTGGTAAATAATGTTATATATGCATAAATTTTAGAGAAAACTACTGTATTTTTCCGGCGTTGTCTGAAATATATATATATATATATATATATATATATATATATATATATATATATATATATATATATATATATATATATATATATATATATATATATATATATAATATTCACCACAAGAAATAAGTAATTTTCCTAGGAATTTTTTCCTAGGAAAACACCCTAAATTCGTCGGAAACGGTGTTTTCCGATGAAAATTAACATAGGAAATTATCAATCTATTCCTACGTGTTTTCGAGAAATTTCCTAGGAATTTTCTGTCAGAAGTTTTCCCAGGAATTTCCGACAAAAATTCTGCAGGAAAGCTTTCTTGTCATAATTTTGTATCTTTCATTGTTATGTATTTTAATGGTTAGTTTCCGAGGAATTTCCAAGGAAAATAATTATTTTAAAAAAAAAATTTTAAAATTCATAATTGCGCAAAAAAAATTAAAATTTTTAAAAATGTTTCCTCGGAATTTCCGACGAAAATAATTAATTTTTAAAAAAAATTAAATTTTGAAATTTTAAAATTGCGCCAAAAAAATTTGAAATATTTTTAAAATTGTTTCCGAGTAATTTCCGAGGAAAAAATTAATTTTTAAAAAAAAAATTAAATTTTCGAATTTCAAAATTGCGCCAAAAAAATTTGAAAATTTTTTAAAATTGTTTCCGAGGAATTTCCTAGAAAAATAATTAATTTTTTTAAAAAAAAATAAAATTTCAAAAATTCCGCCAAAAAAAAATTTGAATTTTAAAAAATGAATTTTGAAAATTAAATTCGAAAAAATATATATTAAAAAATGAGTTTTAAAAAAGAAATATATGTAGTTGAAGTGTTTTGAATAAAAACAAAAGTAGGAAAGAATTATTTTGATGAAATTATTTTTGAAAGAAATAAATAGATTGAAGAAGATGAAAATTTGTCTTAATGAAGATGAAAAATTGTTGTGGAAGAGTTGTTGAAAAAGGAAGAAGAAGAAGAAGAAGAAAATAGGAAGAAGAAAATTAATGTTAAAAAAATGATAAGAGATTATTGTTGAAGAAATTGGTGTTAATGAAGATGGAAAATTGATGTGGAAGAGTTGTTGAAAAAAGAAGAAGAAGAAGAAGTTGAAGATGATGAAGAAGATGAAGATGAGAATAGGAAGAAGAAAAAGAAGATTTATGTTGAAAAAATGATAAGAGATTATTGTTGAAGAAGATAAAAAATTCTATGTGTTTAGAAATTGTTGAAGAAGATGAAAAAGAAGATGAAGAAGAAAATATAGAGATGAATGAATGAATGATGAAATGTGCAGTAGAGTGTGTTATTTATAGAGAAAAAATTTATGTCATGTTTTCCGAGGAATTTCCTAGGAAAAAATTCCTAGGAAACCTTCCCACTAAAAATTTTAAATTTTTGTTTCCCTCTTCTTCAATTTTCATTTCCCTCATTTAATTTCTTAATTCCTAGGAAATTCCTAGGAAAAGATGTTATTTTTTTCAAAAAAATCAATTATTTTAAAAAATCGATTATTTTTGAAAATTTTGAAAAAATACATTATAAATATTTTATTTGGTCTTGTCTAAAAAAAAATTTGGTTAAATTAAATAAAATAAAAATAATGATTTGAGTACACAACGACAATATTCATAAATTACTCGCTATCAACGACAATATTCATAAAATTTACGAAACAAAAACATAAATTACTCGCTATCAACATCCTCCTCCTCGTCCTCTTCATTATCATCATCGTCGTCGTCATGTATTTGATGAGGTGTCGGTGAAAATTGACTCGATGCAAGCGACGATGAATCAGATGTCTTTCTACTCTTTCTCCCAGCCATGAACTTCTTTGTCATCATCTTTTGGAATTTTCGAAAGACATTCATTTCTTTCCTTAGCTCCTTCTCTGTCTCATCTTTCCTTGCCAACGCCTGCATTTGAGATTCCAACGCCTCCTTTTGAGATTCCAACAGCTCATTTTGATTTTGCAACACCACCTTTTGACTTTGCAACTCCTCGTTCATTCGAGTTATCATTGCTTGCATCTCAGGAGACAACTCTGCAGAACGAGCTGAGCTGGACTCTGGTAGAACAGGAGCACAGAACAAATTTCCATGCACCACGTTGCCGGCTAACGCTCCAAGACCGTATACTCTATCCGGTCTTTGTTGTCCTCCTGCAGCCTTTACCCATAAGTCAATTTTGATGGAGTAGGGAATTTGTTCATGCGATTGAATCTCAGGATTCTGCACAGACGGAAGTGGGTACTTGTTCTTGATAGTTGCTATATTCAACTGACGATAATCGATGCACAGACGCATACTACCATCTTTCTTCTTTACCAACAGAACCGGCGCACCCCACGGCGATACACTCGGTCTTACAAACCTCTTCTCTAACAATTCCTCCAATTGTTCCTTCAACTTTCCTAGCTCTGCAGCTGACATACGATACGGCGCCATTGATATTGGACTAGTACCAGGTACGATGTCAATTGCGAATTCAACCTCTCTCTCGGGTGGTAAATCCAAAATATCATCTGGAAATACATCTGCAAAATCACGCACCACTGGCAACGCATTAACCTCCATCTTCTCTTCCACTTTCAACGAAGCAAACATAGCAAACACATCCCCTTGAGCCTTCACTGATCTTACCACTTCTTGACAACACATGAGCTTCGAACACAACTCTGGCTCCGGTCTTGGAAACGTAACCGTCTTCTTACCGCAGTTGATATGAACCCGATTAAATTCTAATCAGTTCATACCAAATATAACGTCTATTCCGCTCAACGGAATGCAGACTAAATCCATTCCAAAGTGTCGACCATACCTAGTGACTGAACAGTCAACACAGACTAGAGTAGTCGGCATCGAACCACTTGCAGGCGTTTCTATAACCACGCGTCCCTTTATATTTTCTACTCTAAGACCCAACCTCTTAACACAATCCATAGAAATAAATGAATGGGTAGCACCCGTACCAATAATAGCAGACAAAGGAGTATTATTGATAAAGCATGTACCTCTGATCAAGTTGTCAGCCTCTGCATCACCACCATCCAAAGCGAACACTTTTCCCCCAGCCGCTCTTGGCTTCTCGCACACATTGCTCTTGTGTCCCGCTTTCTTGCAGTTGAAGCACACAATACCCTTCTCGCACCGATCAGCTTTGTGGTTAGGATCACCACACTTGAAACATTTTCCATCATTCTCCGGGCACTCATAGAAACGATGCCCCAGCTGTCCACACTTAAAACACTTCTTACCACCTCCAGTTTTACCACCACTGCTTCCACCTTCATCCGGCTTCTTTCCCCGATTATCATAAGGCTTTCCTCTTCCGAAGGTTCTCCTCCTCTTCTCATTCACAGCCTTGTAGTAGTTAGTCTTGGCTTCCTGTGCTGCTCTGTCAGCCGTCCTACTCACAGCCTTCTGAACCATGGCATTCGCCATCAATTCCATCGCATCGGCAAATGCTTTTTGCGTCATAACCTGAACCAACACCACGCACCACGAGTGAGGATACACTTCGTTTCCTCAAAACAGTATAAACAGTGTTTTCCTAACACATGTTACACAAAGGGTAATCTACACCTAATTGATCCAATGGATCGACCTGCTCTGATACCACTATTGTAACACCCTAACCCTTAACCGCCGATTATTAACTTTAATAAAACAAAACGTTAAGGACATAGGAAGTTACAACATTTAGAAAAAACAATTTTCAAAAACATCAACGGAAATCAAAACATATTTGACTCACAAACACAGCAGCGGAAGAACAATCATCACAAAGCTTATAAGCAAGCATGCATATAATATACAAAAATATATACATAGTTTTCAAAGGTGGCACTGTCTACATCAGAGACAAATGTCAAGTTAATACACAACAAAAGATTACCCCAAAACGTAGTGTTACAACCATCAGAGCACTAGACTCTATCTAGGGTACATATCTAAACTCAAAAGATAAAGGGTAGCCAAGCTAAACCCTCACCACTACACAAGTTCTATACGACAACAGCTAATCCTCGACGATATGCTCGTCTTCCTGAAAATCTGGATCCCCAAAGATCCAGCACATAACATGAAACAGAGAGTGTTAGTAAAGCATAATCAACACAATATAAACAACACAAGAATAAGTAGGGTACTTACACTTTACCCATCATGCATATTCTAACTCACGCACATGCATCACCATTTATCGTCAAACATTTATTCATTAATTTACAAGTACTCAAAAGATATTAACACTTTAAGCAATTAAGTCAACAGATGGAAATTATCAATCATCAATTACCATGCACACATAATTCCTCAAACGCAAAAATTCATCAATAGCAATTACCACTTAACAACCATTATGCACACATCCTTCCTAAAGTGCACACTAATGTCAAGTAGAATGTATGTTCCTAAAATGCACTCTAATGCATGTGGTACCAATTTCCTGCTCAGCATTTAGAGTCATGGCGGACTATTGGATAAACTTATATCCCTTGTGTACCTCTCATTCGCCATAAAGACAAACGTACACTTGACCAACCGAAGCTGGATTCCTTCTGCACCTCTCATCCGCCATAAAGACAGTCGTGCATATGACCAATAATAATTGGATTTCATTCTTACCCATAAAGAGCATACATACCATCATGAAATGCATGTATGTTCACTTAGTAATTATTGATATTTACACCTACATATGCTCAAATATGTATGTACACTACCAATACTCATACTAACTTCAACAAATAGGCGCTCATGGCCGATCATAATACAAACACGCACAAATCATCAAACACGGTTCACAACATCATCAACAACATCATACTAAACCAAAACTCCAAATAAACATAAATGTTTCTAAGATAAATCCAATTCTTTGGATACAATACCAATTCAATTATATTCATCAACTCCCACACATCAATTCATACCATTTTCAAACTCAAAACCCCTTTCAAAATAATTAAATAATTTGATATACAAAAGTGCCGTTTTCTTGAACCATTACTCTTTAGGAAGCATTAGGAATGAGTTAAAATGGTGGGCAAGGTTTCCAAAACATATAATTAAAATGCAGTATCAAAAAGACATCTCCGCGCGCACCAGGACCTCCAGAACAACTCAACAAAAGGCCTGTTCAGGGTTGGTCGCTACAAGCGAGCCATCGGTCGCTACAAGCGCGGCTAGGCAGGGAATTATCCATGCCTGGTCGCTACAAGCGAACCTTGGGTCGCTACAAGCGAGCCTGGTCGCTACAAGCGCCAGTGTGGTCGCTACAAGCGCGGATAGGCAGGGAATTATCCTGCCTGGTCGCTACAAGCGATGTTCCGTCGCTACAAGCGACCGTATCAGTACACAGTCATAAAAATGTGATTTTTCCACCATTTTAGCCCATTCATGGTTACCCAAGTTCCAGAACTTGTTAAAAACAACTTTCCATCATAAAACATCATTTATAAACCATCACAAACAAAGATTGCATCAAGTATAGAAATTAGGGTTCAAAACAATAACTTTTCATAAACTTTTCTTATGAACTCACAACACAATAACTCCAACAAATCATGTTAACAACATCAATTAACATTCAAGCAAGCAAAACATAATCATTAACAACTTTAAAACATAAAAACTTTCTAACAAAACCTAGACAAAGTGAGGAGAAGTTTGGGATGGAGAAATAGACATTCTCCCCTTCTCAATCACTTGTAATCAAGCAATACTAACCCTCTTACCTTGGAATGATGATTCTAAACTCAAGCTCTTCCTCTTGTTTCACTTGCTCTTGCCCTAGCTCTCTTGCTTTCCTTCTCCTTCTCTTCTCACGTTTTCCCTCTTCTCAAAAGATAGTGAATAGTGATTCCAAAAAGTCTTTGTTAAACTCTTATAACCCAATCCAATCAATCTTGGCCATCCATCCTTACTAACCATCATGGACCAATCCTAGCCCTTCAACCCAATCCAAGCTCACTACTCTCATCCACATAGGATCATTACTACTCATAAGCCCAATACTATTCCTCTTCTTGGCCCAATTCGCCCAAAACTCTAAAAACTTGATTTCGAACTTATCTTCGCGCTAAATAATTATTTCTCGATTACTAGAAAATATATTTAAATGCAAATCCATAAAATAAAATATATAAAAATATATTATACGAAAATAGGGTCGTTACAACTCTACCCCCCTAAAAAGAATTTTCGCCCTCGAAAATACCTGAAAACAACTCTGGATAGGAGTCCCGCATCTTGCTCTCGAGCTCCCACGTCGCATATTCACCGGCTGGGCCTCCCCAAACGACTTTCACCGATGAAATCTCTTTATTCCTGAGCCTCTTCATCTCTTGTCCTTCAATCCTTAAGGGTACCGTTGCAACCGTTAAATTCTCTCTCACTTGTATCTTGTCCGACTCAATCACATGTGACGGATCCGATACGTATTTCCTTAATTGCGACACGTGAAAAACATCATGTATATTCGACAACGACGGCGGTAACGCAATCCTATACGCCACCTTCCCAATCCTCTTCAAAATCTGATATGGACCAATGAACCTCGATGCTAACTTCTTCGATTTCAAAGCCCTTCCAATACCCATAGTTGATGTAACTCTTAGAAACACATGATCTCCTTCTTGAAATTCTATATCCTTCCTTCTCTTGTCGGCATAGCTTTTCTGGCGACTCTGCGACACTCTCATCTTTTCTTGGATCATCTTGATCTTCTCGGTCGTTTGTTGCACAATCTCCGGTCCAAGCATCACACTTTCTCCCGATTCAAACCAACACAAAGGTGTTCTACATCTTCTCCCATACAACGCTTCAAAAGGTGCCATACCAATGCTCGAATGAAAACTGTTGTTATACGTAAACTCAACCAATGGTAAGCAAGCTTCCCAACTCACTCCTTGTTCCAAAATACGCGATCTTAATAAATCCCCCAATGATTGAATCGTCCTCTCCGACTGACCATCCGTCTGCGGGTGATAAGCAGAACTCATCCGTAACTTAGTCCCCAACGCCTCTTGCAAATTCTCCCAAAACCTTGAAGTAAAACGGGGATCTCGATCTGATACAATACTCGACGGTATTCCATGCAATCTCACGATTTGCTCGACATAAATCTCAGCCAACTTCGGTACTAGCATACCGGTCTTGATAGCTATGAAATGAGCAGACTTCGTTAACCTGTCGACAACTACCCAAATCATATTGTTACCTTTCGACGTCTTCGGCAAACCGCTTACAAAATCCATCGCAATACTATCCCATTTCCACTCTGGAATAAACATAGGTTGCAATAGCCCCGACGGCTTCTGATGCTCCACCTTAGACTTCTGACAAGTTAAACACGCGAAAACAAACTCGGCGATCTCCTTCTTCATCAATCTCACATCCGACTTTTGCTTTTCAACAACTTCTTCAAGAAAATCATTCGTCAACTTCAACATTCCTAGCTTCACGCTTTTGGTTGTCCTTTCACAAACCAACTGAGGTCTCTAAACTCTTCAATCAATATTAGTTCCTTCGCCATCAGAGACGACACATGCAAAGACTTCCTACTCAACGCATCGGCTACCACATTAGTCTTACCCGGATGATAACTCAACTCGAAATCATAATCCTTAAGAAATTCTAACCATCTTCTTTGCCTCATGTTGAGCTCCTTCTGATCAAACAAGTACTTCAGACTCTTGTGATCGCTGAAAATCTCGAATCTTGATCCATACAAGTAGTGCCTCCAAATCTTGAGAACAAACGCAACAGCAGCTAGCTCCAAATCATGCGTAGGATAGTTCCCCTCATGAATCTTCAGCTGTCTTGATGCATAAGCAACGACTTCTTCGGATTCGGTAAAATTAGACCCATCTTCGACGCTCGGCATGTTCCTCTTCCGTCTTCGAGTATACCAAAATATCGTCTATGAAGACCACCACGAATCGACCCAAAAAGGAATGAAATATACGATTCATATATTCCATAAACACTCCAGATGCATTAGTAACTCCAAAAGGCATAACAGCATACTCGTAGTGACCATACCTTGTCCTGAAAGCAGTCTTCGGTATATCCTCCGTCTTAACTCTTATCTGGTGATATCCCGACCTCAAATCAATCTCACTGAACACACAGGCTCCCACTAACTGATCCATCAAATCATCTATCCTCGGAAGTGGGTACTTGTTCTTGATAGTTGCTATATTCAACTGACGATAATCGATGCACAGACGCATACTACCATCTTTCTTCTTTACCAACAGAACCGGCGCACCCCACGGCGATACACTCGGTCTTACAAACCTCTTCTCTAACAATTCCTCCAATTGTTCCTTCAACTTTCCTAGCTCTGCAGCTGACATACGATACGGCGCCATTGATATTGGACTAGTACCAGGTACGATGTCAATTGCGAATTCAACCTCTCTCTCGGGTGGTAAATCCAAAATATCATCTGGAAATACATCTGCAAAATCACGCACCACTGGCAACGCATTAACCTCCATCTTCTCTTCCACTTTCAACGAAGCAAACATAGCAAACACATCCCCTTGAGCCTTCACTGATCTTACCACTTCTTGACAACACATGAGCTTCGAACACAACTCTGGCTCCGGTCTTGGAAACGTAACCGTCTTCTTACCGCAGTTGATATGAACCCGATTAAATTCTAATCAGTTCATACCAAATATAACGTCTATTCCGCTCAACGGAATGCAGACTAAATCCATTCCAAAGTGTCGACCATACCTAGTGACTGAACAGTCAACACAGACTAGAGTAGTCGGCATCGAACCACTTGCAGGCGTTTCTATAACCACGCGTCCCTTTATATTTTCTACTCTAAGACCCAACCTCTTAACACAATCCATAGAAATAAATGAATGGGTAGCACCCGTACCAATAATAGCAGACAAAGGAGTATTATTGATAAAGCATGTACCTCTGATCAAGTTGTCAGCCTCTGCATCACCACCATCCAAAGCGAACACTTTTCCCCCAGCCGCTCTTGGCTTCTCGCACACATTGCTCTTGTGTCCCGCTTTCTTGCAGTTGAAGCACACAATACCCTTCTCGCACCGATCAGCTTTGTGGTTAGGATCACCACACTTGAAACATTTTCCATCATTCTCCGGGCACTCATAGAAACGATGCCCCAGCTGTCCACACTTAAAACACTTCTTACCACCTCCAGTTTTACCACCACTGCTTCCACCTTCATCCGGCTTCTTTCCCCGATTATCATAAGGCTTTCCTCTTCCGAAGGTTCTCCTCCTCTTCTCATTCACAGCCTTGTAGTAGTTAGTCTTGGCTTCCTGTGCTGCTCTGTCAGCCGTCCTACTCACAGCCTTCTGAACCATGGCATTCGCCATCAATTCCATCGCATCGGCAAATGCTTTTTGCGTCATAACCTGAACCAACACCACGCACCACGAGTGAGGATACACTTCGTTTCCTCAAAACAGTATAAACAGTGTTTTCCTAACACATGTTACACAAAGGGTAATCTACACCTAATTGATCCAATGGATCGACCTGCTCTGATACCACTATTGTAACACCCTAACCCTTAACCGCCGATTATTAACTTTAATAAAACAAAACGTTAAGGACATAGGAAGTTACAACATTAAGAGAAACAATTTTCAAAAACATCAACGGAAATCAAAACATATTTGATTCACAAACACAGCAGCGGAAGAATAATCATCACAAAGCTTATAAGCAAGCATGCATATAATATACAAAAATATATACATAGTTTTCAAAGGTGGCACTGTCTACATCAGAGACAAATGTCAAGTTAATACACAACAAAAGATTACCCCAAAACGTAGTGTTACAACCATCAGAGCACTAGACTCTATCTAGGGTACATATCTAAACTCAAAAGATAAAGGGTAGCCAAGCTAACCCTCACCACTACACAAGTTCTATACGACAACAGCTAATCCTCGACGATATGCTCGTCTTCCTGAAAATCTGGATCCCCAAAGATCCAGCACATAACATGAAACAGAGAGTGTTAGTAAAGCATAATCAACACAATATAAACAACACAAGAATAAGTAGGGTACTTACACTTTACCCATCATGCATATTCTAACTCACGCACATGCATCACCATTTATCGTCAAACATTTATTCATTAATTTACAAGTACTCAAAAGATATTAACACTTTAAGCAATTAAGTCAACAGATGGAAATTATCAATCATCAATTACCATGCACACATAATTCCTCAAACGCAAAATTCATCAATAGCAATTACCACTTAACAACCATTATGCACACATCCTTCCTAAAGTGCACACTAATGTCAAGTAGAATGTATGTTCCTAAAATGCACTCTAATGCATGTGGTACCAATTTCCTGCTCAGCATTTAGAGTCATGGCGGACTATTGGATAAACTTATATCCCTTGTGTACCTCTCATTCGCCATAAAGACAAACGTACACTTGACCAACCGAAGCTGGATTCCTTCTGCACCTCTCATCCGCCATAAAGACAGTCGTGCATATGACCAATAATAATTGGATTTCATTCTTACCCATAAAGAGCATACATACCATCATGAAATGCATGTATGTTCACTTAGTAATTATTGATATTTACACCTACATATGCTCAAATATGTATGTACACTACCAATACTCATACTAACTTCAACAAATAGGCGCTCATGGCCGATCATAATACAAACACGCACAAATCATCAAACACGGTTCACAACATCATCAACAACATCATACTAAACCAAAACTCCAAATAAACATAAATGTTTCTAAGATAAATCCAATTCTTTGGATACAATACCAATTCAATTATATTCATCAACTCCCACACATCAATTCATACCATTTTCAAACTCAAAACCCCTTTCAAAATAATTAAATAATTTGATATACAAAAGTGCCGTTTTCTTGAACCATTACTCTTTAGGAAGCATTAGGAATGAGTTAAAATGGTGGGCAAGGTTTCCAAAACATATAATTAAAATGCAGTATCAAAAAGACATCTCCGCGCGCACCAGGACCTCCAGAACAACTCAACAAAAGGCCTGTTCAGGGTTGGTCGCTACAAGCGAGCCATCGGTCGCTACAAGCGCGGCTAGGCAGGGAATTATCCAGCCTGGTCGCTACAAGCGAACCTTGGGTCGCTACAAGCGAGCCTGGTCGCTACAAGCGCCAGTGTGGTCGCTACAAGCGCGGATAGGCAGGGAATTATCCTGCCTGGTCGCTACAAGCGATGTTCCGTCGCTACAAGCGACCGTATCAGTACACAGTCATAAAAATGTGATTTTTCCACCATTTTAGCCCATTCATGGTTACCCAAGTTCCAGAACTTGTTAAAAACAACTTTCCATCATAAAACATCATTTATAAACCATCACAAACAAAGATTGCATCAAGTATAGAAATTAGGGTTCAAAACAATAACTTTTCATAAACTTTTCTTATGAACTCACAACACAATAACTCCAACAAATCATGTTAACAACATCAATTAACATTCAAGCAAGCAAAACATAATCATTAACAACTTTAAAACATAAAAACTTTCTAACAAAACCTAGACAAAGTGAGGAGAAGTTTGGGATGGAGAAATAGACATTCTCCCCTTCTCAATCACTTGTAATCAAGCAATACTAACCCTCTTACCTTGGAATGATGATTCTAAACTCAAGCTCTTCCTCTTGTTTCACTTGCTCTTGCCCTAGCTCTCTTGCTTTCCTTCTCCTTCTCTTCTCACGTTTTCCCTCTTCTCAAAAGATAGTGAATAGTGATTCCAAAAAGTCTTTGTTAAACTCTTATAACCCAATCCAATCAATCTTGGCCATCCATCCTTACTAACCATCATGGACCAATCCTAGCCCTTCAACCCAATCCAAGCTCACTACTCTCATCCACATAGGATCATTACTACTCATAAGCCCAATACTATTCCTCTTCTTGGCCCAATTCGCCCAAAACTCTAAAAACTTGATTTCGAACTTATCTTCGCGCTAAATAATTATTTCTCGATTACTAGAAAATATATTTAAATGCAAATCCATAAAATAAAATATATAAAAATATATTATACGAAAATAGGGTCGTTACAGGTACAACGCTCCTGCAATAAACAAAAAAATTATTAGACATTAAACTTTTTTAAAAATATAGCATGTTATAAAGTAATTACAATTATTTAATATTTAATAAATTGTGTTTACCGAAAAGTATTTAAAAAGTGCCGCCCTGTTGTCTCTAGTAAGATGTTTATAGACGCCCCAACACCTATCAATCAGGTAAAACATCTGGATGGCTCCTCGAATAAATTCTGCCACTCTCTTAGATGGCTCCAACCTACAAATTTGAAGTGTTAATTAAATTATGCATTTAAAAAACAAATAAAAATTAAACTTTTAATACTTACGATCCAGGTGTCGGTGTAATCCTAAGTAGCCCATCCGCATAATGCAAGTCTTCGATGTAGTGACGTCGTCCTCGTCGCGGTGCTGCTGATGCTGCTGATCCTGTTGCTGCTGCTGATGATGATGCTCATGGCTCTTCATGTTGGTGATGCTCGTGCTGTTGAGGCTGATGTTCAATAACATTCATTAAGCCTAAGAAATTTCTATCTTGCATAAATTCTTGCATCAGGTCCGTTGATGATCTTGTGGGAGGAACATGTATGTTAAGGCCTTGTCAGATAGTATATGGGGTGGTATTGAAACCAGGCCAATGTGATGAGATCAGACTATATCCAGGCATAACAAATCCAGGCGTAGTGTATGTGGGAGGAATGGTCGGGAATGATGTGGGGGGAATGGTCGAGAATGATGCCGGAGGAATGGTCGGGAATGATGTGGGAGGAATAGTTGTGAATGGAGTGGAGTAAGGTGGTGGAGTAGTAGTAGTAGTGGTAGCAATAGGAGTACCAGTCCGTTCATCAATGTTATGGAAGGAAACCCCTGGTAGACGGCGCCATGATCTGGTCTTCTGAGGTAATATCAATTATGTTTTGATACTTATTTTTCTTCTTCTTCTTCCCGGTCTCTACAACATGAGCCTTACCCCTATCTTTGTCTTGCCCAGACATCCCTGTCATAATACAATAAACAATAATTAATATAATGAATAAAATATTGTCACATTATATATGCAAGATTAAAATAATTCATATGATAAAATCGTACATTAAACATCGTCATAATAAAAATCATCCACATTGTGGTCGGGGTTAATTGCATCTTCCCCATTGTCTATAGAGTTGCTAGACTCATCCCCACTGTCAGTGTCAACAAGTAACATTTCAGCTAACATTTCAGCATCAACTTGATGACTGTCAACATCTCTGTCAACCAAATCCGTAGCAGGATCGACTTCAATCACTTCTGGAACATGTGATATTTCATCATCTTGGTAAGGTACTTCTTTATCTTGAACTTCTGTCTCAATTTGACCTCTTGGTTTACACTTGATAGCAGCACACCATCCATGTTTGCATCGGTGGTGAGAAGAATAAAGTACATAATACACTTGACTAACTTTACTTGCCAAGATGAAAGGGTCAAATGCATTATACCTTCTGTCCATTCGTACATCAACTGTTTTATACTTTGGATCAATTCTCATCCCATGTGCAGGGTCAAACCAGTCACAGTAAAACAATACAACTTTGTTGGGTTCATCTACATATAGGAAAGTTACTTCAAATATGTGTTTGATCACACCATAGAAGTCATCTTCACCTCCATCACTGATTCCTTTGACGTAAACACCGCTGTTAATTGTTTTTTTGCCCACCGACCGTGATTGAGTATGAAATTTAAATCCGTTGACAAAGTAAGTGTGATGTTGTTTGACTTTTCTTCCCGGACCTTCGGCTAACCCCCTCAACTTATATATATGTGTAGTCAGATGATCATTTAGCAACTGATGTTTAAACCATCCTTGAAAAGTTGTATATATGTTACAAATATTTAATCCTTGAAACATCTCAATGTATGGTCTAACTTCGAAGCAATTAATCATCACATGAATGGCCGCTGACTGCAACTCAGCATCGTTCATCCAGTAATCTTTCTCTGGATGACAAAGACGACCGTGGTGACGAAAAACTGATAAGGCTGACTGACACTCTTCACTTTCGACAATAACTTCATTTCGTGTATTTCTTGGGATCAACATCAAGTTGTCGAAGTAGTGAAAGATGAAATAGTTTGTTTCCCGAACCACGTAAGCTGCAACTATTGATCCCTCAACCCTTGCTTTATTTTTAACCATTCACTTTGCATAACCCATGAACCTTTCAAAAGGATACATCCACCTATAATGAACAGGTCCACCAAGCCAAGCTTCATATGCGAGATGCACCGGAAGATGTTCCATAGAATCAAAGAAACCCAGGGGAAAAACTTGCTCCAACTTACAAAGATTGATTGGAATATTCTGATCCATTTTAACAAGTTCATCCATCCTCAAGGTTGAAGCACATAAGTCTTTAAAAAATTGGCTAATTTTAGTCAACGGATTTATAACATTTTTTGGCAATGAACTAAATGCAATTGGAAGTAAGCGTTCCATGAAAACGTGGGAATCATGACTTTTCATTCCACGCAGTCTTCCGGAGTTGACGTCGGCACACCTTGACAAGTTAGAACAATATCCGTCTGGCATCCTCAATTCTTTCAACCATTGACAAACAGATTTTGCTTCATCAGCAGTTAGACTATAAATAGCCTTAGGTTTTAGATATTTTCCATTTGGAAGAAGTTGTAGCTCCATATCTGGTCTCTTACAAATCAATGGCAAGTCCATTCTAACCTTCTCATTATCTTTTGTTTTACCAGAGACATTCATCACCGTGTGAATTATATTGTCACAAAAAATCTTCTCAATGTGCATAACATCAAGATTATGTCTCAGTAAATTGTCTTTCCAGTAAGGGAGGTCCCAAAAGATACTTCTTTTAGTCCAATGGTGGGTATCACCGTATTGCGGGTGTCTGACTCTTTTGCCAACATCTGGGAATTTCAAAAGTCCTAATGCACTGACTCTACGGAATACTTCCTCTGATGTTGTCCTAGGAGGCGCACCATCTTTTTCTGTTTGTCCTTTACGAAACAAATTCCTCTTCTTACGAAATTCATGTGTTGCTGGTAAAAACCTACGGTGGCAGTCAAACCACGAACTTTTTCTTCCGTGATGCAAGTTAAACGCCTTTGTTTCTTCCATGCAATGTGGACAAGCCAATCTACCATGAGTCGACCATCCAGACAACAATTCATATGCAGGAAAGTCGTTAATAGTCCACATAAAAGCTGCCATCATCCTAAAATTCTCCTTCCTTGCAATATTATATGTTGTTTCACCGATCCACAATCTCTTCAAATCATCAATTAAGGGTTGTAAATACACATCTACACCGTCTAATGGGCTATTAGGTCCTGGTATAACACAAGTCAAAAACAAATAAGGTTTTGATATGCACATGTCAGGAGGAAGATTATACGGGGTAAGAAGAATTGGCCAACAAGAATAAGGCGCTGCCGACTTTTGGATATACGGGACAAATCCATCAGAGCATAATCCAAGCCTCACATTACGTCGATCTTCTGTAAAATCAGGATGTACTGCGTCAAAGTGCTTCCATGCCACCCCGTCACAGGGATGTCGCATCACACCTGTATTTGTTCTATTGTAATAATGCCACGTCATTTTATCGGCTGTGTGAGTTGATGCATACAATCTCTGCAATCTTGGTATTATTGGCAGATAAAACATTGACTTGACTGAGACTAGTTTCTGCTTCCGAGAACTTGCATTATCACGTATTAGGTACCTCGGTGCATTGCAAAATTTACACTCCACCAACGACCCATCATTTTTACCGAATTTGTTGTCGTAAAACAGCGTGCACCCTTTAACGCAACAATCAATAGTTTTAAATTGCAATCCCAACTTCGACACCAACTTCTTAGCCTCATAAAAACTCAATGGCAAATTGTCCTTTATAGGAGTTGCGTCCCTCATCATTTTTGTATAACATTCTGCGCCTTCTTCGGCCACACTCCAGTCTGACTTGGCAGCTAAAAGCCTCACACTCATGGATAACTTAGAATCAGACGACCCTTCAAACATCGGCTTGTTTACTTCCATCATCATTTTGTAAAACTTCAACGCTTTTTCGTTCGGAATTCTTTCCTCTTTAGCGCCCTCGTCCTCGTTGTAAGACAGGTTCACCCCAAGAGCATCACCAACCATATCTTCCATCATGCCAAAGTTTTCACTCTCCGTATTCGCCCTACTGCTTGAAGCGTGCATATTAACATCATTTGTCGGCTCTTGTTCACCATGATATTTCCACACGTAATAATTCTCCATAAAACCAAGGTCCTTTAAATGATTTAGAACATCTTTTGGGCTCTGAAGCAGCCTACACGTACATTTAATACATGGACATCTTATCCCTCTCTCCAATGTAAACGCACGTTGCGACATGGCGTAAGCAACAAATTCACGAACTCCATCCACAAAAGCCGCTTTAAGTGTTCTTTTCCCCGGATATTTTCTATCGTAGATCCAACTACGATGTAAAATATATTGATCCATCTTCCGCGTCACTAATATTAACTCAATTAGTTTGTATTTATTCGTTACAATAACGCGCAAATAATAAATCCTCGCGTTGCCGACAAAAGTTAATGACTACAACCTAAATATAAATAACAATTTTTTTTCTTTCTAAAAACCTAAATATTTAGAAATTCGTACGAATTACACATATTTCATATAAATTAACTTCATAATTCTTTACTAATTTATCTTCTTTTTCTAACAAACTTTTTAAACATAATTCTTTACTAATTTGTATGAATTCAACATTATGCGCATATAAAAATTACAAGCCACAAATAAAAGTTACGCGCGGATAAAAATTCCGTGCGCCACCGGCAAAATTAATTACAACAACTAATTCACATATTTCATATCAATTAACTTCATAATAAATTTTTTTAACATATTTCATTACAACAACTAATTCACTAATTCACATATTCTTTACTAATTTGCATTCTTTTTCTAACAAAATTTTTTATACATCTTTCTTTTTCTAACAAACTTAATTTTATACATATTTCTTTTTATTCCTAGCTAAACCATTGTAGCAATTTAAAATAAGTAGAAGATATATACCAACCTCAGATAATTAGACGATGAACCAAGTGGATGAAAAAAACCCAAGCAGCAGCTGCAGTAACAACATCAACCTTAAAATGGATCCGAAGCAAGAAACTACAAAAAATAATACAACATAATTAATAAAATCAATATCAATGGAGAATATAATAACATTGAAATAAATTATTATAAAAAAATAACATTAATAAAATTAAATATATACACAAACCTGGTGGAGAATAGTGTAATAAATTATAATGGAGAGAATAAGTGATTTTTATTAACTACATTTTTTACTTCCATTTTTATTAACTAAAACATATTTAATACACAAATTAGTAAAACTAGGATTTTTATTAAACATATATAATATTTGACCTAACTAACATGTTTATTATAATTTAATTTTACTAACTATGTTTCTAATAACTAATATTTTTATTATACTCTCTAACATGCACTAATAAGTTGAAATTTAATTTAATCCGACTAAATGTTTTTTTGAAAAAGTTCATCCTACTAACATTTTTATTTATTACAATTAAATTTAACAAACTACTTTTCTAATGACTAATAATTTAACTACCAATTACATCAATGTAGCATTTTAATTTAAACTAAGTTAAAAATATACCAACCTCAAATAATATATAAGTCGACGAACGGAGTGGAGGCATCAACACTAGCAACAACGTCGTCCTCAAAATAGATCGGAACCAACAAAACTATAAAAAATAATGTAACTTATTTTAGTAAACTACATTAAAAATATATAAATTCATATACATATAAAATTGAAATAAATTATCATAAAAAAATAACATTAATAAAATTAAATATATACACAAACCTGATGGAAAATGATGTAATAAATTATGGAGAGAATAAGTGATATTGATATAGATTAAGAATATAAGTATATAATATGAGAGATAATAATTTGAGAAAATAAATTAAAAAAATGAAAGATAGTAGTTTAAGAATGAAGAAGATTAGAAAGAATGTAGGAGAGTAGGAAGAATGGTATGTAAAATGGAAGGAGTATGGTACATATATATACAACATGCTGCAACGTTACAATTCCAACAGTCTGCAACGGCTAGTAAGCTGATGCTTTCCGACGAAAAAGTTTGTCGCTAAGCACAACGGCTAGTAGGCTTTCCGACGAAACAAATTCGTCGCTAAGCAACAACGGCTAGTAAACATTCCGACGAAACAAATTCGTCGCTAAGCAACAACGACTCACAACGTGCCACGCGTTACAACGGTCACATGGAAAAGGCTAGTGGGGCCAAGCTTTCCGACGAAACAAATTCGTCGCTAAGCACAACAAACCAAATTTCGCCATGTACGCTTTTTCTGTGTAAAAATTAATGCGGGTCCACTGCTTTCCGACGAAATAAATTCGTCGCTAAACAACGCCCAGTAAAAAGATGCCACGCCATCATATCTGTACTGCTGGGTCCAATTTCTTCTAAAAAGTAGGTTTCCGACGAAAAATTCATCGGTAACTAACTTGCTTTCCGACGAAATAAAATTCCTAGGAAAATATCATAGGAAAATTGTGTATTTTCTTGTAGTGATTCATTAAAAATTCATATATTTTAAAAAACGATAGAAGAAAAAAGTTTATTCATATTAAAACTTACAATTTATTAAATAAACTATTAACTTCTATTTAAAATATAAAATAAATAAATCCCAGTTGCGTAGGTTGAAATAAAAATCAAGATATGTATTTACAAATCACCTACGTAGTACTCCAACACAATATACTTCTTGAATTGTTATATTTTAGGCATAAACGCACTTTTGACCCTTAACTTTCAAAGTGTAACAATTTTGGCCCCCTATTAAAAAATATGGCCAAAGACACCCCCATGTTTAGCCCCTTTGCAAAACTCAAATTTTGATCTGGTCAATCCTACATGTCAAGCCACCTGTTTATTTTTTTAATTTAAAAAAAAAAAAAGAAATTCCACGCGTTAAATCAGCGAATTAAAAAAAGGAAAATTGAATATTAAAAAGAGAGGCAGTGAGCTCTCTCTTGTCTCTCGTTTTCTAGGGTTTTCCCCCATTTTTCCCCAATTCCTTTCATCTCCCCTTATCTTTCCCTCTTCCATCATTTCATCTCAGTTCCTCTCACTCTCTCGAATCTCTCTACTTTGTGTTCTCAATTGACCGAAAGTTCTTGTTTTCCAAAAAAAGAAAGGTTGTGTTCGTGGAACTGGTTTCATCGAGAAGGAGAAGATGAAGCAGGCTAGTGATGTTTCGATGCTGAAGAAGTGTGGTGAAGCTTCCAACTGTAAAAAAGACATGGTCCCAGAAAATATTCATGACAAGGATGTCTCAAAGGAAGTTAACTTTTATTTTGTGTTGTTTTGTTTGTTTATTGTAGTCAACATGCTTATAAATAAAAAATGGTTGGTGGAAGTATTCAATACAGTATGTAAATACAGTATAAATGCATGTACGTATACACTAAGTAATATTACAGTATATGGATACAATATAAATACAGTATGTTATACACTAAGTCATATGTTATTTTTGCTAGGGCTGCTGCTAACCACCCGTTGAAGATAAGATTTCATCACAAATGGTATTTTATTTGTGATCCTGAGATTTCTTATAAGAAAGGTGAGGTGTACGAGTTTGGGGGTGAGTGGGATATATACGAGATTAATCTTATTTATCTAGACAAACTAGTAAGAGAAATAGGTGTGAAAGGTGAGTATAAGTTATGGTATGTTACTCTTGGTACACAGTTGAATGGTGGTTTGAGATTGCTAAAAATAGATAGAGATACTTTTAGGTTCATTAAGGAGTTTAAGGGTGAGGTAGTTGTTGACTTTTATGTTGAGACCCCATATGTGGAAGGATTAGATACTATGTATGATAGTGATGTTGAAGTGGTAGCTAAAGTTAAAGGCTCAAGTGAAGTTGAAGAAACCGACTCAGATGGTGAATACAAAGCTGGTGAAGAGGAAGATACGGAAAAGGAACATACTGAAGATGGAAGCTTAGAGGGGTTATCAGACTATGACAGTGAGTATGATGAAGAATGGGAGTGGACATCTGTCTTGTCTGATCATACATTGAATCCCACTCCTATGACTCCATGTGTGTTGCCTAGTCAAACTATTGTTTCTACTGAATCATCCAAAAATCCTGCTCCAACAATTTTGTCAGATTTTTAAGATGATAATGGTGACTCATAAGAGCTAGAGAGTCCAAACTCTTCTGAAGACGATGTTGGTAAGAAAAAATTGAATAAATTTGTTTTGAATGAAAATGAGGAAGTCATGTATGAGGTAGGTCATGTATTTGTAACTGCTGAGTTAGTTAGGTCTTCTGTCAAAGAATATGTTATACAATCCAAGAAAAATGTTTTCCTTGAGAAGAATGAGAAAAAAAGAATTATTGTCAAATGTATAGCCTATTGCTTAAATATATAGCCATTGATAGGTCTAGATGAGTGTTTCTTGAAGAGTATATATGGTGGACAATTGTTGTCGGCAATTGGGAAAGATGGAAATAATCAAATGATGCATATTGGTTTGCTATTGTTAAGGCTGAAACAAAGGAATTCTGGGATTGTTTTATTGATCTTTTGCTCTCAGATTTGAATGTCATTCAATATAAAAGATGGTATTTTATATTAGATCAATAAAAGGTAAAAATATTTATTTTACTTCCTCTTGCTTTGTTTATGTTTTGATGATTTGTTTATGTCTTAATTATGTGAAGTTCTTAATTTTTGACTGATTTATCTTTTGCAAGGGCATGGTCAATACTATTGCTGCTATCTCAGAGTATGTTGAGCACAGGGTTTGTGTTAAGCACTTATATGGGAATTGGAGGAAGAGACACTCTGAAGAACACTTAAAGGAGGCTTTGTGGATAACTGCTAGATCAACCATTGAGCTTGAGTTCAAGAAAGCTATGGAAAATCCGAAGAAGTTAAGTGAGCCTGCTTGGAAAGAGATGAATAGACATGACATCATGTATATGGTCAAGGGTAGGGTATAGTACCTACACATGTTGTGACCTACAAGTCAACAACATGTGTGAAGCATTTAACTGTGCTATTATAGAATATAGGGAGTATCAAATAATTTCACTTGTTGAGGGTCTAAAATTCTACCTAACTAATAGGATTGTCCTAATATATGGAAAATACTAGAGAAAAATAAGAAGGAAGCTGAGGGATGGTCACCAAATTGGTGTGGGGATAGAGATTACTCTAATTTCTCTGTCACTGATATCATTGATAGGTATATTGTTAGTCTCAAAGATAAGACACATGCCTATAGGAAATGGGATCATTATTAATCAGTTTAAGGACAAGTGGGAAAAAGAGGAGGCAGTGTTCCTGAAAAATGCAAATGTATGAGCCTTATTCTGACTCTTTATATGTATTTACCCATAATGATTTTTTGTTATTTGCAAAATTTATTGATTTTATCATTTTATTCATCATGTGTACATAAGAATGACCTCTTTGAGTGGATTGTTGGAAAATGGTGTGAAGGGAAAAGCTGTTTGTGAAACAAATATTCTCTCACAGGTTTAACATCAATATTTATAAATATACTTAACTATATTTCAGGTTTTATCTTTTAACTAATTTTTATAATGTTAAAGGAAACTGAAATATCAACTGCAACTTCAAGAAATGGGAAGGAAAAGGTTAATGAAACTATCAAACTAAGTGTATCTCAGGTTTGTACCTTTCAACTATACAACATACTCAATTAAATCATATTGAACTTATACTTGGCTATGAAATCATATTGAACTTCTACTTGGCTATTTTAACCATCATTTTATGAAATAAGTGTTAATGATGAATTGGTTTGCAATTGCAGGACTTACTCCCTAAGTTTTCAAATGTTGTTGTGGACCTTGATCAGATTTCAACTCCTATAGCACCTGTTGGTTCATCTATCCAGATTGTTGAGCATGCAGGAGGAAAGAAGATTTCACCCACTGAGGATGCTGTTGTGGACCTTGATCAGATTTCAACTCCTATAACACATGTTGGTTCATCTGTCCAGATTATTGAGCATGGGAAAGAGGGTTTCACCCACTTAGGACAAGGTTGAAGACCTTCATCTTCCACTCAAGCTTTTGAAAAGGAACATCAAGATTGAGAAGATATAGGTTTCCTGGTGCCACCATCATAATTGATATTGGCAGTATGCTCAATCAGTCTTTTTATCTATCTAAGTCTTAATTAGTGTATGTGCTTTTGTCTTCTAAGTCCCACAATGTATTGGGTTTTTTGTTTGTTAAGTCCCACAATGTTTCAGGATTTTTTTTTATGCCAAGACCCACAATGTATTGGGCTATTTGTTAGCTAAGTTCCACAATGTATGTGGCATTTTGTGATCCAAGTCCCAATCTGTTGGGCATTTTGCTATCTAAGTCCCAATTGTTCTTGGGCATTGAAACTAATATAATTAAGTTTAGTTTAATTAAAGTCTTTTGTTTCACTAATATTTCATATTTAATTTAATTTAATCACTTTTGTTTTATCTAAGTCTCAATCTTTCTTTGACATTGAATCTTAATAAATGATTTATTAATGAGCTAATAGTTAACAATTAAAACCATAGATTCATCACAAATCCATCCCCACCACATATCAAATGTTAAAACCACTAAAAGCCAACAAGTGCTATAGGATTTAACCTCTTAGTGTTGACAGACTCCCACATACACAGTTCTCGGTCACTCCATAGTCCATTTGCAGAGAACAAATAACCTCTCTATATTTTTAGAATTTTTTTTCTTCTGGTTTAAATTATGTTCACTTATCTATCTACATCTTCTCCGATACAAGCAATAGTGTTGCACCCAGACAATCTCTTGGATCCCATTCAATTGTTTTTCGTAATTTAAAGATAAGATGCATTTTGGCTACAATTTTCTTTTGAACTTTCTACATACTTATGTTTCAAATCTGAAACATAATTGGTGCATTTGATTTTTGTTGCAGATGACAAAACATTGACTTTGAAGTTATGACTGGAAAATGTTTTCTGACATTGCAGTTTGCTTAGTTTTGCATGCCTTCATGTTTAATTTTACATGCCTTTAAGGATGTTTAGTTTTTGTAAGTCTCAAACTTCATATTACTTCTTACCTTGGAATTCATCTATCAAAATGTTAGCTTATGAATCATAGTATAGAAATTAATAAGATTTAAGATTTACCAATAAAAGCTTTATTTCCTAAATTATGAAGTTAATGAAAGTGAAATGAATGTACCAATTAAGATTGCTGATCCTCTTTCAAGCTAAAAACGAATCGCCCCTTTAAAGCCAGTAAGGTATTCAACCTTTGAGCCATAAGCTTCAAGGTGATTCACTTTTAAGGATCATATTGATTTAGTATAATATGTTATTATTTATTTATTTGGTACAACTGATCTAAGCTTTTTTTATTTGGTACAGAAATCAAGCCTTTGAATCTTAAATTAATCAAGCAAATCATGTTAGTTAATATTATATGTCATGGTATGTTTAGTTATAAATTATTTAGCCAAGGCCATATATGCTTCAAGGGTTTAAGTTTTTATTGATCCTTTTTTGATATTTTGATTCACCAATGTAGTTTTAGTAATAAAAATGGAGTAAAAGGATCATCTATGTATGTTTTTGGTCTTGATTTGCACTAAACTTTGCTAAACATTTGATGATAACTACACTTGTGGGTGCTTTCTTTGAATATTATATGTTTCCTTTGTCCTCTTGACTTAAATATCTTGTTATAGTGTACTTTTTCTGAGGTAAACCTAGAAGAAAAATACTAAGAAAAAAAGAGCTCACCTCAATTATACTTTTAACGTGACTAAAATAAATTATTTGTTATCATTTGATTTCTCTTTTATTAAGGGATCATTTGATTTCTCTTAATATTGGTAGTATTTATGTATTTAATATGAAAGTTCTTCACTCCAACAGAGCAGCTGGAAGGAGCATATCAACCATGGATTGGTGAGGTTAGTAAGGGAAAAAGAATTATAAAATTGCATGATTAATATTGCTCACCCTCTTTCGAGCTAAAAACAAAGTGTCCCTTTAAACCCATGAATGTATTCTACCTTTTTTCCTCTAGCTTCAAGGTGAGACACTATATATTTTGAAAAAATATTGTTATGGAGGTTGACTTATAGGAAATACATTAATAAAATGTTGCTGACATTACTAGAATCCATAAAGAGATGTGTTGGGTAGCATAAAGTAAACCAGAACTTTTTTCATAAGGACTATATACTTTTTTCCTTTTTCCTGCCAATATAGTACACTTTACTTTTTTATCTCTGACCCATTTTGATTCCAATGACTCTTTTCTAGATTTTTCTCTCCACTGCAAGGAAACACCGTTTTCTCATATCAGCTAACCAAAGATGCTTTTTGCAAAACAAAGTTGTTGTCAAAGTCAACTACACTAAACTATTGACTTTAGTGGACCACCATTTTCCTTAACACTAAAAAACCATTTCAACATAAACAATGTTTTGCACTATAATCAAAAACCAAATTTTTTGAAACATATCTATAGCAAATGGATGATGATGAAGTTACCAAACTTGCAAGGTTCAAAAGAAAGGCTTATATGGAAAACAAGGCAAGGAAGAAAAGAATATCAGCTTCAGGTTTGTTTATATCATGGTAGGATTATATTACTAATTGTATACAATATGAAATTTATTACCATCTCTATTGAGATTTATAACAATTTTGTTATTGAACATGTGAAAACTAAGATAATTTCACACCATCCAAAGGAACTGTGGTCCATCATGAAATTATTATCAACACGTCACAAAGCAGCAAAACCAATCTGGTTTACAATAGTAAGATCATTATTAAATTTTTTGGAATGTAATATTGGATAACAAGTTCAATATCTCACAATTTCTGGTTTTTTTTTGTATATACAGATGCAAGCAACCAACTTATTGCTGCAAAAAGAGGGACATTGTCAAATGGATTCCTTTGTCACCTTTAAATGGAGGTATATTATAGTTTTATTGAAGGTTAAAGTAGTTATACTTATGAATGTTATTTACAATTGAACAATTGATGTAGAAGTTCCAACACTAAGTCAAACTCCAACCACATCAACTATAACGGGAAACTCGATCAAGAGAATTAGGAATCAGGAAAGTCAGATTTTCACTCCCATGTCAGCTGTATTTAACAACAAACAATCTTGCAAAGGTAGTTCATCAAGAAGACGTTTACCCCCTCAACAATTATCAGGTAACTTATCTCTAACTATTTCTAGATTAGCATTGTAATTTAGCATCAACTAGGTAAATAGAGTTAGGAATCAACATTGTTTTTCAGTATCAAATATTAGTAAATAAGATAAACTATTGTCAACTATTTTGTTATCAAATTAGTTATATAATTGTTAGAGAAAAAGTATATTTATTGCTAAATTTCAAAATCTAAATTAGGTGTAGCTTTATCTACTTTGTATGAAGTTATCAATCCAATTTCCACCAATTACAAAACTAAAAAGCAATCAAAGACATCAAAGAAATCTGTTTACGCTGGTGTCAGAAGATTGGATTTTGATGAAGAAGAAGGAACATATGGTTTGTACTACTATTTATATTTATATCTCATTTCATTTACTTTAATAAAGTCAAATCTGATCGGCACCATTGATTAAAATTTTTTATTTTTATCTTTTTGTCTATATGTTTAGGAACGACCAACAATTTGTTCAACAACATGGCAACATTTGAGACTAAACTATACCGGAACTCAGAAAATGAGGGTATTTAATTGAGTGTATCACTCATCAACTATAAATATAAATATGTTTCATGTTTTTTGGTTATAAACTTAAGATTACCATTAAAAATAGGTTGCCTAAATTTTGGAGGACTGGAAATAACGTGCAAGTGGTGTCATGCTGAACTGTGGTACGAAGAAAGGGCTGAGAAATCAAAGTATCATGTGGATCCTGAATTTTCTATTTGCTGTCAGAAGGGTCAGGTTGAGCTTCCACTTATTGGCAAACCACCATATTTGTTGTTGTCGTTAATTAATGGGAGTGATCATAGAAGCAAACATTTCAAAGAAAATATTAGAGCTTACAACAGTATGTTCGCATTCACATCAATGGGCGGTAAGATAAAAGATTCTATCAACGATGGAGGAGGTCCTTCGCAATTTATTTTGGATGGACAAAATTATCATAGAATTGGATCATTGCTCCCACAACCAGGAACCAATCCAAAGTTTGCCCAACTTTACATTTATCACACACAACATGAAGTAGAAAACATTGTTGCACATTTTAGGTATATTAAGTTAGATTTTAGTTTGTCATTGTTATTTTATCTTATTAATGCCTTAACTACTTGGTTGTTTTTCTCAATTGTGAACTCTTTATATGTCTGGTTCTAACTCAAACAACCTTGATATGTCATTAGTTCGAGACTTAAAAATAATGATTGATGATGAAATTCCTGGCAACCTGACTGACAGACGCTGTGCACAATGTTGGCACAACTGTCCGAGCACTTGTCTACTCAGAACTACAATTAAAATAACGCAGCGTAACAAAGCACAAAACAAAAGGAACACAGCAGAAAGATAAAATACACAGTGAGTTTGTTAACCCAGTTCGGAGCAACTCTCCTACTCTGGGGGATACCAATCCAGGAATGAATCCACTATAATAGTTCTAGTGAAAAGACCAACGTAAACACACTACTTGACTTTGCACCAAGACCCTACCAGTGACAACTCTATCTAGGAACTCCTAGATATGAGACCCCGTCTCAATTCCTACCAACAGCACAGACAGTATAGTTATCAATCCACACAAAAGACACAACCAAGAGAAACACACTCTAATAACACATACTCACTCCGTACTTAAAAGCTTAGGAGCAGCTTACAATTACAACTCAAACAAACTCAGTCCTTAGCTTGAATCAGGAAGATACAAGCAAGGCTCACAATTAACAAAAGAAACCCTAAAAACCTTAAACACACGCTTTGCAATAACACACGGTTTTCAGTTACCCTATTAGGGTTTGTCTTCACAAATATATAATACTGAGATAGCACGGGTTTGGGCTTTAACACAGAGCATGGACATTGTCCGGTCCAGCTGGAAAATCTTCTAGAAATAATAAAAAGCTTCCAAATATAGAACGATATCTTGTGGAAAAATACGAAGGCAAGACTGCCTTTTACACATCATCAGATACACGCGCCTTGATCAGCAAGCTAGAGGAAAATCAAACTTCAAGCAAATCTTTGGAAGATTGCGTACAAAAATAAAGCGCTAGCTGGCGCGAAAAGCACAAGTCACATAATGTTGTTCCATATGCTACAGCATCTGTCCAAGCATCTGGCTAGTAAATGTTTTTGCAAAATGTAGCCAATCTACAAAAACCCAACAATCTTCCCCTTTGGCAAATTTTTGGCTAAAAGACTCTAGAGCCAGTTCTTTGGGAGATACACAGATAATTTTCCTTCAAGGCAACAAAGGCACACAACTAAGGAAGAAAATATCATAGCATATAGCGAGACTACTTCCAAGGGAGAAATAGAGAAAAAGATAACTTGCAAGAAGTATCAGAGGCATGCAACAGATAAGACAAACATCTAGCCTCATAGGAACAGCCAGAGAGAAATAAACTCTCATATAGTGGATTCACATAAGAAAAACAATCACTAGGGAAAAAATAAATTTCCACACACCAACAAGTAACAGCTCCCCCTCAAAAACATGCACATACTCATCCTCAACACATGTACCAGTACTCCCCCTCAACACATACAGTACTCCCCCTCAACACATGTAACCATACATAACCATGCATACAAACAGCCAAGATAAAATGCTATAAGCTAGCAACTACTCCCCCTTTTTAGCCACAAATTCTGACAAATAAGATAACATCCAAGCATACTCATAAGAGAAAAACCACAAACTGTGCATATTACAGACCAAAGGCACACAAGGTGCATAAGAAATTCAGGGCCTAGCTCAGTCAACAAAAAGGCAAAAAAGAGTACAATAACTGAGAACAGAACAAAACATCAAAATCAGAAATCATCAGAGTCATCCTCAGTATCACCAGCAGAAGCAGCAGTCTTATTCCCTCCTTCTTCTTCATCCTGCTCACCCTCAGCTTCAGATTCAGCCTTCAAAGCTGCAATAATCCTGTCAATCTTCATCTTCCTAGCTCCAAGAGCCACACTAGTCTCAGTGAGATCTGCAATCATCTGCTTTCTAGTGAGCACACTAGGTGTCCGGACAGAAGTACCAGCTAAGTCAGCAGCATGTTCCTCAGACAGCAAACTACAATCCAAGGCCATAGGACCAGGCCTCTTGCAGGGCTCATCAGTACTGATCAAAATATCTGGGTGTTGTTGAAGTATAATACCACACAGGAGAGTGGGAAAGGCTATAGGAAACTTGATAGCAAAGGATTTAGCATGCTCCAGAACCTGATAATAAATGTAGGCCCCATAATCAAAAGGTGACTTGGTACCAACAACATAAATCAATTTGGCCAAACCAGAAGCAACTGAGTTGGAGTGAGTAGTTGGAGTCCAGTTTTGTGCACAAATCTTGTTCAAAACAGCATACAAGGGAGAGAGTTGTGCAGAAGACAAATGTATAGGCCAATGCTTAACCTTGTTACCGGTGATGGCCTTGCAAATGGTATCCTCAGTTACCTCCAGCTCAGGAGTGTCCTCAACAGATCTCTCAAGATAGGTGTTGACAACCAGAGGGGAGAAGTTGACACATTTACCTCTAACAAACACTTGCCTATACTCAGGATTCCTTGAATCATCACATTCATCAGAGACATTGACCAGAAATTCTCTGACCAATTTATCATAACAGGAACCCAGATTTTTCACTGTTTTCATCAGCCCAGCATACTCCAAAACATCAACCAGTTCTTTGTAGTTGAACACATCTTCCTTCAGATTTCTTTCCAGTCCTAGTCTTCTGTGATATATAAATTTCCACCTAGAAGACCCACTTTCCAAATGAAAAGATACATTATCCAGAGGAGCTGGAGGGATGGTTATATGGATTTTCATACCCTTCATGGTTTTTCTAGATGCTCCACCAGATGTGGCAGCATCTGTCTCAGCAATCTCAAAATCAGAATCACTAGTGGGAGGATCTTTCCTCTTGAGGCTCTTCTTCTTCTGATCAGCTTGAGACACATTCTTGCTCCAAGCCTTGGGAGGACCATACATAGGCTTCTTCCCAGTATTAGCTGTTTTCTTCTTACTTCCTTTGTTACTTTCACTACCAGTAGAAACAATTTTAACAGATTTGCTCCTTGTTCTGCGAGCAACACCTACAGCATCAGTCTTTTCCAGAGGTCTCTCTTCAGGCACAACATCCTCAACATCAACAATGTCAGCCTGGTCTAAATTTTCAATCTCAGCATTACCCACAGCATTCTGAGTCTCAGTATCTTGATCCTGAGGCTTTGAAGAGTCATTCTCATGGACATTCACAGTATCAGGGGTGTTTGGAACCACCACTTCAGTCCCCTCATTAGCTTGCGACAAAGATGCTTGAGCATCTGTCACAACATCCTTCGTCGTAACAGGGGAATTAACAAGTGTCTCAGTACCAACATTATCAACAACATTTTTCTCAACAGAAACAACAGTAATATCTTGTTCTATAGGGGAATTAGAAATATCACCAACTAATTTGTCAGATACCTTAGGATTATCAGAACCTAGGGTTTCAGACGCAGCAACAGTACCTTCAACAGTAATATCCTCAGATTTGTTGACAGAAGTGTCAACATTTGGTTCTACAACACTCGATTTAAAAGGATTATCCTTACAGTACAGATCATGCATGCTTAGCCCTATACGTTGAACAGCGGGAGTGTTTGATTTCTTACCTTTCGATTTCGAACTCTTGTTCATCGTGGTAGGAGAAGTAGCTTTGCTGGATTTTGTAGAATCCTTCTTCAGTGATACAAGCGACTTAGTGCATTGCTTCTTTGCAGGAGAACTAAGAATGGTAGTGAGTGGTAGAGCATCAGTGATAATCGCTCCAGAAATTGAATTTGATGGAAGTTCAGGGGTTTGATCTTGCACGTTTTGTGGAGAAATAGAATCAGACATGGTGTTGATTTGTTGTTTGAAAGTATGAAGAAAGGATGATTTTTGAACGATGATGAGAGCGGCAAGAGAGGAGTTGAGAAGTTGGGAGAAGTTAAGAAAAGAATAATGATGGTAGCGTGTGGGAGGTTTGAATAAGGAAGGTTGGAAATAACTTCCTTGAATTTGCGTGCATCAAACGGTTGAGGAGGGAGAAAATAACTGCTGCACGCCTCCCATAAATTAACTGCTACAATTCCTCAAATAAACAGATCCCTAACTTCTGTCGTAATTTTTCAAATTGATTAGCATCAAGAGCTTTTGTAAAAATATCTGCTAATTGCTCTTCAGTTGCAACATGCTCAAGAGTGACAATTTTTTCTTCAACCAGATCTCTAATAAAATGATGTCTAATGTCAATGTGTTTAGTCCTGCTGTGTTGTATAGGATTTTTAGAGATATTAATTGCACTCAGATTGTCACAATATAATGTCATAGCATTTGTCTTGACATTGTACTCGCTCAACATCTGTCTCATCCACAACAATTGGGAACAACTGCTACCAGCTGCTATGTACTCAGCTTCAGCTGTAGACAAGGAAACACAATTTTGCTTCTTACTGAACCAGGATATAAGATTGTTACCCAGAAAGAAACATCCACCAGAAGTACTCTTTCTATCATCTGCACTTCCAGCCCAGTCAGCATCACAATACCCAAACAATACAGTGCTTTCCCCATGAGAATACAACATACCATAGTCACTGGTACCATTCACATACTTCAGAATTCTCTTTACCTGAGTCAGATGGCTAATTTTTGGTTCAGCTTGGTACCTGGCACACACTCCAACTGCAAATGTGATATCAGGCCTACTTGCAGTAAGATATAGAAGACTCCCTATCATACTTCTATACATGCTTTGGTCAACATCCACACCTTTCTCATCCTTTGATAATTTCACATGTGTGGGAGCAGGAGTTCTTTTATGAGCAGCATTTTCCATCCCAAATTTCTTGACTATATTTTTAGCATACTTACTTTGAGAGATAAATATAGTATCTTCCATCTGTTTCACTTGAAGACCAAGAAAGAACTTTAGCTCACCTACAAGACTCATTTCAAATTCAGATTGCATTTGCTGTACAAAATGCTCTATCATCTGGTCAGACATTCCTCCAAAGACTATGTCATCCACATATATTTGAGCAATCATCAGCTGTCCATTTTCATCTTTCACAAACAAGGTTTTGTCATTTCCTCCCTTCCTATAGCCATGGTTAATTAGAAACTCAGCAAGTCTCTCATACCAAGCTCTAGGGGCTTGCTTCAGGCCATATAGAGCTTTCTTCAATTTGTAAACATGGTTTGGAAAACTTGGATCAATGAAACCTTTAGGCTGTTCCACATAGACCTCTTCATTTAAGTACCCATTGAGAAAGGCACTCTTGACATCCATCTGATACAGCTTGAATTTTAGTATGCATGCAATCCCAAGTAACAATCTAATAGATTCCAACCTAGCTACAGGAGCAAAGGTCTCATCAAAGTCTACACCTTCAATTTGAGCATATCCCTGTGCAACTAGTCTAGCTTTGTTCCTAGTGATAGTGCCATTTTCATCAGACTTGTTTTTATAGACCCACTTGGTACCTATGACATTCACATTATCTGGTCTAGGAACTAAGTCCCACACATTACTTCTCTTGAACTGAGTTAATTCTTCTTGCATAGCGTTTATCCAGAACTCATCAGTTAGAGCTTCCTTAACATTCTTTGGTTCAAATTTAGATATAAAGCAAGAATTTGATACCTCATCATAGTTCCTTCTAGTTGTGATTCCTTGGTTAGGATCGCCAATGACTTGATCTATGGGATGGTTTTTCTGAACTCTGATAGATGGTCCTTTGTTGGGAGCAGTCTTCTCTGGACCTGTTACTTCAGAATCTTGCTTATTACTTGCTTCATCTTCTTTCTTCTCCTCCTGTAGGTCAGATGCTGAGTCAAATGTCGTATCATCTGGCACAACATTATTACCTTCATCATCTACAATGACATTTATAGATTCCATCACTGTCTTGGTTCTGGAATTGTATACCCTATAGGCTCTGCTGTTTGTTGAATAGCTCAGAAATATTCCCTCTTCACTTTTAGCATCCATCTTTCTTCTTGGTTCCCTGTCAGCTAAAATATAGCACTTACTACCAAACACATGGAAATGCTTCACTGTTGGCTTCATGTCCTTCCATAGCTCGTACAAGGTTGTAGATGTACCTTTTCTCAAAGTCACTCTATTATGAATATAGCAGGCTGTGTTCATGGCTTCAGCCCAAAAGAAAAATGGCAGCTTCTTCGCATGTAGCATAACCCTGACAGATTCTTGCAAAGTCCTGTTCTTTCTCTCAACAATCCCATTTTGTTGGGGAGTAATGGGTGCAGAGAACTCATGAAATATTCCTTCAGAAATGCAGAAATCAGAGAACTTACCATTCTCAAACTCTTTCCCATGGTCACTTCTGATTCTAACAATTCCACAATCCTTCTCTCTCTGAAGTTGTAAGCAAAGATCCTTGAATTTTTCAAAAGTGTCTGATTTCTCCTTAATGAAATTTATCCAAGTATATCTGGAAAAATCATCAACAACAACAAATGCATACTTCTTACCACCTAAGCTTTCGACTTGCATAGGTCCCATTAAGTCCATGTGCAATAACTCAAGAACTCTGGATGTGGACAGATGTTGCAGCTTCTGGTGAGGCATCTTGGTCTGTTTTCCTATCTGGCATTCTCCACATATACTTCCTTCCTGAATTTGGAGTTTTGGTAGACCTCTGATGGCTCCTTCAACAATAGCTTTCTTCATGCTTCTGAGATTCAGATGTCCAAGCTTTTGGTGCCATAGTTTTACTTCATCTTCTTTGGTTATTAGACAAGTAGATAACTTTGCTTTATCTTGAGAGACCCACAAGTAGCAATTGTCCTTTGATCTAACACCTTTCATCAGGATGTCACCTTTACTGTTAGCAACTAAGCATTCACTCTTTGTAAAGTTGACCTTCATTCCTTGATCGCACAGTTGACTAATACTAATTAAGTTAGCAGTTAATCTTTTCACAAGAAGCACCTTATCAAGTTTGGGTAGGCCCTCATTCACAAGCTTTCCTACACCCTTTATTTCTCCTTTGGCTCCATCACCAAAAGTCACAAAACTTGTAGCATAAGGCATAACATCAGTCAAGTAATTTTTATCTCCAGTCATATGTCTGGAACACCCACTGTCAAAGTACCAATCATTTCTGGATGACACTCTCAGAGATGTATGAGCAATTTGAGCAGTCTCATCAGCTTCAGGTTCTGTTTTTCTAGGATCCATAGTGTTGCTTGTGAGATTATCATTCTTTTGCTTCCACTGCTTCTTGGTGATCTTCACTGTGGGATCAGGTCTTGGTGAATAAGTTCTGTCTGGATAACCATATAAATTGAAACAGAAAGGTTTGATATGTCCTTTTCTTCCACGGTAGTGGCATACCCAACCATTATACCTTCCTTTTGATCTGGGCCTATATCCGGCTGCCCGTTGTCTCACCTGATGTTGGGGCATCTGTCTTGACATAGTGAGATCATAAGTACTAACAGATAGCACAAACTATCTCACCGGTAGTTGTTTCTGATGAGGCAAGGATCTGTAGTCAAACCCAATACCTTTAGAATCTCCAGGTTTCTGTCCTATCTCCAGAATTTCATCTAAAGCATCAGTACCTTTGTTCATCATCCGCAGTTGCTTGTTCATATTGTCAATCTTGGAAGTTAGTAAGATAACTTCATCATTGAGATCTGAGTTTATTTCCAGAAGTTTGTCCTTCTCAGCTTGCAAGAGAGCAATGGTCCTCTTTTGTTTTTCTAAAGTTCTACAAACTTCCTCACTTTTGAGACATAGCTCCTTGTAAGAATCAGCCAGTTCATCATATGTTACCTCTTCATCACAAGAATCATTGTCAGATGTACACACTCCAGTCAAGGTATTCACATGTTTTGCAGTTTCAGGTTCTTCTTCTGACTCATCTTCATCAGACCAAGAAACAGTCATCACCTTCTTTTGTTTCTTCAGATACGTTGCACACTCAGTTCTGATGTGACCATATCCTTCGCATTCATGGCATTGCACCCCTTTGCTTTGATTGGTTTTGTCATCAGTTCTAGGTTTCCTCTGATTGTTGGCATTTTTATAGATGCTGCGACTGTTGTCCGGAGCATGTGTCCTAGGGCGTCTGTCCATCCTCTTCAGAACTTTATTAAATTGTTTACCCAACAACACAATAGCTTCAGAGATGCTCTCATCAGTATCTAAATTACTCTCCACATCATCTTCATCAGTGTTGGAGATGAAAGCAATGTTCTTGTCCTTCTTTCAATCAACTCATCAACTTTCATATTTCCAATATCTTGGGCCTCCTCAATAGCACATACTTTCATATCAAATTTCTTAGGCAGGGACCTGAGGATTTTGCTTACCAATTTTTCATCAGACATCTTTTCCCCCAAGGATTCAAATGTGTTAGCATATTCTAGCACATTCATGTGAAAGTCATGAACACTCTCTCCTTCCTTCATTCTCAGATTCTCAAACTGTGTTGTTAGCAGTTGTAGCCTTGACTTCTTGACCTTTTGAGTACCTTCATGAGCTGTTCTTAGGATATCCCAAGCTTCCTTAGCAACAGTACATTGTTTAATCAACCTGAACATGTTTTTGTCTACACCATTAAACAAAGCATTCAGGGCTTTAGAGTTTCCAATAGCTGCAGTGTCTTCTGCTGTAGACCACTCCTCTTCTGGTTTTAACTCATCAGTATCAACATTATTCGCATCTTTTATTTTAGGAGGAACCCATGCTTTAATCACAGCCTTCCAAGCTCTGCTGTCTAGAGATTTCAAGAATGCTGTCATGCGTGATTTCCAAATGTCATAGTTCGACCCATCCAACAGGGGTGGTCTGTTCACCAGTCCTCCTTCTTTATCCATTAAGCCAGAAAATTCTTTCCCTGGAGCTCACCCACACAGAACAGGGTGCCTGCTCTGATGCCAATTGAAATTCCTGGCAACCTGACTGACAGACGCTGTGCACAATGTTGGCACAACTGTCCGAGCACTTGTCTACTCAGAACTACAATTAAAATAACGCAGCGTAACAAAGCACAAAACAAAAGGAACACAGCAGAAAGATAAAATACACAGTGAGTTTGTTAACCCAGTTCGGAGCAACTCTCCTACTCTGGGGGATACCAATCCAAGAATGAATCCACTATAATAGTTCTAGTGAAAAGACCAACGTAAACACACTACTTGACTTTGCACCAAGACCCTACCAGTGACAACTCTATCTAGGAACTCCTAGATATGAGACCCCGTCTCAATTCCTACCAACAGCACAGACAGTATAGTTATCAACCACACAAAAGACACAACCAAGAGAAACACACTCTAATAACACATACTCACTCCGTACTTAAAAGCTTTGGAGCAGCTTACAATTACAACTCAAACAAACTCAGTCCTTAGCTTAAATCAGGAAGATACAAGCAAGGCTCACAATTAACAAAAGAAACCCTAAAAACCTTAAACACACGCTTTGCAATAACACACGGTTTTCAGTTACCCTATTAGGGTTTGTCTTCACAAATATATAATACTGAGATAGCACGGGTTTGGGCTTCAACACAGAGCATGGACATTGTCCGGTCCAGCTGGAAAATCTTCTAGAAATAATAAAAAGCTTCCAAATATAGAACGATATCTTGTGGAAAAATACCAAGGCAAGACTGCCTTTTACACATCATCAGATACACGCGCCTTGATCAGCAAGCTAGAGGAAAATCAAACTTCAAGCAAATCTTTGGAAGATTACGTACAAAAATAAAGCGCTAGCTGGCGCGAAAAGCACAAGTCACATAATGTTGTTCCATATGCTACAGCATCTGTCCAAGCATCTGGCTAGTAGATGTTTTTGCAAAATGTAGCCAATCTACAAAAATCCAACAGATGAGTACAACCTTCTTGCAAAAAGTTTTAGAAAGGTTATAGACATTGTTGAATCTGGTGACCCTCCTACATTATCTCTTAGATTATTTAGGAAACGTTCAGATGATTCTAGAGTTCGTAATACCCCTACTGTAGATGAAGTTGCAAGTTTGATAGTTTGGGATTTTTATAGTTCAGATATTGGAAGAGATGCAGTTGTCCATGATACATTTTTTGGTTTGACTAGGCTGCATGAAACTCATGTCTTATTCTTGCCCATTCAGTATCCATTAGTTTTTCCTAGAGGTGAAAATGGGTGGGAACCTGATATTCCCTTAAGACAAACAGAAGATGACAAGAAAAAAAGAACCAGAGAATGTGTCACAATTAGAGATTTCATAGCTTTTAGAATTCAAGAAAGATTGGTTGAGTTTGGAAACATTACTTATTCAGAAAGGTTGTTCAAACAATTTCTTGTAGATTGCTACACCATGATAGAAGCACAGAGACTTTCATACATTAGAGAAAATCAAGATAAAATTAGAAGTGATCTACTTTGTTGTTTACAAGAGGCACTTGAAACAGGAGATACTTTACCTTCATCTGTTGGCAAGAGCGTCATTATCCCTGATTCCTTCATAGGTGGTCCAAGATACATGTTCAATAATTATCATGATGCAACGAGAATCTGTAAGAGATTTGGTTATCCTGATTTATTTATTACAGTTACATGTAATTCAAATTGGAGTGAGATACGTGACTTTGTTATTGAGAGAGGTCTTGTTGCATCAGATCGACCTGACATTGTTTGTCGAGTATTTAAACTTAAGTTGGACAAGATGATCTCTGATTTAAAAAAAAAGAAGAAATATTTGGCAAGGTGATTACAGGCAAGTATTAATTTCTCAATGTTTTCCCTTCTTATGTCATATTACCTATACCTCATTACATCTTTGATTATATATTATTATACCACTAAATTCATTATATTAGGTATGTACACAATTGAGTTTCAAAAGAGAGGGCTCCCTCATGCTCATATATTATCGTGGCTAGATGGTGAACATAAATTAGTTACTAGCAAGGATATTGACAAGGTTATATCTGCTGAGATTCCTCATCCAAATCTATATCCAAATTTGCATAATATTGTTGCATCATTCATGATGCACGGACCTTGCGGGGCTACCAAAAAGAACTCACCATGCATGAAAGGACATAGATGTACCAAATTTTTTCCAAAGAAACATCAATCATCTACCTATATAGATGAAGATGGTTATCCTTCTTATAAAAGGTGTGATACTGGTGTTGTTATTAGTAAAGGAGGAGTCAAGCTAGATAATAGGAGTGTAGTTCCATACCATCCTTACTTACTTATGAGGTATAAGGGACATGTTAATATTGAATATTGCAATAAGTCAAATGCCATCAAGTACTTATTCAAATATGTCAACAAAGGCCCTGATCGATCACACATTAAAATCACCAATGGATCCTCCATTTCACATCAAGAAGAACCAATTGATGAAATCAAACATTATTATGATTGTAGGTATTTGTCTCCCTCTGAGGCAACTTTGAGGATTTATGCATTTGATATTCATCAAAAGTTTCCGGCTGTTATTAGATTAGGTGTTCATTTAGAAAATCAACAGTCAGTTAACTTTAAAGAGAATCAAAATCTCCAAAGAGTTGTTGATTACCATGAAATGGCACCAACAATGTTTGTTGCTTGGTTTATAGCAAATCAGATTTATGAAGAGGGCCGTGAACTGACATATGCAGAATTTCCATCAAAGTTTGTTTATTTGGATGACAAAAGAAGGTGGCAACCAAGGAAGCAAGTTTATAGTATTGGCAGGCTTACGTGTGTTCCAGTTGGGGCTGGGGAATTATATTACATGAGGATATTATTAACAAAGCAAAGAGGTTGGAGTGGATATGACAATATTAAAATAGTTTGCAAGGTCTTGCCAACTTTCCAAGATGCATGTTCTGCCTTAGGTATGCTACAAGATGATAAAGAATTCATTGATGCAATTTTAGAAACAAGCAATGTAGGAAGTGGTTCTCAAATGCGATTGTTATTTGTTAGATTGTTGATCATGAATACAATGACCAACCCATTAGCAGTCTGGAATTCAACTTGGCATCTGTTGTCTGAGGGAATCTTATATCATAGAAGAAAGACACTTAATATTCCAGGTTTGTGTTTAATTATATTTTATTTTTTCATGGATACCTAAAGGACAAATACTTCTAATTTTTGCTAACTTTTTCACTGAATGTAGGATTACAAATTCCAGAAGATGAATTGAAAAATCTTTGCCTCATTGAACTTGATAATCTATTGATGACCAATGGAAGATCATTGAAAGATTACAAATCTATGTCTCCTGTTATACATGCTGATGTTCTAGCCTATGAGAACAAACTCATAGCATATGAGCTCAGTTATGATAAAGTAGAGTTAGCTGCATTACATGCAAAATTTATCAGTATGTTGACTGAGGAGCAGCATAATGTTTATCAGGAAATCATGAATTCGGTTTTATGTGGTGATGGTCAGTTTTATTTTTTGTATGGATATGGTGGCACATGGAAGAAATTCTTATTGAAAACATTATATTTTGTTATTAGGTCTCAAGGCAAGATTGTCCTTAATGTAGCATCAAGTGGATTGCATATTTGCTGTTACCAAATGGTAAAACAGCTCATTCAACCTTTTCCATTTCGTTAGTGGTAAATCAGATCTACATGCAACATTACACAACAGTGTCCTAGAGCTAAACTTCTAAGGGAAACTTGTTTATTCATATGGGATGAAGCTCCAATGATGAACATATTTTGTTTCCAAGCATTTGATAGAACCGTGAGAGATATTATGAGGGTTGAAAATGAGGAAAACTTGAAGAAACCATTTGGTGGCAAAGTGGTTGTTTTGGGTGGGGACTTTAGACAAATTCTACCTGTGGTTAGAAACGGATCAAGAGGGGACATCATTAAGGCGACAATCAGCTCTTCTAAAATATGGAGGACTGTCAAGGTACTCAAATTGACCAAAAACATGAGGTTGAAAGGTGATGCAACCAATCAGTCATATGAAGAGATTAAACAATTTGCTGATTGTATTTTAAATATTGGTGACGGAGTTGAACAAGCATATGAGAATGGTGAGGTAAAAATGCCAATTCCAAAAGATTTGTGCATTCTTGAAGGTACAAACCCTCTACTTGAATTAATTGATTTTGTGTATCCAAACATTGTTGAAAATATACAAAATGCAATTTTTTTTGAAGACCAAGCAGTCCTTGCACCTACTTTGGAAGTTGTTGAGCAAGTAAATGATTTTGTATTGTCTTTGATTCCTGGGGATTCAAGAGAGTATTTAAGTGCAGATACACCATGCAAGTCAAATGAAGATTATGATGTTCAAGGTGACTGGTTTACCACAGAGTTTTTAAATGATATAAAATATTCTGGTATACCACACCATCGGTTGACATTAAAGGTTGGAGTTCCTTTCATGCTTTTAAGGAATATCGACCAGGCTAACGGTCTTTGCAATGGTACAAGGTTGCAAGTAAAGGATATGGGGAAAAATATTGTAACAACAACTGTGATGACTGGAAAAAATAGTGGAGAAACCATCTTTATCCCAAGGAAGGACTCGGTACCTACAGATTCCGGTTTTCCGTTCAAGTTTCAAAGAAGACAATTCTCCATTTGCTTGTGTTTTGCAATGACAATTAACAAAAGTCAAGGTCAATCACTTTTGAAAGTTGGATTGTATTTACCTCGACCGGTATTTACACATGATCAACTCTACGTGGCAATTTCTAGAGTTACAACTAGAAAATATTTGAAGATGTTAATATTGGATGAAGATGGTAATCCTGTGAGATCTACTACTAATGTTGTCTATCCCGAAGTCTTTGACAATTTATAAATGATATCCAAATTTCACTGTTCATCAAAAACACGTATGGTTTCAACATAATAATTTTACCCCATTATACAATTGATCGTGTATTTATTTTTTTAGAGGTACAATTGATTATGTTATATTTATGTATTTTCATCATTACTAGTTTTGGTCAGATCAAAATTAGAGTTTTGGATCACATGTTAATTGTTTAATACCGTCAAACTCTTTCTTTTGCTAACACAATCAAACACAAGGTAGAAGCCATGATGAATGTCACAAAACATGGGAACTGCATATAACAGATCTGAAGTGATTGTCCACTTTGCCACTGTCACCTTCTCTCCCTAATTACTCTTCGTTGTGCCATGGCAATTTGTTCCTCACATTCATCATCATCGTCTTCTTCTTCTTCTTCTTCTTCTTCTTCTTCCTCGACTGATTCGAAGTCATGGATCTTCAATGGCATTTTGGTTGGAGTTTCAATTGCAGCTGCTGCAGCTGGTGCTTGCGCTTACCTCAATCGATTCCACAAATTCCGTAGCCGAGTCGTAGGCATTATACCCGCCAGATTTGCTTCATCCAGGTTCCAAGGAAAGCCTCTCGTTCATATTCTTGGCAAGCCTATGATCCAGGTCCGTCTATACGATATTTTAATTGAAATCGTGATTTGTTCGTGAATTTTCTTGTACAATGAATAAATTGTCATTTTAGTCCTAAAATTTGAGATAATGTCACTATGTATCTCCTGTTAATAATTTTATAAACTAAATTGACCAACAAAAATATATTCAAGGATCTTTTCTATAATTTTAATAAATTTTGGAACTATATCTATTGGAAAAACCAAGTCTCACATTGATAAAAGATAAGACATGATTGGCGTTTATAAAGAAAGACACCCCTCACTTTTTAGACCGGTTTCATTAGCTGTGTTAAGAGTCCCACATTGGAAGGGATATGGCTTGAAAAAGTGTTTATAAGGGAGGGCAGTCCTCACCTTATAAACCGGTTTTGTAATGGGAAAAACTAGACTCTTGATAAGATTTTTTAAATAGTGGCACCACCCCTCACCTTACAAGCTGGTTCTATGGGGTAGTATTAGGGTCAACCACAAATTCTAAGAATATTAAGTTTTTAAGTTGGGCCTAACTCATCGTTACAAAACCGGCTTGTAAGGTGAGGGGTGTCTCTCTTTATAAACTCATCCAAGAGTCCTATCTTTGTGGAACTTGAGTTTTTCCAATAAAAGCAACAATCCCAAAGCAATAAGGTCAACATTACAAGCTTGATCTTGATCACCCTAAATAAGATTCCTATACTTATCTATTTCATCCACTATCATCAAATAGCGGCCATGGTGGCGCCATGGCGTATTGTAGTGGTGGCTTTTTTGCCAACATCTTGCACTTGCGTTATTCTATCACAACTAAGCTAATAGTCTGTTTGTTTTATTGTTTAAGAATTGATGTTTGATAATTATATGTAAGTGAGTTTGAAAGAACTGATTTTGTTTGGATGGTAAAGTATAAAGGATTTTGTGGATCCCACCCATAATCAGTTTTGCTCAAAGGAAATGGTAGAAATTGTTGCTTACATCAAAATCAATTTTGTTGCACACAATTTTGTAACCAAACAATATGTTACTGTAGCAACAGATTTCATCAAATTCATTGAACTGAAATGATTGTTGGGGGCTTCCGGAATCTCAATCAAACATACACTACTAAATACTTGGTTTTTACATTTTATAGTTGATTAGAAATAGAAACTTTCAGTATGACTTGTTGACATATTAAACTATTCTCAACACTTTTTCTTGTCAAAAGTTGGTTGTCTCTTATGATAAAATAATGTTGTGTTTTACCTACAATGAGCTGAATTTTACAGAGAACATGGGAAAGCGCAAAGCTGGCAGCTTCATTGGATCATGTAGGTAAGTCTATCGGTATGATCTTCCTTCAATCTGGCTTAAATAACTTTAATATATAAACTTGACTTGGAATAATCTTTGAGCATGACATACATAGGGATACATGCCTCTAAATATGAATCTAGGACCACACACTATTTCATGCACTTGACTGTAAAATCCTAAATATGATACATGGAGAGTTTTGCTTCAAGAGTAAACCACAGTTTAATATCTGTTTTCAAATGCATGTCCAACATGTGTTTGCTTCTGAGGGGCATATTTGAACAGAGTGAAAAAATTTATACACGTGCCTGTTTATAACTATAACTGGATGAGTAGACTGCTTACGTTTCATTTCAACTTATACTGTTGGCATCTTCGTTCATGCTTGTAAAACCTCTTGTTATGCTATTGAAGGCAAAAAATACCCAAAATTTTCATGATCCAACAGCTTTGCTTTTCTGTCAAACTTTCTTTAAAATTAAAAAATACCTTTGTAAAAGATGTAAAGCTCTTTGTAAATCTGTATGTCTATAATGAGATCACACACCTTGTATTTATAATGATTTTACAATAAATACATTGAATGCTTATTTAGTAAGCACTAGCCTAGGAAGTTGAAAACTCTAGGAGTAATAACAATCAATCTAGGAAGTTATAAAATTAAAGGAATATCTAAAGGTTCATAATTTTAACAACCTTGATTTGGTTTGGACTGTGGTTATGTATGCACGCCGATCTATGAAGCACCGACACTCCTCAGATGAAGCACCGACACGACACCGACACATATAATTACACTGAATTATGTGATTTTCTCAAATTATTAGCGGTGTCGGCATGTCAGTGTCCGTGTTGTGTCCGGTGTCCGTATTCGTGCTTCATAGACGCCGATTGATGTATAATATTTGTTGGAATATTTGCCTATTTACTATTTACCTTTAATTGTTACAGCTACTAGGATTTACTGTGTTTTCAACAACAGAATATACAGTTTCACATTTTAGTATTTGCTTAATGGGCATGTGTATATCTGGCTTGCTTCTTTGAGCCCTAATTGGTAGTTTTATTTGGTTCTAGTTGTGGCAACTGATGATGAAAAGATTGCTGACTGCTGTCGGAAATTCGGTGCAGATGTCATAATGACATCAGAGTCTTGCCAAAATGGTAAGCGTATCAGTAGCATTTTAGCTATTCAGTACTTTTCTCCAGCATGGTTTAACACACTATGTTTTGTATATTAGGTACTGAGCGCTGCAATGAAGCCCTACAGAAGCTTGGGAGAAAATATGATATAGTTGTAAACATACAGGGTGACGAGCCACTTATTGAACCTGAAATAATAGACGGTGTTGTCAAAGCTTTGCAGGTAAGATTTGATTAAAAAAAAATTATTCTTTTCATACCACAAAAAAAAAAAAAAAGTTTACGAGCAAAACATTAATGATTATTTGCTTTAAGTTGTAATTATTATGTGCACTTTCACTCTTAAGTAACAGGTGAATCAACTTTTCTAAACTGCTCATTTGAAATAGCATCAGGTTATGTTAAGAATCTTTTCATTTAAGTGTCATAATGTTATGGCCAAAAGGAATTATTCTCATTCATATCTCAATGTTGTATATTATTCTACTAATACTGTAATTTATCTTGCTCCTTACAGGCAGCTCCAGATGCAGTGTTCAGCACTGCAGTTACGGCCTTAAAGCCTGAAGATGCACATGATCCAAACAGAGTGAAATGTGTGGTTGATAATCATGGTTATGCAATCTATTTTTCACGAGGATTAATCCCATTCAATAAGTAAGCTAGAAATAATTAAATCTTCTGAATTTGAGTCTTTGGGTACGATTGGATGGATGATTTTGGAGGGGAGGGCTTACTTTTCTTTTTTAAATTGAAGACACAAATGTTTTTAAAAATGAATTAAGTGTGATGTAATTATTATATGATCATTTATCACGCTCTTCGAATTTAAGACATCCAAAATACAGCTCCCATACATACCCTTAATTATTCTGTCATTCACCAGACATCTTGTGAAATTGTTTTCAATATTTTATTTAAAGTATACATTTGAAAAAGCTGGATAAATGTCTGCATACTTGCAACAGGTCAGGGAAGGTCAATCAACAGTTCCCTTATTTGCTTCATCTTGGGATTCAGGTACAAATGTCAAATTCCTTTAATTGGTCGTGATAACAATCATTGCTCAAAGTTTATCTGTTGCTTTGTGATCTGCCAGAGCTATGATACGAAGTTTCTAAAGATATACCCAGATCTTCAACCTACTCCATTGCAACTTGAGGAGGATTTGGAGCAGCTTAAAGTCCTTGAGAATGGCTATAAGATGAAGGTACTCTGAGCTTTTTATACCTCATTAAATCTTTCAGTTTTTTACTTGATTACTTTCAGTTGACCTTATATCATCTCCTTTTCATAGTCAAATCAATATCATTCAAATCCTAGGTTTATCCAAAGCCAATTCATCTTCTGGTTCATTGATAATCAATTAAATGCTTTATAGCTTTTAGCAACCAACCAAAAAAATTATCTGCTGATAGAACTGAACATGTAGTGCCAACTCTGGTGGATTAGATTTTTTATTATCACTATCATGTTCTTTGCAGCTTGTGCTGCAGTAATCTTGAAATCCTTCTCAAGTGGAATACTTGGCTAATTATAAGCTTCCAAAAATATTGTTTTGAGGTGTAGTTGGATGTGTTCTACACAACTGTAATAGACTTACAAATTTTCTTTGAGTGATAGGAATCTGCTTGAAAATGTGGGGTGGAAAATCGCAGAAGTTCCCCTTAAATTTGTTTTTATGAATGTCTTAGGATTCCTAATGCATATTTGAAGCACGTATACCTCTCCAAAGTGTAGTTGTTGACGTGTCTGGCACATTTCAAACACCGACACTTCTTGGACACATCTTATATAAGTGTCACACATCTCTTAAGGTTGTTCAATTAAAAAAGAAGTTTTGGCTCAGACATATGCTATGCTCTTGGCCGGACATTTCTAACTCCTAACTCTAGATTAGATCTTTTACTTTTTGGTACGATTGGTAAAATGATGCCTCTTATAATTTTTGTAAGGCTCATTATCATTTGACTAATTAGTTATAAAATACATATTTTTTTGAAGGATTGTTATAAAATACATGATTCTTATATTAGGATTATTTATTATTTATGTCAGGATTGCATTGTAAATGATTCTTCTTAATATTCTACTCGTTTTTGTCAGGGTTATTATTCTAACCATAACTTTGTTTTTAGAATGTTAGTATATTAATCCTAATCCTCATGTAAATAGATTTTGGTTTCAGTGTCTAGATTTAAAACATTAACTGCGTCGCGGTGTTCATGTTGGATTATGTGTTTCATAGCATAGGATACATTTCATAAAATAGTCTTGTATTGGCTTTTACACCAAGCTTATTGCTACTATAGACTCATAAAATCATAGTCATATAGCTGATAACTGAGTTTAAGTAACCTTCTGATGTAGCATGGCCTTTCATATCAATGTTGTGTACTTTTGATTTTAACTTGTAAAGACGTTGTGTTGCAGGTAATAAAGGTTGACCATGAGGCCCATGGTGTCGACACCCCGGAAGATGTTGAAAAGATAGAAGCTCTAATGCGTCAGAGGAACTTGTCTTGAACATGAAGTTGTAGCTGTGAAACTGTCTAAAAATTAGCAAACTATTAACACGTTAAGTCATAGTGTTATAATTTGATTTGTAGTGTTACTTTTTTAGGACGGGGAATATGACTAGATTTTCACATACACTAGTATATGCGAGAATGGAAATTTTATTTATACGTATATTGCACATGAATCATTATCATCATTAGAAAAAATGTACTGGTCCTTGGATGATATTATGAATCTTGATTAAAATCCAGTAGAAAATTCATTTATATTATTTGTACTTTCCTTCTTTAGTCATTTAAAATAAGGACAAAACTTAGCTATAGTATCATAGGTGCTGTTCTTACCGTTCCCCATTCTAGCCGTTTCAATTTCAGAAATTCTTCATCTCTATCTCTGCGTCAATTCCCTTCCCGTGTCTAAATATCGACCAATTGTGCCCTCTTCTCTTTTGCTAGCTGCTGCTACTACTACTCCATATTTGCGTGCGTCTCTCTCGGTTTCATAAATTTCATCCCTTCTAAACTGGTTTCAAAACAGATTTGATGTGTGTTGAGATGCGAAGCAATGTTAGTTTTACTTTTTGGTTTGTAACCTTCTAATTTAATTTCAATCTCTTCTGCTCTCTATTTTTGTTCTTATTTACTTAGTTTCATAACATGTTATTAGCATGCTCTAACCAATTGAGAAGGTATATGACTCTTCTTAATATATAAAATAAATTGTAATTTTGTATCGATGATTATCAGTGTCTTATAGATACACTTTATCGTTATTATGCAAATTATATAGTGTTTAATTATTCCTAATTTAACATTCATGCATCCCCAAAGGATTGCATTAAGAGATTGATCATATCTATGATTTATCTATTTAACAAACTATGCAACAAATTTCGTGTCTCTTAAAGATCAGATACGTAACCAATTTAATATGTTTTCTGTTCGATATGCAAAAACATTATTAGTTATATTTTAATTAATTTTCACATAAACATGATCAATCTATTTAATTAATTTTATCTTTTGCTATTTTTTAAAATTTTATTAATATCTTAATATCAAACATTCATGTAGGATTGTAAAAAAAAATGATTTTCCTTGATCATCGTTTTTATAAATATTTGTGCGTTAGTTCCGGAAGAACTACACATTTAGACTAAGATTGAAATCTATAAGACCAATTTGATGTTGAGTTCTTGAAGAATTAGATATTTAGACCATGATAGCAATTTATAAGATCTATTTGATCTTCGAATTGATTAAAAAAAAAGGAAACGAGACAATATGTGTAACCAAAAATAGTACTCAAACATGCTCTTGAAGTAGCAAAATTGAAACAACAACTTCAACAATCTTTTTGAAAGGAAACTTATGGTTAAATGGTTACTGATGATTATGTTTATTTGATATCAAATTGATTAATATCTCAATTTGTTTTTCCAGTTTGTATATGATTTGTTTCTGAAATTTAAATTTGAAACAAATCCCTGTATATTTGATTTTGTTTCCAAATATGTCTGTCAAGTTTTTTATTCTCTCATAAGTTATAGATTTTGTTTGGCATATTTCGATTTATATTAGTCAACCACTTTTATTTGATTTACATATAGAAGGTGGGTTGCATCCTTTAATTATGGATCGATTGTGTTGTTTCCTATTTTCTCGTTGAAACAATTTTCTAGGATTTAAAATCATTTTATCCCTAAATAGAATCATGGATCCAGATTGCATTATATTGTGATACGTATGTTTTTTTTTTTGACAAGAGTGATACGTATGTTATTTTTTAGGATTGATTTGTTTAATTCTGCTATAAATTTAGAACAAATCGTTAAGTTTGATTTGTTTTGAGGTTGTTCTTGTTTTTCCATTTTATACTCTCAATCTTTGTTTTATGTGCCGGATATAATTGAACAACTTCTTAGATATTTATGTATGTTTTATAGTTTATGGTGTGGCCTAATTTTGTTTGAAAAATCTTGTGCCGACTATATATTGGTTTTAATAAATAAATAAAATCTGCATAATATGTGCATTTGAATTGAATTCAGTTTAAGGCATTTGAGTATGATTATTATTCTTGAGATATATATTGTTTATATATCAATATAGATAATGTAGAATTATCTTTCCCGAAGGATTGATCAAATAATGATTTTTTTTTTTTTTATCGTTTGAGATATAGTTCATGAAGAACTACAAGACAATTGAACACTCCTGAAAAGTTAATGTATTGTTACATGGAAGAACAACGTTACACATTGAGATTGTATTATATATCTCTAAGTCTCATAAAATATTTTATTGAATTTTCATATATTCATCAAAATGGATATCATATTGAAACAAAAATATTAAATATCTCTATATTACGAGACATACTCTGTAGGGAATAAGTATAGTGAAAAAATTGCTTATTTTTTCCTCTGACTTGCACTACACTTATACTAGTGCAATTGAATCACACATTATCGTAAACCAGAAATTTACATATTATATTAAGTTTTTCGTTGGCAAGACAGGTTGGGTTGTCCAGGAACTATTATGATGCGAAAATAGTTAAAAATTTATATGGACATGTATTGAAGAACCAAAAAATTCTTCAAACCATTAATGTTTGTGTATTATTACTCCCCAAAGTAAGTTGACAATCTGAGAAAATGAGTCTCTTGTATATTAGGTGATATTGTAAATGAATACACAGTTTATGTGGATCATTTTGATACCTTATAACTTGAATTGATGCATCAACTAAATGATCACATATATGTTTATTGTCAACACACAACCAGAAGTTTGTGAAATTGTTTTCTCAACAAATTTGACTAAGCTCAATTTTTGGAGTTTTAATAAAACATTTAATAAGTATCATTTCTCAATTTAAATTGATATTGAACATCTTGTAATATATGCTCCTAAAAAATGGTCTTGAAGATCCATTCTTTAGACGTCTAAAGTTACTTGTATGAATAATACTTATGAGACCATAACTTCAAAATTCTACTTTGGGAACATGTAATCATGCATGTTGATATATTAATTCGCATCAAGCCATCATGTTACTATATGTAAGTCCTTCCCTTAATTCATAATTTATTTTAGGTTGACAACCTAATATTTTCCATCTAAGTGAATTTTTGGATGTGTTGTGTATATCACAGTTGCTCCAATATAAATCACTAAGATCAATATTGAAAGAATATTGAGAAAATATATTTGATATGAATCTTCATATATTAAAATTGTATTGAGCCAACTTGTTTACAGTCAGTAGGCTGATTATTAATGGATTAAATTAGTTTTCCCAATATTAGGGGGAGAGGACAAACGGCTAAAAATATGAGCCTGAAGTTCAGTTGAAGAATTTGAAATGAAATATTATTATCTCATCTTTATCCTCGTCTAAACCAATATGAACTGGAAGTTCAAGATGTAACTCGTTTGCAAAGTTAAGCAAACCAAATATCATCTGTTAATTAATGCTCCAAACAAAATGGATGTCCCTGTCGGATAATTGCAAATAAGTCTAAAACATGCATGAAGCGTGGTATACCAATTGGTTCCAAATATAAACAAGAAAATGATATAAAAGGAAAGATAACCCAAATGAAGATGTGTAAACTCTAAAAGAATCGTCTGACATAATTGATTTTTAAAGTTCAAGAAAAACTGATCAGGTACCTGAAATTTATGAAATTAAAGAGATCTCGATACGTTATGTCATGAATGGAATGAGATGAAACCAAAATGAAAGTCAACATTGACGATATTTTTCTATAGCGCTATATGGAAAAAGTGATAACGAGGATCACAAATCAAAGTCTATAAAAGATTAGAATAAAGAGATTATTTGCAAATGAAAAGACAACTCCAGTGAAATCAAACTTGCTTTGTAAAATGAACTTTTTGGACTTATAGTCCGCACACTTTAAAGATATGAAGTTAATTAAATGATTTTTCGCTCGAAAAAAACTAATTATATTGATTAAATATATACATATAGATGTTGCATACGTTCATCGGAAGTGAATGTTAAATGTCTACAATTTATTTTAAGAGGCATTTTCACCTGAAGTGAGTTCAAGAACTTTTTCTTCCTTGATTAAGTGAGTCCTAAGGGCACTTATTAGCATTTTCCTAATCTGAATATTATATTCCACGCATATTTTTTTAATAATTGTAAAGAAAAAATTAACTTTCCTCTAACTCCTTTAATCAAAGTTGGTTTCAACCAATACTAGATTCACATCATCTGACATAGATTTGAATGTCGAAAATTACAAAAAACAAACTTTGTTTTATTAAAAAAACTTTGTTTACAAAAAAAAACAAACAAACTTTGTTTAAGAAAAAACAAACTTTAGTTTTTCAAATATATAACATTAATTAGTTTTATTGAAAATGATAAAAGTAATTGACAAAGGGTAAAATTGACAAATCGTACCCTTAAAAACGACAGTTAAATAAGAACGCTAAATCCGCAGTCAAACGACACTTAAAAATGAACGGAGGGAGTATTTGCATGACTCACTTGAAATTTGCACGTTGAGAAATTGATGTATTATTTTCATTAGTTTGCTAGTTAGAGTTGTTGTTTCTTAGTTGGCCATTTGCATTATATTGTTTCTGGTTTGATTGTCTAATATTGGAAATGGGATTTAGATGTTATGCCAAGTCACTTGTACGTTTGATGATACGACTGCTAACTGCTAAGCATGCAAATTTCATAATGTTATGCTTCAAATTTCATGAATTTAGTATACAACCCTACGCTTTTTATTTGTCTTTTTTCCTTCCTATTGGTTTTCTATCACACTAAGAATTTTAGTATTAGATTTATTTAATATTGTTAATTGTTTGTTTTATTTATTAATTGCTTATTTGATGTGTGATTGGTGAGTTAGAGGATTTTAAGTGATTAAGAGTATTTTAGTCATTTTAGCATGAGTGACATTTTTGTAATTATGTTAGAACTCGAAATTTGAATTTTAGAGAATAGTGGTGTATAAGTAAAATGTGAGGTTTAAGTGAAGTAAAAGTGTAGAAAAAATAATTGTGAGAGTTAGTTATGACTAAGCTCATTAGTGTGATTGACCCTAACTCATATTATATAAAGAGTAGTAGTGAGTGTTGGTGAATTAGGTTAACCACATTTCACAAAACTTTGACAAGAGGCAAAAGGGAGAGAATAGAAGAGAAGAAGAAACTTGGAGAGAAGGAAGAGGAAAAAGCACTAGAAGGTAGAGATTCAAGCTAAGAAGCAATTATTGTGAAGAATTGAGGTAAGGGTGAAGATTATTTTCACCAATTGGGCTTTAATAAACAAATGGGTAGTTTGGGTGTTTTTAGCTTATGTTTAACTTCATGATGTTTGTTGTTGATTATGTGAAATTCGTGCTCTATTAATATGGTTAATTTGAGTATGTTAAAACTTGGTGAATTCATGTTTTGTTTATGTCAAAATTCATGGTTTGTTATAGAGAATTGATAACTTTGTGAATTTTGATGATTTTAGTGAAGAACATGATAATTGATGATGAATATGACTGTTTAAATTGAATTTGATTATTGGGTATGTGTTAGTTTGTGAATTCATGAAGTTATGGTGAATAAGTTGTGAATTAAGTTGTTGTTATTGTGTTTTGGTGAAATAGCTTAATTGGATGAAAATGATGAAGTTGTTGCTAAAATGAGTAAGTTGTTGTTGGGATAGTTAGAATAAGTGATTATGGTTATGTTGAACATGATGAAATGTTGTTGCTGCTGTTATACATGTTTGGTTGTTAAGTTGTTGGTGAAAATGAATTTTGAGACGATGTTTGGATTTAATTGAAAAACCACGAGAATCCATGTTGGTGTAATAATTGTTCAATTAAAGTGTATTGATCATGGGTACTGTTTGTATAACGATTTTGGGATGAATGGGATCAAAAATGAAATTTTTGGAAATTTTTTGGGTCTTCCCATAAGGGAAAGCCCATTTTCTAATTGCCCAGAAAATGAGACTTCGCTGAGCGACCTTAGACTTCACTGAGCGAGCTTAGCCAGAACAGCTGTTTTGTGCGTTTTGGTCCTTTGGGGTTGTTTTCGGACATCGCTGGACATTCCTTTGGTGTTGTTTTGCTGTTGTTTAAACCATTTAATGATGAGTATTGATTGCCTGTAATGAAATGATTATGAATGGTTGTTTTTGAGACGCAATTGGTGAAATGCGAAATTTGTAAACGGACATGATTTGTTTAAATGAACATGTTAATTGATTACAGAAGTATGAATGATGTTCAAACATGATTATAAAGTGGTGTAGTGATAGGTTGAGGTAACCTTGCTTGATTTAATCATGAAATGTGAATTATATGAAATATGAGGATGATATAATGATGATTAAACTTGTTGAATGCATTAAAATGATGTGATGATGATGGTTGTGGCTTAATGCATTATAGTTGTGAATAAATGATGATGTGGTGATAACATGAATGGTGTGGATGCATTGATTTGATAATGCAAATGATAGTTGTGAAAGTTGCATGATTTAAGATCATGATTTAAAGTGGTGTGCATTGTCAAGTCCTTACGTGAACATCCATGCATTCATAGTTAGTCAAATGTAGCTTGGTTTAAGATCAAGATTTAAATGTAGCTTGATTTAATATCAATATTTTATATGTAGCTTGATTTAAGATCAATATTTTAAATGTAGCTTGATTTAAGATCAAGATTTATATGTGGCATGATTTAAGATCAAGATTCAAATGTAGCTTGATTTAAGATCAAGATTTAAATGTAGCATGATTTAAGATCACGATGGTACCACATGCATGTAGAGTTGTGTTAGGCGCATTGCATGCACATGAGTCGTTTTTGATAATGTTTTGGTGTGAACTTGTGAATTTATGTGGTAAATGTCAAATTGATGATGTGTGGAAATTATGAATGACTCATAATTGTGTTGATGATGATTTATAGTTGAGATAATGATTAATTGTTGATGATGTATATTTAAGTTGGCAATTATACATTGATGAGAATATGCTATGATTTATGAATCATGTTTTGAAATATTGATGCTTTTAAGTTGTTAATAATGATGAAGGAAATATGTATGCGATGATAACCATACGTATTATGTTAAATGCGATGTAATTGTTGTTGATTGTAACTAGGCTTTATTTGGTGAATGCTTATATGATGTTGATGTTGTGCCTGAAACTTACATGCGTTTATTAATCCTTTTTGTTGAACATATATCTTACTCTCCTGTGGCTTTGTTGTCGCCGCACCCTCGTGGTGTAGACTTGCAGGTTGAGGAGTAGTTGCTTGGTGAGTTGTGATGAGGATGACGTTACACCTACTCCATTTTATGTTGTTTTTGAGGATGTCTAGATTAGGTGCTCTGATCTAGGAGTTTGAGGATTTTATTTTGTTTTGGATTATTGATGATGTATTTATTTCGAATTTTTTATTGATGAGACCCGATATGATATTTGTCGAGATGATTATTTTCCGCTATGAATATTGTCAATGAATTTTTTTTTATTATGAGGATTTAATGAGTTGTTGATGAATTATAATATCTCGATTTGTTGAATGGCGTGATTTATTATTTAATTAATAGTCTCAGGGATCGAGGTCTTATAGGTTTCCCTTTCACAGTTAAGTATAACATGTACTATGTCACTATTCAATAGTTACGGCTTTGATGTTTTGATTTAGGTGTCCAAATTATGGTTTTGGAATTGTTAAACATGTTGATATTTATTTTAACAACTGATGTTTCCTCTGGGCGTAATGTCAAATTCGGAGTTGTCGTGTAAATAATTGGTGGTAGAGATGACTTGGTACAATTCAACAACTTATGTATCCTCTGGTTCTTGATTGGGGTTTCTTATAGAGACAATGGTTTCTGTGACTTGCAGTGTCATTTTGTTTTTGATGTTTTGAATGCAATTCCTTGCTTAGGGTTAAGGTTGTGCATGGTTTGTTTATTTGTGCTTTAGAAGTGCTAGGAACACTGTCTAATGTTTACTCTCTTGTTAGGTTAAAATCCGAAACTCATTTAGGTCCCACCGGATCCATTTTCAAAGCATGAGATCTACATTGATTTTTTTCTAATAAGAGAGTGAGTGTTAGAAACAGAGCCGACCCAAAGCAAGAGCATCCAGGCCCGTGGCTTAGGGCCTCGAAATTTTGGGGGCCCAAATAATTTTGTTTTTACATATAAGGCTTTAAACGATTAAATATAGAAAATTGTTTTTCCCACTTCAAATAAAGCTAAAACCAAGGTAATTAAAATCGGACCGGATATCAAACCGGCATACTCAGGGGTTCGAGGTTCAAAGGTTGGACCGGGGTACAACCGGGGTTGGTCCAGTAATAGTGAAAGATATCTTTTTTATTTTTAAATATGAAATAATACACAAAAAATTATATAATATTCATATTTAACTATAAATTAATTTCATAAAAAAATTACTCATATGATTCCTCATACTTATTATAATCTAAAATGATATAATAATATTTTATTAATAATAATTGTATATAAATAATACTACTTATTAAAACTCAAAGGTATTTTTTTTTGGGTCGAATTTCTCATGAAGCATAATTGCAATAAATTTTTCAATTAAACGAATCTAAAAAAACCAAGAGTAGTGGGCTAGGCCCAAAACTTTCATTCGAATACATTAACCCTGATGAATGATTACCTACTTCTATTTCCATTCAACGCACCATCTTCTTTCTTCTCTAATCCCGCCGCCCACTTTTCTCACATGTGTTCCATCGCTTCTTTGCCTCTCACCCTTTCAATAACCATACACTTCCTGCAGCAATTAAACATAGATGGAAGAAAGAAGCTTTGACAAGTTTCTATTTCAATTTTTCTGCTACTGCTACCCGAACAAAAAGAAGAAAAGAACGACCCTAATGTCGAACAACAGATCTTTGTCGTCTTATTTCTCAAGAAAAAAAACCGAAACACAGTCGGACCTCTGAAACCGAGAAAACCGCTGATTCCCGGTTTTCTGGTTCACTTCCCGGTTCAATTCAACATCGGTTTTTAAGGTCAATCGGACCGAAAACAGGTCCAGTTCCCGGTTCAACCGGCCGGTCCGGTCCGGTTTTGACTACCTTGGCTAAAACACACCAGTAATTTACGTTTTTACCCCGGCGGCAGTTAGCTGCCAATGGGAAGGATCCGGCGGCATCTAACTGCCGATGGGAAGGAAACCATCGGTAGTTAGCTATCGCTGGATTCATCGGCAGCTAACTGCCGCTGCGATCAGTACTTATGAAGCTCAGCAACCAGAACCTGCATCTTCATCTCTTCAATCTCTAAAAACTCTCTCAAATCTTCCAAAAATCTCAATTTTTTCAACTTCAAATCAACCAACACTCCAATAACAAGTAAGTTTCCATAATCAAGTTCATTGTCATTTTATGCTTATATGTTACATTTATGATCTTAATTTAATTTTTTTTAGTTTTAGACTTTGTTTAATTTTTGATTTTTTTGGCAAGAAATGATAGAATGTTTACATGGAAATGACTTATGTTGCTCAAATGTTTAGATTTTTGCATGTTTATGTTGTAATTTTTAGGTTTAGGGTTTATGTATAATTTGCACTACAAGTGTTTGATGAAATGTTTGAATGAGTTTTTAATTGGATTGTTTTTAATTTCTTATGGTGTAGATCACAAAAAATGACTCAAGTATACTTTCATGTATCCTTTAACAGTGGTAACCAACATTTTTTCAAGGTTCGCGACGATGTGACGTTAAAAGAATTGAAGGATCTACTTCATGAAATCAACCAACGAATCAACCACGGAGACGCGAGAAGGGTGGAATATGTTTGGTATCACCTTCCATCGTTCGACTCAGATGGGAATTTGTCGTTCACTTGGTCGGAGTTAACGAACGACGACGACGTGAGGAGCATGTTCTCGATATTTGCTGACCAAACATGACCCCCCTCGAGATGGATGTTACGTTGCTGAGGTCGTCTGAAGATATTCTCAAGAGTTTGATTCGTCCGGATGAAGATGTTTAGGTAGTATTATTATGTTGTGTCGTTGTTTTGTTGGATTTTTTTTAATTCTTGAAAGTTTGCGGAAAATCTTGGCATTGAAGTGTCTTATACTTAGTGTAAATGTTTGCAAGTCTTTTTGGAAACTCAAAAGAATGAAGAGAACACAACATGTATTCTGCGGAATTAGCTATATAGGTTCTCACATCAAATTCCTTCGTATAAGATGAGTGTGACAAAAGGGAATGCAGTTCTAAGATGTTGTTTTGTACTTGACCATGCTCCTCTGTCAATTGAAACTTTGTCAGTTGGCAGGGCAGTAGGATTAAGTTCAAAATAATATATTGGAATGCATTCCTTTTTGTCATGACTCATCTTATATGAGAGAATTCAATGTGAAAACATATATAGCTGATTTCGTAGAATACATGTGTTGTGTTCTCTTTATTCTTTTGAGTTTTCAAAAAGACCTGCAAACTTTTACACTAAGTATAAGACATGAGAGCATATATATGTTTTCCGCAAACTTTCAAGAATTAAATTTAAATCCAACATCATGATGATACAACATATTTAGGGATAATGTAATGTAATGTAACACTTATTTTGTGAATTTTTAGTTTTGATTTAATTCGGATCATGAATGAATTGTTGTTATTGTTGTTTCGAAGTAATCAAAATAATCAAAATAAAGCAAAATAAACCCGAAATCATGTTAAAATTGTACAAAAAAAACTACGATAATGTGCCATAAATTTACAAAAAAAATCTAATAAATGTCAACAAAAAAAACTAACAAAAGTCCTAAAAAAATGTCCTAATCCTGATCCTGGTCATCATGCTGCTGCTGTTGCCGCCTCCTCGACCTCCTGGACAATATCGGTGCCATCATGTCCCTCATATGGTGCATCGCCTGATACAACTCCTCATTGCTCATCGCCTCCTGACCCAAGTAGTCATCAGCCTGTCTCACAACACCACCAACCATGTCAATGGTATCAGGCAAGCCTCTCTCCTGGTGACGCTGCTGATGGTGTGCAATGATCTGCTCCTCATTTGCTGGCTTCATAGGAGATCCATCAATAGGTGGCAGAATCTTTGGGTGAGACACATGTCCGTACCTCCTCATGTATCCCTCCTCGTATTGCCATGACTGATCAACCTCCCTACCCCACGCAGCCTAAGGAATGATGTGCACACGGAAGTCTAGGAAAGCCTGTGCAACAGCCTAAAAAGGGAGAGGAAGCACAAACGTCGAAGCTCGGGGGATGTCCTGCACGTACCCGTATTGCCTTTTAACCCGCTCAGGCAAGTGACGGTAGATGATGTCACGACTACACATGATCCAGCCTGAATACCAGCATATCTCCACAAACTCCTGGATCTCCCTATGATCCTCGTATGGCATCCAGGTAACATCATCCATCTCCAAACGATCTAGCGCCAGACGGTAGGGCTTCGGATTCGCATGACCCCTGTGTGGAATCCATCTGGCGCAAGGATAGTTTTGCTTGTATTTATCATTTTGGTCATGTGGGTAGACTTCTGGAAAATGTGTCAAGATCCATCCCTGCACAAACCAAACACATTTATAAGTTATTAGCAAACATAGTAAATTAAAAGGCATAGTAAATTAAAAAGCATAGTAAATTAAAAGACATAGTAAATTAAAATTATTACCATCAAAAGTGTTGTGCTTCCCCCGATCCTCTTTCCTGTAAGCGAAGATGCCCCGGATAGACTGTGGTAAAGGTATGCCAATGCCATTCCTACCCACGAGTACCCTCATCCTAGCAAAGGTCTCCATCGTCTGCAGGTATGTCAGGTCGATGTGTTTGTTGCTCTTATCACCGAACAACATACATCCAAGCAGGTATCGGAGGAAACACCTCACACAGGCAAGCCTACGTCTGGATAGCTCATGGAGCTTCTCCTGCGTCTCAGCAAGCACTAATCTGGTGGCCACACTCAGGTGATCCTCATAAAGCTCCTTCAACGCCCTATAGCTAATGCAGCCACCATACTCAGTCTTGCAATTTTTCACCACATACTCCTGAGTGACACCTAAGTACCTCACCATCAATTCCACCCCATCAACCTGAGACACCTTCTTTCTATGACTCAGCATCCGCCCTATAACAGGAACATGTAGCAGACACGCCACATCATCTAAAGTGATGGTCATTTCCCCAGTAGGCATGTGAAAGCTGCTGGTCTCGAAATGCCACCTCTCGCTTAGCGCCTGGAGCAGAGCATGATTAACAGTAGAATACCCTGTGTACAACAAATCATGCAACCCACTTGCCCTTATAAGATCCCAAAACCAGAGTTGATTCATATGTGGACGCTGGATCTCTGCCACCTTCAGCCCGTGATTTATGCATCTCATCCTACGGGTGTTATGAATATAAAATAATAAAAAAACACCACATAAATAAAAAACATACAAAAAAAGCGTATACTTCATATATAAAAAATTACGCGCGAATGATAATCGAAGACAAAAAAAAAAATCAGACAACGGCATGTGTTCATGTCATTTTTTTTAAAAGTTATCATACAAAAAAAAGCATATACTTCATATATAAAAAATTACACGCGAACAATAATCGAAGACAAAAAAATAATCAGATAACGACATGTGTTCATGTCATTTTTTTAAACGTTATCATACTAAAAAAAGCATATACTTCATATATAAAAAATTATGCGCGAACAATAATCGAAGACAAAAAAAATAATCAGACAACGACATGTGTTCATGTCATTTTTTTTAAAAAAACATATACTTCATATATAAAAAATTACGCGCGAACAATAATTGAAGGCAAAAATAATAATCTGACAACAGCATGTGTTCATGTCATTTTTTTTTTTAAAGTTATCATACAAAAAAAAATATATCGACTTCATATATAAAAGTTAAAAAAAGAAAAAAGAAAACTTACATTGTTTGCATTATACCACAACGGTAATGCAACGTGTGAAGCGTATGAAGACAACAATGAGTCATCATAAGGCCCTCCAGGAAATGGAGCCACATCAGGTAACTGCTCGGGGGCTGTCACAGCCGCAATCTCGTCCTCCTCTAGCGCAGTCGCATCGTCGTCCCCACCCTCATCAGCAACATGCTGGACGTCATAGCCACCATCTGTGGCATCATGTAGCTGCTCCTGATAATGCAGGTACTGCGTGGGGTCCTCCACCTATGACACCTGCTGTGTCGGCTGAGAACTACCCTCGCCCGCAACAGGCTTCCGACCTCTTCCCCTCTTAGGCACATGAGGGTTTGCAGCCTGCCTCTCCCATCGGTAGCAGCTAGTCATGGGCTGCTTACCAGCTCTAGTCGTCCTATCTTGGTTCTGATCAGACATATCTACACAAAAACAAAACTAAAAAAATTAGGCATAATAAAAACATCATTCTATCACAATTCCAACATTCTCACAATTCCAACATTCTCACATTTCTATCACAATCTAAACAACATTTATCAACATAGTCATTTAGGCATTTTAACAAACACTTTGAGTGTAACATTCACATTGTGTTAATTGTGTTAATTGGACAACATTCTCAACCACATTATACTTAAACATAATCTAAACAACACTCACAACAACTACATTCATCTATAACATCATAAACTACACATTCAATTTAATCATAAACCCTAACCACATGCAATCTACCAAAATTAACAAAAATAAACCTATCTAAACTAACATTAACATTAAAAATGATTAATACTACTTACTTGTTGCTGATGGGTATGAAATTGCTTGAATTTAATGGAATGGAATTGGAGAGGATTGGAGAGAAATTGAGGGAATTTGAGTTTCTAAACCTGTAAAACACAGGTTCTGTTCTGATTCTGTTTATGTACAGATCGCAGCGGCAGTTAGCTGCCGATGGGGACGGCAACAACTAACTGTCGATGGAGTCGGCGGCAGTTAACAGTCGATGCACCATCCCAGCGGCAATTAACTGCCTCCGGGGTGAAACCGTCATTTACTGGTGTGTTTTAGCCTTCTTTAAAGTGTATAAAGCAATTTTCTTAAATATATATTATCTGCGTAAACAATATCAGATATGTTACATTGGTCCATTGGTAAAAAGAAGCATGCCTTGGCTTTTTATCATGGGTTCCACTCCCAAATATAACATTTTTATTTTTCTGCTTAATTTTCTTTATTCTTTCCATTCCATCATGAGAGGTTTCTTGGACTTGGGGCCTAATTTGTTTTGAATTTGAGGCTCAACTCTCCTCCAATTCAGACATTATAATTTACATTAAATTTTGGAAAAACTAAGAAAAAAAGTGTTATTTACAAATTTTTAATGTTATTTACAATTTAAATAAATGCTAAAATATTAAAAAGGTCCCTGCAAATATGCCTCATTTGGCTTTTGGTCCTTGTAAAATTTTTTTTTTGTTTTTTGTCCTTGCAAAATATTTTGTTTTTTAAAATAGTCCATGGGCCCATTGAAGTTGCTAGGTGGAACTCTGATGCTGACGTGGCGCATGCTGACTGTGCATAAGTGCCACGTAGCAGCTTATGTGGCAGTTGAAAATTAAAAAACTCATTTTTAATTTTATAAAATGATTTTCAGTTATTAAATTTTAAAAACTAAATTTTAATTACATAAAAGAGAAAGGGGGGAAAATTGAAACTAGGGTTTCACATTTTCCCCAAAATTCGTGTCCCTTCTTCTCCCAGATTCTCATCTCCTTCTTTCTGCAACATCTTCTCCATTTCTTCTTCTCCATCGCGTGTTCATTCAATCCATCTCCTTCTCAATAATCGTTTTGCTTCATCTTCTTCATACTTCTTCTGCTTCATCTCCTTCACGAATAAGAGAAGATTTTTGGAAGATGTCGAGCAGCAGAGGTAATTCAAACAGCAGATGCTCACATTCCTATTCAATTTCCAGAAATGGGGCAAGGGCAAGTCGTGCTGCTGCTCGAGTTCCAGAAATGATGCAGTCTATGTTACCGGTTTGTGGGTGCAATCTACCCATGAAGGTGTACATAGCTAACACATTTGATAACCAAGGGCGTAGGTTTTGGAAATGTCGTCATTGGAATAGCAAGGTTAGTTCTAGTTAAGCTTGTTTGATGTATAACTGATAATGTGTATTTGTTGTTTAACTGATAATTTAAGTTGGTCCATGGATTATTGTCATAGAATGTTCATACTTGTGAGCTGTTCATATGGGATGATGACATTGTACTAGGGCATACACCCATGATTCATGTTGATCCTGCTATGGAAGTGTCAATGGAAGAGGATAGGTCAAGGGTGGAAGGAACCAATAACCAAGCTTGTACCAAATGCAACAACATTGAAGAAATCATGAAGACATTTGAGTCGATTGAAATTGCAAAATGGAAGACAAAGTACAAGGCTGAGAGGAACAAAGTTATGTGGATGACATTGGCCTTGATGATGAGCTGTTTTTTTTTTGGTGTGTTTATGCTAAGAATTGATGTGATGTAATAGTGTTATTTTGAATTGATGTGTTGTTATTTGAATTGATGTGTTATGGATCAAAGATTGTATTTGTTGAGTAATGAATGGAACTAGTTTGGCTACTTTGTTATCAATCAAAGTTGTAACTCATTTTGTTGCTATTTAGTGTATTTTGTTGCTTTATGTGCAAATTGTTTGTTTAAGCCATTATCAATTGATCTAAACAAAAGGCATTGTAAGCCATTATCATTCACAGTTGGTTTGGCTACTCTGATATGAATAAAATGCTTTGCATTCACACATTGACATAAACAAAAGGCATTTGTAAGCCATGACCATTCAAAAAACAAACATTGTTTAAGTCATTACATCCAAAACAGAAGGCATTGTTCAAGCCATTACATCCAAATCTAATTAATCAAAAGGCATTGTAAGACATTACATTTTAAAGTACTACAAGTTTAAATCTCCTGAGTTAATTCTCCATCTCCATCATCTACTCCAACTTCAATGGGGTTTGTCTCAAGAGTTCCTGGTGCACCTAATTTAGGTTGAGGCCCAAAGTAACAAGTTCTGCCACTCCTTAATTTGTTCAAATTGTATTTTGGTACATTGGCAGCTGATTTTTCCTTAGATGCTTCACACTTGATTCCTTTCCATGACATGGTGGTCTTTGCCTTCTTTTGTAAATGGGTAACATCATAGACCATCTCAACATGTTTTTTCTATGATAAAAAACAATGATTCAGTAACATATACAAATATCATGTAACGAGCTTGATATTTTAATGTATACATTTACCTTTCTTGGAGCCTTAAATGGTGCAGGTTGACCATCCATATGTGCTGTAGGTTGAGTGTTAAAATTCTGTGACTGTGCAGGTTCTGCAATCTGAGAAGTAGGTGTATTGGCAGGTTGTGCAACTTCTGCTGCATCTTGCGGTGCATTCCTGGGTGGTTTCCTCTGTGAAACCAAAGAAATATAGGTACGTACATCAGTATATGTTGAGGCAAAATCCCTAGTTTAGAAGCTGGACCAGACTCAAACTCATACTCAGACTCATATAGGTACCTTTCTCTTTTGAGCATCTGGGTTAATTGTAGTACTTTTGCAGCTTCTGTTGTTATGTCCAATTTTGTCACATTTTGTGCATCTATACTTTGTATTCTGCCTCTTGTATTTTTTGCCATCAGGTTCCCTTCTTCTTACTTTCTTTGGTCTTCCTGGACCTTTCTTATAAGTTGGAGGAAGCATTTCTTCAGCATCAACAGATGACCACATGTCTTGTCCATTGATTGCACTGACACTGAAGCTATAACATCTTTCATATGTCTCTTTGGAATAGCAATCATCTACAAAGTCTTCTGGTCTCTGAGACCTTTTACCCATTTTAGCTACAACATGCCTACATGGGATTCCCACTAATTCCCAAAAGCCACAAGTACATGTTTTCTTCCTAATGTCAACTATGTATTGGAAACCTCCATACAACTTTTGAACATCAAATTCATCAGCAATCCTCCATGTTGAAACCCATTCCCCACTAAGTGCAACCTCCCTATCAAGTTTTTTCCTAGGCATTGGCATTATCCTATGTTGCCAAGCACCAATCTTAGATCTAATAGTTGAAATTCTTGACATCAAATAAGTTCTAATCCATTCACACATTGATATTACTGGCTTGTCTCTTGCAAGCAATATTGTTGAATTAAAAGCTTCAGAAAGATTATTCATTAAAACATCACATTTGGAGTAGTAGGTAAAAGCATGCTTACACCAAAGCTTAGTTTCCACTTTCATAAGCCAACCCCATGCTTCTGCATCAAGTTCCTTCAGCTGCAGCATCTTATGTTCCCATGCCTGATAGTAGGATGCTTTAGCTGCCCCCATCATCAAATCCCTAATTGCAGTGCCTCCCCCAAACTTTTTCTTGAAATTAGCATAGAGGTGTCTCAAACATAGTCTGTGTTCAACTACCTCAACTAATTCATCAAACACAGAAATCAACCACATGTTCTTCACCACCCTTGTAAGTTATAACCCAGTCCCTTACAAACAACCCTCCATGGTGAAAAGCAACCTTAATCGACATACTATGCATGCAAAAAAACAAAAATAAATAATAATCAATAATCACTTTTGTCAATAATCACTTTTACTCATGTTTTGGTCCCCACAAACAAAACAACAAACACAAGACAACAATACAGTGATTTACACGACTACTACAATTAAATGTCATAAAGAGGTTTACCTTTCACTGTCTTCAACTTTAAGACAATCACAGCCGTCGAACACACTCTGAAATGGTGAAATCTCAGCCGTCAAACACAAAGCCCTTGCTAAATCCTAGTCGTCGATTGAATGAAGGAAGAAGGAACACGCGATGGATGAAGGAAGAAGAAGGAACACTCAATCGATATTGGAATATGGGAGAAGAACATGCGATGAAGAAGGAGATGAGAATCTAGGGGAAGAAGGAGATGAAAATCTGGGGGAAAATCTCTTTTATGTAATTTTTTAATTTAATTAAAATTTAGTTTTTAATTTTTAATAACTGAAAATCATTTTATAAAATTAAAAATGATATTTTTAATTTTCAACTGCCACATAAGCTGCCACCTGGGCACTTATGCACAGTCAGCATGCGCCACGTCAGCATCAGAGTGCCACCTAGCAACTTCAATGGGCCCAGAGACTATTTTAAAAAACAAAATATTTTGCAAGGACGAAAGACAAATTTTTTTTTACAGGGACCAAAAGCCAAATGAGGCATATTTGTAGGGACCTTTTTAATATTTTAGCCTTAAATAAATGATGATGTTTTTGAGTTTTTGGTGTGTTTTTTTTTTTTGAGGGGCCAATTTTTAAGATTGTATCGGGGCCTCTAGATTGTTTAAGACGGCCCCGGTTAGAAAGATAGTGTTTCCAGCCTTTTATTTTTGCTTTGTGATGGCAATGCATGGTTTAAGGGTTGTAATCCTTAACTCCAATGGAAATGGAATAGAGAAAGATTTGATGGAGGTGAGCATATGTTTGAACATTGGTGCATCATCTTACACGGATTTTGCTTCATTGGGTTAATGCTGTTGGGTATTTATTTTGTTTTGATAATAGTAGTTGAAGTTATGCTTTGTTATTTAGTTTTTGTTTTTGTGGTATTACCAGCAATATTATTTTCCTTCATTTGTTCGATGACTTGTACTATCATATACTTATCATGTAATGCCTTGGTTTAATGTCAATGGTCTATGCATGCATCTACTTATCATTGTTGTGTCACCGGTAAAAATCAATCTGCAGTATAACCCGATAACAAATAAAGTGAGATGGTTATTGATTGATCATACATTGAGGGTGAACTCCGTATTCATGGTGTGGCTCGACATGAGTACATCTAATTTGTTCTATTTTCGCTGGCATGATCATTGGGATTGTTCCAGGATTTATATGTTTTAACGTAATAAAAAGAGTAGACAGACAAACACAAGTGTCCATTTGAACGCTAGTTTCTATAATGTACTAAACATAATTGTAAAAAATTCAAATGTTTAAAATTTCAAATAATACAGGTGAGGTTAGTCAAAAATATGGACCAAAAGTTGTGATGGAAAATCTTTAGAAAAGAAAATCACAATTTGTTCCCCAATTTTGATTGATCTCGTATAATATAGGGAAAATCTATATATATATATTCCCTACTGAAATCTTCCAAAATCATTATTAGTGCCGCAAACGCAAACACAAACACAAAACAGAAACACCACGTTATTACTACTACTAGTGCCGCAAAATAATTCCGCAACAAACTCAGATCTTCACGTTTAGCACACCAATTTGACAGACAGATGGAAGAAACTACCGGCATGACAGGAACCCTAACACTCGCTGGTGATTCTCTATTCTCAAACAACAACGACTGTGTAACCGCTTCTTCTCATCACGAAACCCTATCACTTCCATTGGATCTCATCGCTGAAATACTCTGCAGATTTCCCGCTAAATTCCTCCTCCAACTCCGATGCGTCTGCAAGTCATGGAATACTCTAATCTCAAACGATCCCAATTTCGCCAAAAAACACCTTCGCATGTCAACAACCAAACGCCACCTCTTCTTCACAACCAAATGGATCGTCACTAATCAGTTCACTACTACGTCTTACCCACTCGACTCTCTTCATCTTGACGCTATTTTCACTTCTAATCCCACCCCACTTGATTACTCTCTCATCGATCCTAAATCTTACAATCATCTCATCACTTCTTGCCACGGTCTCTTTTGTTTTGCTGTTAATAACACTCGTGCAGCTCTTTGGAACCCTACCATTAGAAAATTCAAGGAATTACCCTCTTTAGATATTCCACCTAAACGCGGTAGAACTATATATGCATTTGGCTACGATCCTTTCATCGATAATTACAAGGTTGTTTCTGTATTTTCCTATGATTTTGAATACCGTGGCATTCGCATTAAGGGTTGCAAAACTCAAGTTAACTTTCACACTTTGGGTTCAAATTCATGGAGAAGGATTCAGGATTTTCCTTCTAAGATGATCCCTTGTGGTAACGAGGGAATATTTGTCAGCGGAACAGTTAATTGGTTTGCAGATTCTAATGCTAATACTCGCACACAAGCCATTGTTTCTCTTCATTTGGGGAAAGAGTCTTATCAAGAGATTTCACAGCCTGATTATGGAATGCCAAATAACTTGACGTTGGGTATCATGAAGGATTGTTTGTGCGTATTTTCTTGCTCTAACTCATTGATTGATGTTTGGCTTATGAAGGAATACGGTAATAAAGAATCTTGGATTAAATTGATCCATCTTCCTTTTTTTCCTTCCCTTGGTCGTTATTGTCACGAACATAAGATAGTATACATTTCTGAGGATGACACGAATGTGCTGCTCTTCTTTAAAGAGTTTTCTAATTTGAAGTGGGTTGTTTACGATCCAAAATATCACACTACAAAGACTATCAAGATTGAAGACTTCAGTTGGGTAGACTCAAAGGTTTACGTTGAGAGTTTGGTATCACCTTGATTTTAATACTAGAGTTTAGATGTTGTGCTATGTCAGTTGCATATGAGATTCAATCCCAACTATTAGGTTAATTTTTGTTTATGTTATTTATGTTTTTAATGCTTGTTTGGATTGTCGGTGACTTCATAGATCATTGTTAATTAACGGTTGAATGAAATTTGCACCTTGAGAAAATGTTGTTTTCTTTTCGTCTCTCTGTTATTTTGAATTGTTTGTTCTTCACCATGCATTGCAATTTTACATTGTTCACAATCACACATTGCATTAAATGGTTTATGGTTTAATTGTCTAAGATTGTCAATGGGATTTAGATGTTATGCCAAGTCATTTGTATGTTTGTTGATATGTCTGCTAACTGCAGAACATGCAAATTGCATAATGTATGCTTCAAATCAGCTCTGATACGAACTTAGTTTGTTGTAATACTATTGAGATGTGTTTGTTTTAAGAATATTCAATTCTTGCACATATGTATCCTTTTGACAAATATGAAGGATCATTATTGGGAAACATGAAATTGGATTTCAATGGCAATCAATCACTTCAGCTTATTTGCTTTGGCCAGGAAAAATAGGGACTTTCCTTTCACAGTTAACTGCAACAATAACTATAACACTATGTCAACTTGTGTTTGATTTGGAGTTTTCATATAAATGATTGGTGCTAGAGGTGATTTGGGACAGTTCTACTTTAAAATGTTTGATTCTTAATGGGAATCTTATCATTTTGGAGTGTTTGTTTTGCTATGAAGTTATAGATTTAGTTGGCATTTTTTTTGTGCAATTCCTTGATTTGGATTAAGCTTGTTTAGCTGCTGGTCTATGTTTTGCTTTGTGGTGGGAATGAATAGTTTTCTAGAATTTTAATCCTTAACAGCAATGCTAAGGAATAGGGAATGATATGATGGGGGGAGTATTTGTCTGAACATTGGTCCCTCGTGTTAGTGTTTCTTATGTTTGAGATGTAGTTTGGATTTTGTTTTGATAATAGTGGTTAAAATGATTTTTTATTTAGTTTATGCTTTTGTTGTGTCACTAGCAATACTTTTCCTTCATTTGTGTTCTATAATTGCTGAGATAGCTTTGAGTGATATCATGGTGATCACTATATATGTATATAAAGAATTACATTCTCAAAGGAATTACATTCTTATAGTTAATGAGAGCAACTGCATTTTTTTTTCCCATTTTAATTGTTGCCTCAGCTCAGCAAAATCTTACTTCTGCCAAAATATAAAAGTTAAGGTTGAAGTATCGCTCTAGTCAAACCAAAAGATAACAAACATGTTCCTTGGAAAATAAACATTTATGGAAGCACTATATCTAGGACTAGAGGACAACTTCAACTAGTGATGGAGTGATAAATTTTATGATTAATAATCACCGTGACATTTCAATTCTATTGATTTGGTTATGAGGCTAATCGAAATTGAATCGTCTATGATTGACAAAAAAAGTGATAGACATTTGAAGTTGGATTCAGTTTAGGATGGGGATATGATGATGAGCTTTTTGTGATGTTGCTGCTGAGCCTAATTAGAGTGTTTCTAATGAAGATTTTCGAGTTGGTATTCACAAAGAAGTTGTGGTTTCAATAGTTTCTCCATAGTCAAATGTTTTTTCTGATATGTTTTTTTCTAGCGAAATTGAAAGGTAATATTTTGACTTATATGATGTCTTCTTAATCAACATTGTCTGTCCGTTAAAGTTTTTAATATTGTTCTGTTTGCCAGGCTAACATTGAAGTTGCTCATCTCTCTACAGTTGACAACGGTCGTGGTTTGAACAGAGCAGCAAACAACCCAACAGGCGGTGTTGATACTGACAAAAATGAATTGGTGCAATAGGCAGTCTGAGTGGCTGTGATGGTACAAGTAATCATGGTAATTTTTACTCCTTTGCCTACTCTGTTTTAATTATGAGTTGTGATTTTCTACATGATGCTTAATTTTTCTTCCTTTATGCTTGTCTGTTAATTATGTTTTTGGAGATACTTATCATGAAAATAAATATGTTTTTGAGCATGAAGCAGGTTAGTGTCATATATAATGCTTTTTATTTTCAACAAAAAAGTATAGAATGCCTTTATTCCATTCATATTTAGTTCTTTTCATTGTTGTGTACATACTTTTACTGTTATGTTTGGTGACATCAGTTACTTTATTAATATGACTGAATATGCTGTTATATTTACTTACTATCTTAAATGGATTTACCAGCCATTCAACTGGGTTTTAGTTTTACAATGCTTGAGAAGGTTAAAGGGAAACATCACAAAAAGGAAAATATGTCTGGCGAGTCTCAGATTGTATTTGACCCTATGGGATTGTAAATACAATCAAGTAATTCTCATTCGGACTTATTATGTCGATAGGATGCTTTAAACATGTTTTTATTTTGATAGGCCATGATGAGACGAGTTAATTTATTAACATGATGGAATATGCTCTTTGATTTGCTAACTTAATTGATTTGATTATACAATGTCTTTTATGAGTGCAGTCACAAATTCATGCAGTCAGCATAACATTATTTTTTTTAACTTACCGAGCTTGAACTCTTAACCCTCCGATCTTGATCAAATGGTTACCGATGTGTTGTTTTGGTAGCTTTGTAGGTAGTAAAAAAATGGAAGGAAGAGATAAGATGGTTGGTGGCTCACTTTTGCATCGACAATTCAGCAAGTAGAAACCTTACCTTGAAAAGAAGATGCAACGTTGATGTGATGAGAACTAACAAGATTAATGGAGATAGCATTAACAGTAAGAGATAATAGAATCAAAAGCCCTTGCAACTGTTCTGGAGTGATGCTTATCAGAGAAGCAATGGTGCTGGAATCCGAATTGACAGAAACAGGTGCAGGGGATTGCTCAAAACCAACATTGTTGTCAGACTTCCTGAACTTGTAACATGGAGGACAACTATGCTTAAAGAAGAATGTACACAATGTGGTTAGTCCTATTGCAATAAGTGCAGAATCTATCAGAATTGTTCTTCTTGAGGAAAGGTTTGCCTCTACCATTGTCATTACCATGAGGTTGTTTGAACTACAAGGGCAGAGGGAGTATGTAGCAAACTAGCAGCAGGATTAACTTGTCTTTCTTGTAGAACTATCTTGGAGTAAAAATTGGATGGCAGAGGTGAAGGTTACGTTACATGATCAAGATCTGAGACTTAACAGCAACAAAATTATTGTTTAAGCCTTAAAAATATTATCGCACAATCATTCTCATAATATTTCAACACAGTCTTGGAAGTGTGACAACAACAATCAGATGCAGAGGCACATGTAGGGATAGGTAATGATATGAAGTGCGAAGATTATCTCAGCACGTCACAAGAAACTAAGAATGTAGGATGTAATTATGCAGATGAAATTAGCACAATTAACAATAAGCAAAATGTGTATCATCCTTTAGATTGTTTTTTCATGAATGAGGATTAAGATGGATGTCAAATATTATGATGTGTATGTGAACGTGTATTAGTTATAGTATTTGCAACTTTATATTATCCAATGACCATGGTTTACATGATATAATATCTTTATTTTTGAACAAGGATATAATATCTTTATTGCTGCTAACTTGTCTGATTATGATCAGCCCTTTATAGCTGCAAACTTTATGATAAAACATCATACACAATAGCTCACTGAAAGACAATTAAAATAGCACCTTAAGTCACAAACCATCAACTAACCCAGCCAATTTTATTCATCAAAATTCTCCTAATAATTATGCTTAAAGATCAGCAACATGTTCAACAGAATATAATTAAAACTCTTTTCTTTTATCATGACAGTTCTATTTTGCGGTATGCTTTATTTAGTTGCCATGATTAAAGCAGTTCTGTGGAATCATTAATTAAAAACTCTTCTCTTCTTGAGACTGAAAGATTTCACCAGTTCTGGTACGAAGCAACAAAACTCATCCTAAAGTCGAAGAATTGTAGCATACAATTGCAGAGAATCAAAGCAGTATTTCCAATTTAAGAGTTTTGAAATATAATCATCAAAAGGGATAGATACTTTGAACAAAAATCAAAATACACACTTAATTTTTGATCCCATCAAGAGTAATACGTACTTTCCTCTTCTTTCTTCCTAGCAAGAAACCGATCGATGTTTTCCTTATTAACAGGAAACACGTTGATGTTTTCCATCTTAGCAACTTCTGTTTATTCTTATTCATAAGGCAAGATAATTATATCAAAAAACAGTGAAATTCGAAGGTTTTAAACCCTAATAAGCACGGATTCACATAACATATTGATGAAGGGCGAGATAATCATGAATCAATATGAAAACACACACTCAATTTCACAAAATCTCTCACAGCCTTAAAAAATCCCCAATTAAAGGTTTTAAACCCTAATCCCCCATTCCGTGAAGATTTGCGTCAAAACACACAGATTCGAATATTTATGTTGATTGAGGGTTTAATTCCATCAAAACACAGTCAATTTGAAATGGAATCAAACAAACTGAATGCATACATAGAAAATATTTATATGGTAGTCACTCATAAATCAAGATTCTATGTAAGAAAATAAACTTGATTCTCTTTTTTCTGAAATTACAACTATGCATTGCAAAAAATTCGGTTCTTCTTTTTAAGTAAATGCTTTTCACCCAAGTATGTTTTCAAAATCAAAAGTTCTTTCTGGGTGATCTCAAACCTTTCGACTGTTCTCCCTCCAAAAATGAATTTTGGAATTTTTTACATAGAAAGAATTTACTTGTTACTATATAATACTGAAGGGATTTCAAGAGGGGTTTTTCAAAAATTTAATCCTCTTAGCGGAACAAATTCCGTTGAAACGGATCTTGATTAAATTATTAATCGCAAATCAAACACATATACTTAAACACTTTAAGGATTCATGTGTTTACCTCTTGAAGCGCAGAACCTTTGTAGCAGAATTGTTTCTGATCACTAGCAAAGCAACGTAGCGATGCCTCTATTTAGTCCACAAGAACAGAACTTCACCGATGACCGGTGCTAGCCAATTCCAACGGAGATTCAGAGAGAGCAGGGTTTAGAGAGCGGCGGCTAGGGTTTCACAACTTTTGTGAATTAAGTTAAGCGTTCAACAAAAGTCTGTAATGCTTCACCACAAGTGTTCTATTTATAGAACCACTTGTGTGGTCAACAAGTCAAGCACTTAAAAACACCGTATCCTACGGTGCACCATATTTCAGTTAAACACATCGTACCTTACGATGGACCGCGTTTCTCTATTTTTTCATAAATTAAATAATAAGTCATACTTAATTATTTAATTACTAATAAGTCCTACTTATTATTTTATAAATAAGTCTAACTTATTTATTTCTCTTATCTATCTGTCCTTTTTGTGTGACCCCTATAGGTTCCTGTAACGTTGGCAATAATATTAAATCACCTATTTAATATTATAAACATTGAGCGGTATCTAGCAACACATCACTGCTACCCAAGTGACGAGAATGTCATGTGATTTGACGAAACCTTTCCGTGATAATGATCATGTGTATAATTACCCTTTTGCCCTCATGTCTATATTGAACACAAGGCATAGACCGTGTCATCCTTGTCTAGTTCAATATTGGGCCCATAGACATTTCTCCTGTTATGTAGGAGGGGCAAATTCCATCTAGGTCACTCTTGTCCCTCAGCATGATTCATGGAGTACCCATCAACCAACTTTATAGTCATTCTATTACAGACAACATTTGAATGGTGATAAAGCACTCGACTCCTACATCTAGCGTACATAGTGGTTTCAGGTCAAAAGGTGGAATACACCACTATCACTATGAGAATATCTTATAACACTTTTCATAACTTTAACTATGTAGTATTCTCATGGTGGGTCAATCCAGTATAAATATTACTCTTAATATGTATACCTATGTGAAGACTTGATAACTCTTTATCTGTGATCCGTGAGATGTGATCATCAGTCTACCCACATAATAGTCTCTATGCTTTAATGTTATCCCATTTCACAATAAAGCTTGACTATGGATACTTTAAGAATAATGTCCTTTCGTTTAATGGGTCTCACGATTAAGTCACACTTAATGCTCCATTAAATGGACTAATTATTCTAGGGAATTTATTATTTTGAAACTAAACAAAAGAATAAATAAAATGCCTTATATATATATATATATATCAAAGTCATGATACAAAGCCAAATCCAATCAAAATAGATTGGCTATTAGGGCTTATTCCAACAATCTCCCACTAGCACTAAAAGCCAATCAAATATTATCTCAATATCTATTGGTCAAGTGTTAGCATCAAGCACACTATGGGCAAGATACTCTACTAGCAGATAAGGAACTTTTCTATGTTGGTAGGTTATACTTCTTTCAATTTCCACTTTCGATCTTCTATCAAAAGGAAATTGAAGTGTCAACATATATATTTGAATCATTGGTGAGATCTAGTTTTCATTGCTTGCAAGATTAAACCAATTTCACCTCAGACGGGATCAATGGAATCTGCAACGCAATAAACACATGTTTTCGCTCATTTATGAGCTAAATAATTCAAAACATATATTTGACATCTGTAATAGAAACAACAACTATCTAAAGCTTGTACTTTTACAAATTTCATAGTTGATATCCAAGCATAACATTTATTCCAGATTGCGATCTGGATATACTGTACACTGATATGAAAGTTGTCATCATTGTAACTCTTTTACGATGTTCCTTTCATCCGTGTTCAAGAAACAATCCTAAGTCCTTTAAGACATCCAAGGATATTCTTGAAAGTATTCTAGTGTCGAACACTAATCAATTTCGGTACATATTAGAAATAATTTTCTAACCATGTCTCACATGTGTAGATAAATTGTTTTGGTGACTAGTATGTCATCCACATACTCCACCAGGCGAATATAAATGCTCCCACTAATCTCCTTGTGTGCACAAGATTTGAGTTTGTTCTTTTATTAATCTAACTTTTCATGAAACTTTATTAATAAAATAAACAATTCAACTTCGGGAAGCTTGCTCCAATCCATACATGAATTTTGTAATATATGTACCTTACTAGCATCCGATTAACGAAACCCTACATATATGTCAAATACATATATAAGGTCATTCCAATTAAGGAATGCAACCTCGTTATCCATCCTCCAGAATACATATTATAAAACAATGGCAAGTGGAATCGTTAGATTTAAGAATTATCATGATGTAATGATTTCATCATGATTTGCATCATGAGTTTGCACGAAACCGTCTACGATCAATCATATCTTAAAGGTATTCATAATACCATCCATGTCAATTTTCTACAAGAAAACTCACTTCATCTTATGAGTCATACCCATTTGCATGATATTAACCAATATCCATATATGATTTGTGTACATGGACTCTATATAAGATCTCATGGCATCTAGCCACTTCTCAGAATTCAGGCCATTTGCTGCCTTCTAGTATGTCAGGCGCTCATCTTCCATTAGCATCATATCTGAAGTGACGGGAAAAATGTGCGGGCGGAAAGCGCTCGCTAAAACAGTAAAATCGCCACCGAAGTTTTGTTTTTGAAAAGGGGAACATCGATAAACCCCTTTGATAACGAGAACAAGGTCATTGCGACCAAATTTTGGGTTCGGGAATCGGTTATGCGAGGGGAAGGTATTAGCACCCCTCACATCCGTTGTACCCAACGGGAACCGTTAGTTAGTTTAGCGTTCAATTGTGTTAGTTTTATGCCAAATGTTTGTAAAGAATAAATAAAATAAAAGAAAAAGAGAAAAGATTTAAAGACCAAAAATGAGTTTTTCTCACATATAAATACCATTCTCATGTGATATGCCCCCCTATATATATATATATACCCCTATATATATATGAGGGATCAAATTACACCGAGGTGTTAGCACTAAATTTGATTTCTCTTATTTCGACTAACTATATGGTTGTAAAAGCCATGAAATCTTCTAAGTATAGGAAATGGATGCAGATTTCGACTAAAGGAATATTAAAGGTGCAAGCTCTCCAAGTCCAGGAGCATGTAGGTCTAAAAAGAGCCCAGGGTTGATTCGACTAACAGAATTTCGACAAAGAGGGAAGGATCTCTCCGTGAGTATAGTTGTTTCGACAGAAGGGAAGAAGCCTTCAACCAGTTTCTCTTTGAAAAGACAAATTAGAAGGTTCAGACACGTGGAAGCCATGCTGAAGCTGTCGAAGTAATGTAGTTTTTAGCAGTTAGGTTTTCATTTGTTTTTCTATGTATTTATAGTAGTTTTTCATAGGAAAAACATGTCACAAATCATTAGCAAAAGTTTTAAACACTTGAAATACCAGCGTCTAGAGAAAAGAGTAAACAAAATGTATGTAACATGATCTTGTGAACCACCTTTATATTCAATGCAATGCAATTTACATTTTTTTAAGTTTTTGTCTTCTTTAAAACTTTAAGCCTTTCTTTTTGTTTGTTTTTACAACTTTAGTTGAAGTTATGCTTTGTTATTTAGTTTATGTTTTTGTGGTGTTACCAGCAATTATTTTCCTTCATTTGTTCGATGACTTGTATCTATCATATACTTATCATGTAATGCCTAATGTCAATGGTATATGCATGCATCTACTTATCATTGTTTTGTCACCGGTAAAAATCAATCTGCAGTATAACTCGATAATAAATAAAAGTGAGATGGTTATTGATTGATCATACATTGAGGGTGAAACTACATAGTAACGATGCCCTCCGGAGCTTAATACCAGAGAAGTCCAAAGATTGCTATGAACAATGTCAAAAGGCATACAAGTAAATGGCAATGAATTAGAAAAAGGCAATTTTATTTGTTTCCCAAGAGGACAAGACTGACAGAAGAAATCATTTCAAAACTTATTACATAGCAAAAGGTTGTTTCGATGCAGAGAATTTAAAATAGGAGCTCCTGGATGTCCTAAACGACTATGCCATAACTCAGTAGATGAAGTAGCAAATGTGGATGGTGGTAGTACTGCTTGTGTTTGGTCTTGTGGGAATCGGGTAAAGGTCGCCAGAACTATTACATCTCATTAAAAGCGTTCATGTCTGGAAATCCTTCACAGAAAAACGAGAGAATCAAATTCAACAGAAACATCATTATCAATTGTAAATTTTCTGACAGAAACAAGGTTTTTGATAAGTTTTGATGCATGCAAAACATTGTTTAAGGTTAGGGAATTGAGTAAAGATGCATTGTCACAACCAATTACAGGAATATGATGACCACTTCCAACAGTAATATTATTACTCATATTAAAATAAGATGTGAGATTACCTCCAGTGCCCGTCCTATGAGAAGTTGCCCCGCTGTCCATATACCATTGATCATCAAGAGGAGAGATGGAGAAACTATGCATAGCAGCTTGGATGTCAGTCAGAGCATAAGAAGAGAAGCCTTGCTGACTGTTCATATGAGGTGGAGCAGTTGCCATGTGAGTTTGCTGAGGTTTAGGACCGAGTATGCCTGATTGTTGCTAGGGAGCACTAGTTGTCGGATATGGACATGGTGGAGTGGCCCAAGGCTGCCATGGATATGCCTACTGCTGCTGTCTGGGATAAGTGCGAGTGGTCCATTGAGGCTGCTGATAGGGAGATGGAGGCCACTGAGGCTGGGAACGACCTCCACCACGACCATATGTTTCGACCCCTGCCACGACCACCACGACCAGGACCACTGTTGTTGCGGTTGTTGCGCTGCTGAGGGGGAGTGGTTGAGGTCGTGTTATCATCAAGAGATGATACGAAAGCAGAGTTGTTGATGGAATTCACTGCTTTCTTTCTGGTCTGAATTCAGGCCCGGCCCCCCGCCCGTCTGCTGCTAGATCCGGGAATGGCGCCAGGCGAGGGCGCCGCTATGCCCCACAGCTCTGCTGCGGCCGGCCCCCGGACTATGCAAAAGAATCGAGGCCGGGGGGTCTCGCCCATAGTGGTTCCCCCCCCCCGCCTTTGGTGATTGACCAAACTAAGAGGCCTAGATCTGTGCCCCTTAATGAATCGAATGGTCCTTCGGCCCCTTCATTTGATTCTCCAGGATTATCATAGAACAAAATTTGTAAAATGGTGGAAGAGAGTATCCATGACGAATTTGTGAACCCACCATGGCATACGCATCGGTTAGGCCAGAGATGAGTTGAAGAACAAGCCTTTCATTAGACACGGGAGCACCAACATTAGAGAGTTGATCAGACAGGGATTTGAGATGTTGAAAATAGGTGGAAGCATCAGGAAATTGTTCCATATGAACATTAGAAAATTCTTGCTCTAGGTAGAGAGCCCGAGAATTTTTATTGTCATAAAAAATGTTGAATAGTCTGTTCCACGCATTTTCCGCGGTTGAATCGCGTTTAATGCTGGTGTGAAGAAGATCATCAGAAATTGGGTCATAAATCCATTGAAGGACAACAACATCAAGACGGGCTCATAGATTAGGATCAGTGTCTTTGAGATTAGGAGACGATGAGGTTGCAGTTGGGATGATATGATCAATGACCTGATGAACACGAGCATGGATTTTGAAAAGTTCAGACCAAGTGTTATATTGGCCTTTTTCAATACTGAGGGTAATTTTGATAAAATTGGTGATATTAGAGATGGTGAATGCGGGATGATGAGAGGATTGATATATATTCTGTTTGGGAGGTGACTCCTCTTGAATGGGAGGATTGTTATTCTATTTGGGAGATGATAGCTCGGTGGTCATGATGAGAGGAAAGGGGGGCGCCCGGTTTGTTTGAGGAGAGGAAGAAGAAGAAGAAGGGCGTCCGGTCTTAGAGAGGGGGAGAAGGATGGCACATGGAGGAAAAAAAGGGGGAGGCGCGGCTGATTTTAGGAAAAGAGAAGGGAGAGAAGAAATTAGGTTTTAGGATCAGTACATAAGCTTATTGATACCATGAAAGAATGATAAGTCTTGCCTTTCTATTGATTCTCAGTGATATATACTCAATTATACAGTGTCCGTTTATCTGACTATTTTACTATACAATCATTACTATTTAATGACAATTATATGCTAATAATATATAAAGATATTCTACGATATTCTAATAATATATAAAGATAAAGATAAAGATATTCTAATAATATTCTAATAGTTATTGATTGATCATACATTGAGCGTGAACTCCGTATTCATGGTGTGGCTCGATATGAGTACATCTAATTTGTTCCATTTTCGTTAGTGTGATCATTGGGATTGTTCCGGGATTTATATGTTTTAACGTAATAAAAAGAGTAGACAGATAAACACAAGATTCCATTTGAACGCTAGTTTCTATAATGTACTAAACATAATTGTAAAAAATTCAAATGTTTAAAATTTTAAATAATACACGTGAGGTTAGTCAAAAATATGGACCAAAAGTTATGATGGAAAATCTTTAGAAACATGATGGAAAAAACTTAGAGGTACTTAAAAGCAAAATATAAAAATCTATATGTTATATTGTTTTTACTTATCTATTATATTTTTAAAAGGAATCATTATCTTATGATCTCGTATATAGTATAATACAGGGAAAATCTATATATATATATATATATATATATATATATATATATATATATATATATATATATATATATATAGTCCCTACTGAAATCTTCCAAAATCATTATTAGTGCCGCAAACGCAAACGCAAACAGAAACACCACGTTATTACTACTACTAGTGCCGCAAAATAATTCCGCAACAAACTCAGATCTTCACGTTTAGCACACCAATTTCACAGATAGATGGAAGAAACTACCGGCATGACAGGAACCCTAACACTCGCTGGTGATTCTCTATTCTCAAACAACAACGACTGTGTAACCGCTTCTTCTCACGAAACCCTAACACTTCCATTGGATCTCATCGCTGAAATACTCTGCAGATTTCCCGTTAAATTCCTCCTCCAACTCCGCTGCGTCTGCAAGTCATGGAATACTCTAATCTCAAACGATCCCAATTTCGCCAAAAAACACCTTCGCATGTCAACAACCAAACGCCATCTCTTCTTCACAACCAAATGGATCCTCAATAATCAGCTCACTACTGCGTCTTACCCACTCGACTCTCTTCATCTTGACGCTATTTTCACTTCTAATCCCACCCCACTTGATTACTCTCTCATCGATCCTAAATCTTACAATCATCTCATCACTTCTTGCGACGGTCTCTTTTGTTTTGATGTTAATAACACTCTTGCAGCTCTTTGGAACCCTACCATTAGAAAATTCAAGGAATTACCCTCTTTAGATATTCCACCTAAACGCGGTATAACTATATATGCATTTGGTTACGATCCTTTCATCGATAATTACAAGGTTGTTTCTGTATTTTCCTATGATTTTGAATACCGTGGCATTCGCATTAAGGGTTGCAAAACTCAAGTTAACTTTCACACTTTGGGTTCAAATTCATGGAGAAGGATTCAGGATTTTCCTTCTACGATGATCCCTTGTGGTAACGAGGGAATATTTGTCAGCGGAACAGTTAATTGGTTTGCAGATTCTAATGCTAATACTCGCACACAAGCCATTGTTTCTCTTCATTTGGGGAAAGAGTCTTATCAAGAGATTTCACAGCCTGATTATGGAATGCCAAATAACTTGACGTTGGGTATCATGAAGGATTGTTTGTGCGTATTTTCTTGCTCTAACTCATTGATTGATGTTGGCTTATGAAGGAATACGGTAATAAAGAATCTTGGATTAAATTGATCCATCTTCCTTTTTTTCCTTCCCTTGGTCGTTATTGTCACGAACATATGATAGTATACATTTCTGAGGATGACAACAATGTGCTGCTCTTTTTTAAAGAGTTTTCTAATTTGAAGTGGGTTGTTTACGATCCAAAATATCACACTACAAAGACTATCAAGATTGAAGACTTCAGTTGGGTAGACTCAAAGGTTTACGTTGAGAGTTTGGTATCACCTTGATTTTAATACTAGAGTTTAGATGTTGTGCTATGTCAGTTGCATATGAGATTCAATCCCAACTATTATGTTAATTTTTGTTTATGTTATTTATATTTTTAATGCTTGTTTGGATTGCCGGTGACTTCATAGTTCATTGTTAATTAACGGTTGAATGAAATTTGCACCTTGAGAAAATGTTGTTTTCTTTTCGTCTCTCTGTTATTTTGAATTGTTTGTTCTTCACCATGCATTGCAATTTTACATTGTTCACAATCACACATTGCATTAAATGGTTTATGGTTTAATTGTCTAAGATTGTAAATGGGATTTAGATGTTATGCCAAGTCATTTGTACGTTTGTTGATATGTCTGCTAACTGCAGAACATGCAAATTGCATAATGTATGCTTCAAATCAGCTCTGATACGAACTTAGTTTGTTGTAATACTATTGAGATGTGTTTGTTTTACGAATATTTAATTCTTGCACATATGTATCCTTTTGACAAATATGAAGGATCATTATTGGGAAACATGAAATTGTATATCAATGGCAATCAATCACTTCAGCTTATTTGCTTTGGCCAGGAAAAATAGGGACTTTCCTTTTACAGTTAACTGCAACAATAACTATAACACTATGTCAACTTGTGTTTCCTCCGGGCATATTGTCTTGGATTTGGAGTTTTCATATAAATGATTGATGCTAGAGGTGATTCGAGACAGTTCTACTTTAAAATGTTTGGTTCTTAATGGGAATCTTATCATTTTGGAGTGTTTGTTTTGCTATGAAGTTATAGATTTAGTTGGCATTTTTTTTGTGCAATTCCTTGATTTGGATTAAGCTTGTTTAGCTGCTCGTCTATGTTTTGCTTTGTGGTGGGAATGAATAGTTTTCTAGAATTTTAATCCTTAACAGCAATGCTAAGGAATAGGGAATGATATGATGGGGGGAGTATTTGTCTGAACATTGGTCCCTCGTGTTAGTGTTTCTTATGTTTGAGATGTAGTTTGGATTTTGTTTTGATAATAGTGGTTAAAATGATTTTTTATTTAGTTTATGCTTTTGTTGTGTCACTAGCAATACTTTTCCTTCATTTGTGTTCTATAATTGCTGAGATAGCTTTGAGTGATATCATGGTGGTCACTATATATGTATATAAAGAATTACATTCTCAAAGGAATTACATTCTTATAGTTAATGAGAGCAACTGCATTTTTTTTTCCCATTTTAATTGTTGCCTCAGCTCAGCAAAATCTTACTTCTGCCAAAATATAAAAGTTAAGGTTGAAGTATCGCTCTAGTCAAACCAAAAGATAACAAACATGTTCCTTGGAAAATAAACATTTATGGAAGTACTATAACTAGGACTAGAGGACAACTTCAACTAGTGATGGAGTGATACATTTTATGATTAATAATCACCGTGACATTTCAATTCTATTGATTTGGTTATGAGGCTAATCGAAATTGAATCGTCTATGATTGACAAAAAAAGTGATAGACATTTGAAGTTGGATTCAGTTTAGGATGGGGATATGATGATGAGCTTTTTGTGATGTTGCTGCTGAGCCTAATTCGAGTGTTTCTAATGAAGATTTTCGAGTTGGTATTCACAAAGAAGTTGTGGTTTCAACAGTTTCTCCATAGTCAAATGTTTTTTCTGATATGTTTTTTCTAGCGAACAACCCAACAGGCGGTGTTGATACTGACAAAAATGAATTGGTGCAATAGGCAGTCTGAGTGGCTGTGATGGTACAAGTAATCATGGTAATTTTTACTCCTTTGCCTACTCTGTTTTAATTATGAGTTGTGATTTTCTACATGATGCTTAATTTTTCTTCCTTTATGCTTGTCTGTTAATTATGTTTTTGGAGATACTTATCATGAAAATAAATATGTTTTTGAGCATGAAGCAGGTTAGTGTCATATATAATGCTTTTTATTTTCAACAAAAAAGTATAGAATGCCTTTATTCCATTCATATTTAGTTCTTTTCATTGTTGTGTACATACTTTTACTGTTATGTTTGGTGACATCAGTTACTTTATTAATATGACTGAATATGCTGTTATATTTACTTACTATCTTAAATGGATTTACCAGCCATTCAACTGGGTTTTAGTTTTACAATGCTTGAGAAGGTTAAAGGGAAACATCACAAAAAGGAAAATATGTCTGGCGAGTCTCAGATTGTATTTGACCCTATGGGATTGTAAATACAATCAAGTAATTCTCATTGGACTTATTATGTCGATAGGATGCTTTAAACATGTTTTTATTTTGATAGCCATGATGAGACGAGTTAATTTATTAACATGATGGAATATGCTCTTTGATTTGCTAACTTAATTGATTTGATTATACAATGTCTTTTATGAGTGCAGTCACAAATTCATGCAGTCAGCATAACATTATTTTTTTTAACTTACCGAGCTTGAACTCTTAACCCTCCGATCTTGATCAAATGGTTACCGATGTGTTGTTTTGGTAGCTTTGTAGGTAGTAAAAAAATGGAAGGAAGAGATAAGATGGTTGGTGGCTCACTTTTGCATCGACAATTCAGCAAGTAGAAACCTTACCTTGAAAAGAAGATGCAACGTTGATGTGATGAGAACTAACAAGATTAATGGAGATAGCATTAACAGTAAGAGATAATAGAATCAAAAGCCCTTGCAACTGTTCTGGAGTGATGCTTATCAGAGAAGCAATGGTGCTGGAATCCGAATTGACAGAAACAGGTGCAGGGGATTGCTCAAAACCAACATTGTTGTCAGACTTCCTGAACTTGTAACCTAGAGGACAACTATGCTTAAAGAAGAATGTACAAAATGTGGTTAGTCCTATTGCAATAAGTGCAGAATCTATCAGAATTGTTCTTGTTGAGGAAAGGTTTGCCTCTACCTCTACCATTGCCATTACCATGAGGTTGTTTGAACTACAAGGGCAGAGGGAGTATGTAGCAAACTAGCAGCAGGATTAACTTGTCTTTCTTGTAGAACTATCTTGGAGTAAAAATTGGATGACAGAGGTGAAGGTTACGTTACATGATCAAGATCTGAGACTTAACAGCAACAAAATTATTGTTTAAGCCTTGAAAAATATTATCGCACAATAATTCTCATAATATTTCAACACAGTCTTGGAAGTGTGACAACAACAATCAGATGCAGAGGCACATGTAGGGATAGGTAATGATATGAAGTGCGAAGATTATCTCAGCACGTCACAAGAAACTAAGAATGTAGGATGAAATTATGCAGATGAAATTAGCACAATTAACAATAAGCAAAATGTGTATCATCCTTTAGATTGTTTTTTCATGAATGAGGATTAAGATGGATGTCAAATATTATGATGTGTATGTGAACGTGTATTAGTTATAGTATTTGCAACTTTATATTATCCAATGACCATGGTTTACATGATATAATAACTTTATTAACAGGAAACACGTTGATGTTTTCCATCTTAGCAACTTCTGTTTATTCATAAGGCAAGATAATCTTTATAATACTAAATGTTAGGTAGTCTTGACGTAACTCTATGACTAACCCTAATTTTTGGTTGTGAAAAAAATTTATGAAAATAAATTCCTGCCAAGAGTTGAACCGTGCACCAAATGCTATCACAACACATGTTTTACCACTCGACCACCTAAGTTTCTGCTGAAATAATCTTGCTTCCAAAATTAATATGCAACATTTATGTCATTTTCTCATTTCTTCTCTCTTCCACATTTTTTCCCTATACTAATGAATTATAATAATTATAATCAATTAAATTGAAGCATCATTTCCTCCACGTTCCTATTATAGAACCACTATTACCACGGTAACTACACCATGTTATTATTAACTTCCCGCTATAACTTCCCGCCATGCCTTTGGGATTATAAAAATATATGATTTCAGGCTATAATATACGAGTTTAAACTAGCTAGAATTTCCTCTTAGAGAAAATTTTAAATTCAAAAGGATTATAAAAATATATGTATCATAAGAAATTCTATAAGAAAAGGTTTATGTTACTAACATTGTAAAGGAAAAACCTTTTCTTAGTTTTCTATAATTTTATTGCATGAGAAACACATAATGACATGCCTTTTAACCTTTTCATATATCTACTTTTTAGTTTTAAAAAAATTTATGAAAAAACTCTTACTAGAGATCAAACCAGATATCATATGCTACCAATTCACAACTCTTACCACTAGGGCACTGATGTTTTTGATGAAATGTGATTGCTTCACTTTTATATATTCAACACAAATCTCGGGTCCTCTTTCTTTTAATCTCACAATCCCTAAATCATTTCTCACTCACTTTCATCTCTCACCATCATGCAATTAAACCTAATAACCCTAATCCCGCCCTTTTTGGCGGACCTTATTAATTTTTATAAAAAAGAAAAGATCTGCAAGGAATTGAATCAGGTAGCACATGACAACACTTTAAATCTTTTACCACTTTTACCGAAAGAATGTTGCTTCCAAAATGAATATATCGTACTAAAGGTCATTTTTTTTACATTTTTTAAAGCCATTAATGCTATTGTAGTTCCTTTTGATTATTTTTTTTCTTTAGGTTACACAAAGGAGTTCCTGTTCATTATTTTTTTCTTTCTTTCGATTACTACATAACAGTTCATTTTCATTTCTATAGACTTAATAGCCTTTGCGGTTAGAACCAATTTCTTGGTGAAGACTTTTGTATATATACTTTTTTCTTTTGATTTGTCATTTTTATTGCAGTTCATCTTTTGTTTTTGTTGTTTTTTGAAGAAGTTTGATAGTTATATATGAAACTCTACAAAAACCCGTGCATCGCACGGGTTAGAGTCTAGTTATATCAAAAAACAGTGAAATTCGAAGGTTTTAAACCCTAATAAGCACGGATTCACATAACATATTGATGAAGGGCAAGATAATCATGAATCAATATGAAAACACACACACTCAATTTCACAAAATCTGTCATAGCCTTAAAAAATCCCCAATTAAAGGTTTTAAACCCTAATCCCCCATTCCGAGAAGATTTGCGTCAAAACACACAGATTCGAATATTTATGTTGATTGAGGGTTTAATTCCATCAAAACACAGTCAATTTGAAAAGGAATCAAACGAACTGAATGCATACATACAAAATATTTATATGGTAGTCACTCATATATCAAGATCTATGTAAGAAAATAAACTTGATTCTCTTTTTTCTGAAATTACCCACGGTGAAACCGTCATTTACCGGTGTGTTTTAGCCTTCTTTGAAGTGTATAAAACAATTTTCTTAAATATATATTATCTGCGTAAACAATATCAGATATGTTACATTGGTCCATTGGTAAAAAGAAGCATGCCTTGGCTTTTTATCATGGGTTCCACTCCCAAATATAACATTTTTATTTTTCTGCTTAATTTTCTTTATTCTTTCCATTCCATCATGAGAGGTTTCTTGGACTTGGGGCCTAATTTGTTTTGAATTTGAGGCTCAACTCTCCTCCAATTCAGACATTATAACTTACATTAAATTTTGGAAAAACTAAGAAAAAATAAGTGTTATTTACAAATTTTTAATGTTATATACAATTTAAATAAAGACTAAAATATTAAAAAGGTCCCTGCAAATATGCCTCATTTGGCTTTTGGTTCTTGTAAAAAAAAAATTTTGTTTTTCGTCCTTGCAAAATATTTTGTTTTTTAAAATAGTCCATGGGCACATTGAAGTTGCTAGGTGGCACTCTAATGCTGACTGTGCATAAGTGCCCACGTGGCAGCTTATGTGGCAGTTGAAAATTAAAAAACTCATTTTTAATTTTATAAAATGATTTTCAGTTATTAAATTTTAAAAACTAAATTTTAATTACATAAAAGAGAAAGGGGGGAAAATTGAAACTAGGGTTTCACATTTTCCCCAAAATTCGTGTCCCTTCTTCTCCCAGATTCTCATCTCCTTCTTTCTGCAACATCTTCTCCATTTCTTCTTCTCCATCGCGTGTTCATTCAATCCATCTCCTTCTCAATAATCGTTTTGCTTCATCTTGTTCATACTTCTTCTGCTTCATCTCCTTCACGAATAAGAGAAGATTTTTGGAAGATGTCGAGCAACAGAGGTAATTCAAACAGCAGATGCTCACATTCCTATTCAATTTCCAGAAATGGGGCAAGGGCAAGTCGTGCTGCTGCTCGAGTTCCAGAAATGATGCAGTCTATGTTACCGGTTTGTGGGTGCAATCTACCCATGAAGGTGTACATAGCTAACACATTTGATAACCAAGGGCGTAGGTTTTGGAAATGTCGTCATTGGAATAGCAAGGTTAGTTCTAGTTAAGCTTGTTTGATGTATAACTGATAATGTGTATTTGTTGTTTAACTGATAATTTAAGTTGGTCCATGGATTATTGTCATAGAATGTTCATACTTGTGAGCTGTTCATATGGGATGATGACATTGTACCAGGGCATACACCCATGATTCATGTTGATCCTGCTATGGAAGTGTCAATGGAAGAGGATAGGTCAAGGGTGGAAGGAACCAATAACCAAGCTTGTACCAAATGCAACAACATTGAAGAAATCATGATGACATTTGAGTCGATTGAAATTGCAAAATGGAAGACAAAGTACAAGGCTGAGAGGAACAAAGTTATGTGGATAACATTGGCCTTGATGATGAGCTGTTTTTTTTTTTTGGTGTGTTTATGCTAAGAATTGATGTGAGGTAATAATATTATTTTGAATTGATGTGTTGTTATTTGAATTGATGTATTATGGATCAAAGATTATATTTGTTGAGTAATGAATGGAACTAGTTTGGCTACTTTGTTATCAATCAAAGTTGTAACTCATTTTGTTGCTATTTAGTGTATTTTGTTGCTTTATGTGCAAATTGTTTGTTTAAGCCATTATCAATTGATCTAAACAAAAGGCATTGTAAGCCATTATCATTCACAATTGGTTTGGCTACTCTGATATGAATAAAATGCTTTGCATTCACACATTGATATAAACAAAAGACATTTGTAAGCCATGACCATTCAAAAAACAAACATTGTTTAAGTCATTACATCCAAAACAGAAGGCATTGTTCAAGCCATTACATCCAAATCTAATTAATCAAAAGGCATTGTAAGACATTACATTTTAAAGTACTACAAGTTTAAATCTCCTGAGTTAATTCTCCATCTCCATCATCTACTCCAACTTCAATGGGGTTTGTCTCAAGAGTTCCTAGTGCACCTAATTTAGGTTGAGGCCCAAAGTAACAAGTTCTGCCACTCCTTCTTAATTTGTTCAAATTGTATTTTGGTACTGTTGAAGCAGTATTTCATACAACAAAAGTAAGTATTTTCAATTATCGTCTCCACAGGGATTGGTGCGTTACTTCGAACCGTTCAACAATCGGTATTGTTTTGAGTTAAGGGTTTGTACTATTGGTTTCATAAAATGACGGAATGTAAATGCGGGAATTAAAACGACAAGTAAAAGGGAATAAAAGCATTGGAATTAGAGTTCATCAATCTTGCAAAGAATATAATTCATGAATCATGCATATGAATTTAGCGTTTTAGCGTAAATATCACGTATCGCTCTACAACATCATTGATTTCCCAAATGACATCGTGAGATCGATCGTATCGTTTAATCGACGATTTCCCAATCAATCAAACGATCCGAAAGCATTATGATCCGAAATTTAGTGCAATTATCAAAACCCAAATCCATTTCTAGATTTTCTTATTTTGATAGAAGATTATTCTTAAACATAGATTCAAGGGTATTTGTCAATATCAATTGAATCAATCATGAGAGTGAAAAGCAAGAATAACTTCATAAACACTTAAATTGCTAAATCATATATTCACATAATCATTTATTACATCAAAGCTAGAAAGATTACCTCTAATCCCAACAAAGGGATGTTAGTTGCTCATTTTCATGACAACTATACAAAAGATAAGAGAAAAGATGAAGATCATAACCCAAAGTCTTGATTTCCCAAAGCCCTTGGTGGATTTCCACAATTCAATCCTTTTGCTCCTTGAAGATCACTACTTCTAGCCCTAATTACTAAGTCCTAAACTACTACTAAAGCAATCCTAACAATTGAAAGAAAAAGTTCTCAAAGTTCTCCAACTGATTATCTCAGAAAATGAACCAAAAATGCCATTTATAATTTGAATTTTTGCACGCTCGCTACAAGCGATGAGCTGGTCGCTTGTAGCGAGGAAGTCTGTTGGCCAATGGGGATCCTCCACGTCAGCATGGAGCCTTAAACCGCCCTTGGTCGCTTGAAGCGACCGGTCCATCGCTTGTAGCGATGAACCTCTAAAAATCCCTGCCTAGGCTCGCTTGAAGCGTGGCAACTGGCGCTTGAAGCGATGAAGCCTTCAAATTCCCTGCCTATCCTCGCTTGTAGCGAGGAAGTGTGCGCTTGAAGCGATGAGTTCAATCAAAACTTCATAAACCTTTGCTCAGCATGATCAAGCATAAATTTCCTGTAATAATAACATGGGGTAAGGCATAGGATCACAAATATAGCATTTGAACCATAAATATGAGCTTATCCTAAGATAACTTGTAAACTAAGTTACATAAGTGCCTTAATTACATATGCTTTATATCCACTTTCTGGCACTTATCACACTCCCCAACTTAAATCTTTGTTTGTCCTCAAACAAAGGACACAACAAATAAGGAAACAAGCTTTAACCATGGCTTTGAGCAAGAATGCAAAAGAATCAAATGCTTGAAGCAAATAAGTGACAGATGAATGATTCAACATGATTGCGCAAGCTAGGATTAGGTTTCTCATTAAACGAGATACATACAATAAATGTGAACTAGTTCTAAACACAAGGAATCAAATCACACACTCCTAAACAAGCAACATGTTTAAAATTGAACCAAACCTAACACACTTCTAAATAAAGTATATGAACAATTTGAAATCTATTTGAGGGTATGAACACTCATCCAACAAACATGATAACATTCCAATTAAATTATGTGTCCATCTAATTATCATTTCCAAAAGCATAAAAGGTGTCATACCCCAATTTTTGACCTAAAATTCTTTTTTACTCGTCTTTTAGCTCGGAATTTTTCGTCGTCTCAGACGAAATTTCGACAGGGAGGTATTTTAAAATACCTCATTTTTTTTTTAATTTCGTCCGGGTCCGTCTTTTTGTTTTTATTATTATTTTTATTTTTGTTTTAAATGTTTTTATTATTATTTTGTTTAGTGCTATTATTACTTTTATTTTTTTTTTAGTTACCTTTTTAAATTTTTTACAGTTTGACCTTTTGTGAAAAAGACTTTTGTTCATGAATTAATGTGTTTTAATTTGCCATTTATTTGTCCATTAATTTATCCATTATTGAGTATTAAGGCCACTTATTTTGTCAACTTGTGTTTTACTGACATTAGTGGTAGCAATTAGCATTTTAAAAGGGGCAATTTCAGTCAAGCAAAAGGGGGAATTCAACTCATCAGAATCAGGGGGGCAAAAATCCAGAAAAACCACTACCTCATACCACATCCGAATTTCCCCAACACTTACCACACTCACGGCAACCCCCTCTAACTGAACCCAGCCACACGGCCATTCTCCCATACACACCTACCACAAAACACAACAAAATCAATACTCCCTAATTTCCTCACACAGAACCACAATCCAGCCACCAAGTCCAAAAACGCACAACAAAACCTACACAACTACAATCACTGTACAAACTCAACCTCCCCCACTCACACACCACCAACACGTGAACCTCCTCCCACCACCTATCACCACCCCAAACGGCCCAAAACCGGCCCAGCCATCATTCCCTCACCACAATCATAACAAGCACGCGTACGGCCTCACCTCCAACCACTCCCACAAACTCGCGGCCAACCCTCCTATAAACACCCAAGCCGTCCTCCTCCAAACCATACCACAACCGTAAAACACCCATTAACAGTTCGGCCACTTTCTCACCCCAAATCCGTACGGCCACTCATCACACATTCAATCAAACCCAAAAATCGCACATAGGCCCAAGTCCGAATTCCACAACCAAAACTGTACCTTGACTCAGTTGGTTAGCCGCACCTCAATAACCCACTTCCGTTTTCGAACTCGTCTCCATCCACCACTTTCCACCATTCCTAGACCAGCGCCGTGTGTTGTTCTTTTAGGGTTAAAATGAAATTGAAAGCATAAAGTAGGAATGGGTCTAGGTTCATAAAAATGGAGAGGAAGAGAAAGCTTTTGAGAGAAGAGAGAAGGAAGGGAAGAGAAGAAAGAGAAATTTTTTTAGAAAATGATTAAAAAACCGAACCTTTGGTATTTATGGGCACTGAACCGGTTCGGTTCTCTTGAACCGAACCGGTCTGTTTTTTTTCTCCCCCTCCTTCAGCCTTATCCATGCGGCCCAGCTTCCTTCCTTTTTTTCATTTCTACTCATTCGCTATCCACACCCCCCTATTACTCCCTGCCCCCTTTTCTTTCTTTTATTTCTTTTCTTCTTTGATTTTCATTTTTTTTTTGCATTTAGTTTTAGTCTTTATTTATTTGACATGCATTTTATTGCTTTTATTTTTTTAGCACATCATGCATTTTTATATTTATTTATTTTTCTTTTATTTCATGCATTTGCATTTCTTTTGTTTATTTTAACATATTTATTTATTGCATTTGCAATTTTATCTTTGTTTATTTATTTTGTTTCATCTTATTAGAATGTACTTAGGGTCAATGTAACAAAAATAAATGAGAATATGCACTGACACTCACTTTATTTTATTTTGCTTTATGTCTTTATTTATCTTTATTTATTTCGCTTTATAAAAAAAAATACAAAAATATTAGGTTAGTTTATTTTCAAAGGGATTTCGTGGTGATCCAACGTCACCACGGAAATTCCTCGCGTTTAGCTTTCAGTTATTTTTTAGTCTTAGTTAATTAAAAACAAAAACAACAAAAACATGCAAATAATCAAAAATCAAAAAAATCTTTTCTTAATAAACCTTGATTTTCAATCAAGTGTCCGTTTTTTCCTTTTATTTTCTTTAAATAATCATTAATCCACTTTAATCATACTTTAATTCTTTTCAAAATTTAAAAAACACAAATCAATCTTATTTAGCCACTTGGCTTTTATTTTATCTTTAAAACTTTTTTAAAAACTAATAAAAAACATCAAACAAATCAAACGTCATTTTCTACCCCGAACTACGAGGTTTTGATCCCTCACGGGTACGTAGGCAGAGGACCCTGTCCTTCCAAATCATAAAAAAAACAAAAAAAACATTTTTATTTTTCCTCACTACTCTAATTCATTCTTTTCTTTCTTTTAAAAAAAAATAAGCAAGTTATAGCCCAAAATAAATAAATAAAATCAAGAGGTTCTCGTAGAGTACTACGAACGTTTAGGGTGCTAACACCTTCCCTAAACGTAACTAACCCCCGAACCCTAATATTTTAAAATGTGGTAATTTAGAACTTTTTTCCACCTTTCTTTTAAAAAATTAAAAGTTCAGTCGTGAAATAAAATTAGTGAGTCAACGCTAATCAATAGCTTGATATCCGAAAATCACCGCGACAGAAATGGCGACTTCACTGGGGATTCCCTAAGAGGGTTGAGCCTAACTTGAATTTACTTAATTATTTTGTGCTATAACTTGCTTAAAATAAAAATAAAAGTGTAAATATGTGAATATGTGTTTTTTTTTTCCTTTTACGTGAGTGGTGAGATAAGTCCTATACCCGGGCTTGAGAGAAACTTAAGATAGGATGGTGGTATAATCAAAGTGCCATACCAGGAGTAGTCTTGGGTTTTGGTACATGTGATACAACCCCGCTCAATGGAGGCCTCTTAAAGGTAATACCATGTCGACATGAGTAGTCGTGTTTGACATTGTTATTTTTAAGTGACCTATGAAGTTGAGGACCTTTAGTTACCTTTAACACATCTTGGCCTTTTAGGACGTAGTGCGGTGGCTAATCAAGAGTAGTCTTGAATTGGTTGATACGCGATACTACACTCAAACGAGACTTTCCTACGAACGTTGTTGGACCGGGAGTAGTCCCGTAATCCGGCAATATTCGGAAGTGGTCAATGACTTTGGGAACTTGGTAGAACCCGTAATACAGGTACATATGAAACCGTAGTCCTTACCAAATGGCGTGTTTACCCTCAACTCCAACATTATGGACTTAACCTCACCATGTTTTCTCCGTCTCTTTAGCATAATCATGCATGCATGCATCCATGCATAAACTCATTTTTCATCCAATTACCGAAGGATTTAAACAAGTTTTTTTAAACATCATAGAGGAGCACTAGGAAGTACACCTTCAAGAGCCCTGATTTGTTGAATTTAAGGAAGCTAGGAGTCTTTAGATTCTTTTAAAAAAATCTAGCTTCCACTAAAGAACTTTTGGATTGGTCCCTTGGCTTGGTTTCTAAAAAAGAACTATTTTGTAAGGCCTTGATGCTCAAATGAAATATTCAAACCATGATGTTTACAATTACTTCAACAAAATCCTTCGATAACAAATCTTTCTTTTTGCATAAGCATAATCATGCATCATATCGCATTCATAGTTTCCCAAACCGAGTCTCACATTTTGTCTTTCCAAAGGTCCGTCTGCCTAGTCAAAGAAAGTGGCCCGGCACATTCATTACAAACCCACTCGCACCTACAACACTCGTGCGGACAAAAGAGAGAAAATGGGTGTGGTCATGCAAACACAAGGAAGGATTTGCCGCAATTGGGTCACTGTTGACATTCTCTCAGTTACTCATGGGTCCAAGTAATGTGTTTTAGTTGTCTTATCTTTTCAAAAATCCTTTCGTTTCGCCCGATACGAAAGTGAATCATGTAGGGCTCTACTTTTGTCTTCAAGTTACCACTATCAATAAAAAATTGTCGTTTCTTTCGCGACTTTTATTTTTATTTTACTGCTTTTTCTGGAAAATGGTAACACAAAAAAACCCAAAAAAATATTTTATTTTTATTTTCTGTTTTCAATCAATTTCAAAAGGTCTGCATTTTTCACTCATTTTCTAAAATCAATCATCAATCATATGCAGACTAAGCATCAATAAACCCGTTGAACACTGTAACCCTATGCTCTCTCCCAACTTTGATTTCCCTGTCTACGAAGCTGAAGAGGAAGAGGATGAAGGGATTCTCGAGAAGATTTCTCTGCTACTAGAATATGAAAAAGAACATCATTCAGCCTCAGGAAGAAGCACTCGAAATGATTAACTTGGGTTCCGAAGAACTGTCATGACAGTATCCCTGGTCAAATCCCAAATGAGTGGTGTCATCGAGGCTACAAAAAATCAAAAAAAAAACACATCAAAAAAGAGCAAAAGCAAAAAAAAAAGAGAAAGAAAATACATCAAAAAGATGGTGCAGAAGATGGTAACCACTTACAAGGATTTGCATGGGATGTTATCATATGCTTTACATGTGTACCTCAACAGGGGCAACCCTCTCTTCTTTAGTGTATGGCATAGAAGCAGTACTCCCTGTGGAGATTGAGATTCCATCAATGAGAGTTTTAATGGAACCTAAGTTATCAGAGGCTGAATGATGTCAAAACAAATATGATCAGAGAAACGCATGAATGCTTTGTGTCACGGGCAGTTCCCGTAAGGAGGTTTTGTGCTCAAGAAGATCCAATCTTTTCAACCCGATTCCAGGGGCAAATGGACGCCTAAATATGAAGGCCCATATGTCGTCAAGACGACTTTCTCCGGTGGTGCAATGACTCTTACGACTATGGATGGTGATGAGCTTCCCCGTCCTGTGAATGTCGGTGCAGTCAAGAAATACTTTGTCTAAAAAAATAAAAGAACAGCTCGGTAAGTCGAAAACCCGTAAGGGCGGCTTAGGCAAAAATGAGCGTCTCGGTGGACTGAAAACCCGAAAGGGCGGTCCAGGCAAAAATTAGAGACATGAAACAGAAAATAATCATCCTGATAGATCAAAAACCCGAAAGGGCGGTCTATGCAAAAATTAAGGATCAAAAGACAAAGTAACTGTATCAAGTTGGCCATGACTCACTTGGGGCACATTAAATGTCAAGGAAACCCTGAATCTGAAGCATCTAAACGGTGGAATTCAAAGTTGTTAGGGAGAATAACGGTTATTGTGTTCAATGTACCTTCCCTTTATATTTACCATTTTCCAAACTTTTGAGAGATCCGTGGGGCAACGCCATTGGCGGGCCACCACTCTGTTAAATAAATTTGAGCCTGTGCCTTTATTTGGAATTCCCATTTATTCTGTTTATAAAACTCCTTCTATTTTTGATGGTAGTACTTGAAGCAAAACTTTTTTCAAAACCATAAATCTTTTTAATATCTTTTGGAAAGCATAAACAACAAACACATTCTCTCTGAACTTATGAATAAGTGAAGTGGACGTCAACAGTTATCCTGAGAACGGACAAGCTTTGCAGGCTGGTCATGGTCAATTGCTTGAAATAAAAGAAAAAGAAAAAGAAAAGAGCTCGGTAAGTCGAAAACCCGAAAGGGCGGCTTAGGCAAAAATGAGCGCCCCGGTGGATCGAAAACCTGAAAGGGCGGTCCAGGCAAAAATTAGGGGCACACAAAAAAGAACATATTCCCGGTGGACTGAAAACCCGAAAGGGCGGTCCAGGCAAAAATTAGGGATTCAAAAAAGAAAAAACAAAAAGCATGACCACAGAAACGCCAGTTCTTCTGCCAGGTCTATGAATTAACACGTCTCCCCCAGGAAGTGTTTGCTCCCCATCGTTTGTTGCATACATCGGGCTTTACCCCGTCAATGTTTTGATATGTTCCCAATGGCATTATCCCCAACGAAGGTTGCTGAGTGTTTGTACTACAACGTCGGTCCACTTTCCATCTTACTTGTCCAGTCCCGTCTCATCAAGTTCATCGGTCATACCATCATACAAGTCAATCCTCCATACAGTCATACAAGTCGTATTGTCACACATACATTCATACATTCATGCATATACACATTCATGCATATACAACATACAAATAACATCATTCAATACATGGTTGCATTAACCACCCTGAGTCTTGTTTTTCACATCAATCGGTCATGAACAATTCCTAACTCTCTTTGTCCCCAAGTGTCATCCCCAGTGTGTCTGGTCCAAAGATGTCACCCTTTTTTCGCCAAGTGACAGTTCTTTAATGAACAGCTTGTGCATATCCTTTTATCATGTCGTCAGTGGCAAGTTCGGCTACATCCCGAGCAGCTGGCATTTTATCATCTATCCTGTCGTCAGTGGCAAGTTCGGCTACATCCCGAGCAGCTGGCATTTTATCATCTATCATGTCGTCAGTGGCAAGTTCGGCTACATCCCGAGCAGCTGGCATTTTATCATCTATCATGTCGTCAGTGGCAAGTTCGGCTACATCCCGAGCAGCTGGCATTTACCTTTCTATCATGTCGTCAGTGGCAAGTTCGGCTACATCCCGAGCAGCTGGCATTTTATCATCTATCCTGTCGTCAGTGGCAAGTTCGGCTACATCCCGAGCAGCTGGCATTTTATCATCTATCCTGTCGTCAGTGGCAAGTTCGGCTACATCCCGAGCAGCTGGCATTTTATCATCTATCCTGTCGTCAGTGGCAAGTTCGGCTACATCCCGAGCAGCTGGCATTTTATCATCTATCCTGTCGTCAGTGGCAAGTTCGGCTACATCCCGAGCAGCTGGCATTTTATCATCTATCATGTCGTCAGTGGCAAGTTCGGCTACATCCCGAGCAGCTGGCATTTTATCATCTATCATGTCGTCAGTGGCAAGTTCGGCTACATCCCGAGCAGCTGGCATTTACCTTTCTATCATGTCGTCAGTGGCAAGTTCGGCTACATCCCGAGCAGCTGGCATTTTATCATCTATCCTGTCGTCAGTGGCAAGTTCGGCTACATCCCGAGCAGCTGGCATTTTATCATCTATCCTGTCGTCAGTGGCAAGTTCGGCTACATCCCGAGCAGCTGGCATTTTATCATCTATCCTGTCGTCAGTGGCAAGTTCGGCTACATCCCGAGCAGCTGGCATTTTATCATCTATCCTGTCGTCAGTGGCAAGTTCGGCTACATCCCGAGCAGCTGGCATTTTATCATCTATCCTGTCGTCAGTGGCAAGTTCGGCTACATCCCGAGCAGCTGGCATTTTATCATCTATCATGTCGTCAGTGGCAAGTTCGGCTACATCCCGAGCAGCTGGCATTTTATCATTTATCATGTCGTCAGTGGCAAGTTCGGCTACATCCCGAGCAGCTGACATTTTATCTCTTACCTCCTTTAAGCTACCCTCACAATGGTAGTAGGTAAAATTTTGTCATCTGTCTTCCTTAAGCTATCCATACAACGATAGTAGACGGTGTCTCCTTTTATATTACCTCTTTTAAGTTATCAATACACGATAGTAGGTAATACATGTCACCTCCTTTAAGCTATCCATACAACGATAGTAGACGGTGTCTCCTTTTATATTACCTCTTTTAAGCTATCAATACACGATAGTAGGTAATACATGTCACCTCCTTTAAGCTATCCATACAACGATAGTAGACGGTGTCTCCTTTTATATTACCTCTTTTAAGCTATCAAAACACGATAGTAGGTAATACATATCATCTGTCTTCTTTAAGCTGTCATCTTTGTTGATAGTAGACAAATCCTTCCCCAGTGAAACTATGTTATCCCCCAGTGGAGTCGGATCCCTTGCTTTAACAAACTCGGGTATCCTTTGGTTTTGTTTTACCCCCAGTCGGGTCAGCTTCGCCGTCTTGCATTTGCATTTGCATCACGAGCATCTCACTTTTTTTCTTTTTAGGTCCAAAATTGGCGTACTCTGTATTTAAGTCCCTTCGACCCGTCGAATCCGAGGTTTTCTCTTCAGATCTCCGGACGAAGAGACTTAAATAGGGGCATCTGTCATACCCCAATTTTTGACCTAAAATTCTTTTTTACTCGTCTTTTAGCTCGGAATTTTTCGTCGTCTCAGACGAAATTTCGACAGGGAGGTATTTTAAAATACCTCATTTTTTTTTAATTTCGTCCGGGTCCGTCTTTTTGTTTTTATTATTATTTTTATTTTTGTTTTAAATGTTTTTATTATTATTTTGTTTAGTGCTATTATTACTTTTATTTTTTTTTTAGTTACCTTTTTAAATTTTTTACAGTTTGACCTTTTGTGAAAAAGACTTTTGTTCATGAATTAATGTGTTTTAATTTGCCATTTATTTGTCCATTAATTTATCCATTATTGAGTATTAAGGCCACTTATTTTGTCAACTTGTGTTTTACTGACATTAGTGGTAGCAATTAGCATTTTAAAAGGGGCAATTTCAGTCAAGCAAAAGGGGGAATTCAACTCATCAGAATCAGGGGGGCAAAAATCCAGAAAAACCACTACCTCATACCACATCCGAATTTCCCCAACACTTACCACACTCACGGCAACCCCCTCTAACTGAACCCAGCCACACGGCCATTCTCCCATACACACCTACCACAAAACACAACAAAATCAATACTCCCTAATTTCCTCACACAGAACCACAATCCAGCCACCAAGTCCAAAAACGCACAACAAAACCTACACAACTACAATCACTGTACAAACTCAACCTCCCCCACTCACACACCACCAACACGTGAACCTCCTCCCACCACCTATCACCACCCCAAACGGCCCAAAACCGGCCCAGCCATCATTCCCTCACCACAATCATAACAAGCACGCGTACGGCCTCACCTCCAACCACTCCCACAAACTCGCGGCCAACCCTCCTATAAACACCCAAGCCGTCCTCCTCCAAACCATACCACAACCGTAAAACACCCATTAACAGTTCGGCCACTTTCTCACCCCAAATCCGTACGGCCACTCATCACACATTCAATCAAACCCAAAAATCGCACATAGGCCCAAGTCCGAATTCCACAACCAAAACTGTACCTTGACTCAGTTGGTTAGCCGCACCTCAATAACCCACTTCCGTTTTCGAACTCGTCTCCATCCACCACTTTCCACCATTCCTAGACCAGCGCCGTGTGTTGTTCTTTTAGGGTTAAAATGAAATTGAAAGCATAAAGTAGGAATGGGTCTAGGTTCATAAAAATGGAGAGGAAGAGAAAGCTTTTGAGAGAAGAGAGAAGGAAGGGAAGAGAAGAAAGAGAAATTTTTTTAGAAAATGATTAAAAAACCGAACCTTTGGTATTTATGGGCACTGAACCGGTTCGGTTCTCTTGAACCGAACCGGTCTGTTTTTTTTCTCCCCCTCCTTCAGCCTTATCCATGCGGCCCAGCTTCCTTCCTTTTTTTCATTTCTACTCATTCGCTATCCACACCCCCCTATTACTCCCTGCCCCCTTTTCTTTCTTTTATTTCTTTTCTTCTTTGATTTTCATTTTTTTTTGCATTTAGTTTTAGTCTTTATTTATTTGACATGCATTTTATTGCTTTTATTTTTTTAGCACATCATGCATTTTTATATTTATTTATTTTTCTTTTATTTCATGCATTTGCATTTCTTTTGTTTATTTTAACATATTTATTTATTGCATTTGCAATTTTATCTTTGTTTATTTATTTTGTTTCATCTTATTAGAATGTACTTAGGGTCAATGTAACAAAAATAAATGAGAATATGCACTGACACTCACTTTATTTTATTTTGCTTTATGTCTTTATTTATCTTTATTTATTTCGCTTTATAAAAAAAAAATACAAAAATATTAGGTTAGTTTATTTTCAAAGGGATTTCGTGGTGATCCAACGTCACCACGGAAATTCCTCGCGTTTAGCTTTCAGTTATTTTTTAGTCTTAGTTAATTAAAAACAAAAACAACAAAAACATGCAAATAATCAAAAATCAAAAAAATCTTTTCTTAATAAACCTTGATTTTCAATCAAGTGTCCGTTTTTTCCTTTTATTTTCTTTAAATAATCATTAATCCACTTTAATCATACTTTAATTCTTTTCAAAATTTAAAAAACACAAATCAATCTTATTTAGCCACTTGGCTTTTATTTTATCTTTAAAACTTTTTTAAAAACTAATAAAAAACATCAAACAAATCAAACGTCATTTTCTACCCCGAACTACGAGGTTTTGATCCCTCACGGGTACGTAGGCAGAGGACCCTGTCCTTCCAAATCATAAAAAAAACAAAAAAAACATTTTTATTTTTCCTCACTACTCTAATTCATTCTTTTCTTTCTTTTAAAAAAAAATAAGCAAGTTATAGCCCAAAATAAATAAATAAAATCAAGAGGTTCTCGTAGAGTACTACGAACGTTTAGGGTGCTAACACCTTCCCTAAACGTAACTAACCCCCGAACCCTAATATTTTAAAATGTGGTAATTTAGAACTTTTTTCCACCTTTCTTTTAAAAAATTAAAAGTTCAGTCGTGAAATAAAATTAGTGAGTCAACGCTAATCAATAGCTTGATATCCGAAAATCACCGCGACAAAAGGCATTGATCAAAAGGTCTTTAAGGGTTGTAATTGGGCTAGGTTACAAAAGAATTGTCATATGTGGGATATTTGAATTCAAATGGCCAAGCAAAAGGAACATTCAATCTAATTACAAACTTCCTTCTTTTTCCAATACAACTCTTGGTGAATTACATACTTTTCTTTTCTTGATTGATCTTGACAACTTTTTCTTTGAATTATTGCAAACCTTTTCATTTTTTTTTCTTTTCTTTTTCTTGGTTTGCTTTTCTTTCTTTTTTCTTTTTCTTGTTGTCAAGATCAATTATCACATTCACCATTACATTGACATAAACATAACCTCCCTTTCTCCCCAACTTATTTCAATGACACCCTAATCGAATGTTCCTTTATCATTATGGCAAAGGTCAATAAAAACGATGGATAAGGGTTCACAAGAAAACAACTATCAGAATTCAATAAAGAGTTAACTATGAACTGAATTTTTTTACAAACTCCGGCAATTTAAATAAGCAGATGAGCTTATTAAAATTGACAGTTCACAGTTAACAATTCTGATTCAATAGGCTCAGAGGGGTTTACAGATACTCACACTTCTCACAGGGTAGGTTTATTTGGTCAAGCATTTCACTCAATTTCAAAAAATTGCCTTGATCATTTCAATGCTTTTATACAATTTAAAACAACAACAGATTTAACATAAAATAACTGAGTTAAACACGAAATGTTGGTCTCCTGCATATATATATATATATATAATGGTTGAGGATTCCTCACATTTTGGCTAGTTCTATATTGGTTCAAAACTAAACAAATGCTTGCTTAAAACTGAATAAATTAACTTGTGTGTAAAGAACTTATTCACATTCAAGAATATACCTAGAAAAACAAGAAAACGAGTACCTTAGCTGCGCGCTTTAACACTCATTCTATCATTATCACTCAAATGATTCTAAGCTCAAGCACTGGCTTTTGAATCTTACTTTCCAAATTATTGGGATAATTTCAAAAAAATTTACCAAAATTAAATAGTAAAACATAAATAAAATATAAACTATACTTAACATGTAATAACCATAATAAATAACATAAACCAAAAGGTAACATCATCCATGGTACACAAAACATAAACAAAACAAAGTACAAAACATAATAAAATGTTATAAAAGTACAAAGCTTAATAAATAAAATGAAAGGGATGATAAAACAAAATTCTGCAGCTTTGCATCAAAATCAGTCTGAATCTGAATCCATGTCCTCAGAATCTATCATAGCTGCAGCCATACGGTCAATGCTATTAGTAGCTGCTGAGGAGTCATCACCAAGATCGTCATCAACATCAGCATCGTCATCACCATCATCACCTGCATCCTCATCACCAACATCTGCTGCAGCTGCCCCTCCAGGAAAGAAAGGCCTGTCCCCAGGCCAAGCTATGTGCTCTGAGAAGAAGGCTGGCGTCCATGTGCTTTGGCCACTGTCATGCAGATGACTCTGAATAGTCGTTAGAGCCCGGTGATTAGACGCATTCTGCGCCATGAGAAAAGAGCTCACCATAGAGGAGTCCCAACTCGAGAAATCCAGTGGAGGAAAGGTCGGGCCCTGAGGGTGGCTAGGGTGATGTGGTGGTGGTGGTGGTACACTAGAAGGACCGGCTGATGTGGATGGTCCAGCTGAGGAAGAAGGTGGGGCAAGAGGTGTGGGGGTGCTGCAGTACCTATTGATGTACCTGTCATCAATAGGATTCTTGATCTCTTCATCTACCTGGTTGGGCATGTGTACCCTAGCCCTTCTACATAGTCCCATAATCAATCCAGGAAAGGTCAGTGGGCATTTGGGTTTGCCTGGGGGTAGGATGCCGCTCTCAGCTACAACCCGCATCTCATTGGCTATTATCCTTGCAACGTCAACCTGACGTTGAGTAAGGATATAATGGAGAAGAGGTGTAACGTCGAGGGTGGTAGAAGAGGTGTGTGATTTAGGCCGGATATTATATAAAATTAGGGTAAGGACTACCTGAGCAGGTGTGGTCATGTCGTCCCTGAATGCTCTAAAGGGCTTACCCGAAGCCTTACTCACATCATAAGATTTCCCCTCCTGGAAGATCTCTCGTGCTATCAGCTCGTGATCCCAATTCCCCGCTCTTTGATGCTCGTGATAAGCACACAACCGCTTATAATTAATTAGGTCATCTAGGAAAGTAAGGTCCAGGGGATTACCTAAGTATTCGCTGATTGCATCCTTATGAAACATGATAGTACGGCCTCGGACAAATGTTGTCCAGGTGAAGTCATCCGAGGGATCAGCTGGAATCGCGTTAGCGTAAAACTCCCGCACGATATCGTAGTTGATCTTCCGTGGAGGAGTGCACAGAATTCCCCATTTCCTTTCATTTATCATGTGTGCTATCCCTCCATATTCTCCCTCTTCTGATATCTGGAACTGCTTCTCAGACCAGATTCTCCGTGTTTTCAGCTCCTCATACCGTTCTTGATTCCTCAAACTCAGGAAACGACTCGCGTCATGCGGTTGAATGTTGGCTCTAGGTCGAGATGACGAGCTCTCAACGTTCCTTTGTCTTTTGGAAGAGGATTTTGGTGCCATTCCTACACAAGGATTAAAACAGACAAAAATTAGGTAGGATACAAGTTAGGTTCAGAACAACAGAAAAATAAAACAATTTTCTGGTTTCGTCGCTACAGCGACAGCTTGGTCGCTTGTAGTGAGCGAACCCAGAAATTGCTGGTTTCCTGCGCTACAAGCGCACTGTAGCGAGGAACACCCATTTTCAAAATTTTTGATTTTCTGGATTTAAACCTACTTGCAGCATGCGAAATTAACCCTAAAGCAAATATAAATGAATAAAAATCACCTAAACTTCCTAAATCCTCAAAAACCCTAAATTATTTTGAAATTTTTACAAAAGGTTTTTCAAAATACGAATTGAATATACAAGAGGATGAATGGAGAGTTTTCCAAGTGATTCTAGTTCATTTATTTCAGATTAAGCTTCAGATAATCATGGGTAACAACAGGGCATAATCTAAGTTTGCAAATTTCAAAAACCATAAACCCTAGAATTCGTAATCAGCATGCAAGCACCAATAATCAGTAAAGAGCATATAAACAGTAACAGAAATGGACGAAAAACATACCTGGAGTGTGATTGAACAAGATTAAACACAGGTACAGAGTTGATTTGCAAGATTGTGCAGAATTTCTTAATAGAATGCAGAAATAGAAAGCAAAAGGGAATGGAATGTATGTACTATGAACAATGTGCGAAAATAAAAGATAGAATGGCTAGTGCATTAATGAAAGTGCTTGGGAGGTAGGGAAAGAGTCAATAGTGGCCTGGGAAATATAAAACTGGTTTCTGCTACGGTCGCTACAAGCGTGCGACCTGTCGCTACAGCGACAGGCTTTAAGCCCATCGCTACAAGCGTGGTGTGGCGCTACAAGCGCAAGATTTAGAATCCATCGCTACAAGCGACAAGTGCGTCGCTACAGCGACGTAGTGCAAAACTCATCGCTACAACGATGAATCTGTCGCTGTAGCGACCATGACAGGAAACAGAAAAATAAAATTTTGAGTTCTTGCCACTATCCCTACATGCATGGATGAATGTTAAAAACTAAAATACTATTTAAAAACAACAAACCTACAAAGTTGGGTTGCCTCCCAACAAGCGCTTGTTTTACGTCGTTAGCTCGACGCCTGATTCGTTAGGGTGGCCAAAACGAGACAGAAAGCACATCAGCCTTTGTACTCCTTTGCTGCAGGAGGAATTCCATGAACTTGAAGAACAGCTGATGTGGAGTCCATAACCTCCCTAACCAAAATAAGCTGAGCAAGGAACAAACACAATCTTGTAGAAGTTCAAGCTCCGCCTTGCTCACTTTCACCCCCTCCTTTCCACAAGTTTCTTCCTTGTTAAGAAATGGTTCCGGCTTCTCAATCTCCATAATTTCTTCACTATCAACAACACTGGCTTCTTCAGAATTTGACCATTCTTGAGGAAGTTCTAAGTTGTGTGGTATTTCTAATTCTTCCACTAATGGCTCTATACCACATCCTTTAAACATCGTTTCTTCCTCACTCTCATCAACATCATCTTCAACAATCTCTCCGAATTCCAAAACAGATTGATTGTTGGTCTGAACCTCCATGATTCTTGGTAGATAATTCATTTGAACTCGCAAAATCTCCAATTGGCATGATATAGCTCTCAATCTCAGGTTGGTATTTTGCATGTTGATCATGGATTGTTGCATGAACATATTCAGGATATTCTCTGTTTTTGCTATTTGTTCATCTTCAGACGGATATTGTTGATATTGTTGATAAGCTTCATACTCGTATGGATCATAGTAGTTGAAATAATCATGATGATCAGCCATGATTTCTTTCAATGAGAATCTGAAACACAATTAACTAACAAGAAACTTTTCTTTGCATAACAAAGAGGGTTAATGCCAAACAGTTATAATGTACAAAAGAAACGAAAAATATATACTAACACGATATATACAAAAGCTCAAAACAACACAAACTATTGCGATGTTCAAAATAAGTAAACACTAATCCCCGGCAACGGCGCCATTTTGTTGAAGCAGTATTTCATACAACAAAAGTAAGTATTTTCAATTATCGTCTCCACAGGGATTGGTGCGTTACTTCGAACCGTTCAACAATCGGTATTGTTTTGAGTTAAGGGTTTGTACTATTGGTTTCATAAAATGACGGAATGTAAATGCGGGAATTAAAACGACAAGTAAAAGGGAATAAAAGCATTGGAATTAGAGTTCATCAATCTTGCAAAGAATATAATTCATGAATCATGCATATGAATTTAGCGTTTTAGCGTAAATATCACGTATCGCTCTACAACATCATTGATTTCCCAAATGACATCGTGAGATCGATCGTATCGTTTAATCAACGATTTCCCAATCAATCAAACGATCCGAAAGCATTATGATCCGAAACTTAGTGCAATTATCAAAACCCAAATCCATTTCTAGATTTTCTTATTTTGATAGAAGATTATTCTTAAACATAGATTCAAGGGTATTTGTCAATATCAATTGAATCAATCATGAGAGTGAAAAGCAAGAATAACTTCATAAACACTTAAATTGCTAAATCATATATTCACATAATCATTTATTACATCAAAGCTAGAAAGATTACCTCTAATCCCAACAAAGGGATGTTAGTTGCTCATTTTCATGACAACTATACAAAAGATAAGAGAAAAGATGAAGATCATAACCCAAAGTCTTGATTTCCCAAAGCCCTTGGTGGATTTCCACAATTCAATCCTTTTGCTCCTTGAAGATCACTACTTCTAGCCCTAATTACTAAGTCCTAAACTACTACTAAAGCAATCCTAACAATTGAAAGAAAAAGTTCTCAAAGTTCTCCAACTGATTATCTCAGAAAATGAACCAAAAATGCCATTTATAATTTGAATTTTTGCACGCTCGCTACAAGCGATGAGCTGGTCGCTTGTAGCGAGGAAGTCTGTTGGCCAATGGGGATCCTCCACGTCAGCATGGAGCCTTAAACCGCCCTTGGTCGCTTGAAGCGACCGGTCCATCGCTTGTAGCGATGAACCTCTAAAAATCCCTGCCTAGGCTCGCTTGAAGCGTGGCAACTGGCGCTTGAAGCGATGAAGCCTTCAAATTCCCTGCCTATCCTCGCTTGTAGCGAGGAAGTGTGCGCTTGAAGCGATGAGTTCAATCAAAACTTCATAAACCTTTGCTCAGCATGATCAAGCATAAATTTCCTGTAATAATAACATGGGGTAAGGCATAGGATCACAAATATAGCATTTAAACCATAAATATGAGCTTATCCTAAGATAACTTGTAAAATAAGTTACATAAGTGCCTTAATTACATATGCTTTATATCCACTTTCTGGCACTTATCAGGTACATTGGCAGCTGATTTTTCCTTAGATGCTTCACACTTGATTCCTTTCCATGACATGGTGGTCTTTGCCTTCTTTTGTAAATGGGTAACATCATAGACCATCTCAACATGTTTTTTCTATGATAAAAAACAATGATTCAGTAACATATACAAATATCATGTAACGAGCTTGATATTTTAATGTATACATTTACCTTTCTTGGAGCATTAAATGGTGCAGGTTGACCATCCATATGTGTTGTAGGTTGAGTGTTAAAATTCTGTGACTGTGCAGGTTCTGCAATCTGAGAAGTAGGTGTATTGGCAGGTTGTGCAACTTCTGCTGCATCTTGCGGTGCATTCCTGGGTGGTTTCCTCTGTGAAACCAAAGAAATATAGGTACGTACATCAGTATATGTTGAGGCAAAATCCCTAGTTCAGAAGCTGGACCAGACTCAGACTCAGACTCATATAGGTACCTTTCTCTTTTGAGCCTCTGGGTTAATTGTAGTACTTTTGCAGCTTCTGTTGATATGCCCAATTTTGTCACATTTTGTGCATCTATACTTTGTATTCTGCCTCTTGTATTTTCTTCCATCAGGTTCATCAGGTTCCCTTCTTCTTACTTTCTTTGGTCTTCCTGGACCTTTCTTGTATGTTGGGGGAAGCATTTCTTCAGCATCAACAGATGGCCACATGTCTTGTCCATTGATTGCACTGACACTGAAGCTATAACATCTTTCATATGTCTCTTTGGAATAGCAATCATCTACAAAGTCTTTTGGTCTCTGAGACCTTTTACCCATTGCAGCTACAGCATGCCTACATGGGATTCCCACTAATTCCCAAAAGCCACAAGTACATGTTTTCTTCCTAATGTCAACTATGTATTGGAAACCTCCATACAACTTTTGAACCTCAAATTCATCAGCAATCCTCCATGTTGGAACCCATTCCCCACTAAGTGCAACCTCCCTATCAAGTCTTTTCCTAAGCATTGACATTATCCTATGTTGCCAAGCACCAATCTTAGATCTAATAGTTGAAATTCTTGACATCAAATAAGTTCTAATCCATTCACACATTGATATTACTGGCTTGTCTTTGCAAGCAATATTGTTGAATTAAAAGCTTCAGAAAGATTATTCATTAAAACATCACATTTGGAGTAGTAGGTAAAAGCATGCTTACACCAAAGCTTAGTTTCCACTTTCATAAGCCAACCCCATGCTTCTGCATCAAGTTCCTTCAGCTGCAGCTTCTTATGTTCCCATGCCTGATAGTAGGATGCTTTAGCTGCCCCCATCATCAAATCCCTAATTGCAGTGCCTCGCCCAAACTTTTTCTTAAAATTAGCATAGAGGTGTCTCAAACATAGTATGTGTTCAACTACCTCAACTAATTCATCAACCACACGTTCTTCACCACCCTTGTAAGTTATAACCCAGTCCCTTACAAACAACCCTCCATGGTGAAAAGCAACCTTAATCGACATACTATGCATGCAAAAAAACAAAAATAAATAATAATCAATAATCACTTTTGTCAATAATCACTTTTACTCACGTTTTGGTCCCCACAAACAAAACAACAAACACAAGACAACAATACAGTGATTTACACGACTACTACAATTAAAGGTCATAAAGAGGGTTACCTTTCACTGTCTTCAACTTTAAGACAATCACAGTTGTCGAACACACTCTGAAATGGTGAAATCTCAGCCGTCAAACACAAAGCTCTTGCTAAATCCCAGTCGTCGATTGAATGAAGGAAGAAGGAACACGCGATGGATGAAGGAAGAAGAAGGAACACTCAATCGATATTGGAATATGGGAGAAGAACACGCGATGAAGAAGGAGATGAGAATCTGGGAGAAGAAGGAGATGAGAATCTGGGGGAAAATCTCTTTTATGTAATTTTTTAATTTAATTAAAATTTAGTTTTTAATTTTTAATAACTGAAAATCATTTTATAAAATTAAAAATGATTTTTTAAATTTTCAACTGCCACATAAGCTGCTACCTGGGCACTTATGCACAGTCAGCATGCGCCACATCAGCATCAGAGTGCCACCTAGCAACTTCAATGTGCCCAGAGACTATTTTAAAAAACAAAATATTTTGCAAGGACGAAAAACAAATTTTTTATTTACAGGGACCAAAAGTCAAATGAGACATATTTGTAGGGACCTTTTTAATATTTTAGCCTTAAATAAATGATGATGTTTTTGAGTTTTTGGTGTGTTTTTTTATTTGAGGGGCCAATTTTTAAGATTGTATCGGGGCCTCTAGATTGTTTAAGACGGCCCCGGTTAGAAAGATAGTGTTTCCAGCCTTTTATTTTTGCTTTGTGGTGGCAATGCATGGTTTAAGGGTTGTAATCCTTAACTCCAATGGAAATGGAATAGAGAAAGATTTGATGGAGGTGAGCATATGTTTGAACATTGGTGCATCATCTTACACGGATTTTGCTTCATTGGGTTAATGCTGTTGGGTATTTATTTTGTTTTGATAATAGTAGTTGAAGTTATGCTTTGTTATTTAGTTTTTGTTTTTGTGGTATTACCAGCAATATTATTTTCCTTCATTTGTTCGATGACTTGTATCTATCATATAGTACTTATCATGTAATGCCTTGGTTTAATGTCAATGGTCTATGCATGCATCTACTTGTCATTGTTGTGTCACCGGTAAAAATCAATCTGCAGTATAACCCGATAACAAATAAAGTGAGATGGTTATTGATTGATCATACATTGAGGGTGAACTCCGTATTCATGGTGTGGCTCGATATGAGTACATCTAATTTGTTCCATTTTCGTTAGTGTGATCATTGGGATTGTTCCGGGATTTATATGTTTTAACGTAATAAAAAGAGTAGACAAATAAACACAAGATTCCATTTGAACGCTAGTTTCTATAATGTACTAAACATAATTGTAAAAAATTCAAATGTTTAAAATTTTAAATAATACACGTGAGGTTAGTCAAAAATATGGACCAAAAGTTATGATGGAAAATCTTTAGAAACATGATGGAAAAAACTTAGAGGTACTTAAAAGCAAAATATAAAAATCTATATGTTATATTGTTTTTACTTATCTATTATATTTTTAAAAGGAATCATTATCTTATGATCTCGTATATAGTATAATACAGGGAAAATCTATATATATATATATATATATATATATATATATATATATATATATATATATATATATATATTCCCTACTGAAATCTTCCAAAATCATTATTAGTGCCGCAAACGCAAACGCAAACAGAAACACCACGTTATTACTACTACTAGTGCCGCAAAATAATTCCGCAACAAACTCAGATCTTCACGTTTAGCACACCAATTTCAGAGACAGATGGAAGAAACTACCGGCATGACAGGAACCCTAACACTCGCTGGTGATTCTCTATTCTCAAACAACAACGACTGTGTAACCGCTTCTTCTCATCACGAAACCCTATCACTTCCATTGGATCTCATCGCTGAAATACTCTGCAGATTTCCCGTTAAATTCCTCCTCCAACTCCGCTGCGTCTGCAAGTCATGGAATACTCTAATCTCAAACGATCCCAATTTCGCCAAAAAACACCTTCGCATGTCAACAACCAAACGCCACCTCTTCTTCACAACCAAATGGATCCTCAATAATCAGCTCACTACTGCGTCTTACCCACTCGACTCTCTTCATCTTGACGCTATTTTCACTTCTAATCCCACCCCACTTGATTACTCTCTCATCGATCCTAAATCTTACAATCATCTCATCACTTCTTGCGACGGTCTCTTTTGTTTTGATGTTACTAACACTCTTGCAGCTCTTTGGAACCCTACCATTAGAAAATTCAAGAAATTACCCTCTTTAGATATTCCACCTAAACGCGGTAGAACTATATATGCATTTGGCTACGATCCTTTCATCGATAATTACAAGGTTGTTTCTGTATTTTCCTATGATTTTGAATACCGTGGCATTCGCATTAAGGGTTGCAAAACTCAAGTTAACTTTCACACTTTGGGTTCAAATTCATGGAGAAGGATTCAGGATTTTCCTTCTACGATGATCCCTTGTGGTAACGAGGGAATATTTGTCAGCGGAACAGTTAATTGGTTTGCAGATTCTAATGCTAATACTCGCACACAAGCCATTGTTTCTCTTCATTTGGGGAAAGAGTCTTATCAAGAGATTTCACAGCCTGATTATGGAATGCCAAATAACTTGACGTTGGGTATCATGAAGGATTGTTTGTGCGTATTTTCTTGCTCTAACTCATTGATTGATGTTTGGCTTATGAAGGAATACGGTAATAAAGAATCTTGGATTAAATTGATCCATCTTCCTTTTTTTCCTTCCCTTGGTCGTTATTGTCACGAACATATGATAGTATACATTTCTGAGGATGACAACAATGTGCTGCTCTTTTTTAAAGAGTTTTCTAATTTGAAGTGGGTTGTTTACGATCCAAAATATCACACTACAAAGACTATCAAGATTGAAAACTTCAGTTGGGTAGACTCAAAGGTTTACGTTGAGAGTTTGGTATCACCTTGATTTTAATACTAGAGTTTAGATGTTGTGCTATGTCAGTTGCATATGAGATTCAATCCCAACTATTATGTTAATTTTTGTTTATGTTATTTATATTTTTAATGCTTGTTTGGATTGCCGGTGACTTCATAGTTCATTGTTAATTAACGGTTGAATGAAATTTGCACCTTGAGAAAATGTTGTTTTCTTTTCGTCTCTCTGTTATTTTGAATTGTTTGTTCTTCACCATGCATTGCAATTTTACATTGCAACCTCCCTATCAAGTCTTTTCCTAAGCATTGGCATTATCCTATGTTGCCAAGCACCAATCTTAGATCTAATAGTTGAAATTCTTGACATCAAATAAGTTCTAATCCATTCACACATTGATATTACTGGCTTGTCTTTGCAAGCAATATTGTTGAATTAAAAGCTTCAGAAAGATTATTCATTAAAACATCACATTTGGAGTAGTAGGTAAAAGCATGCTTACACCAAAGCTTAGTTTCCACTTTCATAAGCCAACCCCATGCTTCTGCATCAAGTTCCTTCAGCTGCAGCTTCTTATGTTCCCATGCCTGATAGTAGGATGCTTTAGCTGCCCCCATCATCAAATCCCTAATTGCAGTGCCTCGCCCAAACTTTTTCTTAAAATTAGCATAGAGGTGTCTCAAACATAGTCTGTGTTCAACTACCTCAACTAATTCATCAACCACACGTTCTTCACCACCCTTGTAAGTTATAACCCAGTCCCTTACAAACAACCCTCCATGGTGAAAAGCAACCTTAATCGACATACTATGCATGCAAAAAAACAAAAATAAATAATAATCAATAATCACTTTTGTCAATAATCACTTTTACTCACGTTTTGGTCCCCACAAACAAAACAACAAACACAAGACAACAATACAGTGATTTACACGACTACTACAATTAAAGGTCATAAAGAGGGTTACCTTTCACTGTCTTCAACTTTAAGACAATCACAGCTGTCGAACACACTCTGAAATGGTGAAATCTCAGCCGTCAAACACAAAGCTCTTGCTAAATCCCAGTCGTCGATTGAATGAAGGAAGAAGGAACACGCGATGGATGAAGGAAGAAGAAGGAACACTCAATCGATATTGGAATATGGGAGAAGAACACGCGATGAAGAAGGAGATGAGAATCTGGGAGAAGAAGGAGATGAGAATCTGGGGGAAAATCTCTTTTATGTAATTTTTTAATTTAATTAAAATTTAGTTTTTAATTTTTAATAACTGAAAATCATTTTATAAAATTAAAAATGATTTTTTAAATTTTCAACTGCCACATAAGCTGCCACCTGGGCACTTATGCACAGTCAGCATGCGCCACGTCAGCATCAGAGTGCCACCTAGCAACTTCAATGGGCCCGGAGACTATTTTAAAAAACAAAATATTTTGCAAGGACGAAAAACAAATTTTTTATTTACAGGGACCAAAAGCCAAATGAGACATATTTGTAGGGACCTTTTTAATATTTTAGCCTTAAATAAATGATGATGTTTTTGAGTTTTTGGTGTGTTTTTTTTTTGAGGGGCCAATTTTTAAGATTGTATCGGGGCCTCTAGATTGTTTAAGACGGCCCCGGTTAGAAAGATAGTGTTTCCAGCCTTTTATTTTTGCTTTGTGATGGCAATGCATGGTTTAAGGGTTGTAATCCTTAACTCCAATGGAAATGGAATAGAGAAAGATTTGATGGAGGTGAGCATATGTTTGAACATTGGTGCATCATCTTACACGGATTTTGCTTCATTGGGTTAATGCTGTTGGGTATTTATTTTGTTTTGATAATAGTAGTTGAAGTTATGCTTTGTTATTTAGTTTATGTTTTTGTGGTATTACCAGCAATATTATTTTCCTTTGTTCGATGACTTGTATCTATCATATACTTATCATGTAATGCCTTGGTTTAATGTCAATGGTCTATGCATGCATCTACTTATCATTGTTGTGTCACCGGTAAAAATCAATCTGCAGTATAACCCGATAACAAATAAAGTGAGATGGTTATTGATTGATCATACATCGAGGGTGAACTCCGTATTCATGGTGTGGCTCGATATGAGTACATCTAATTTGTTCCATTTTCGTTAGTGTGATCATTGGGATTGTTCCGGGATTTATATGTTTTAACGTAATAAAAAGAGTAGACAAATAAACACAAGATTCCATTTGAACGCTAGTTTCTATAATATACTAAACATAATTGTAAAAAATTCAAATGTTTAAAATTTTAAATAATACACGTGAGGTTAGTCAAAAATATGGACCAAAAGTTATGATGGAAAATCTTTAGAAACATGATGGAAAAAACTTAGAGGTACTTAAAAGCAAAATATAAAAATCTATATGTTATATTGTTTTTACTTATCTATTATATTTTTAAAAGGAATCATTATCTTATGATCTCGTATATAGTATAATACAGGGAAAATCTATATATATATATATATATATATAGTCCCTACTGAAATCTTCCAAAATCATTATTAGTGCCGCAAACGCAAACGCAAACAGAAACACCACGTTATTACTACTACTAGTGCCGCAAAATAATTCCGCAACAAACTCAGATCTTCACGTTTAGCACACCAATTTCAGAGACAGATGGAAGAAACTACCGCCATGACAGGAACCCTAACACTCGCTGGTGATTCTCTATTCTCAAACAACAACGACTGTGTAACCGCTTCTTCTCATCACGAAACCCTATCACTTCCATTGGATCTCATCGCTGAAATACTCTGCAGATTTCCCGTTAAATTCCTCCTCCAACTCCGCTGCGTCTGCAAGTCATGGAATACTCTAATCTCAAACGATCCCAATTTCGCCAAAAAACACCTTCGCATGTCAACAACCAAACGCCACCTCTTCCTCACAACCAAATGGATCCTCAATAATCAGCTCACTACTGCGTCTTACCCACTCGACTCTCTTCATCTTGACGCTATTTTCACTTCTAATCCCACCCCACTTGATTACTCTCTCATCGATCCTAAATCTTACAATCATCTCATCACTTCTTGCGACGGTCTCTTTTGTTTTGATGTTACTAACACTCTTGCAGCTCTTTGGAACCCTACCATTAGAAAATTCAAGAAATTACCCTCTTTAGATATTCCACCTAAACGCGGTAGAACTATATATGCATTTGGTTACGATCCTTTCATCGATAATTACAAGGTTGTTTCTGTATTTTCCTATGATTTTGAATACCGTGGCATTCGCATTAAGGGTTGCAAAACTCAAGTTAACTTTCACACTTTGGGTTCAAATTCATGGAGAAGGATTCAGGATTTTCCTTCTACGATGATCCCTTGTGGTAACGAGGGAATATTTGTCAGCGGAACAGTTAATTGGTTTGCAGATTCTAATGCTAATACTCGCACACAAGCCATTGTTTCTCTTCATTTGGGGAAAGAGTCTTATCAAGAGATTTCACAGCCTGATTATGGAATGCCAAATAACTTGACGTTGGGTATCATGAAGGATTGTTTGTGCGTATTTTCTTGCTCTAACTCATTGATTGATGTTTGGCTTATGAAGGAATACGGTAATAAAGAATCTTGGATTAAATTGATCCATCTTCCTTTTTTTCCTTCCCTTGGTCGTTATTGTCACGAACATATGATAGTATACATTTCTGAGGATGACAACAATGTGCTGCTCTTTTTTAAAGAGTTTTCTAATTTGAAGTGGGTTGTTTACGATCCAAAATATCACACTACAAAGACTATCAAGATTGAAGACTTCAGTTGGGTAGACTCAAAGGTTTACGTTCAGAGTTTGGTATCACCTTGATTTTAATACTAGAGTTTAGATGTTGTGCTATGTCAGTTGCATATGAGATTCAATCCCAACTATTATGTTAATTTTTGTTTATGTTATTTATATTTTTAATGCTTGTTTGGATTGCCGGTGACTTCATAGTTCATTGTTAATTAACGGTTGAATGAAATTTGCACCTTGAGAAAATGTTGTTTTCTTTTCGTCTCTCTGTTATTTTGAATTGTTTGTTCTTCACCATGCATTGCAATTTTACATTGTTCACAATCACACATTGCATTAAATGGTTTATGGTTTAATTGTCTAAGATTGTAAATGGGATTTAGATGTTATGCCAAGTCATTTGTACGTTTGTTGATATGTCTGCTAACTGCAGAACATGCAAATTGCATAATGTATGCTTCAAATCAGCTCTGATACGAACTTAGTTTGTTGTAATACTATTGAGATGTGTTTGTTTTACGAATATTTAATTCTTGCACATATGTATCCTTTTGACAAATATGAAGGATCATTATTGGGAAACATGAAATTGTATATCAATGGCAATCAATCACTTCAGCTTATTTGCTTTGGCCAGGAAAAATAGGGACTTTCCTTTTACAGTTAACTGCAACAATAACTATAACACTATGTCAACTTGTGTTTCCTCCGGGCATATTGTCTTGGATTTGGAGTTTTCATATAAATGATTGATGCTAGAGGTGATTCGAGACAGTTCTACTTTAAAATGTTTGGTTCTTAATGGGAATCTTATCATTTTGGAGTGTTTGTTTTGCTATGAAGTTATAGATTTAGTTGGCATTTTTTTTGTGCAATTCCTTGATTTGGATTAAGCTTGTTTAGCTGCTCGTCTATGTTTTGCTTTGTGGTGGGAATGAATAGTTTTCTAGAATTTTAATCCTTAACAGCAATGCTAAGGAATAGGGAATGATATGATGGGGGGAGTATTTGTCTGAACATTGGTCCCTCGTGTTAGTGTTTCTTATGTTTGAGATGTAGTTTGGATTTTGTTTTGATAATAGTGGTTAAAATGATTTTTTATTTAGTTTATGCTTTTGTTGTGTCACTAGCAATACTTTTCCTTCATTTGTGTTCTATAATTGCTGAGATAGCTTTGAGTGATATCATGGTGGTCACTATATATGTATATAAAGAATTACATTCTCAAAGGAATTACATTCTTATAGTTAATGAGAGCAACTGCATTTTTTTTTCCCATTTTAATTGTTGCCTCAGCTCAGCAAAATCTTACTTCTGCCAAAATATAAAAGTTAAGGTTGAAGTATCGCTCTAGTCAAACCAAAAGATAACAAACATGTTCCTTGGAAAATAAACATTTATGGAAGTACTATAACTAGGACTAGAGGACAACTTCAACTAGTGATGGAGTGATACATTTTATGATTAATAATCACCGTGACATTTCAATTCTGTTGATTTGGTTATGAGGCTAATCGAAATTGAATCGTCTATGATTGACAAAAAAAGTGATAGACATTTGAAGTTGGATTCAGTTTAGGATGGGGATATGATGATGAGCTTTTTGTGATGTTGCTGCTGAGCCTAATTCGAGTGTTTCTAATGAAGATTTTCGAGTTGGTATTCACAAAGAAGTTGTGGTTTCAACAGTTTCTCCATAGTCAAATGTTTTTTCTGATATGTTTTTTCTAGCGAACAACCCAACAGGCGGTGTTGATACTGACAAAAATGAATTGGTGCAATAGGCAGTCTGAGTGGCTGTGATGGTACAAGTAATCATGGTAATTTTTACTCCTTTGCCTACTCTGTTTTAATTATGAGTTGTGATTTTCTACATGATGCTTAATTTTTCTTCCTTTATGCTTGTCTGTTAATTATGTTTTTGGAGATACTTATCATGAAAATAAATATGTTTTTGAGCATGAAGCAGGTTAGTGTCATATATAATGCTTTTTATTTTCAACAAAAAAGTATAGAATGCCTTTATTCCATTCATATTTAGTTCTTTTCATTGTTGTGTACATACTTTTACTGTTATGTTTGGTGACATCAGTTACTTTATTAATATGACTGAATATGCTGTTATATTTACTTACTATCTTAAATGGATTTACCAGCCATTCAACTGGGTTTTAGTTTTACAATGCTTGAGAAGGTTAAAGGGAAACATCACAAAAAGGAAAATATGTCTGGCGAGTCTCAGATTGTATTTGACCCTATGGGATTGTAAATACAATCAAGTAATTCTCATTGGACTTATTATGTCGATAGGATGCTTTAAACATGTTTTTATTTTGATAGCCATGATGAGACGAGTTAATTTATTAACATGATGGAATATGCTCTTTGATTTGCTAACTTAATTGATTTGATTATACAATGTCTTTTATGAGTGCAGTCACAAATTCATGCAGTCAGCATAACATTATTTTTTTTAACTTACCGAGCTTGAACTCTTAACCCTCCGATCTTGATCAAATGGTTACCGATGTGTTGTTTTGGTAGCTTTGTAGGTAGTAAAAAAATGGAAGGAAGAGATAAGATGGTTGGTGGCTCACTTTTGCATCGACAATTCAGCAAGTAGAAACCTTACCTTGAAAAGAAGATGCAACGTTGATGTGATGAGAACTAACAAGATTAATGGAGATAGCATTAACAGTAAGAGATAATAGAATCAAAAGCCCTTGCAACTGTTCTGGAGTGATGCTTATCAGAGAAGCAATGGTGCTGGAATCCGAATTGACAGAAACAGGTGCAGGGGATTGCTCAAAACCAACATTGTTGTCAGACTTCCTGAACTTGTAACCTGGAGGACAACTATGCTTAAAGAAGAATGTACACAATGTGGTTAGTCCTATTGCAATAAGTGCAGAATCTATCAGAATTGTTCTTCTTGAGGAAAGGTTTGCCTCTACCATTGCCATTACCATGAGGTTGTTTGAACTACAAGGGCAGAGGGAGTATGTAGCAAACTAGCAGCAGGATTAACTTGTCTTTCTTGTAGAACTATCTTGGAGTAAAAATTGGATGACAGAGGTGAAGGTTACGTTACATGATCAAGATCTGAGACTTAACAGCAACAAAATTATTGTTTAAGCCTTAAAAATATTATCGCACAATCATTCTCATAATATTTCAACACAGTCTTGGAAGTGTGACAACAACAATCAGATGCAGAGGCACGTGTAGGGATAGGTAATGATATGAAGTGCGAAGATTATCTCAGCACGTCACAAGAAACTAAGAATGTAGGATGAAATTATGCAGATGAAATTAGCACAATTAACAATAAGCAAAATGTGTATCATCCTTTAGATTGTTTTTTCATGAATGAGGATTAAGATGGATGTCAAATATTATGATGTGTATGTGAACGTGTATTAGTTATAGTATTTGCAACTTTATATTATCCAATGACCATGGTTTACATGATATAATATCTTTATTTTTGAACAAGGATATAATATCTTTATTGCTGCTAACTTGTCTGATTATGATCAGCCCTTTATAGCTGCAAACTTTATGATAAAACATCATACACAATAGCTCACTGAAAGACAATTAAAATAGCACCTTAAGTCACAAACCATCAACTAACCCTGCCAATTTTATTCATCAAAATTCTCCTAATAATTATGCTTAAAGATCAGCAACATGTTCAACAGAATATAATTAAAACTCTTTTCTTTTATCATGACAGTTCTATTTTGCGGTATGCTTTATTTAGTTGCCATGATTAAAGCAGTTCTGTGGAATCATTAATTAAAAACTCTTCTCTTCTTGAGACTGAAAGATTTCACCAGTTCTGGTACGAAGCAACAAAACTCATCCTAAAGTCGAAGAATTGTAGCATACAATTGCAGAGAATCAAAGCAGTATTTCCAATTTAAGAGTTTTGAAATATAATCATCAAAAGGGATAGATACTTTGAACAAAAATCAAAATACACACTTAATTTTTGATCCCATCAAGAGTAATACGTACTTTCCTCTTCTTTCTTCCTAGCAAGAAACCGATCGATGTTTTCCTTATTAACAGGAAACACGTTGATGTATTCCATCTTAGCAACTTCTGTTTATTCATAAGGCAAGATAATTATATCAAAACACAGCGAAATTCGAAGGTTTTAAACCCTAATAAGCACGGATTCACATAACATATTGATGAAGGGCGAGATAATCATGAATCAATATGAAAACACACACACTCAATTTCACAAAATCTCTCACAGCCTTAAAAAATCCCCAATTAAAGGTTTTAAACCCTAATCCCCCATTCCGTGAAGATTTGCGTCAAAACACACAGATTCGAATATTTATGTTGATTGAGGGTTTAATTCCATCAAAACACAGTCAATTTGAAAAGGAATCAAACGAACTGAATGCATACATACAAAATATTTATATGGTAGTCACTCATATATCAAGATTCTATGTAAGAAAATAAACTTGATTCTCTTTTTTCTGAAATTACAACTATGCATTGCAAAAAATTCGGTTCTTCTTTTTAAGTAAATGCTTTTCACCCAAGTATGTTTTCAAAATCAAAAGTTCTTTCTGGGTGATCTCAAACCTTTCGACTGTTCTCCCTCCAAAAATAAATTTTGGAATTTTTTACATAGAAAGAATTTACTTGTTACTAATATAATACTGAATGGATTTCAAGAGGGGTTTTTCAAAAATTTAATCCTCTTAGCGGAACAAATTCCGTTGAAACGAATCTTGATTAAATCATTAATCACAAATCAAACACATATACTTAAACACTTTAAGGATTCATGTGTTTACCTCTTGAAGCGCATAACCTTTGTAGCAGAATTGTTTCTGATCACTAGCAAAGCAACGTAGCGATGCCTCTATTCAGTCCACACGAAAAGAACTTCTCCGATGATCGGTGCTAGCCAATTCCAACGGAGATTCAGAGAGAACAGGGTTTAGAGAACGGCGGCTAGGGTTTCACAACTTTTGTGAATTAGGTTAAGCGTTCAACAAAAGTTTGTAATGCTTCACCACAAGGGTTCTATTTATAGAACCACTTGTGTGGTCAACAAGTCAAGCACTTAAATACACCGTATCATACGGTGCACCATATTTCACTTAAACACACCGTACCTTACGATGGACCGCGTTTCTCTATTTTTTCATAAATTAAATAATAAGTCATACTTAATTATTTAATTACTAATAAGTCCTACTTATTATTTTATAAATAAGTCTTACTTATTTATTTCTCTCATCTATTTGTCATTTGTGTGTGACCCCTATAGGTTCCCGTAACGTTGGCAATAATATTAAATCACATATTTAATATTATAAACAGTGAGCGGTATCTAGCAACACATCACTGCTACCCAAGTGACGAGAATGTCATGTGATCTGACGAAACCTTTCCGTGATAATGATCATGTGTATAATTACCCTTTTGCCCTCATGTCTATATTGAACACAGACCGTGTCATCCTTGTCTAGTTCAATATTGGGCCCATAGACATTTCTCCTGTTATGTAGGAGGGGCAAATTCCATCTAGGTCACTCATGTCCCTCAGCATGATTCATGGAGTACCCATCAACCAACTTTATAGTCATCCTATTACAGACAACGTTTGAAATGGTGATAAAGCACTCGACTCCTACATCTAGCGTACATAGTGGTTTCAGGTCAAAAGGGTGGAATACACCACTTTCACTATGAGAATATCTTATAACACTTTTCATAACTTTAACTATGTAGTATTCTCGTGGTGGGTCAATCCAGTATAAATATTACTCCTAAGCTTCCTCTTGTTATAACTTTAACTTTAACTTTAACTTTAACTTTAACTTTTCATAACTTTTCATAACTCTAACTTTAACTTTAACTTTTCATAACTTTAACTTTTCATAACTTTTCATAACTCTAAGGAACTCACTTAGTATTGTGCTGATTCTTGACAGCCTTCCTTTACCAAAACCCTAGCTTGTCTTACTCTTTCCTTAAGCTTCCTCTTGTTTCAAACTCTCCCCAAGAGCTTGCTTGCTTTAAACTCAAGAAATTAGAGGAGAAAACTGATAGATTACAGCTGCTGATGGTGCTGGCCGATTTCTTAGAGAGAGAGGGAGAGAAAAATCTATTTGTTTTAGTGAGAGAAAAGGAATGGCATAATGAATAATTTTCATACTTATCTCTTTAAATACCCATTCCTCTCATATTTACAACTTTGCCACTACACTCTCTTAATTCCTCTAATAACGATAAAAGTTACTTCTGAGCGGGATATTACAATCTACCCCCCTTAAAGAAATTTCGTCCTCGAAATTAGAAATTACCTGAAAATAGATGCGGATAGCTCCTTCGCATCTCTGATTCTAGCTCCCAAGTGGCTTCACCGTCGGGAGAACCTTTCCATACAACCTTGACAATTGGAATTTCCTTGTTCCTTAAGGATTTGACATCACGATCAACAATCTGCTCTGGTTCTGGCTGAAAAGTTAAATCTGATCTCAAATCGATAGTTTCCAATTCTACCGGTTGAAAAGGATCTGGAATAAACTTCCTTAGCTGAGAGACATGAAAAACATCATGCAATCCTGACATAGCCGGTGGCAGAGCCAACTGATAAGCTGCTGGATCGACGCGTTTAAGTATCTGAAATGGCCCAATAAATCTTGGACACAACTTCTTTGTCATGAAAACGCCACGTAAACCCAACTTGGGTGTAACCTTCAGGAATACATGATCTCCCACTTCGAACTCTAGAGGTCTTCGCCTCTTGTCCGCATAACTTTTCTGACGACTCTGAGCAGTTCTCATATTATCCTGAATAGATTTGATCTTTAGAGTAGTCTCCTGAATGATTTCTGGTCCTAAAATACTCTTGTCTCCGACCTCTGCCCAACAAAGTGGTGTTCTACACTTTCTGCCATACAATGCCTCGTATGGTGCCATTCCTATGCTAGAGTGGTAACTATTATTGTAGGAGAATTCAATCAAAGGCAGATGATTATTCCAACTTCCTCCATCTTCTAAGATGCACGCACGTAGCATATCCTCCAATCTTTACCTCTCACTTTTGGAAAGCTTTTCAAAGGGCTTTGGGAACGAGGTTAAAAATGAGTACGTCCCATCATCCTCAAACAGACGGTCAGTCCGAGAGAACTATCCTGACATTGGAGGATATGCTACGTGCGTGCATCTTAGAAGATGGAGGAAGTTGGAATAATCATCTGCCTTTGATTGAATTCTCCTACAATAATAGTTACCACTCTAGCATAGGAATGGCACCATACGAGGCATTGTATGGCAGAAAGTGTAGAACACCACTTTGTTGGGCAGAGGTCGGAGACAAGAGTATTTTAGGACCAGAAATCATTCAGGAGACTACTCTAAAGATCAAATCTATTCAGGATAATATGAGAACTGCTCAGAGTCGTCAGAAAAGTTATGCGGACAAGAGGCGAAGACCTCTAGAGTTCGAAGTGGGAGATCATGTATTCCTGAAGGTTACACCCAAGTTGGGTTTACGTGGCGTTTTCAAGACAAAGAAGTTGTGTCCAAGATTTATTGGGCCATTTCAGATACATAAATGCCTCGGTCCAGCAGCTTATCAGTTGGCTCTGCCACCAGCTATGTCAGGATTGCATGATGTTTTTCATGTCTCTCAGCTAAGGAAGTTTATTCCAGATCCTTTTCAACCGGTAGAATTGGAAACTATCGATTTGAGATCAGATTTAACTTTTCAGCCAGAACCAGAGCAGATTGTTGATCGTGATGTCAAATCCTTAAGGAACATGGAAATTCCAATTGTCAAGGTTGTATGGAAAGGTTCTCCCGACGGTGAAGCCACTTGGGAGCTAGAATCTGAGATGCGAAGGAGCTATCCGCATCTATTTTCAGGTAATTTCTAATTTCGAGGACGAAATTTCTTTAAGGGATGTGGAATAGAAAGTTTTAAACTTCTTAACTTAATCCTATGATTCCCATTTTTTTGAAGATAAAAAAATGGAAATCCAAAAGGTATTCTGTATTTATAATGCCAAAATTTCAAGTCGGCTCACTCGTCTTTTCTCTTGATCTTTACGGCCTCTTGAATATTCTATTATTCACCTCATTTTTTTGTCTATATTTAATATGATTTTACTGTTGTTTATTTATTATTATTGATAGGAATTTTCTTGTTAAGACCCTATAGAATCAATTCAAAAACCTCATATTCATACGAGAACCACGATGATTTCCAAAAAAACCTTTAATCCAAGTCCAAAAATTCCCTGAGTAAGAACTGCCGGATCATCACTTATTCAATGAATAGATATAATGAAAAAAAATACAAAGAAATTTTATAAAGATAAGCGGCCACAGTTTAAAAGAATAAAAATCGTTCTATTTTTCGAAATTTATTATTATAACTCTTTCATTTTTTTCGTCCGGTTGCGAGGTCTAAATATAAATATTAAGTATGAATCATAGTTCTAATACTTTAGAATCTATTTCTTTTCTATATTCCGTGCTTCAGATATTAGAATAAATATCTGACGGGGTAAAGCCATCTCTATCAAGATAAGAAAGATGACGTATCCTTTTTATGTTCTGTACTATCAATAGGATCAATTGTAACAAGTCACACACTCATATTCCGGAAATACAGAAACGAAGAAGTTTCGCGGTCGAACTACCAAATAAAAAAGGAATGGTCTAAAACTCAACGACCTAAATGTTAAACTTTACTTTCTATTGAAAAACTAGTTAGTTGGTTCTTGTGAATCTAATTCTCTAATTAGAAATTTGGTTCAGTAAAATGGACGAATTATAAATCTCTAAAATAATAGAGAGAAATACAGCAAATAGAGCCATTGCAATACCCATCAAAGGGGTAGTTCCCCATACTGGAGCTACTTTACCATATTCTGAATTCAACGGTTTCAATAAATCGCCTACAACAGTTCGTCTTTGACCAGATCTAGAACTACCCTCAACGGTTTGTGTAGCCATAAATCCTATTTTTTTTTTCATTGAGATCTGTTGACTTTGTATACCATTCCGCTGTAAATTACCCTATAGATCCATTGTAGTCTTGATATTATATAATCATGGAAACAGCAACCCTAATTGCCATCTCTATATCTGGTTTAATTGTCAGTTTTACTGGGTATGCCTTATATACTGCTTTTGGGCAACCCTCTCAACAACTAAGAGATCCATTCGAAGAACATGGGGACTAGTTGAAGTAATGAGCCTCCAATATTACGATATTGGAGGCTCATTACTTCAATTGAGGTAATTCAAAATCATTTCGTCTTTTTAGTTGGAACTATAGAGGTTTCTCTAAAAAAGATAGCGAAAAAAATGATTCCTAAAGTCGCGACTAAGAGGAATGTATAAACCAATGCTTCCATAGATATGATCGTGGTTTACAATTATAGCTTTCATACCTATTTTGGGGGATTAACTCCTAGACGAGATTTATATAGGGAACTATATAAAATTCAAATAACAACAAAAAAAGTCGAATCGAAAAAGAACAAACCAATTTATATCAGAATGCCTATTTTTTTTGTAGTTGGATCTCCAAGTTTTTGGAATGCTCCAAATTCTACTTGAGCAATCAAAAAATACCAGCAAAAACATCTCTGAACAAGGTTCTAGCACCATGCCAAATGTGCCCGAAAAAGAAGAGAAGAGCAAACAAAACATGTCCAAAAGTAAACCAACCCCTTGGACTGCTACGAAAAACACCATCTGATTTTAAAGTAGCACGATCTAATTCAAAAATTTCACCCAATTGAGCACGTCGAGCATATTTTTTCACAGTAGCAGGATCACTATAACTGACTCCATTGAGTTCGCCACCAAAGAACTCAACAGTTACACCGACTTGTTCGACACTATACTTCGATTCTGCCCTTCGAAAAGGAACATCTGCTCTAACAATTCCGTCTCCGTCGACTAAAACAACCGTAAATTTCATTGGGAAGGTTGTTGATCTCAAAGGAAATTCATTCACATTAGAATTGGATCATGACATAGTTGAACAATGTGTTTTTATTGATAGGATGGACCTTAATGATTTAAGTGACCATAAGAAATGTCTGTCCACATCCATTTTGTCTTTATGGTGCACGAAGATATCACGTCCTATTCATAATTATTTTTTCAAAATATCAATTATAATTGATTATATTTAACCTTGTATTGAGACTCTAGTTTTGAAAAGAAAAAAAAAAAGAAGATATAATATGGTTATCTTGTAACAAATTAAATTCAAACATTATTTTGAATTTTGAGTTGATTAAAACAAAGATAGAGATTTTAACTATATTAAATTAAATTGTAAAAAATTAAAATGTAGATATGTGGCCTATTAGCTCAGTTGGTTAGAGCGTCGTGCTAATAACGCGAAGGTCGCAGGTTCGAGACCTGCATAGGCCACTTTTTTTGAAATATTTTTTCATATATCAACACCATTTTTTTAGTAGATATACAACCCGTGTAATGCACGCGTTTTTTAGAGTTTCATATATAACATCAAATTAACTATACCATACTTAAATGCATTATTTATAACATTTAAATAATACAATGATATTATTAAGAAATCAAATTAGCATCATTTTCAATATCATAAATAAACTCACAAGCATGTTTGCACATAATTTTTAAAAAGAGGAGTACATTGTAATGCAGTGCGCATAAAAAAACTTTTAAATCTTCTTTCATGTACAGTAGGAGTACATTTTAATTCATTGTGGCTCTTCTCATTTTCTATTATATTATTCTCATCACTTTGATTTGATTTATAGAGCAAACAACTAATATTCGATCTTTTGTGCATTGTATAGCCTATTTCCTCCATATTGTGTTCTCTCATGCTTCAAAAGTCTTCATCCTCGTGGGTCTTCTCCCCTTATATCCTTATTCCACTTGGATCTCTTTTATCTCCTTTCCATCCCTCGTATTTTTATCCATCAATGATCCTTTGATGGACAAAATTGGCAAGTGCACCAAAATATAACAAGTAATAAAGTAGTAGTTTATCGCCTTCACAGGGATTGTCGTTCAACTTAGCAATTATCAAAACTTATTTAAAGAGTGAAATTAAAAGATGATTAAGAAAGGGTTGCATGGTTTAATTGTCATGCCCAATGCGAGATTAAGTTTGTGATTCATATATTTAACGGCGATTAGAGAATCCTTGAATCCCCCTTCGTCTTTGTTGGAATTAACTTAGTAAAACATCAGTTATGTGGTGTCTAAGAATTTATTTTAGAAATCCTTATTAACCCTAACGACAACGTGTGGTAAGCTAACCTAGTTAAAGTTAAAGTGTCGCGGTGATTTTTGGAGATCAAGTTATTGATTAACATTGACTCACGAAATTTAAGATTCACCACAGATCTTTAATTTTTCCAAGGGAAGGGGAAAAGTCCGAATAAAACCCGCAATTAAAATAAGAGATTTAAGGTTCCGGGGTTGGTTACGTGAAGGAAAAGTATTAGCATCTTAAACGTCTATAGTACTCTATAGGAACCTCTTGCGTTTATTTATTTTTTGGCTAAAGTAATTATCATTTGCTTGCAAAAAGAAAAGATTGGTGTGATGAGAAAAAAACATATTTTTTTTATTATTTTTTATTTGGAATGACAAAGTCTTTTGCCTACGTACCCGTGAGGGATCAAAATCACGTAGTTCGGGGTAAAAAGCCGAGTGATTTGTTTGATGTTTTTTTAATTTTTTTTTAAAAGGGTTTTTTAAAATAAACGTCAAATAGTAAAGAGAAACTTTGTTTTGGTGTTTTTTAATCTTAAGAGAAAAGTCAAAATATGCTTAAATGGATTAAAGTTTTTTTTTCTTTTAAAGAAAAAAATAAAAGGGAAATCTCTTGATAAGAATCAAGTTTTTTTTTTTTTTGGAAAGAGTTCTTTTTTGAAATTTGTTTTTTAATATCCGAATGTTTTTTTTTATTTTTTTCATTAGAAACCTAAAGATTAAAAGAACAACGATTAAGCGTGCGAGAGTTCCGTATTGACACTAGATCAAAACGAATCCCTTTCCCCTGGATAATAAAAGAAACTAAACATAATATTTTTGGCATTTTTAATATATGAGGATTAAACAAATAATGACAAAAAAAGACATTGCATATTTTTGTGATTTTTATATTATGAAATTCCTAAAATATAATCTAAATGCACATGAGCAAAATTAAAATGCTAAATAACAATAGAAGAAAATAAAATAAAAGATAAATCATAAAAGTAAAAAAAAATATAAAAAAAGGATAGGGGTGCAGCAGTAAAGTTTGGAATGCAAATAGCAAAAAGGACAGATTTGGGTTAAATGGGCCCAAAAGGGTTGGGCCAATAGGGTTAAACCTGGGCCGTCTGATTTAATCAGAAGGCCCTGATCTGATCACGGGGAGATGCATTAACGACCATCTGATCTAGATCAGAGGGTCTGGGAGGCGAGGGAGCACGCTAAGGCACGCACCAACATCCATAGAATTAGGGAGGGGTATAAATACCCCAACCCTTCACACAAGCTTCATTTTTTTCTTTTACTTTTCTCTCTAACCCTTCTCCTCTTCTCTCTTCTCTCTCTAAGCCCTCCGACCAGAGGGATTTTCGGCAACAATTGCTTGTGAATTTGGTGAAGGTTGGAAAAAGGGAACAAGTGGCTTTGCTTTGCTGCAAAATGGCAGCAAGAGGGGCGCCCCTCTATGTTGCTGATTACTTTTTGATTTTTTAATAAAATTAAAAATAATAAAATAAAAGTAAATAATAATAATAATAATAATAATAATAATAATAATAATAATAATAATAATAATAATAATAATAATAAACAGAATGACAATAATAATAATAATAATGAGAATAAAAGTAAAGACTAAATAAATAGTGGACCTAAAACGAACCAACAATGAGATATTTTAAAATACCTCTTCCGAAATTTTTCTCAAAAAGACAAAAAGTTCCGGGCCAAAAGACATATAAAATGGAATCTTAGGTCAAAAATTGGGGTATGACATACAACGTTAGCGGAAGGAAGAACTAAAAATCATCAAGTTTCATACTTCATTTACTATAATTAAGAAATAAGCAATTAGAACTGCCATGAACAAAAGAATAATTTCGGGTTGTCAATCCTACTAATTCTAAACGGATCAATTTTCAAGATTACCAATACAGATTCTCAATTGAAAAAGCATTAAGCACAAACAAGAACAAATTAAATCGGACACAAGAAAAGCATAACTGAATATAAACTTTATTAATTGAATCCAACAAATAAGAAGGGGTTCATCTTAGAACCCTAATCAAAGAGGTTTAGTTGCACATGACAACAAACATCATAACAAAACAATAGAAAAACATACCCTATAGAGAACAAGAGGAGGATGAAGATCCTCTGCATTGGGCTCTGATGCTTGACCCTTGCCTTGAACCGTAGCTTTCTGAATGAATAAGAATGTGTGCAAGGGTCTCTATTTGTAGCAAATGATTACTTAGGGTTTAAGAGAAGAAAATTGGGCTTTTTCCACCAATCCAGCTTGAAAAAACAAGCAACGGACAATTTTTGCTCGCAGAAAAGCGCAGAGGCGCATGGCATGTGCGCATGATGCGCATGAGACAGCCCCCGTGTGCGAATTCTTGTGTTTTCATCCCGTTTTCGATCGTTCTTTCGTCTAAAAACTCCTAGGAACATGTTCTTCACTTTGTATTGTCTTCAAAAACCCTAAGAACCATTGGTCTTCAATCTTCATATCCTTGCTCCTTCATTTGATGTCTTGATTTGTCGATTTACATGATTTTTCACTGCAAAACACTCAAAACACCTATGAAGTTGCATGTTTTAGGATAAAAGTGAATTACAACGACTCGAGTGAAGAAGCCCATCAGTAGAGATTATGGGATCCATGCGGGAAAGAAGCCCATTTTACCCACTCTTAGTGGTGGGTGCCCTTGTTTTTTGTCCAGGTATAAAACCATTGAACTTGGTGTGCATGTTGTTGATGAGGTCGGAGTCCATGAGAGGGAGATGCATGTAAAGACTATGTGTATGAGGTTTATTGGTGAAGAGCACATATTTTACCGTGAGATGTAAATCATGAATGTGGATGTAGGGGGAATGAGTCCCTAATTAAGAAACCGAGAGAACTCCATAGGATGAACCAAAAAGAAAAAGATCCAGATCCTGTGCGCCAAGAGTAGCTATCTTTAAGGGCATTTTTAGCATGAATGATGGATGACCAAGTAAGAGATCTGGTGGGGTGAAAACTATCGTGAAGAATGATCGACCTGGCTATGTATCTATCAGCGATATTATCAACCCAAGGTTTATTAGAGGATTAAATCATCTCCTAAACAAGTTTACCAAGGAGGCAAATATTAGCCTATCTAGCCGTTCTGATACCTAAACCATCATGTTTCTTAGGGAGAGCAATTTTGTTCCATCCTACCAAATGGATACCTTTGTTATTAGAGCCTCTCTTTTATTTTGAATGTCATTGTTTTGTATGGCGATCCTTCCACGCAAATACAATCAAACAAGGGATCAAGTACCAAATTCTTTGCTTCCGTGCGTGATTGAAGAATAACACATGTTTCTTATTTTTCTTGGCTCAAACTATATCATTCTTTTTGTTTCTTATAAAATTCAATGCAAACCAAGTATTATAATGCCAAATTCACAATGTATATATACTTGAATAAAAGTACATGCATCAATGAATGACAATTTTTTGAACATATGAAAGAAAGAGAAACAGAGTCTATTTAATTTCATTTCCCCCATCATTTTGATTTTTACGGGGAATAAAGTGACTATATAGTATGTAGTTATGTACATTTCTACGATTGTCGTCGTTGTGGGGTCTTAGGGGTTCGAGGGTTTTGTGTATCTAACTTTCTGAGCCGTGCACGTGCTCGGTTGATTCTGTCTCTCACGCTTACGCGTTGTGCATCCTTCCCTTCTTCCGCCGTGATAGGTTCGGGGTCCCATTCTTCTTCTTCCTCGTCCAAATATTCGGTTTTGGCATCAACAACGTTAACTTGTGCTGTAGTTGGTGTTGATGGTGGACTTGTTGGCCATTTCTTGCTTTTGGTTAGTGAACTATTTTGCTTCATGAAGGATGATTTCATTGTTGATATTTGTTGAGCGATTTCACCTTGCTCCTCACTTTTCTGCAACGAATTAATGTAGCACTATCATAAGTTCAAAAATCTCCAAGCTACATTATCTTGAAAGAATTTTTTTTATTGAGTTCTCAAATCAATATGATGGATAAGCAACTATTCTCTATAACTTTCTCTTTAATTGAAATTTCTCTAAAATTAGGCAATTCCCTTATCTGAAGAACAATTATTTATGAATAAAAAATAGGCTAAATATCATTTGCGGTCCTTTAAGTTACATGATTATAATAAGTTAGTTCTTAAGTTTTTTTTGTTACAAATTGGTCATTTAAGTCGTAAAATATTTGCACCATTATTCTAATTTCATCAAACTCAATCAAAGTGTTTATGTGGATCTTAATGTTAAGTTTGTTTGTCCAAATTCATTGCTCAAAACTAGAGCTCATTGGTGTGTTATTCGATGTTGATCAAATATTTATATGTAAAATTAGGCTTGAAATTCAGAAACAAGAAAAAGAAAATGTGCATAAATAATCATGTTTGATTGATAAACACTTTTGGACCTACCATCTTAATGTTAAATGGTCTATAAACACTTTTTAACGAAGTTGACTGAAAAGATAGATGACAGTGTAAATATTTTATGACTTAAAGATCCAATTTATAACAAAAAGTAACTTAAATGACCAATTGATAACAAAAACTTAAAAGACTAATCTATTATAAATATATCTTAACGGACCGTGGGAGATATTTGACCTAAAAAATATTATGGGTTGTTTTACAATCATTCTCGCTTTATATCAAAAATATGAAAGTGCAAGTTGTTTTTTTTGGTTATATTATACTACTCCGTCCCAAAATATAAGCAAAAATGAGTCAACATAAGTTGATGTATTTGGTACAAATTTTGAACCAAATACATTAACTTTTGTTGAACAATTTTTGCTTATATTTTGGGACGGAGGGAATATTTTTTATTTTTTTTGTTACAAAGGGCAAGTTGTTTAATTATAGTTAGTAATTACAAAAAAGTTGTACCGTTTCAAAAGTAAGAATTAAACATGATATGATAAAGTTATTAAAGGAAAACTTAATAGGGTTTGACTCATTTATAGTAGTGGATAGTTATTAAAGAAAAAAACCTTAAGTAATATTAAAATATAACATCAATCATTAATATGTTCATATTACTTTAGGAATTAGATGTAATTAACGATGGTTAAGCAACACAAAGTTAGCTGCAGCTTAACTTACCTATAAAGAAAGATATCAATTTTAAGTAAATTCTTAAGTAGCTTAAAGTTTGGTTAGGTATCGGTACATACTCAACCAAACTACATGGATATCATTGTGTTCACTTAATATATTTTTTTTATTACAACCTGTTTTGTATGACATTTAAGATATATATGAATAAAGTAAAAAAAAAAGTAAATAATCTTATGATTATAATTGACTGATATTATGAAGAATTTTTACATTTTATATTGAAAATTCACATTGATGTTACTATTGATAAAACAAATGTAAAAATTGATTTTGTAAAACCTTAGAGACAAATAAAAAAAAGTAAAAAGCAATCAAAGGTAGTTCCTATTTGAAGGAAGAGTTTACCGGAGCAGTGGGCTTGGCAGAAAGTTTTGAAGATTGAGAAGCCAATTGCTGAAGAGCTTGTACAAATGCAGTTTGTCCAAATTGTGCCAAATATTGCCAATAAAATATGGCATAATCCCATCCCCTAGCCTTCCACTCTTGTATTGTCCTATCAATGTCATTCTCATGCTTTGATACATATGGCCTCAACACTGTCTCATAAATAAAACCAGTTCCCTGCAATTACAACAAACAACACTTATATACTCTAATTTGGAAAGAAAGAAGAAAAAAACAAGTTTGGGGACTTCAATCATGCATGGTTGATGTAAAGATGTTTTATAAGGTCAACTAATTGTGATCATCAAATTATTAAAATTGTTTGATTGTTTCTATAATCATATACATGTAATTGATTAAGATTTGTTGAGGATGTAATTTTTTAAACTAAATGTGTATCAAAATTAAACAATTGGGTCCCACCAATCGATGCGTTGTTCGTAGCCCTTACCCTTTTCTTATAAAAGAGACTGTTTCAGGACATGAACCCCCGTAAACTATGAATATTATCATTGGAACAAATATCTATCTTACACCCATAACATCATTATAATTAACCAATAAGTGCAAGGAAAAAAATATCTTTGTTAAAATGATGAGGCTTACCCTAGTTTTAGGATACCACATGTAGACAAAGAGCACCAACTTCATCTCTCCATACATTGGCACCCTTCATTCATTAAGTTAAATAATCAAGAAGACAACAACACACGTAGAGAATTAATAAAAAAACATGTATATATAGAATTATTGTTAAAAAGTTCCAGACTTACCATGCAATAAATATATCCAAAAACTTTTCCAATACAGTGAAGAGTGCCACAATAGTCCTACAAATAGATGGCACACAAATTACACCATAACACGATTCAAATGTATCAAAAGCTTATATATATACCATTATCAACAAAAAAGAAGCTTGTTTATACCATTTCAAGCAATGCAATGTCTATAAAAATTCAACATATATTTTAATCGGTATTTAGTCCTCTGTTTGCTCTGTTTTTTCAAGGTTGATATCAACCTTCATAATTGGATATTTCAAGGAAGATTACTTTCCTAAAAAATTAAAAATCATTTTCTTTTCCAATTCAAACAAGTCAGGTTTTAAATAAAGATTTACGATAGCAATCTAGACCACGACATAACGATATCATACATTGACCGCAAATTTTCACAATATCAAATATTTCGACCCAATTGCTATTTAAAACATGAGGCTCCGAACCCATATGATTATAGTTCAAGTACATAACAATTGGGTTAAAATAATGTCTAATCACTTCATCATTATTCAACATCATCATATCCATATTTCATAAGAATTAGATTGCAAAAAATAAAATAAAAAATGAGACGATAAATTATATACCAATATTTGCACCAAAAGCGAAGTTCCTCAATATCAACCCTATTTTTCTCCACTGTTTTATAGCATTCAAATCCAGGGTATGCATACCCAAGGAGAAGACTGCAATTCAAAATAATTATAAGAATGTAACATGACATAAAATCACAATGACTCAAAAATAAATAGAAGAATATTCATCCATTATTTTTCTCAAATTTAAATGAACATACATGAGGCAACGGTTAATGAAATCCCCCAACATATTCAACCGCTATAATATAAACAAATACAAATTGTGGAAACCTGAAAATCAAACCAAACAATTAACCCATCAGATTCTGAATGAAACATGTCAAAAAATTAAATAATGTCACAAAAATAACAATTTGTCGTGTTGCATGTTATTGTAAAATAAATGTCATTTTCTACACACAAAAAAAAAACAAGAAGTTGAGAAAAAAGTTGAATGAATCACATCACCTGTCTTTTTAGAATTAGATTCTGAGTCCCACAATTGAAAAAGAGGCACCCAAATATTATCAAACCTATGGGTCTGGTAATTAGGGTGCCCCAAACAAAACTTCAAATGAAAATCAAAGACTCAAGTTATTTTTTTTCTTTATTCTTTAGACGGTAATGAAGTCTATTCTTTTGAAAGAATGGCCTCTGATTCTCTCTCTCTCTTCAAACAAAATGAGAAAGAAGCCTTTGATCAGAGGCAACAAAAAATGCTCAACAACGTAACAATAGTAGAATGAAAATTTTAATTTATAGTAATAGGAAAATAGAAAATTAGAAGAGAGAGAAAAACAATGAAGACATTTGTGGGTAACTTTTGTGTGATTCTCTTTAAATTTAGACTTAACCGTATGTGTTGGTTTGTGAATTTGAGACATTTGTGGGTAACTTTTCTTTGAAAACGGATGGATTCACGGTTTGGTCGTTGGACATGAAATGGTGCGAGGGTAATTTGGTCATTTTGAGAACTTTTTTATGAATTTTATATAGGACGTGGATAAGTGTTTGGGTGTTTGATTAATAATAGAAATATTTAATTTAACTTAATTTTGTTTTTTTTTTTTATAAGAATTTAGCTTAATTTTGTTAACTGGGGAAAAATTTAGTGGAAGAGCACGTTCTCATTGTGGGAGATTGGTCGGGTAAGCTTAATTATAGATATGATGTATTGATCTAATTATAATGGTGGAGAGGTCAACAACCTCATAATAGGGTTAGTAAAATATTAAAGAGTTTGTTATGTATTTTTATGTATGTATTTGCGAATATTAGAAAATGTTGGGGGATAATTAGAAATTGTCTATCAGATTCATCTTTTGACGTGGTTAAACTATTGATATGATCATGGATAAGGCTTATCCAATATTTAGCATATTCAAATTCCGGTCTATAGAAATATTCACATTTAATGTCTAACACACTTTTAATAGTTAGGACTACCTCAATAAATTTCCATGAAAAATTAAATTAAAAGAAAAGATGATTTAAAAAAATGATTTTTTTAATATAGGAATAATATTAAATAAGGTTGACTAATATCATCAATTATTTTCCCTGATATTTGAGTCCAAACGAAGTATATTTGGGTTTTTTTTTTGACTAAAAATGAAGTATATTCGGTTGAAGTAGCAAATATTAATATCTAACATAGAAAAGCAATCCTTTCAAGTAAAAAATATAGAAAAAACCACATCCCCAATTAAGGTATATAATATATTTGGAAAATTCAGACTTGACTATATAGTAATTGATAAAGAAAAACCATTGCTTGAAAAGTATCATGTTTAATATAAAGAAAAATTCATTACAATAAAATAGTGGAACTTTTCATTATTGAAAAGTATATGCCTATTATAATAGAGTAATAATTATCTATTGTAAATTTTAAAGGGTTAAATATGTTTTTTTAGAGTGATAAATATGTTTTTAGTCCCTACAAAATAACAAGCTTTAAAGTTTAATTCCTCAAAATAATGTTTTCAATTTTAGTCTCTATATGTGTACTGTCAGTGAGTACAATGTATAGAAACTAGGGTTTCTGTGCTGTGTTTAGGTCATGCCTTGAGAATGATCCCAGGGTTACTATTTGTAGCCTCTCTTGGGCCTACCCGGTCATGGTTTTGGGCCCAAATCGTAAAGGGCCAAAACCATGACTAGGGCGCCCTCGTAAGCTGCTGAGGGCGCCCCCAAAGGGTGCCTTTTAGGAAGGTCACCTAGGGTTATTTGTGACTGTAAAGTGGGTCATGTGCCCTCCTGGAGGGCGTCCAGCCTTATTCCAAGGGCTCACACCCTTGTCTTTAGGATCTCAAGTCCTAGATGGTGAGATCTACGGTCCACAGCCCAACAAGCACGAGTCTTGGGACAAGGCGAAGTGATTAAACTGTTAACAAGGCGAAGTGATTAAGCTACGTGAAAAAATTTTATGAGTATTAGCCCAACATGGATGTTTGCCCACTCATGGGTGCTCGCCCACGATGGGTGCTAGCCCAACATGGATGTTTAACCCTGCATGGGTACTAGCCCAACATGGGTACTCGCCCACGATGGGTGCTAGCCCAACACGGATACTAGCCCAACATGGGTACTAGCCCAACATGGGTATTCATAGCCCAACAAGCATGAGTCTTGGGACAAGGCGAAGTGATTAAACTGCGTGTAGAAACGACTCCTTTAAGTAGGTTAGCTCGCCGCGCCCGTTAAACTACGTGTTGAGGACGCCTCTTAATGAGATCCGACGGCTGACGTGAGGCGACCGTTCGCTCTCGCTGACGTGTTCGTATCGCAACGGTTCTCGGAAATCGTGCCAACTTAAGTGACGTCATCTGCGCGTTTTCCCAGGCTTTGTACTTTGAACTGTACTCAGATCTACTTACCCTGTCTCCTGTTCAGTTTTTGCCTTTTCACTTTCTTTCTCTTTTTTTCATTCTAAAAGCGTATATCCTTCACCAATTGCAAACCGTTCCGAGAATCATCACGCTCTCCAGAATCAGATTATTCTTTTTCTCCTTGCCGCTTTCTTTATACAAAACAGGTAATCCCTTTTTTCGAATTCGTCCTCTGCACGTTAGTTCTTCGTTTTGTAGTTCAGGTTAGGATATGGTAGTTATCAGGGAGTGTGACGGGGAGGGCAACGTAATATCTCCGGCTAATTCAGAGGAGAGGGATGTGTTATTGAGAGAGGCGGTTAGACTTGCGAAACGATCGGATGGAACCACCGATTGGGTTGCTTTTGAAAATGCCTACTATGGCCATTCCGTTTTAGGAGAATTTTCGAGCGATTCGAGTGATAGTGAGGGGAAAAATGATAGCGGGAACTCATCTGATTGTATTATTCTTTCTGTTCGTCCAGGTCCCTCCCACACGAGAGAAAATCGCTGTATGGCGTCCGCTAGTAGTTCGGGACCAGGGGGTTTTGCTAACGAAATGATGCGCTCGGAGTCCATGTATATGGATCCTCAGCGAGTGGCGCTGTTCCGAAGCAAAATTAGTGTTTCTTCGACAGGACGCGAAAATGATGTGATTCTTGAGCCCTGCCGCCCTGGTGAGAAAGTTTACTTACGGATGCCAAGGGGTATGGCTCACGAGTTCTTCTACATGTACACGGCGGTCTTTGAAGATTTGGGCGTGAAGTATCCATTCACGCCCTTCGAAGTAAGTGTCCTGAGGTGGTTAAATGTGGCACCCTCGCAGCTTCAGCCCAACAGTTGGGCGTTCATCTGGGCCTTCGGGATCGCGTGCGAGGGTTTAGGCTTTGAGCCCTCTGCTGGTTGCTTCTTTAGTTTCTATGGTACTAAGGGGGTAGACAAGTCGTCCTGTGTGTCCGTTGGCGCTCATCCTGGGAAACGGTTGTTTCCACCTTATGCGTCTCATTACAAGAACTGGAGACGAACCTTCCTTAGGGTGAGGGGAAGAGAGGATTGCGAGGACGCCGCGGTGCGTGTACAGAATGAATTAAAATTCCCCATCTGCTGGACGAGTTCCCCAGCTTCTATTACTGGGTTTGCTTACGAGCATTTGAGTGGGTATGAACAAGATGTCGTTTCCTTCTTGGACAAGATGTTGCCCATGGATATCCGGGAGTTGCTGAATAGAGAGGGGAATGTTGATAGCTTAGAGACTTATTTGCGTGAGTTGATTTCATAACCCTACTTGTCTAGCTTTCTCGCCCTTTTCCTTTATTAACTTGTGTATTGGCTTTGGTTTTTGACTTGCAGAATCAATGGCGCCTCTAACAGCTGCGGAGAGGAAGAAGTATTTGGCCGAGATGAAGGCCAAGAGGTCGGGCGGCGTGGCGGACGCCAGCGATCCTTCTGGGCTTATCCTTCGTAAGTCTAAAAGGAAAGCTGAGGTTGTTCTTGACGCTCAACCTGAGTGCGATGTTGACGTTGAAGTGGCGCAGGAGAAGAGTCGAGAGGAGAAGAAGAGGAAAACGCCAGATGGGGAAGAGGGGGTGATGAAAGAGAGGAGGTCCAAGAGGGCGCATTCTCGTCCCGCCGCTGAATTCACTGGTCCCAGCCGGGAGGTCCAGTCTTTTTGGGACAAGGATTTCGATTATGAAGCTTACGTGAAAGAAAAGATGGTTTGTAATCCCGATGATGTGAAAGCTGGGACACGGAACCCCGTTCCCTTCACGACGAGGGATATCGGTGTGAACTGTCTGCGGTCTATTATGCTCTTGATGGCCGTGGATTGCAAATATGAAGAGTCGGTTCGTGATGGAGAAACATTGCTGAATAAGGTTAAGTCGCTGGAGAAGGAATTACAAGTAGTTCAGGAGAGTAAGGAGAAGGAGGTCCAAGAGATTAAAGAGGCGATGAGGTCCGAGTGTGATGAACGTATCAGTGATTTGAAGATTGATCATGACGCCGACCTGGCTGGGAAGGATGCGGTGATCCTTCGGTTGAGGGATGAGGTTACCTCAGGAGTTGAGAGGGAAGTGGCGTTGAAGGCTGAGGTCTCGGAAGCCAAAGGAGAACTGGCGCTGTCCTTTGAGACTGGGTTTGATCGTGCAAAGGAGCAGGTCGCCTTTCTTCATCCGGACGTTGACCTTTCGTCTTTGGACTCTTTCAAGATAGTTGTAGATAGCGCCCTTGTGGACGAACAATAATCTTTGTTGTAATTTTAATTTGCTTTAATCTTGAACTTTTTGAATTCGTAATGATGCATTATTTGTACTATGTTGCTTTGACTTTCTTCTATTTAACGACGATGATAATAATGTTTCCTGGGCGGTAACTATTACTAGTCTATTTTCGCGACTGTCGCGGTGATTTTTGGATATCAAGCTATTAGTTAGCATTGACTCGCAATTTTAAGCTCACCACCGATCTTTTACTTTTCCGAGGAAATGGGAGAAAGTTCGAAAAAAACCCTATTTTTTAAGAGATCAAAGTCCGGGGGTTGGTTACGCAAAGGGAAGGTATTAGCACCCTAAACGTCTATAGTACTCTATAGGAACCTCTTGCTTATTTTTATCTTTATGCTAAAATGATTATTTGTTTGTAAAATAAGTGCTTAAGTGTGAAAAGATTAAAGTGATGAAAAAGAAAGAAGGAAAATGTTTTTGTTATTTTTATTGATTTGGAAAGACAAAGTCTTTTGCCTACATACCTGAGCGGGATCAAAATCACGTAGTTCGGGGTAAAAAGCTGAGTGATTTGTTTTGGTTGATTTTAAAGTTTTGAAAAAAAAGGTTTAAGAAAGATAAGAGGCCGAAAAGGCATAGAAGAATAAAAAGCAGGAAGTGAGTTTGATTGATTTTAAATTGAAGAAAAATGTTTGGATTGATTAAAGTTGATTGAAATTTGATTAAGAAAATAAAAGAAAAGATTGATTTTTTTTGAAAATTTTGATTGTAAAATGTTTTTTTTGGGATTTTGACTTTTTTGACTTTTTTGTTATGAAAATTTTGATCAAGTCCTAAGGTCCAGAGACTAGTTATGCTGAGATGGGTCTGACGCGTCGGATCCCTCAAAATGACGTTGGATCAAGTGAGGGTCCTTTTCCTCGGATACGGTCCAAATTACATTATCGTCCTTGGCATGAAAAATAAATGTGAGTGTCGGTGCATATTCTCATTTATATATTTACATTGGACCTAGATACATTCTAATGGCAATAAAATAAATGACAAAAATAATAAAATTGCATTAAAGCAAATATACTAAAAAAGGAAATAAAAATAATGCATGAAATGCAAAACAAAAAAAATAAATATGGTGCGTAAAATAAATAAAGAAAATAAAAATGCAAGGCATAAAATAAATATGATGCTGAAAATAAAATAAAAGGAAAATAAAAATGCAAGACATAAAATAAACATGATGCATAAAATAAAAATGCAAGACATTAAAATTAAATATGGTGCATAAAATAAAAATGCAAGACATAAAATTAAATATGGTGCTGGAAATAAAAATGCAAGACATAAAATTAAATATGGTGCTGGAAATAAAAATGCAAGACATAAAATTAAATATGGTGCTGGAAAATAAAAAAGAAAATAAAAATGCAAAGCATAAAATAAATATGATGCTGGAAAATAAAAAAGAAAATAAAAGTGCAAGACAAGAAATTAAATATGGTACACAAAATAAAATAAAAAAAAATAAAAAATAAAAAAATGCATGATGGGCTGAACATTAAAAGCAATAAAATAAAATGCATGGATCAAAAAATAAAATAAAAGAAATAAATGAAATGAGAAGAGAAGAAGAAGAAAGAAATAGAAATAAAAAGGGAGGGGGGTGCAAGAATAAAAGAGGGGGTGATAGAGAAGAAATCAGAATGAGGAAGAGAAGAAGAGGATTGGGCCGCGCGCGCAGAACTGGGCCAGGGGACACTACAAAAATGGTTTTCTGTTTTTTTCTCTTCATTTTCTTTCTATCCTTCTCTCTCTTCATCCTCTCTCTAACTCTCCTCTTCTCTCTAAACTGAAAGAAAAAGCCCGGCCAGGAATAGTTCTCCGGCGCGGCGGCCGCCGGCGGCGCCACCGCGCCGGAGCACAGAACCCCTTCTTTCTTAAATTTTTTTAGCTTTTTTTAGATCCTTTTTCTTGCTCGTTATGAATCCGAACCCGGTTTTAGCAAAAAATTGACAGAGAATCCTAGATCTAGACTTGAGTGTTGGAAATGTTACCTAGTTTTTGAGTTCGGATATGGCTGGGTTTTGCTTGCGTTCGGATTTCGTAGTGGGTTTTTGTGATTTGGTTTGGGTTATGGGGAGGTTTGGCCGCGTGAGGCTGAGCTTGGCCGGTGTGGTTCCGTTTGCGTGAGTTGTGGTTCTAATTCCGTTTGGGGTTGTGTTTTGATTTCTGATTGTGATTTTGTTTTGGTTTCTGATTTGTGAGGTTTTGGTGTTTATGATTTGTGGTGATTTAGTGCCTGGCCGTGAGTGATTATGGCTTTCTGTTGTTGTGATTTGGATTGTTTTGCGGTTGATTTGTGATTCTGTTTTTGATTTTTTTGTGGTGGCCGGAATTTGATTAGTGGTGGTGGTGTTGGTGGCTTGGGGTGGTGGCCGATTTGGTACTGTGCTATTTCTGACAAAACTCTGACTGACTCGTACTGTGCATTAAATGCAGTATTTAAAGGACAACTGGACCTAGGGTTAGAGGAAAAAACGGACCAAAATGCCCCTCTGGGCCTGGACTGAAAAAATGACCAAAGACTGGAAAAAAAAAGTAAAAACAGTAAAAATAAAAACAATAATAGATAAAAAACGAAAATAAAAATAAAATAAAAAACACTAATAATAAAAAGAAAGAAATTAAAAAAAGAAGATAAATAAAAAATAACCAATAATAACAAAGTAATAAAATAAAAAAAAACGGTCGCCTACGGAACAAAAATGAGGTATTTTAAAATACCTCCCTGCCGAAATTTCGTCTGAAACGACGGAACTTCTGGCTCAAAAGACGAGAAAAAAGAATTAAAAAAAACGGGTCAAAAATGGGGTATGACAGATGCCCCTATTTAAGTTTCTTCGTTACGGAGATTTAAAAGTGAAATTTTAAAATCGACGGGTCGAAGAGACTTAAATACAGAGTACACCATTTTTGACCGGTTTCAACTGCAAAATGCTATGAATGCAATGTTGTGCATGTGATGCTGTGCATGTAAAGTTGTGAATGCTCGCGATGCAAGTATGAATGCAAGACGGCGAAGATGGCTCGATCGGGGATAACAAAACAAAAGGATACCCGAGTCTGTTAAAAGAAACGGGGTACGACTCCACTGGGGATAACATGGTTTCACTGGGGATAAATGTAAGTTGTCCACTATCGCACTAATTCAGAACGATAGCCTAACAAAGACAAAGACCGACGATACCTACTATCGTGTAAATGATAGCTTAAAAAAGGTGAAAGAAGGAGACATTGTCTACTATCGACAAAGATGATAGCTTAAAAAAGACAGAGACATGTATTACCTACTATCGTGTATTGATAGCTTAAAAAAGGTAATAGAAGGAGACATTGTCTACTATCAACAAAGATGATAGCTTAAAAAAGACAGATGACATGTATTACCTACTATCGCGTACTGATAGCTTAAAAAAGGTAATAGAAGGAGACATTGTCTACTATCAACAAAGATGATAGCTTAAAGAAGACAGATGACATGTATTACCTACTATCGTGTACTGATAGCTTAAAAAAGGTAATAGAAAGAGACATTGTCTACTATCAACAAAGATGATAGCTTAAAAAAGACAGATGACATGTATTACCTACTATCGTGTATTGATAGCTTAAAAAAGGTAATAGAAGGAGACATTGTCTACTATCAACAAAGATGATAGCTTAAAGAAGACAGATGACATGTATTACCTACTATCGTGTATTGATAGCTTAAAAAAGGTAATAGAAGGAGACATTGTCTACTATCAACAAAGATGATAGCTTAAAGAAGACAGATGACATGTATTACCTACTATCGTGTATTGATAGCTTAAAAAAGGTAATAGAAGGAGACACTGTCTACTATCAACAAAGATGATAGCTTAAAAAAGACAGATGACATGTATTACCTACTATCGTGAATTGATAGCTTAAAAAAGGTAATAGAAGGAGACATTGTCTACTATCAACAAAGATGATAGCTTAAAGAAGACAGATGACATGTATTACCTACTATCGTGTATTGATAGCTTAAAAAAGGTAATAGAAGGAGACATTGTCTACTATCAACAAAGATGATAGCTTAAAAAAGACAGATGACATGTATTACCTACTATCGTGAATTGATAGCTTAAAAAAGGTAATAGAAGGAGACATTGTCTACTATCAACAAAGATGATAGCTTAAAGAAGACAGATGACATGTATTACCTACTATCGTGTATTGATAGCTTAAAAAAGGTAATAGAAGGAGACATGACCTTGCCTACTATCAGTGTGCGGATAGCTTAAAAAAGGCAGACAAAAAATTTTACCTACTACCATTGTGAGGGTAGCTTAAAGAAGGTAAAATGTAAATGTCAGCTGTTCGGGATATTGCCGAACTGCCATTGACGACAAGAAACAAAGGTAAATGTCAGCTGTCCGGGTTATTGCCGAACTGCCACTGACGACAAAAGACTGGATAAGACAATGCACAAACTGTTCGTTAAAGAACTGCCACTTGGCGAAAAGAGAGTGACATCTCAGGACCAGACACACTGGGGATGACACTTGGGGAAAAACGGTTACAAATTATTCATGATTGATTGATATGGAAGGATATTCAAAACAAGACTCAGGGAGGTTAATGTAACCATGTATGAATGATGTTGTCTGTATTGTATATGCATGAATGTGTATATGCATGAATGTATGAATGCATGAATGAAGACACGACTTGTATGACTGTATGGAGGATTGACTTGTATGATTGTATGAAAGACTGACTTGTATGATTGTATGAAAGACTGACTTGTATGATTGTATGAAAGACTGACTTGTATGATTGTATGAAAGACTGACTTACATGATTGTATGAAAGACTGACTTACATGATTGTATGAAGGATTGACTTGATGAGACAAGATTGGGCAGGTAAAATGGAAAGTGACCCAACATCGCATCACAAACACTCGGCAACCTTCCATGGGGATGATGCCACTGGAGACATATCAAAACATTAACGGGGTAAAACCCAAACATATGCAACCACTGATGGGGTGAACGCTTCCTGGGGAGAGCGTGCCAATCCAAAAACCATAGTAGAAGAACTGGTGCTTCTGTGGTCAAGCTTATTTTGTTTTTTTGCTTTTTTTCTTTTTTTTTTTGAATCCCTAATTTTTGCCTGGACCGCCTTTTCAGGTTTTCAGTCCACCGGGAATATATTCTTTTGTATGCCCCTAATTTTTGCTTGGACCGCCCTTTCGGGTTTTCGATCCACCGGGACGCTCATTTTTGCCTAAGCCGCCCTTTCGGGTTTTCGACTTACCGAGCTCTTTTCTTTTTCTCTTTCCTTTTTTTTTATCTCTTTTTTTTGTATTTTTTTCTAAGCAATTGACCAAGTTCAACTTGCAGAGTTTATCCGTTCTCAGGATAGCTGTTAACGCACCCTTCACTTATTCATGAATTCAAAGAAAATGTGTTTGTTGTTTGTGCTTTTCAAAAAGACATGAAAAATATTTATGATTTTGAAAAATATTTTGTTTCAAATGCTACCATCAAAGATAGAAGAAGTTTTTATAAACTGAATAAATGGGAATTCCAAATGAAAGGCAATAGGTTCAAATTTATTTAAAAGAGTGGTGACCCGCCAATGGCATGGCTCCACGGATCTTACAAAGTTTGGAAAATGGTAAATATAAATTGAAGGTACATTGAACACAATAACCGCTATTCTCCCTGACAACTTTGAATTCCACTGTTTGGATGCTTCAGATTCAGAGCCTCTTTAACATTTTATGTGCCCCAAGTGAATAAAGGCCAGCTCAATGCAGTTACCTTGTCTTTTGATCCTTAACTTTTGCATAGATCGCCCTTTCGGGTTTTCGACCTATCAGGATGATTATTTTCTGTTTTATGTCTCTAATTTTTGCCTGGATCGCCCTTTCGGGTTTTCGATCCACCGAGACGCTCCTTTTTGCCTAAGCCGCCCTTTCGGGTTTTCGACTTACCGAGCTGTTCTTTTATTTTTTAGACAAAGTATTTCTTGACTGCATCCGCATTCACAGGACGAGGGAGCTCATCACCATCCATGGTCGTAAGAGTCAGTGCACCACCGGAGAAAGCTCTCTTGACGACATATGGGCCTTCGTAATTAGGCGTCCACTTGCCCCTAGAATCGGGTTGAAAGGATAAAACCTTCTTGAGCACAAGATCCCCTTCTTGAAACACACGAGGACGAACTTTCTTGTCAAAAGCTTGCTTCATCCTCTGTTGATAAAGTTGTCCGTGGCACAAGGCATTCATGCGTTTCTCTTCAATTAGATTCAGCTGATCATATCTGCTTTGGCACCATTCAGCTTCTGACAACTGGGCCTCCATTAGAACTTTCATACCGTATTCCAAAGAGAAAAGGGGTCGCCCCTGTTGAGCACACACTGAAATACGATATCTGTGTAAAAGCATTCTGTAACATCTCATGCACATCCTTGTAGATGGTTACCATCTTCTGCACTATCTTTTTGATGTATTTTTTTGCTCTTTTTTGCTTTTGATTTTTTTGTTTTATTTTTTTTACTTTTGTTTTTTTGTTTGTTCCTTTTTTTTTGCTTTTGTTTTTTCTTTTTGCAGCCTCGATGGCACCATTCGTCTGGGATTTTATCAGGAATACCATAGCAGCAGTCCCTCGGAACTCAAGTTTATCACTTCCAGTGCACCATCTTTTCATATTCTAGTAACAGAGAGATCTTTTCGAGAATCCCTTCATCCTCCTCCTCTTCAGCTTCGTAAACAAGGAACTCAAAGTCGGAAGGGAGCATAGGGTTACAGTGTTCAACGAGTTTATTGGTGTTTAAGCTTTTTATATGATTGATGATTGATTGATTTGAGAAAAGGAGTTAATGCATACATTTGAAAATGATTAAAAAGAAAACAAATAAAAGAAAGATAATTAACTTTTTTGGTTTTTTTGTGTTACCATTTTCCAGAAAAAGCTAAGAATAATAAAAAACATAGTCAGGAACAAAAACGACTTCTCATTTGATGATGGAAATGCACGAAACAAAAAGCCCTAAAAAGTTCACTTTCGTCTCGGGCGGAACGAAAGGAAATTTTTTGAAAAAGACGAGACAACAAAACACATTACTTGGACCTATGAGTAACTTGAGGGAATGTCAACAGCGACCTAGTTGCGGTAAACTATGCCATGTGTTACAAAATTAACTGCCACCTTCTTCAACAGGGTGAGCTTCTGAACAATCTTGCACCAAATTAAAAGATGGAGTCCCATGGCCAGGTAGTAGATTAGCTTGCACACTGGAGTTCGACTCTTTGAAGGACAAGATGTTAGCCTGGATCAACTTCTGGACTTCGGCTTTCAAGGCATAACAATGCTCAACGTCATGACCGGGTGCCCCTTGATGGAAAGCACAAGAAAGATGAGGTTTATACCCCCTTGGCAATCTTTCAGGTACCTTAGGAGGTGCCTTAGTTTGAACAAGATTTTTATCAAGCAAAGCGGGGAGCAACTCTGCATATGCCATGGGGATTGGATCAAAATGCGATATCCGCTGAACCCGATTCTGTTGTCGAGGCTGTTGTTGATGCTGTTGCTGAGGCTGCTTATGGGCCACCATACTTACCTTTTGCTTTTTCTTTCCTGAAAAGCCATTCCCAAGCCCCTTTGTACTGCTGGCAGCAAAAGCACTTTCCATGACTAAACGTCCTTCTCGGACTCCTTCTTTCAGACGCATTCCCATATTTACCATCTCGGTGAAATCTGTTGGCGCACTAGCAACCATCTTCTCATAATAGAATTGACCAAGGGTCTTCAAGAAGATTTTGGTCATCTCTTTTTCTTCTAAAGGCGGGACAACCTGAGCTGCCACTTCCCTCCAGCGTTGGGCATACTCCTTGAATGTTTCTTTATCTTTCTGTGTCATTGCACGGAGCTGATCACGATCTGGGGCCATATCCAAGTTATACTTATATTGGCGAATGAAAGCCTCACCAAGATCATTGAAAGTGCGGATGCTGGCACTGTCCAGGTTCATATACCATTTCAAAGCAGCACCAGTCAGACTGTCCTGAAAGAAGTGGATAAGAAGCTTGTGATTATCAGTGTGCATAGACATCTTCCTCACGTACATCACCAGATGGCTACGTGGACACGAATTCCCCTTGTATTTTTCAAAGTCAGGGACCTTGAACTTAGGCGGTATTACAACGTCAGGAACCAAACAGAGTTCTCGAGCATCTTTACCAAACAAGTCTTTTCCCCGGAGAGCTTCAACTTCTCGTTGCATTCCGTCAAATTTCTCCTGAAGTTCAACCATCCTGTCAAAATTTCCAACACTTTCAGCACGAAAGATAGGCACGGCCTCTTGTTGGATGGAGTGGATAAGAGGTGTTGAATTTGTTGCAGCCGCTTGAGTGAATGACAGACCGGGTGGAGGAGTAAGCACGGTAGAGGTTGGCAAAGCAATCGAGATTGGTTGCTCAAGAGCAGTGACAGCAGGCTGAGGAACTGACGTTTGGGCTTGGGAAGCTAACAAAGCATTCATCATGGAGGTCAACTTCTCCATCCCCTCCCTGAGACTAGCTACCTCTTCCCGGAGGTTTTGGTTTTCTTGCTCTAACAGATCCATTCTTTTTCTCTGATGTGCTCGAGTGTTGTGAATGTGAGTATGCTTGCAATGAATATGCCGGGTCACTTCCTTTGACGGCGGCAGATTAACCTTTTATTGGTGAACAAAGTGTGAGACTCGATTTGGAAACTATGAATGCAGGATGATGCATGATTATGCTTATGCAAAAAAGAAAGTTTTGTTATTGAAGGGCTTGTCGAAGTAATTGTAAACATCATAGTTTGAACGTTTCATTTAAAATATTACGAACAATCCCCTATTTGGGAACAAAGCCAAGGGATATGCTCAAAAGTTCATCAGCAAAAATCTTGAAAAAGCCCCGATATTTCAAACTTTGAGGATGCCAAGTGATCTCTCATAACGAGCTTGGAAGAAAATCCTCCGAACTAGTCACTAAAGATCCTAACTTCCTTAAGCTTGTTAAATCTGGGCTCTTGAAATTGTATTTCTGAGTGTTTCTCTTTGTGAAGTTCATTCCTACGATGTTTACAACAAAACTTGTCTAAGTCCTTCGATACTTGATGGAAAAAATGTTTATGAATGAATGCATGTATGCATGATTATGCTAAAGAAACGGAGAAAACATGGTGAGGTTAAGTCCATAATGTTGGAGTCAAGGGTAAACACGCCATTTGGTAAGGACTATGGTTTCACATGTACCTGTATCACGGGTTCTACCAAGTTCCCAAAGTCATTGACCACTTCCGAATATTGTCGGGTTACGGGACTGACTCCCGGTCCAACAATGTCCGTAGGAAAGTCTCGTTTGAGTGTAGTATCGCGTATCAACCAATTCAAGACTACTCTTGATTAGCCACCGCACTACATCCTAAAAGGCCAAGATGGGTTAAAGGTAACTAAAGGTCCTCAACTTCATAGGTCACTTGAAAATATCAATGCCAAACACGACTACTCATGCCAACATGATAATACTTCCAAGATTCCTCCATTGAGCGGGGTTATCACATGTGCCACATCCGAAACTCACTCTCGGAAAGCCACTATGATTATACCACCATCCTATCTTATGTTTCCCTCAAGTCCGGGTGTAGGACTTATCTCACCACTCACGTAAAAGATAAACACTTAAGCACATATTTACAATTACAAATAATAATAAAGCATAAAGATAAAGAAAAGCAAGATAGGTTTAACCCACTTAGGCATGTTATCCCCAGTGAAGTCGCCATTTTTCTGTCGCGGTGATTTTTGGATATCAAGCTATTAGTTAGCATTGACTCGCAATTTTAAGCTCACCACCGATCTTTTACTTTTCCGAGGAAATGGGAGAAAGTTCGAAAAAACCCTATTTTTTAAGAGATCAAAGTCCGGGGGTTGGTTACGCAAAGGGAAGGTATTAGCACCCTAAACGTCTATAGTACTCTATAGGAACCTCTTGCTTATTTTTATCTTTATGCTAAAATGATTATTTGTTTGTAAAATAAGTGCTTAAGTGTGAAAAGATTAAAGTGATGAAAAAGAAAGAAGGAAAATGTTTTTGTTATTTTTACTGATTTGGAAAGACAAAGTCTTTTGCCTACATACCTGAGCGGGATCAAAATCACGTAGTTCGGGGTAAAAAGCTGAGTGATTTGTTTTGGTTGATTTTAAAGTTTTGAAAAAAAAGGTTTAAGAAAGATAAGAGGCCGAAAAGGCATAGAAGAATAAAAAGCAGGAAGTGAGTTTGATTGATTTTAAATTGAAGAAAAATGTTTGGATTTATTAAAGTTGATTGAAATTTGATTAAGAAAATAAAAGAAAAGATTGATTTTTTTTGAAAATTTTGATTGTAAAATGTTTTTTTTGGGATTTTGACTTTTTTGACTTTTTTGTTATGAAAATTTTGATCAAGTCCTAAGGTCCAGAGACTAGTTATGCTGAGATGGGTCTGACGCGTCGGATCCCTCAAAATGACGTTGGATCAAGTGAGGGTCCTTTTCCTCGGATACGGTCCAAATTACATTATCGTCCTTGGCATGAAAAATAAATGTGAGTGTCGGTGCATATTCTCATTTATATATTTACATTGGACCTAGATACATTCTAATGGCAATAAAATAAATGACAAAAATAATAAAATTGCATTAAAGCAAATATACTGAAAAAGGAAATAAAAATAATGCATGAAATGCAAAACAAAAAAATAAATATGGTGCGTAAAATAAATAAAGAAAATAAAAATGCAAGGCATAAAATAAATATGATGCTGAAAATAAAATAAAAGGAAAATAAAAATGCAAGACATAAAATAAACATGATGCATAAAATAAAAATGCAAGACATTAAAATTAAATATGGTGCATAAAATAAAAATGCAAGACATAAAATTAAATATGGTGCTGGAAATAAAAATGCAAGACATAAAATTAAATATGGTGCTGGAAATAAAAATGCAAGACATAAAATTAAATATGGTGCTGGAAAATAAAAAAGAAAATAAAAATGCAAAGCATAAAATAAATATGATGCTGGAAAATAAAAAAGAAAATAAAAGTGCAAGACAAGAAATTAAATATGGTACACAAAATAAAATAAAAAAAAATAAAAAATAAAAAAAATGCATGATGGGCTGAACATTAAAAGCAATAAAATAAAATGCATGGATCAAAAAATAAAATAAAAGAAATAAATGAAAAGAGAAGAGAAGAAGAAGAAAGAAATAGAAATAAAAAGGGAGGGGGGGTGCAAGAATAAAAGAGGGGGTGATAGAGAAGAAATCAGAATGAGGAAGAGAAGAAGAGGATTGGGCCGCGCGCGCAGAACTGGGCCAGGGGACACTACAAAAATGGTTTTCTGTTTTTTTCTCTTCATTTTCTTTCTATCCTTCTCTCGCTTCATCCTCTCTCTAACTCTCCTCTTCTCTCTAAACTGAAAGAAAAAGCCCGGCCAGGAATAGTTCTCCGGCGCGGCGGCCGCCGGCGGCGCCACCGCGCCGGAGCACAGAACCCCTTCTTTCTTAAATTTTTTTAGCTTTTTTTTAGATCCTTTTTCTTGCTCGTTATGAATCCGAACCCGGTTTTAGCAAAAAATTGACAGAGAATCCTAGATCTAGACTTGAGTGTTGGAAATGTTACCTAGTTTTTGAGTTCGGATATGGCTGGGTTTTGCTTGCGTTCGGATTTCGTAGTGGGTTTTTGTGATTTGGTTTGGGTTATGGGGAGGTTTGGCCGCGTGAGGCTGAGCTTGGCCGGTGTGGTTCCGTTTGCGTGAGTTGTGGTTCTAATTCCGTTTGGGGTTGTGTTTTGATTTCTGATTGTGATTTTGTTTTGGTTTCTGATTTGTGAGGTTTTGGTGTTTATGATTTGTGGTGATTTAGTGCCTGGCCGTGAGTGATTATGGCTTTCTGTTGTTGTGATTTGGATTGTTTTGCGGTTGATTTGTGATTCTGTTTTTGATTTTTTTGTGGTGGCCGGAATTTGATTAGTGGTGGTGGTGTTGGTGGCTTGGGGTGGTGGCCGATTTGGTACTGTGCTATTTCTGACAAAACTCTGACTGACTCGTACTGTGCATTAAATGCAGTATTTAAAGGACAACTGGACCTAGGGTTAGAGGAAAAAACGGACCAAAATGCCCCTCTGGGCCTGGACTGAAAAAATGACCAAAGACTGGAAAAAAAAAAGTAAAAACAGTAAAAATAAAAACAATAATAGATAAAAAACGAAAATAAAAATAAAATAAAAAACACTAATAATAAAAAGAAAGAAATTAAAAAAAGAAGATAAATAAAAAATAACCAATAATAACAAAGTAATAAAATAAAAAAAACGGTCGCCTACGGAACAAAAATGAGGTATTTTAAAATACCTCCCTGCCGAAATTTCGTCTGAAACGACGGAACTTCTGGCTCAAAAGACGAGAAAAAAGAATTAAAAAAAACGGGTCAAAAATGGGGTATGACAGCGACTTACTAAAGATTGTCAAACCGTTTAATTTTCGGCGTTATTGCTTTATTGGGGCATCTACCGACGCTTTCGTTTTCGGCTCACGACGTCTTAGAGCCCTTTCTTTTAGGGTTAAGGAATTAGGTGGCGATTTCTTCTTAAGCTCACGACGTCTTAGAGCCAATTCGTAATGATGCATTATTTGTACTATGTTGCTTTGACTTTCTTCTATTTAACGACGATGATAATAATGTTTCCTGGGCGGTAACTATTACTTGTCTATTTTCGCGACTTACTAAAGATTGTCAAACCGTTTAATTTTTGGCGTTATTGCTTTATTGGGGCATCTACCGACGCTTTCGTGTTCGGTTCACGACGTCTTAGAGCCCTTTCTTTTAGGGTTAAGGAATTAGGTGGCGATTTCTTCTTAAGCTCACGACGTCTTAGAGCCCTGTCTTTTAGGGTTAAGGAATTAGGTGGCGAATTCATTTTCGGCTCACGACGTCTTAGAGCCCTTTTTTAGGGTTAAGGAATTTGGTGGCGATCTCATTTTCGGCTCACGACGTCTTAGAGCCCTGTTTTAGGGTTAAGGAATTAGGTGGCGATCTCATTTTCGGCTCACGACGTCTTAGAGCCCTGTTTTAGGGTTAAAGAATTAGGTGGCGATTTCTTTTTACGACTCACGACGTCTTAGAGCCCTGTTTTAGGGTTAAGGAATTAGGTGGCGATTTCTTTTTAAGCTCACGACGTCTTAGAGCCCTGTCTTTTAGGGTTAAGGAATTAGGTGGCAACCCCTTTGGGGTTAACGGATCATATGGCGCGCCTTTTGCGAGTTGATGCTGTCTATCTCGTTCCGGCGATGTCTGTGATATTGGAGTCAAAGCAGAGATAAGAGTAAACGGGAATTGGTGCCTCATTAAAAACCCCAGCTTTCGCGGGGAAAAGAGTGCTCCCTTATTCCTCTTCATTAGTTGAAATCAAAATACAAAGAATTCTGAAAAAGAAAATACAAGCAAAATACAAGCTTTACAGCAATTCAGTCTTGTGTGGTTTGTTTGTAAAAATGATTAAATACTCAGCTGTAGTAATGTCGTAGGTTGACCGCATTCCAGGTTCGTGGTATCGTGTCTCCATTCAGCTCTTCCAGCTTGTATGCTCCGTGTGCTAGTTTTTCCCTGACTCGATACGGTCCTTCCCAGTTGGGTAGTAGCTTCCCAATTCGAGTGGGCGCGACTGTAGTACCCCAATTTTGTCCTAAGCCTTTCAAAACAAAAATCAAAAAAAATCAAAGAGAGGGAAAAAGTCAAAGTCAACCAAAGTCAACAAAAAAGTCAACATTTCAAAAATGATGACTTCGCAGTGCGAAGTCTGCGATTTTTCTGCAGATTTTTGGTTTCTTTGATTTAATTCCAGTTTTTGTTACACATCATTTTCATTATTATTTTCATCAGCATTCATGGCTATTTGGGCTCAGCAAAGCCAGAGTTGAGAGACTTGCCATTAATGCCAAGGAAAGAAGCTTTTTCTTCCAACCTAGCATGTGGCAAGCAAGTGGGCTTGCCCTTGGGCAGCTCTTGTCCCTCCCAAGTGACCTGCTACTGACCCTAGGGTTGCCAGCCACCAGCTTGAGGACTTTCTTCCTGCTTTCTCCCCCAAAACCAGTCAAACCCAGCTTGTTTTCACTTGCAAAAAACCATGATTGCTTGCCCTGTTTTTCAACAGCTTTTCATCCCTCTCACACCAGCCCACATGTTGCCTTTTGCTTCCCCCAACCTCTGCACATCACAGTGCACGTTTTTATTGCCCAACCATTAGGATTGCAAGGATCAATCCCCAAGCATAGCCAATTGCAATCCAGCCATGTTTCATCACCATTTCTATCCAAAGACCATTGAATTTGTGGCTGAAATCAGTCAAGGACTTAACCCTTGGCACAAGGCAAGGTTACCTCTATCCATTAGCATTAAATGCAAAGCCATTTAGCCTGAATTTAGCCCACAAATCAGCTAGGTCCTATGGATTTTCCATCATTGCATTGGATTGCATTTTGGCCTATAAATAGAGATGCAAGGCAAGAGGAAGGATAGCATAATTCTAACAGAGAAATAATACTCATTAACACTTGATACACTTACAAACAACCAGAGAAAACCAGCACAAAGCACTAGCAAAAACCAATTCCAATACAAAGCATTACAAAGTTTGTTGAGTCTTTTGGTGTTGGCTGCATATTTTGGCAAAACCAAGGTATTGAATAGAAGCATCTCCATGATTAGAACATTTCTTCAGTTGCAAGAAATTTCATTTGAAGCTGTTCAGAAGCTCAAAATGACTTCAGAAGCTGAATGCTTCATCAGAAGTACTGAAGCACTTCAGAAGCTGATTCAGGTTCTGATGGACGCATTGACTTTTGTTGACTACATCAGAAGCTGATATTTTCAAGTGGTTTTTATGCGAATCTTGGTGAAAATTTGCAAGGATTTGTTCCAGGATTATTGCTTCTAGAATGCTGATTTATTTGGAGAAGATTTAATGAAGATTTGGTTTTAAATTATGAAGCTCGTATTTTTTCTGCAGAATCTTTAAAAGATATATTCCTGGTTTATTTGTTTCCTTATTGGATCACTCATAAATTAGAAACAAATCAATTTGAGAAGATTGGCTACAGAATTAAGAAGAGTTACTGAAGGCTATATAAGGAGAAGGGCTGCTGCTATTCAACTTACGAATTTAAGAGTATTATTCAGAGAAATAGAGTCTTAGTTGTCTTTAAGCTTTTGCTTTATTTTTGTACGCCACTCATATGTTTTGAGTTGGTTTAGGATTGTCATTGAGTTGTAATTCATTCTAAGCCTCTAGGTACGAATGAAGTTGTGTTTTTAAAGTTTTCTGAAAAACAGAGTGTTTTTGTTTAAGGGTAGTTCAAGTGGCTGGGTTGTAGTTACTTGAATAGGAAGTTAGAGATTTTCTAATACTCAACGTGTTGGGTAGAATTCAAGACTAGGTGGAGATTAATTGCTTGGGATTGGACTGGGAGTCAGTGTCTGAGTCTTAAGGGTTAATTCCAATAGTGGAATTCCTTCCTGGATTGGTATCCCCTAGAGTAGGAGGTGTTTACTCCGAACTGGGTTAACAAACCTTGTGTGTTCTTTAGCTTTCCTGCACTTTTTATTTCTGCTACTTATCTGCTTTAAATTGTGCTAAGTCATTGTTCAGAACCTGTTTTGGTTCAGAACCTGTAATCTCTTAAGTATTGCCTGGCCAAAATTTCAATTGGCATCAGAGCAGGCACCCTGCCTGTAAATTGGGTGAGATCCAGAGGAGTTTATTTCTGGCAAGCATGGATAGAGAAGGAGGCTATGTCAATAGACCACCCCTACTAGATGGCACAAACTATGAGTATTGGAAGTCTAGGATGTGTGCATTCTTAAAATCTATTGACAGCAGGACTTGGAAAGCTGTGATTAAAGGCTGGGATCATCCTGAGGTTTTGGACAAAGATGGTAACAAAACTGGAGTATTGAAGCCTGAGGAGGAATGGACCAAAGCTGAAGATGATCTGTCACTGGGAAATTCAAAAGCTTTGAATGCTATCTTTAATGGTGTTGATCAGAACATGTTCAGACTTATCAAACAATGTACTGTGGCTAAGGATGCTTGGGAAATTCTGAAAACCACTCATGAAGGAACTTCTAAGGTAAAGATGTCCAGATTGCAGCTGCTGACCACCAAATTTGAGAACCTGAAGATGAAGGAAGATGAATCCATTCATGATTTTTATATGAATGTGCTGGATATGGCAAATTCATTTGAATCTCTTGGTGAAAAAATGTTTGATGAGAAGTTAGTAAGAAAAATCCTCAGATCCCTGCCCAGAAGATTTGATATGAAGGTGACAGCAATTGAAGAGGCTCATGATATTACCACTATGAAGCTTGAGGAGCTGATTGGGTCATTGCTCAATTTTGAAACAGCCTTTTGCAAACAGACTGAGAAGAAAGGAAAAGGTGTAGCTTTTAGTGTGAATTCTGAAGCTGATGATCAACATGAGTCTGATGAGGAGGATAATGACTTATCAGAAGCTCTAGTGTTGCTGGGAAAACAATTCAACAAGATTCTGAAGAATGTTAACAGAAAAGCCAAAGCCAAAGGTCAGAACTTCAGATTCAACAAAAGAAGCAACAAACTGATGAGAGAAAGACAAAATCTGAAGAGAAAAGTAACCAAGCCAAAGGTGTGCAGTGCTATGAGTGTGAAGGTTATGGACATATCAAAACTGAGTGTCCTACTTTTCTTAAGAAGCAGAAGAAAAGCCTAGCTGTGTCATGGTCTGATGATGGTTCTGAAGAAGATGATGTTAGTGAATCTGATATGTGTGATACTGGTCTGGTAGTGAGGTCAGGAGCTATCTTGAAGAAGGAAGCTGTTTTAGAATCTGAGACCTTTTCAGAGTCTGACTCAGAGTCTGAAGCCTCATCTGTGTCTGAAGCTGCTAAAACCTCATATGATGATCTAGCTGATAACTACAAGAAGCTGTATACCAGAAGTGCTGAGGTTTGCAAACAAGTTTTGGATCAGAAGGAGACTATTCTACAACTGGAGGCTGAAAAAGGTGAACTGCTAGTGCAGAATTCAGATTTAAAAGAAGAAGTGAATCAACTGAACTCCCAACTTGATCAAATGAAAAAGCAAGTGAAGATGTTGAACTCTGCTACTGATAAGTTGGAGGACATTTTGGGGAATCAGCAACAAGGAAAAACTGGTTTAGGTTTTGTTGATCAGACTCAGATTCCTAAACATATGAGTTTTGTTCCTGCTACTCAAACTCATGATTCTATGGTTGGAACATCAAAGAGGAGACCTCAGAAACCAGCCCAGATGCCAGCTCAGAAGCAAGCTCAGAAGAGACCTCAGATGCAAGGTCAGAAGTATGTTCAGATGCAAGGTTAGAAGCATGTTCAGATGATACCTCAGAAGCAACCCCAGAAATTTTTCAGAAACAGAAGGAGAAGAAATCATCCATGGATTTGTCATCATTGTGGAAAGAAAGGGCATATCAAACCATTCTGCTTTAAATTGTATGGTTACCCTGAACACTTCCAATATAGAATAGTGCAACCAGCTGCACCCAGACACAGTGTTCAGAAGGTGTGGAAACCTAAGGTTCAGGATGTAGGCCTGATTGCTCATACTTCATTAAGAGCCACCTCAAAAGAAGACTGGTATTTTGATAGTGGGTGTTCAAGGCACATGACTGGTGTGAAGAAGCTACTGAGCAATATCAGATCATACTCCAGAAGTTATGTGACATTTGGAGATGGTGTAAAAGGTCAGATTCTGGGAATTGGAGATTTGATCAGAGAAGGTTTGCCCAGACTTAATGATGTGCTACTGGTGGAAGGATTAACCTCTAATCTGATCAGTATTAGCCAGCTGTGTGATCAGGATTTGAAAGTTAATTTCAACAAGCAGGAGTGTATTGTTACTGACCAGGATGGAAAAACTCAGATGAGGGGCTGCAGATCCAAAGACAATTGTTATTTGTGGGTTTCTGAAGAAGAAAGAAGTCTGACTTCTTGTCTTATGAGCTCAGAAGAGGAAGTCAAACTCTGGCACCAGAAATTGGGACATCTGAATCTGAAAGGCATGAAGAAAATCCTAAGTACTGAAGCTATCAGAGGTGTGCCTAATCTGAAGATCAATGAGGACAGTGTTTGTGGTGATTGTCAGATTGGTAAACAAACAAGAAAGTCTCATCCTAGATTAGTTCACCAGGTAACTACCAAAGTACTAGAACTTGTTCATATGGATTTAATGGGGCATATGCAAGTTGAGAGTATTGGAGGAAAGAGGTATGCCTTTGTAATGGTAGATGACTACTCAAGATATACATGGGTCAGCTTTGTTAGAGAAAAGTCTGATACTTTTGAAGTTTTCAAAGAGATGTGCATCCAACTACAAAGAGAGAAGGATAGTGGGATTATCAGAATCAGAAGTGATCATGGCAAAGAATTTGAAAACAAGAGCTTTTCAGAATTCTGTGCTTCTGAAGGTATAAAGCATGAGTTTTCTGCACCTATCACACCTCAGCAAAATGGTGTAGTTGAGAGGAAGAACAGGACTTTAGCAGAATGTGCAAGGGTTATGCTGCATGCTAAGAAGCTGCCATATATGTTCTGGGCTGAAGCAATGAACACAGCATGTTACATACACAATAGAGTCACTTTGAAGAAGGGTACTACATCAACTCTGTATGAATTATGGAAAGGGAGAAAGCCTACAGTCAAATATTTCCATGTTTTTGGGAGCAGATGCTACATTTTGGTTGACAGGGAAAATAGAAGAAAACTGGATCCTAAGTCTGATGAGGGTATATTTTTGGGATATTCAGTGAACAGCAGAGCTTATAGGGTGTTTAATTCCAGAACCAAGGTTGTGATGGAGTCCATAAATGTGGTTATTGATGATTTGTCTGCTGAGAATGAGCCTGAAGTTGTTCCAGAGTCTCAAGCCTCAGAAGAACAAACTTCAGAAGCTGAAAAGTATTCAGAGTCTGAAGAAGCAGAAGATCAACCAGATCAAGTTCCAAATGGTAAAGGGCCATCAATTAGAGTTCAGAAGGATCATCCTAAAGACTTAATCATTGGAAGCTTAGATCAAGGTGTCAGAACCAGGAGATCAGATGTTGCTGCTACTGATTCATGTTTTGTGTCAAAGGTTGAGCCTAAAAATGTGAAAGAAGCCCTAACTGATGAATTTTGGATTGAAGCAATGCAAGATGAGTTGAATCAATTCAAAAGGAGTGAAGTGTGGGATCTAGTTCCAAGACCTGAAGGGCTGAATGTGATTGGGACTAAGTGGATATTCAAGAATAAAACAGATGAAAATGGTACTGTAGTCAGAAACAAAGCAAGGTTGGTTGCTCAAGGCTATACTCAAGTAGAGGGATTGGATTTTGATGAGACCTTTGCACCAGTGGCCAGACTAGAGTCCATAAGACTGTTGTTGGGCGTCTCCTGCATTCTCAAGTTCAAGCTATTTCAGATGGATGTGAAGAGTGCATTTCTGAATGGATATCTGCAAGAAGAAGTGTATGTTGAACAGCCTAAAGGATTTGAAGATCATAATTTTCCTAATCATGTTTACAAACTGAAGAAGGCCTTGTATGGATTGAAGCAAGCACCAAGAGCATGGTATGAAAGATTAACTCAGTTTCTTGTGGCTCAAGGTTACAGAAAAGGAGGTTCTGATAAGACATTGTTTGTGAAAGATGAAAATGGGAGTCTGATGATTGCTCAGATTTATGTGGATGATATAGTGTTTGGAGGGATGTCTCAGAAGATGGTCAAACTGTTTGTTCAGCAAATGCAATCAGAGTTTGAAATGAGTTTGGTTGGAGAGCTGACTTACTATCTTGGGTTACAAGTCAAACAAATGGAAGATACAATCTTCATTTCTCAAAGTAAGTATGCCAAGAACATAGTGAAGAAGTTTGGGATGGAATCTGCTGCTCACAAGAGGACACCAGCTGCTACTCACCTGAAGTTAACTAAGGATGAAGATGGAGTTTCAGTAGACCAAAGTCAGTACAGAAGCATGATTGGGAGCCTATTGTACTTAACTGCAAGCAGGCCTGATATCACATTTGCTGTAGGAGTTTGTGCAAGATATCAAGCTGATCCTAAGATGAGTCATCTGACACAAGTTAAAAGGATCCTGAAGTATGTGAATAGCACAAGTGACTATGGAATCATGTATTCTCATAGTTCAAGTTCTGAACTGATGGGATATTGTGATGCTGACTGGGCTGGAAGAGCTGATGACAGGAAGAGCACCTCAGGAGGTTGTTTCTTTTTGGGAAATAACTTAATTTTCATGGTTTAGCAAGAAGCAAAACTGTGTGTCATTGTCAACTGCTGAAGCTGAGTACATTGCTGCTGGGAGTAGTTGCTCACAATTGGTGTGGATGAAGCAGATACTGGAGGAGTACAACATTGAACAAGGAACTATGACAGTATTTTGTGACAATTTGAGTGCCATCAACATCTCTAAGAATCCAATTCAGCACAGCAGAACCAAACACATAGACATCAGACATCATTTTATCAGAAACCTTGTGGAGGACAAGATTATTCAGCTGGAGCATGTAGCTACTGAGAACAAGTTGCTGACATTTTCACAAAGGCTTTGGATGCTAAGCAGTTTGAAACACTTAAGGATCAAGTTAGGTGTGTGTTTGCATGAAGAGTTATAGCAATTACTGCAAACTGGATGTGAGGAAGATAGAGTACCTGCCAGTTGTGCCTATGCTAAGTGTGATCCTGAACCTGAGTCTGAATCTAACAAGTTTTCAAGGATCTGTGCTACCTGTTT